>OY740814.1:14399369-14999369 GCA_963514005.1 Raja brachyura
TTGAACCGGGCGGGTTGTTAACACGGCTGGACAGGTAACGTGTGTATCACATTCTTGCCTTCAGCAGTAGGGACATTAAATGAAAAAGCGGAGGGTAAGCTGTATACACATTTTGTTGGGCCACATGTGGAGTATTGCGGGCAGTTCTGGTTTCACATCACAGGAAGGTTGTCGAGATTCTGGAGAGGGGCAGAAGAGGTTCGCCAGGACGATGCCTGCATTAGAGACTATTTGCGATCAGGAAAAGTTAGACAGACTAATTGTTTTCCCTTAGGTTTATATAAAGACGAGAGGCATAGTAGGGTCGATGGTCAAAGTCACTAACTTTGTGGAAAATACCAGAGGACGTAGCCTTAAGGCAATAGCGGGGAAGATTTAAGGAGTTTTGATGATTTTTTTTTCGACAGGTGCCTGGAATCTGCTGCCGGGGAAGTGGTGGGAATACTGGCAGTCCACGCTAGTGCATTAATATTCACAACCCCTTGTTGATCAATTTCCCGTTTGGGACCTTATCGAAGATCCTCTACAAATCAAAATACCCCACATCCACTGGATCCCCCTATCCGTTCCACAAGCCACACCATTAGAACACCATTAGGCGCGCTTCCCCTTCATAAGCCCTCGCCCAACCCGCTCCACTATTTCCCTTTTTTTTAGTATTTAATGTGCGCGGCGCTGCGGGACCCTTACGGACTGAAAACAATGGCCATCGTCGCCGAACTCAGCCCGGAGTATGGAGGTTGGAACGTCGCGCCCCCCCACCCTGCCCCCCCCCGTCCCTCCCCGTCCCCGTCGCCCCCCCCCCGTCCCTCCCCGTCCCCGTCGCCCCCCCCCCGTCCCCCTCGCCCGTCCCCCTCGCCCGTCCCCCTCCCTCCCCCCCCCGTCCCCCTCCCCCTCCCGTCCCCCACCCCCTCCCATCCACCTCGCCCCCCGTCCCCCTCGCCCCCCGTCCCCCTCGCCCCCCCGTCCCCCTCGCCCCCCCCGTCCCCCTCGCCCCCGTCCCCCCCCCATCCCCCTCGTCCCCTCCCACTCCCTTCGTCCCCCCCCCCGCCCCCCCGTCCCCCTCGCCCCCCCCGTCCCCCTCGCCCCCGTCCCCCCCCATCCCCCTCGTCCCCTCCCACTCCCTTCGTCCCCCCCCCTCCCCGCGCCCGAAGCTGAAAGCCACGACCGTGCACCGGTGCTACAGGGTGTCTGTCCACTGCCTGGCCAGTCCCGGCCCAGGACGGGGGCAGCGTGAAGGGAAAGGACCGGTCGGTGGGAATCCTTAATCAGATTCACCGAATATATAATGACATCTGATTAGAATTGCTTGAGTATTCAGAGAGTAAATTATTTCCGTTTCCATAGACACCGGTCCCAGACTTGTTCTTGCTTCTGCAGAAATGGGTCAAGATTGTGCAGGTCGGTCTGGAGCCTGATCAACATCGGCTTGGCGCCCTGGTTAGTCGGTGCTCGGGTCCGGCCCAGCTCCGCCCGCCGGGGGATCAGGTTCAGGTTCAGGGCGGTCGAGCTGCGCAGATCTGATTACTGATCCCGGCTTAAAACTGCCGCGCTCACATTCTTCCAAATCTCTTTAGAACGAGAAGCCCAGGGCTGGGCGACGCTGTGTCCCTGGAAATGAGTCGGTGATCCAGGAGCGGGGACCATCTCCCCATTCACCGCGAGGAGCCGGGGCACCGCTGATGGGCCTGGTCTAACATTGCCAACATTGGACACTGGAGCGTTGAGGAACGGAGACGGGATGTTTCCGGGGCGCAGGAGGAGGCTGAGCTGGAGCCGGGTCGTCTTCCTGCTCGCAGCGCTGGCCATTTGTTCTCTCTCGCGGTTCCCCACCGGGTGGTGGCCGGGATCATCGCTGTGGGGAGCGGGGGTCGGAGGCGGCTCCTTCCCTCACAGCAGAAGACTGCTGCAGGTCACAGCATCTGACAGCGGGCACACCGAGCTCCCCGGGACCCAGGCTCCACACCCCGGGACTGGAAGCGCCGAGACAGGGGTTGCCACGACCAGCAGCCCCGACCCCGGGCTTGTGGAGACCAGAAGCGCTCACTCCGGGACCCCGAGTCCCCATCCCGGCCCCCCCGGGACCAGCGCCCCAAACCCCGGCCCCACCGGGACCAAGAGCCCTCGGCCGGGGGTCCTCGGCTCCAATATCCCGTCAACCAGAGACTCCAGCACCTGGCCCCCTCCTACATTGGCTCCTCCCAACCAGACCAGCGCCGCCGCCATTAGCAGTGAACCGGCCTCGGGGAAGCCCAGGCTGAGGGGATGTATCCTGGTGGGCAACGAGATCGTGCCGGCGCCCACAACGGCAACAGCCTTCACGCCGGACAACAGCGGGGAGCCTCCGCCCGGCCCCGGCCCCGACCCCATCCCCGTCCACACCGGCAGCGCGTACCCGGTGGATGTGTTCAGCCTGGAGGAGCGGCGGCGGGGCTGGGTGCTGCTGCATGTGACGGGCATGGTCTACATGTTCATCGCGCTGGCGCTGGTGTGCGACGAGTTCTTCGTGCCGTCATTGGGAGCGATCATTGAGAGGCTGAAGATCTCGGACGACGTGGCGGGGGCGACCTTCATGGCCGCCGGGGGCTCGGCGCCAGAACTCTTCACCTCCCTCATCGGGGTCTTCATCTCCCACAGCAACGTGGGCATCGGCACCATCGTGGGCTCGGCCGTCTTCAACATCCTCTTCGTCATCGGCATGTGCGCCATCTTCTCCCGGGAGATCCTGTACCTCAGCTGGTGGCCGCTCTTCCGCGACGTCTCCTTCTACATCGTCGACCTGCTGATGCTCATCGTCTTCTTCCTGGACAACATGATCTGCTGGTGGGAGAGTCTGTGCCTGCTGCTCGCCTACCTGGCCTACGTGGGCTTCATGAAGTTCAACGGCGACATCGAGCAGTGGTTCAAGCGGCAGGTCACCAACAACAGCAACGTGGTCAAAGTGGTGTCCATGCTCCACGGGGTCAAGGTGGGTGAGCGCCTCCCCCACCCGGGCCCTCGCTGCACCGGGTCCCGGCCGCGCCTCCCCTCCCAAACCCTCCCCTCCCCTCCCCGGCCAAGGTCCCGGCGGCAGACTGAGTGGTAACTACAGGCAGACAGACGGCTTCCAATACTCTGGTCGCCTGCAAGAGTCGGTGTGAGTCAGTGAAACTGTGAGTGTGAGTCAATGAAACTGTAAGTGTGAATCAGTGATACTGAGTGTGTGTGAGAGTGAGTGTGTGCCAATGAGACTACGTGGGAGTGTCAGAGACTGTGTGTGTGTGTCAGTGAGACCGAGTGTGTATTAGTGAGTCTATGAGTGTGTGTCAGTGAGACTGAGTGTGTATTAGTGAGTCTGTGAGACTGAGTGTGTGTGAGAGTGAGTGTGTGCCAATGAGACTACGTGGGAGTGTCAGAGACTGTGTGTGTGTGTCAGTGAGACCGAGTGTGTATTAGTGAGTCTATGAGTGTGTGTCAGTGAGACTGAGTGTGTATTAGTGAGTCTGTGAGACTGAGTGTGTGTGAGAGTGAGTGTGTACCAATGAGATTACATGGGAGTGTCAGAGACTGTGTGTCAGTGAGACCGAGTGTGTATTAGTGAGTCTATGAGTGTGTGTCAACGAGACTGAGTGTGTATTAGTGAGACTGTGTGTGTGTGAGAGAGTGAGTGTGTACCAATGAGACTAACGTGGGAGTGTCAGAGACTGTGTGTGTCAGTGAGACTGAGTGTGTATTAGTGAGTCTGTGAGACTGAGTGAGTGTGAGAGACTGAGTCTGTATCAATCAGTGTGACTGGTGTGTATTAGTGAAACTGCGTGTGCAGAGACCGCAGATAAAGAGGTCAGAGTGAAGTGGAATGAAGAATTTCAGTGGCATGGAACAGTATGCTCATGTCTGCCCCTGCAGTCTGAGCCCTAGTTCTCCACTGGTACACTCAAATGCAAGATGTGCAAGAATCGCTGTCTTATCTAAAAGACAGATAGGGTCCCTGGATGTTAGGAAGCGAAAATATGAAATTATGGGAGGTGCAACAGCAATTACAAGGATAAGTAGCATGCGGCAGGGAGAGGTAGATGGGGATGGAAGAATACATCAGAGAGTCACAACTAGAGGGCTGAAAGGAGAGGGGTGGGGAATAAGTGTGGTAATGGAATCTTGTTGGAACTGACAGAAGTTGCAAAGTAAGCCACACCAGTGCATTAGAATAAGAGTAGAGACCAAAATAGGACTGAAACAAGGACTGTCTCCAAGATAAAGCCACAAGTAGCTCAGGCAGTACAAGTTCACTTCACTTCACATTTAATTTAAAGAAAGTCAGTAGAGTTGAAGGAGAAGTCGTTAATTGTGGGGACTGATTCAGAAGGGCTCTCAGACCCTTCAGGTCTGGGATGGAGATAAAGAGTGATTGGACATCCATTGTGAAGATGAGCCAGTTGGCAAAGTGGTGGAGGACATTAGAAGTCGCACAGATGCCAAATACAGAACATCATTGGGGTGACTCTCAGCTTCTAGTTCCTTGTCACCAGCTTTCTCCATCCATTCCCATCCTGATTGTTCAATCTCTGGCTTCATGCACTGCCCCAAGGCCCCAAGCTTGAGGAACAACACCTCATCTTCCCCGTGGGCATGTTGCAGCCCTTGGGACTCAACGATGAATTTAATCATCTCGAAAAACGTGCTTTTCTTCTGTACAAGGACTGGCCAGCTCTGCTGTAAGGTTTCAGTTGTAATATCAGCCTTTTCTCTGTCATTGTTAATTGTTCAAGTAGCTGAGCAGTTCCAGCATTCTTCCGTAAAGGGAAATTTAAAAAAAATCAGAAGATGCTGGAAACACACAGCAGCTCAGGCAGAATCTGTGGAAGAGGTAAGCGAGTTCATGCTTCAGGTCAAAGAACTTGATCAGAACTGGAAAAGTGAGGAATTGGTTTGTTGACTTGGTCTCCCTCTTTCCCAGTTATAACAAAGAGCTTCAACCTGAAACACAACTCTGTTGCACAAATACTGCTGGTCCTGCTGAGTGTGCCCAGCACTTATTGCATACAGGTAATATGTTGCTTCAGCAGTCACCAAATCTGCTCAAGGACCCTTTTCCAGCCACATGCATTCTTCATTTCCTGCAAAGATGTGGGGTACTTTTGTTAAGCAGGCATAAATCTCATGCCCAAGGAGTCAATCATTCTTCCTCTACCTTTTGTTCTTTCAGACTACTTTATCTCTAAAGGTTGGAATTACACATTATGTTAGCGAGAAGTTGATCTGGAACACTGGCTGTTCCAACAGATGGCTTTGGTAACCTCGCTTCCAACTCCACCTCCATGACAATGTGTTTGATAGACTCCAGCAATGAACTTCTGTTCTGAGTACACTTGCAAATTGTTTCTCAACAGCATACACACTTTAGAGCAACCAGCAAATGTGTATGCCATTGAAATTATTTTGCAACCTCCATGCACACTGCTCATTCAATTCTGTCAATAACCACAGTCTGCGGACAGTCTCAGTCATTACCTTTTCTTTAAAATGGTTCCCTTGTCACGGTAATGACAGGAGGTGCAGACAGGAAATGTCCCAGGCTGTGGCAGTGTGAGTCTACTCTCCTTCCTGGAGTAACCTCCAGCGGCAGCTCATCTCACAGGGACTGTTCATAATTCACTCTGATTAATCCTGTGTTACCTTGACCCATTTTAAACTAATTGCTGTGGAGCTTTGCACATGAGCCTGTGAAAAGAGAGAGATTAAGTATTGTGGATACACACGGCCTTAATTTTAAGTATTTAGTTCACCAAACCAGTTGTGCATATTTTGTGTAAAATATCACCCCTCCATTTACCTAAAAGAGAAAGCATGACCATTGTGACCTCTCAACCACCTGGAAATTGTCCACATCTTGTAATGACGTACAGAAAACTTCCCCAATGAAAGATTGCAAAGAAAGAACCCACTGCATCCAGGTAACAGCCTGGAATCTGGAGCCAAGAGACTGGAGGAATCTGGAGCCAAGAGACTGGACATTGCATTGTAGAGGGGAGATAGCTGACATAAGGAGGTCAGAGAGATGATAGGTGGAACCAGTTAAGGGATGATGATGGCCAAATGGAACCAGGAGGGGGAGAGAGACAAATCTTGGTAATGAGAGAGGTGAGGGGGAGGGATGAAAAAGGTGAACAAAGGGAGAGAGACCCCGTGTGGATTGGAAAGAGTGTGAAAGGAACAAAATAGGACCAGGGATCCATAAATTGAAACATCAACATTCATACCATTGGTCTGTAGTCTTCCCAAGTGGAATATCAGGTGTTGTTCTTCTAGTTTGCATTTGTCCTCATCCTGGCTGCGAAGAAATGTGGGTATGGAAAACTGAGGAAAGATGGGTGTGGAAATGGGAAAGGATGTTGAAATGAGATGAAATGAGGTTCACCGTATCTAGTATGTGCTTGGTCTCACCATTGTAGATGAGGTCACCAAATGCATTCGGCCAGGTTAGAGGAAGTACACTTAAATCTCTGCCTCACCTGGAAATACTTCATTTCCCTTGGATGGAGGTTGGAGAGGAGATATAGAGACAGGTGGTGGACCTTTTACCAGGTGAATTTGAGGGCAGGGTTGGTGCAAAAGATGGTAAAATCCTAACGAGTGCAGGATGCAGCTGTCAGTGTAGCAGAGAAGGAGTTGGGGATAGGTGCCAGAGTAAATTTGGACCAAGCACTATTCCCTGTAGCCAATATAAAGATTGGCATTGCTGTGCTCATGACTATTCCTTTGATTTGTAGAAAGAGGGATTAATCAAAATAAACGTTTTTGAGGGTGAGAGCAAGTTCTGCCAGAGGAATTAGAGTGTTGGCAGCGTGTTAGTGTTGTCTCGTGCGTCTCCATGACCTGGAATCATTGCTTGCCATCCCATCCCAACATTTGTTGGGCCAGCGGGAGAGGGCTGGGCTCACGAACTGCCTGCCCCTCCATTCACACAGCCAGGTCTGAATATCTGTATGGGTGGAGTCATAGAGAGGCCCCATCCGCTAAGCACAGATGGAGTTTAACAGGCAGCAAAGATGGGGTGGAGCTTTGTTTGTGAGTAATTTCAACTTCTTTGAAAATGTAATTAAATTCTGAAAAAGGTTAAGAATTACTTTATTTTCTGATAAAAATCAAAAATTAATTAAAACATGTAAAGCACTTGGACGCAACTAAAACATTAAACTAGAGCAACATGGTAAAAAATAACTGACCTTCCTCTATCCAATTAACCAGCAGACCGGACTCAAACCCATCAGTTTGAGGTGGTTTCTGGTTTTCTGAGTGAGAGTTCTGTGCAGATTGCAAAGGGAGACAGTTATGTGGAAAGACTGAAAATAAACACGAAAAAAGGTCCCAAAGAGAAATGTCATCTGTACATTTCCCAACACACATCAAACACTTGTTCCTCCAGCACTTCAATTTTGTTTTGGCTCCAGATTCCAACAACGCCAGTTTTTTTTGTGCCTCCTGAAAACTATCTTATTTTCAAATGTAACGGAACACTTCCCAAACTGCTCTAGCTTGGTCTCCGACTTTAAGAGTGTCCTCGGAAGCTTCCTCATTGACCAAGTCTGTGAGCACCAGTCCTGATATCCTTGCGGGTTACACAAAAAGCTGGAGAAACTCAGCGGGTGCAGCAGCATCTAAGGAGCGAAGGAGATAGGCGATGTTTCGGGTCGAGACCCTTCTTCAGAAGTCTCGACCCGAAACGTCGCCTATCTCCTTCGCTCCTTAGATGCTGCTGCACCCGCTGAGTTTCTCCAGCTTTTTGTGTAACCCTCGATTCTCCAGCATCTGCAGTTCCTTCTTTAACACTGATATCCTTGCGTTTAGCTCTGTATTGCTTCTTAAAACTCTACTGCCCAGGTGTGATCATGCAAGTGAACATTAATGAAAGAATGGTCACTTGCCTAAGAAGATTTAGGAAGTCTTAATGGGTGTGGGGTTGTATCTAAAGATCTAATCTGTCACAATTTGCCATTCAAATCTTTATGGAAGTCAGTATTATGAAACATTCGCATGGTGAATAATTTTCAATTTCTCTTTCTTGCATGAAGAAGAAGAATGATATCGATCGCAAAGATGAAGAACCAAGTGATAACACCAGGCTCAAGGTAAAAGTCCAATTAGGCAGATTCCAGTAATTAATATGTGGAAACACCATAGTAATGTGTTAGATTTTTATAATATAGAAATAGTAAAGAAGATATAGCTTTTGGTTCGTGTAATAATGGCTTTAGAAAATTTACAAAAAGAATCGCAGTTTCATGGACTAAAGGTCATCTCTACAATCCATCACTGTCACATTTCCCTATTGACAAGATGGAAAATGAAATAGATTCTCAGTTTGAATCAACCAGGTTGTTATTCCAATCTAACGGAGTTTTGTTAAGCCTTAGACTCCAAATGTCCTCAGCTATGGGGCATTAGGACACAATGTCATTATGCTTGTTGAGAAGGATTGCAGGAAAAGCAAAGAGAATGAAGACATTGCCTCAGAGACTGACAAATTCCAAGCAGGAAGCATTCTGTCTCTCAGACCCCTTCACCAGTCACTAAAATTATAACCTCTGCTTTACAGGCCATCTATTAGTGGCAACCTTTCAACCCTTTGCTTCTTAAAACCATTTCCGTCTTTAAAATATTCAAAGACATTGTCACCACCACCCTTTGAGAACAAGAATTCCAAACACACCTGACCTTCTGAGAGAAAAATATTCACCCCCACTCTATCTTAAATGGGGACCCATTTACTTGGAAACAGTGACCCCCCAAGTTCAAGATTCTCTCACTTGTCCATGTTTACCCTGTTAAACCTCTCAGGATCTTGTGTAAGAAGGAACTGCAGATGCTGGTTTAAACCGAAGACACACACAAAAAGTTGGAGTAATTCACCGGGGAAGGCAGCATCTCCGAAGAGAAGGAATGGTTGACGTTTCAGGTCTGAAGATGAACCTTGACTCGAAATGTCATCCATTTCTTCCCTCCAGAGATGCTGCCTGTCCCGCTGACTTACTCCAGCTTTTCGTGTCTACCCCCAGCATCTTGTATGTTTCCATTGACATCCCTCTCACTCTTCTAAAGTCCAATAAATACGCGAATCGCCCATCTAACCTTTCCTTAAGACAACATTGCAGGCACTGCATCGTAAATCTTCTCTGAACTGATTCCAAAGCATGAAGTTCTTTTTAGATAAGGAAACCAAAAATGTGCACTGGACTGGTCTTGCCAATACCCTACATAAGTGATCATGACTTCCCTACATTGTATTCAATTTCTCTTCCCTCTGGAAAGTACTTAAAAAAAATTTTCATCAGAAAATTTCACACAATAATTCCACCTGTTATTTATCTAAATTGTGAAATGTTGTGGGCTGTGTGCTGGTCCCTATGACACACCATTCCTTACACCTTGACAACCAGGAACATACTCATTTATTCTACCCTATGGTTCTCTTCGCCAACCGATCTTCATGCGATTATGTTATCTCCTACATCACGAGTTTTTATTTTCCGATCATAGCCTGCAATACAGCCTCCTGGATAGTACATCCCCTGTTTCACATTAATCCCACAACACGGGTTATTTTTTTCAAATAATTCTAATAACTCAGTCAAACTCAATTTCCCTTCTTCAAACCATTGCCCGATGACCCCGAATTGATTTAAATGCCCAGCTTTAACTTATTTAACAACAGGTTCCACATTTTCCAAATGATGGACATTGAACTAACCAGGCTGTAATTTTCTATGTCCTGTGTTCCTCCATTTTTGAATAAAAGAGTTACATTTTCCATTTCCAATCCAAGTGACTTTGGAACATTTAAAAAATAGTGCATCAACTATCTCAACAATCACTTTTTTAAGATGCTAGATCTGTCAGGACCAAGAATCTGTTCCGTTTATTGCTCCAACAGTTTGTTCAGTCCCACAGGCCTGATGATTGTACTGTTCCTCAGCTCCTTGCCTTTTATTTCCCAATATAGAGCTACTTCTAGTTTTATTTCTTGTATTTTCTATCATTAAGACTGATCCTATACACTTGTTTCATTCATCCTCCAATTCATTTCAATGACTTATTCCCCAGGCTCACTTTTTTTATGGGAGCAATTTGTTAACACTTTATTTATTCTCTCCCACCTTTTGCTAATTAGCCCAGACTCGGGAAATCTCTCCCTGACCCTTTACCTCTATTTCCTCCTTAAATGGACCTACCTCCTTAGCCAAGCTTTTGGACTCAAATTCTGTGAGACAGATTGTGGCACTTTGACATGTGAATGTTCTGTAGTAGGCCATCCTTTGGTTACAGTAGGAGCTCTCACACTATAATCAGATACATCTTGTAGACTGTTAATAAGAAACAATTAGGGGGAGAGGGGGAGAGAGAGGGGGGGAGAGAGAGGGGGAGAGAGGGGAGGAGGAGGGGAGGAGGAGGGGGGGAGGAGAGGGGGGGAGAGGGAGGGAGGGAGAGGGAGGGAGGGAGGGAGAGGGGGTGAGGGGGGGAGAGAGAGAGAAAAAAAAAGATATGTTCCCAAGGGTGCCTGTCAGATGTGGAGAGGATGTTTCCTCCTACGGGGGAATATGCAATTAGGAGCTTTCTGTTTAACTTAAGAGCTCATCGATTTAAGTCCAACACAAGGTCAACATTGTTCATTCAGACCCTCTGGAACTCTCTTCCATGGATGAGAGAAAACCAGGGATAGATGCAAATGTCATTTGAGTGTATAGTCAGTTCAGTGGTTTTATTTAGATTCCACATTTCCATTTTTGTATATATGAGGTTCACTGACTGTTGAAAGTTCTTGTTTAATCCCTGACATAAATATTTTGAAATATGTTGGTGTGATTTCTTATTTAATGTTTATCCAAAAGGAGGTTCTGGCGCCAGGATGCAGCACCCCCTCTCTACACAACAGCACCCTGCGAAGCACCATATTCCAGCTCATGATCAACACACTGGACCCCTTAACTGAAGGTGAGCCATGAGTAACGGGTCACTCACACTGAACAGGTCAGGTCAGGTCCCCGTAATGAGATGCAATCTTGTGCTGTTTGCCGTTATTTATAACTAGGGAGTTGTGATTAAAAATACATAGCGGCTAAAATTGCCATCAGAATATTAAGCCAAAAAAAATCTTTGGTGTAATAGCAAAGTTACTTCAATGTTAACTAAAAACAATGGATTGTTTTTTCCACAAAGTTCGCTGTCAAGTGGTCTTTGTGAAGGACCCTCACTGCACTGGACAGAGGTTTAACTGGAATTTCAGTGGAGGCTTAACACACCATTAATAAATAGCAATAAATTGTAAAAGATTTTAAGATCATTCCTCATTTCTCCCAGTCTTGTTCATTCCCATTCCTTAGATCTTCGCGGGCTTTTCCAGGGAGGGGAGACTGTTTCCTCGTGGAGAATCTGGAACCTGTGGTCAGTGTTTAAACACAAGGGGTTGCCTATTTAAAACAGAGAAGAGGTGTAATTTTTATTTTCTCACAGAATTGAGAGTCTTTGGAACTCTCTCCCTCAAAGGGAGATGGAAGCTGGGTCATTGAATATTATCAAGGCAGAAGTAGACACATTGAGATAAGCAAAGAGCAGAAACATTGTTGAGGGGACATCGACCGTGAATTATTGAATGGTGGCATAGGCTCGTGGGATGGAATGGGCTCCAGCTCTGGATTCATATATTTGCATGTTCAAGAGGATGGTCACGGAGTCTGGTCTCTGATCCTGTTAGCGTGTTTCTGTCCAGCCAGTAGTGATTCCATGGAGGGTCGACTCTCCATCCATCTGACCCCTTCCCATGTCACAGAATAAACTAATAAACAGCTTCATATTATCAATAAAGGGCCTTTTAACTCAGCGAAGTTAGTCTCCTTCCGTACTCGCCCTCTGACACCTGCAGGATTACCAACTCTGCTTTACAAAGATAGATAAGCAGAGATTGGAGGCTAATCAGATAAAGTGAGAGGAGCTGCAGCTGGTGCCCTGTCCCCATCAAGCAGTACCCTGCTCTTTTCCTTTCCACTGGGACACTGGGCTCAAGAGGAGGCACCCATGTACTCAAATCCCCCATTATAGAAGGAGGCTACTTCAGAAGTTCCCTAGTACAGAAATTACAAACAATATGCTGCAGGAACTCAGCGGGTTGAGCAGCATCTGTAGAGGGAAAGAAATATCAACGTTTCAACTTGAGACTCTGCATCAGGTTTAAGAGTGGAAAGGGATGATAACCAATACAAAATGAAGATGGATTTCTTCCTTAGCAAAGAACTTTCTCTCTTTCCCGGACTTTGATAAATGCTCAGAGTTGTCAATACCAGCTGGACACATCACTGATAGTTTCACCAATAGTCACAAGCCCTGTGGATTGGTTGTTCATCAACTCTTTCATAGCCAGTTGGATGAATAAATGATTCTTGGCCTGCAATCAAGCACTACTCAGGGCCCTGGCACTACTGCTTAGACAGTGTGCCGTTCAGAGTCTCAGGGGCTCCTCATATGGAAGCTGGAGCTTTGTCTTCCAGTGTTTGGCTTCATCAAGGAAGCAGAAGACGCGATATTAAAGAGGGACACGTTTCCTCATTTCAGTGATGATCGGTGTGGTGTTACAGGTGCAATATGAAAGCAATTGTCCGCACTGGGGAGAGAAATGTAAATTAACAAATTACTGCTTAATGAAGAGCAACACTGCAGTTAGTATTTCAACACTGCATCCTCACTCACCCACCAACACACTGGCCAGACTGTAGCTCTGCAAATCTAACACATTGGCATGTTTCCTGCCATTTCTCTGTGCCCTTTCTCTGGAACACGTTCCCTTTTTCCTGAGCTGAGGAACTTTGTCCTTGCACAAATAACTTGCCCTGACCTTCTTTCCAACTCCACCTCTCAGAGTGTTTGAGCTGGGGTTTGAACATGTCTTGGAACTAAACTTTTGGCCCAGATTAAAATTTCCTTTCATATTTCTGGAAAAACTCAAACGCACCTCCCCAAATGAAGTAGCATACTTGTTCCTTTGCTTAACATAAAATGTCATTAGTTTCAGCGTCAGGAAAGCCCCGGTAGTCACAGACTTGAATCTTTTTCAAATCTCAACTCGCAAAGATATAGTTCAATAGACGGCTGAAATGAATTGATTTTGTTGATTGGAATTTGCTAATTACTGGGAGTTTTTCTCCCTCTGCAAATTCCATGTTTGACCTTCCCAGCAACCTGGCTTTGCTCAGGCAGCCAGTCCCTGTTACTGGATGCGTGTGAGATGAAGGAAAGTTCTTGGGTAGTAATAAGATTTGTTGAGAGCTGAACAAAAGCTGGATCAAAGCGGGAGCCAATCAGCTTAACACCAAGCGATGAGTTAGCGCTCAGCGAGCCCTGTCCGCTCCATTGCAGCGGCTACCGTCTGCAATGTGACTCCATCTCACTATCACTCATTGACCGAGGGCAGCATCTGCACAGATACAGGACAGTTACTGCAGGAATACGCCATCCGACTCTCCAGCCCATACTGGGTTTGTCCAAGAGCTGCCTTGCCAGTCCTAGATCCCATCTTCTCCCCACGGTTCTGCACATCATATCCATTCAACTATTTACTCAGCTTTTTCCTAAAAGCGAGTTTGAATTTGCCCTCACCACTTCTCCAGCTTCACATTTCTGGCCTTAATTACTTGCTATGTAGATAATTATTTCCTCATGTCATTTTTGACTATTTTCCCAACTACTTTAACTTTCTCCTCTCGGCCCTTCCATCAATGGGAACAGTTTCTCTCCTCTCTACAATGTTTACATCCTTCATGAATTTAAATCCCCCCCCATCCGATCGTCTTGCATACAGCCCTGTACCAAGGAGGGAACCTCAGCTCCTCTAATCTATCCACAGAACTAAACATGTTAAATCCTGAGATAATTTCAGCGAGTCTCTTCAGCACTCTCTCGAAACCCGATAGACCTTGAGGTCATCAGTTGAAAGTTTTCTCAAAACTTCCTTCCTGTGCTCATTTTTAACAAAGCCCCAATTCCTATGTTTTTAACCACTTACTGGATGTGCCCAAACATTTTCAGTGAGCTCTGCACATATACTCTAGATCACAATTCTTAGGTCCCTATTAGAATTGCACTCTCTAGATTATATTCACCAGTTCGTTCTTTATTTTCTGTCAATTTACTAATTTCCATGCTGCTGCAGACTCTTTAATCCCTGGTCTCCAATCTCTGCAAGAATGCTTTTTAGGAATCAATACCTACATCATCAACATTTCCTTCATCAATCCCCTTTATTCCTTATCAAAAAGTCAGTCCAGTAACTTAAACAAAATTAATCTTTTACAGATCCATACTGCCTTTCTTTAATCAATTATATTCCCAGTTTCCCAGTTAGTACTAATTCTGTCCAAGACTTGATCCAAGGACTTGCTCCGTCAACGTGGATAAACTGTCTGGGGTGTAGTTTTGGGGTTGATCCCTATACTTTGATCGAGGGAACATGTGCAATTTTCCATTCTTCAGGCACCATCTCTGATGGTGGTTGCATGTAGAGAACTTGGGATTGGCAGCAGAGGTGTAGAACATCTTCTGCTAGGAGTCATGCCACTGTAGAGGAACTTGGAGTGGGAGGTTAATGCAAGATAATGAAAAGGTTACATTGAATGGTTAATGTACACAAGAATCAGAGAGAGAGGTTCCGAGTCCGACCTGGGAAATGTGGTATTGAACAAAAGCTAAAAGCTGTTTATGTTACTGCACAGAGCATTTATAACATGAACAAATAAAAGGGCATAATGTTATAGTCATGGCTGCAATGTGTGCAAGAGTGGAAATTACATTTTGTAGGATTCTTAACTTTTAGAAGATGAAAGTGAAGAGGAGGGGCGAGGTGGCCCAGATTTTAAACAAAAGGCTAAAGACATCAGTGAGGAAGCTGCAGAGCTCAGAAGATCCACAGGCTTTGAAGGAGTGGTCCATAGATCTCAATTTGTTGTTAACTTTCAAACATATCCCCGGGTTGTTGAGTAGATCGCACAGATTAGAATGTGGCTAATGTAATCTCACCATTTAGGAGGCGATGGAATTGAGAACATGAAGAACTGCAGACCAGTTCACTTTACGACAGGACAGGGAAGATACCGGAATGTTTTTTTAAAGTAGAAGTGACAGTAATAAGATTGGAACACGATCAGTATGGATTGATGAAAGGGAAATCTTGTTCAATAAATCTTTTGATTTGAACCTTTGATAATTAACCACACAAGGGATTACTAACATAACTAGAATGCAGTGGGGATTAGTTGGTGTGGACGGAGGATTGGTATTGGATTGAAAACAAGGAGTAGGAATATATCGACTGTAGGCTGGGGATCTGTGAGCAGTTGTGTCCCTCAGAGACGGATACGAGAACCCCAGCCATTCACAAACTGTATCCACAGCTCTGAAGCTGATGCTCACACAATGTAAAGAACCACAAACCTTTACATGTGTGGACTGCACATTAGTGAACCAACAACCTGAAACCTGGCTGGCCATGAAAGTGGCATAACCAGGAAGTCAAAGCTGCTGAGGTTTGTCACGTCAGCATGGCAATGTCGGTATGGTCTTGGGCCAAGTTTGAATTCATTCTCAGACCGGCACCATCCTGAGGTCAAGTTCAATGAAGTTTGGGAATTGTTGGGGCCAGTTGTACAGACCAATGTCTGACAATGTCCCAGTGTAGAGTCACTCTCCAGTCCACGTGACCACCCGACAAATGTCTGCACAATGTTCATAGGTCTGGAGGTAATGATCTCGGGGTGGAGGGCCCAGTCTAAGTTGGATGCAGAGGATGGTGACTGAGCTCCAGCAGACTCACAGACGGAGGTTGAATGAAATCCCATCCCCATGTCTCATCTCCAACTCCTGCAGATGGTCACAAGGAAGTTGTCTGTTCGTGCTTTCACTGCCCATTCTCTCAAAGAAACAGATTCTTTCATCTGCTGCTCTAACTGAGAGCTTAATAAAGAACCTGCGTAAAGCCAGAGTTTATCACAGTAAAGTATTCTGCATCCTTGAAGGAGAAAGATAAGTGCGGAAACTTCGGCAATGATGAACACTACCCCTCCCGTATCAACCACCCATCATCCCTCTACCATCAACCACTCTTTATGTCTCCCCCCGATACCCCTCCCCATCCAAGCCTGTCGTCCCTCAAACACCCACCCATCAAAGCTCTATTAGCATCTATCATCCCCTCCACCAATAACCATACTTCACCCTTCCCCATCAACCAGTCATCACCCCTCCTCCAGCAGAACCGCATCACCCTCTCCCCATCAACCATACTTCACTCTTCCCCTTCAACCAAACATCACCCCGCTCCCATCAAAGTTTCCTTCCCCCAGCCTCAGCGTTTCATCACATGCCCCCACATGCACCCCATTTCTACACAAAGCCCTTCACCAGCCTAACACCCAGCTCATATTCCCACATTACCCATAAAAAACCACTGTATGTACCAAATGCTGTCTTATCACCTTTTCCTCTCCTTTCATCCAGGGGCCCAAACTGTCTCCCAAGGCAAGCAGTGATTTATTTGCACTTCTTCCAGTCTAGTGAACTGTATGCACATGCACATTTTAGCAGATGATTGAAAAATCGGAAATTGAAGGCTCCAGCTTCAACAGGAGTTTGGGGTGGAACTTGTGTTAAGTGTTAGCCAAGTCACTCATGGTGATTTCAGAAACTTCTCCATCTCTTTTGTTTGCAGTGAAGTTTATGCAGAAAGCTGAAGTAATGAACAATATGGCCAAGGGAAATGGAAGCCCAAAAGAAGAACGACAAACAAAAACGAAAGGTGAGACCCAGAAATGCCAGTGAGTGGATAACAGGGCAGTAGAAGAAGGAATGGTGTCACCATCGGTGGGTCCAAGCACTGTCTTCTTGTTTGGCCAAAACTGAGTTTCAGTTGGGGGAACAAATGGAAGGGGAACAAATACATCGCAGATATCCCAGGAAAGGCAGAAGTTTATTATTGACCATAAACTAGGGTCATTGTCTTCCCCAGTCTGCCACCTGAACCATAGTACAACCAGTCTGCTTCCATTTGGTTCACTAATCTGGCTCGGGGGGAAAAGCCGAGTTCAGCTATCTAGTGATGTTATGTCCTGGTCTAAACTTGCCAACCGCTTTGCCCAACACGTGTGTTCTGTCTGGTAGGGCCAGATGGAGAACCCAGTCACTATCCAGTTGAATTTGGCTTCCCAGGCCCATATCAATCTGTCTGGGTTTGGCCTCCTGCATTACCAGAGTGAGGCCACGTCCAAACTGCAAGAACACCAGCCCACAACCCCCATGTCATGAACATTGAATACTCCAGTTTCAGGTCCCCCACATGTCTTTAGCCACCATCCCTCCCTCTGGTTCTACATTTTATTCTGCACCTTCCTTTTTTTATTAAACTCTACCATTTCAACCACTCCTTCCTGGGTCCACCTATCACTTGCTAGCTCTTGCTCCATCCCTCCCCTTCCCTCTTTCTACCAGTTTAAAGAATGGTCCTGACCCAAAACATCATCTGTCCAAACCCTCCACAGATGCTGCCTGACCCTCTGAGTTCCTCCAGCACTTTGTTGTTTTGCTCAATATTCCAGCATCTGCAGCCTCGCGTGTCTTTCTTATTTTTGGTCTGTTGCCCTGGCACTTTGACTAGGTATTTATGCATGCAAAAGTGTAGTGTGGGTGCAAGATTAAAAGATCTAACAGATACAGGCAGACATTGTGTGTAGGTCGCTGTGGGGAGTCCTGACCAAGGAGATAGATAATTATAATTCATTCCAGACCATTGAGGGTGAAACTAGGACACCTTTTCTCATTTCTCTTGAGCTGGTTCGACATGTTGAAGTTTGAGTTCAGATCAGCCATGAGTTTATTGTCCAGCTATTATCTGCTACGTTTTGTCCTGCCTCTCCCCTCTTCCAGCTTCCTTCTACTCCCCCCCCCCCCCCCCCCACCCCCCAAAGCATCTATAGTTCATTGTTTCTGCTGTTTGACAATTTTTTTTTTAAATGAGTTCCAATCACAATCCAGTTACTTACTGATTACTAAATGCTCAGGACACAAAACTGCAATGATTGTGACATAGAACAAGGTAGTGCAACCAAAGGCAATGGTAGAAATGGGATGCCATCACGACCACTTGGCAGTTTGGAGACCATAGGGAACTTTTCTCAGTGGACTATGTGCTTCAGGGGGTTCCTGGTCAGGTACAGCACAGGCTATGCGCTGAGGAAAGCTTCCTTTGCTTTGTCCAACAAATGCCACAGCCTCAGTCCCACCAGTGCAATTGGTATTCTGCAAACTAACAGTCTCTGGGAGATTGTTATTTAGTACCAAATTAACAAGTCTGGAATGTATGCACACACAAAGGCATATGGAAGAGGTCGGGCGGTATTCATCAAGGCAATTAGGAGGGGAGAGAGGGGGCACGCTTTGGTGCGTGTGCAAAATTAAGGTAAATCCTAAGGCATTTTGTGAATATGTTAGGAGCAAGAGGATTCAAGGGGGAAAAAATGACCTGTCAGGGACCAGGGGGCAATCTGTGCATGGAACTGAAGGACATAACATGGATAGATAGCAAGGAAACAGGCCCTTCAGTTCAACTCATTTATGCAGACCACGTTGTCTACCCAAGCTAGTTCCACTTGCCTGTGCTTGTCCCACATCCCTCCAAATTTTCCCATTCATATACCAGTCCGAGGAGATTGCTGGGGATTTGTTGAAATCTTCCCTGGCCACACGTGTGGCACCAGAGGACTGGCGGACACCAAATGTGGTTCCCGTGTTCACGAAGGCGGGAGGGATAATTACAAACCAGTGATCAAGAAATTACTGGTAACAATTTTGACGGGCAGAGTAATCTACACCAGAAGAGCTAGGGATTAATCTGAGATAGCCAGGTTAGCTATGATGAAAGATTCTGTCTGACTAGTTTGTTTTATTTTGGAGAAGTTGACTAAGTATGTTGATGAGGGTGGTGCATTCGCGTAGCCTTCATTCCGTAGCTCACTGGACTGTAATTATAGGGCCAGCCCCTGCTGTTTTTCATGAAAATAGATACCACATTTGCTGTCTTCTAATCATCTGGCACCCCATGTATGGCCAGTGTAGATTTGATTACCTCTATCAGGGCTCCAACAATCTCATCCATTGTCTCCCACAATAGTCTGGGCTATATATAATCAGGCTCTGGAGATCGATCCACCTTTAGGCCCTTGAATAACTTTTTTAATATCACGTTCTACAATTCTACCATCCCTCTTCCTAAATTCTTCAACAAGAAGGGTTTTCTTCTTGCAGATACGATTTAAGACTTCACCTAGGCCCTCCTATTCCAGGTTCAGATTTCCACTTTAGTCCCTAATAATGGGCCCCACTCTTTTCCTTGTTACCTTCTTGTTCTCAATATACGTACAAAATGTTTTGGATGTTCCTTAATCTTTCCTGTCAATGCTATTTGGCAGAAACATTTTAAGTAACCCACTGGACTTCTCTAAACCCAATATAAACTACCATCTTTTCTTTATCACAATTAGCTAAAGATCTAATAATCTAACGGTAAGGAAATATTTATATTTACACATTGCTAAATCCAGTAGCCGCTGACTATGTTATATCTGTATAAGGTAATGAGTTGGGAATGCCATTCAGTTCCGTCACCACCTACGTCTGATCCTGTTGTAGTGAATCACTTCTTCAGTAACTCTGGGGTTCATTCAGCATGAGGTGAGGATGTTTCCCAATTTGTTTCATTGCAAGTCTCAGAGACAATGCATTGACCTACTGCACAATGCAATTTTTTAGCAATATATAATGCTAGTAGTTTGAATCTCAAGAGCAAAAGAATATTCAGCAGACTCACACTAATCATTTTGAGGTTCCAGAGAACTTTAGAGTTCTTGAGAACGTCTCTTCTGTAAGTAGAGATATTGGTCTGGGTTTCCCCCTTTCTGTGGATTCAGATGGCACTATGGGGAGATGTCTAACCATGACATTTGAGGCTCCCCCAAAAATACAAAGCAAGAGTGTTATTAAACAGTGAACGAAAATAGGAAACCCCTGTCACCGGATTAAGGCTGCGTGATGCTGAGAGGGGCGCATCCTTTCCTTTCACTAGTCATCTGTCTAGCAACACCGCTACCAGGCTGGTGTCAAGTCCGTAAACTTGCTGCAACACCAACTGAACAATAAAGGCCACATTGCTGAACTTTAGTACAGGGACCTTAGTATTGTCGGTGATATTTGAAGATGAAAATGTCCCACTTTAGGAATCCTCTGATAACCATGTTAAAGCAGAATTACAAACCAGGAGGTCAGCTCCAACACAATAATCAACAGAGAAAGATTATACACGTGATTCTTTTGGCTACTAACCTCAACAATGATCATTTCTGAATGATAATTGTTATTAATTAAGACTGCCATTATGGTTAAATTTAAATGAACTTTTCTGAGATTAAAGAAAAAATCATTCTGAAGTGAAATTGTTGGTATTTGCTACCCAATGGTTGTTCAGATGAGTTGGCAAATGATGTAAAGGAAAGTCATACTGGGACTCCTCGGAGTGCACTAAACAATCAATGAAATGTGCCAGAGACTGGAGTCTCATTTGGCCCAGTACAGGAAAGGATATTAGGGCACCTCCTTAAGTTGGTAAATCCGTTTCATGGAAACTTTTACTGAAATAAATGTTTCAATTTTAGGGGGCACAACAAACTGCAGATGCTGGAACAGGTAGCAAAAAAAGGAGAGCAGCTGGAGGTCGGGCAGCATCTGTGGAGGAATGGACAGTCTTTTCATTTTTAGTATTTATTTATCTATATTACTAAAAGTCTGATCTTGACCACTTCCTGTTGTTCTGTATATTGATTTTAGAAAAAACACTGCCACTTACGGCTGTGATTTTTGGCCATCTTACTCAGAGTCCCCCTCCGTTGCGCAGAACAGGATTTTTCCCATCGATGAAAAATAAAAGAGTTATTAGTGTTTAAAAAATGTTGAGGTTATCTCTCCTGAAGGCCACGCCCCTTCTGGAGGGACTATAAAACCTGAAAGTGTTGAGTGCCTCAGTCAGTCTCTGCAAGATGGGGGAGCGAGAGGGTCACGTCTCTCAGTCTGAGCTTTGAATAACACTGAACATATGTCTACTAAACTGTGAGTGGTTTTTACTGACCTGTCAGTGCCCTTAATGTGGTTTGAAAATATAGTTTGGAAATGCTAAAGCTGTGTTGCCTTTGATTTGGAAATGCTAAAGTTGTGTTGCCTTTGGTTTGGAAATGCTGAAGCTGTGTTGCCTTTGGTTTGAAAATGCTAAAGATGTGTTGCCTTTGATTTGGAAATGCTAAAGCTGTGTTGCCACACAGTTCCCACACTTTCTGTTTCAGATGGAGAGACAGAGGAGAGGACAGATCTCCCGAACACGGTGAATGTCCCAACTGACCCGCCAGCCACATCACCCGAAACTAAGGATGATGCCAATACTAACCAGGACCCAGTACGTGATCCCAAAGGTTTCACTAAGATGCTTGTTCCTTTTCTCTGTTGGGTTCAATGGCTAGCAGGCAGGAGGGTGAGGGTGGTGCTACTGGGTCAGGTTCAGTGTTAATTGGGTACTGTATCCTCTGAGATACAGGCTCTGGGGCTTCAGAAAGAGCACCAAAACTCTTTCAGTGTATGCTTTGATGAGCTGACACTGATATTCTGGGTGAAGTTTTACAATTTTTAAAGGGGATTATGTAAAGCTGGATGAGGATCTTACAAGGAAATATAAGATGGAAAACAACATTGGGATGATTCGATTGAGAGACAAGTAGCATTCTATGGATGCTAATTGGAAATCAGGGATATATTGACAATTCATCTCGACTTCAATTTGTCTAGCATGGATTCCATTTTGTGGATGTATTTGTTGAAGAAATGACAAACTCACGTGGGTTGATGTTGGTGACTTGTCTCTGTGCACTTTCAGAAATATTTTGATAAAATGCCACATCATAACACAAATGAATCTTGAGAGTTTGAAGGAGCATTGGCTGTGTGGAACTACATAATGTCATTGGGACAGAAAGCAGAGAGTGATGGTGAAATGTTATTTCTCAGGATGGAGGGAAGATTGTGGGGTAATTTCCCAGGATGGGGGTACTGAACCTCTGTTCTCTACGACACGTTAGCAACCCAGAGTTTGGTACATCGGTCTTCATTTCAAACAGTGCAGAGAAGCTATAAACAGTGAAGCTATTGAAACTTCAAGAGAATGATGATTGGTTGAAGTAGATGCACTATAATGCATAGAATTGTAAGGGTCACTCAGCTATCCAATATGGATGTGGTGTTTTACATTGTTTCTGAATAACATGGGTTTGACCTTATTAAGAACATTATTATAGCTTTGAACAGTAAATTCAGTTCCTGGCTTTGGAGGACCATACTCTTTCAGAACATGTTTTCACTGCTCTTTGTATTTCTGATGTTTGTCCGTGGGATATTTCACAGCAGTTTCAATGTACAGCGAATGCCTTGAATGAATATCTGTAATTCTGATGCTCAGTCATTTCCCATTAGAAAGAATCAGACAGCAAGGGTGAAGATGATGGAGGTGGAGGTGGTGATGGAGGTTCTGATGGTAACGATGACGATGAGAGTGATGAGAGTGATGAAGATTCTGATGACGAAGATGAGGAGGATGAGGAGGAATCCGATGATGAAGAACCTTTAAGTCTTGAATGGCCAGACACGCGAAGGAAACAGGTCACATACCTGTGTCTTCTCCCCATTGTGTTTCCACTCTGGCTCACAGTGCCTGATGTCAGAAACCCAGTAAGTGAGGCAGTATTGTGAAAAGATTAGTTATTAGCAATGAGCATGTGTCATGCCCGAAGTCTGATCATTTCTTAACCAGGAATTTATGGACATGAACAACATGATCACTCTGTGCCTTCTATGCATACAAATTCCTTTGCTTTGTTTGCCTGCCCCAAAGGTTTAGGTTATATTTCCTAAAAATTGTAAAAGGGATACTGGTGAGGTGTCTTTATCTTTTTGTTTTACAGGCTTCAAAGAAATTCTTCATTGGTACTTTCTTTGGATCAATTCTGTGGATCGGCGCATTTTCATACTTGATGGTGTACCTGGCTCACCAGGTAGGTACGTGTTCCTGATCCCACGTGGGCTCAATCCATGTCTGTGTCAACTACAGAAAGAATATTAAACCCAGGATGCACAGCTTTAAGTCATGAAACTCTTAAATAAATCAAAGAAGCACAAAACAGACATTGCAGATGTTATTCTTCAGAAATAATTCCAATAAACAAAAGCTCAAGACAGTCACCCTCCACTTAGTGGATTACTAAGCATTTAAAATGATAAAACTGACACAACTTGATACATAGAAAACAATTTATACAAATTCAAATAGATTTTGAAACCACTGATCTCATTGTGAGAAGTAACACTGCTGCAATTAAGCTTGAAGGAGCATCAGAACCACTGCATTTTGTAGGTGTGTGTGTGACTAAATATTCTCATTAGATTATAAATCTTATCCGGGCAAACATCTGGGAAAGTGTAACAAAAAAAAACTAAATGGGAAAAATGATTTGATTACTTTTTCCATCGTCTGGATGGAGGGGAGATGGTTTCCACAGAATTTGCCTGAAATGGTTGAGTTGAGTAAATGAGAAAGACTTCAGCACCGTCCAGGCACTTCATAAAGTTTTCTCCTTTTAATGAAAACGCATTGTCTGTGGGTCAGAGTTTGCATGGTGCAATGCTCTTTGGGATACAATCCAGGAAGGTGCTGACTGGCTGTGGGGTAAAATAGCTGGACATGGTCAATGTGGATCTGCAGCAGGCTAACACCATGTTCAAGTGACTATTTCTGCGATAAGTCCCAGACATATTGAATGTTGAAGGCATGCTTTATGAACCACTTCCTGCTGTTGGTAAATATCCTTGTGTTGACATATCTTCCAAAGACAAACAAAGGAACAGTTAATGACCATTTTCTAGCATCACCAGTGGCAGAAAGATCATGTTTTAATGTCCAACCTCTGTTCACCTGCAAGTAGGCAATTCAAACGCAGGGTCCAGCCGGCAGCCTCTTTCTATAGCCAGCTAGGTGAAAATGATCTAAGAGCAAGCATTCAGCAGTTCAGGCAGCATCTGTAGAAACAGTTAACTTTTCAGATCAATAATATTTCATGAGTTCTGGGATCCCGTTATTTTAAAACAGACTTGTGGAGCATTGGTATCACAACTATTTCCTTTCTCACTCAGGTTGGTGAAACAATTGGCATTTCCGAAGAGATAATGGGTTTAACAATCCTTGCAGCAGGCACCTCAATCCCTGACCTCATCACTAGTGTTATAGTCGCTCGAAAAGGTCTTGGGGACATGGCAGTGTCCAGCTCAGTGGGAAGCAACATCTTTGACATCACAGTTGGGTAAGAATCACTCTCAAGCCTTGGCGATGGTGAATTTCAGCTGAAGGATGGCGTCTCACATTTCTTGATTTCTGCAGACCATCTGTAAAAATTCAGACCCACATCGCCAGAGCACAACTTTCAAAATTTCCTTCTAACTTCAGAATAACTTGTCTTACTGACAGATTGTGGGCTCTAATGAATGAGGACAAATGGGCAGATCCTTTTGTGATGTACTGAGGTAGAGCTTCACATTTGATGGTTCTGTTTTCTGATGAGAAGTTTTCGTTTAAGAACTCACCTGTGTCCTCAACTCCATGCACAACTTGCCCCATTAGTTTCAAACAGATTTAATTTTTCACTGGTTATCCTCTTGTCTTTAAGATGATAAAAAATGTTTGGGGATTTTCCCGAAGCTTTATCCAACTTTTGATATCTCTTGGGTAGACACAAAATGCTGGAGTAACTCAGCGGGATAGGCAGCATTTCTGTAGAGGAGGAATGGGTGACGTTTCAGGTCAAGATCCTTCTTCAGATATCTTTCAATATCTCTTGACATGCATGATTCGATGGGAATGACGTTCTGACCTTTCATCCTTATGGAAACATATTAGCCTTGATATCTTGCTATTACACGTTTAAATGACTCGTACGTTGGAAGTAGACTAAGCTGCAAGGGGCTGCTCCTAGTCTACCTTGCCCAGGTCCTGCATTATGTTATTAAAATTTCCCACTACTATAATCTTATTCCTGTTACACCTTTTTACGATTTGTCTCGTTATCTGTTCCTCTATGTCCTGGTGACTATTAGACCTGTTGTATACCCCATCAAAGTGATCACATCCTTTTTGTTTTTATAAGCTCTACCCATGTGGCCTCATTTGAAGAGCCTTTTAGGACATCCTCCCTCATCACAACAGTAATAGATTCCTTCATCAATCTTGCAAAACCACCTCTTTTACATCCTCCTTTGTCATGCCTGAAGATTCTATACCCTGGAACATTGAGCTGCCATTCCCAGCTTTCAACCATAACCCATTCAACTGTGTAGACCTTACCTTCCCCCAGAAATGGTCCTAGTAATCTAGAAATCTAGAATTTTCCTTAGTATCACTTTTAGCTACTCGTGCATCTGACCTATCCTCACAATTATGTAGCACCAATGGTAGGTTAAAAAGATTGGTGTTGATCAAGTGGACATATATGCAGAATAGGGTATTCTCAGAGAAATGAGAGTTGAGAGTGCTGAGGCAATTGAACAAAGAGGATGAGAATGCTAAATTCCAACCATTTTGCCTCCTGTCATACTCCCCTTTCTCCAACACTCCAAGGACCGGTAAATGTTATTTTGTCTGTGCACTTATATCCGTGAGTAACCAGTCTGGGGAAACATAGAAAACAGGTGCAGGATTAGGCCATTCGGCCCTTCGAGCCTGCACCGCCATTCAATATGATCATGGCTGATCATCCAACTCAGTATCCTGTACTTGCCTTCTCTCCATACCCCCTGATCCCTTTAGCCACAAGGGCCACATCTAACTCCCTCTTAAATATAGCCAATTAACTGGCCTCAACTACCTTCTGTGGCAGAGAATTCCAGAGATTCACCACTCTCGGTCCTAAAAGACATCCCCCTTATCCTTAAACTGTGACCCCTTGTTCTGGACTTCCCCAACATCGGGAACAATATTCCTGCATCTAGCCTGTCCAACCCCTTAAGAATTTTGTACGTTTCTATAAGATCCCACCTCAATCTTCTAAATTCTAGCGAGTACAAGCCGAGTCTATCCAGTCTTTCTTCATATGAAAGTCCTGACATCCAAGGAATCAGTCTGGTGAACCTTCTCTGCACTCCCTCTATGGCAAGAATGTCGTTCCTCAGATTAGGAGACCAAAACTGTACGCAATACTCCAGGTGTGGTCTCACTAAAACCCTGTACAACTGCAGTAGAACCTCCCTGCTCCTATACTCAAATCCTCTTGCTATGAATGCTAACATACCATTCGCTTTCTTCACTACCTGTTGCACCTGCATGCCCACTTTCAATGACTGGTGTACCATGACACCCAGGTCTCGTTGCATCGCCCCTTTTCCTAATCTGCCACCATTCAGAAGCAGGTCTACGTCAAATTCAGCCAAATGGCTGTCTGTCCTTGCCTCCAGCTATCTTCACTCCGTGTCTCCAACCATGTCCACTGGGCACTCGCCAATCAATGCTGGTGGGTAGAAGTCATCAAATGCACCTTTTAACTTACTTTGATTTTCTCTATTTCAGGCTTCCAGTGCCCTGGTTATTGTATGCGATGTTTAACAATTTACAGCCAGTTCCAGTCAGCAGTAACGGCCTGTTCTGTGCCATCGTACTTCTCTTTCTGATGCTGCTGTTTGTGATCATTTCCATTGGCCTCTCCAAGTGGAAGATGAACAAAGCGTTGGGCTTCACCATGTTTTGCCTCTACTTCTTATTCTTAATTTTCAGTGTAATGCTAGAGGACAGGATCATTGCGTGCCCAGTGTCCATATAAACTCTGACTTTCTACCCATTCGTGACAGAGGGAACTACTGAGGAGAGGATCCGTTGCAACTTAATTGGTTGTCAACATGAAGATCGCAAGTTACGGAGATATTCAAAAGCACCAACCTCAACCGTACCCAGAATTTACATTTTACTGTTGTTGCTTTGACATTAACAAATTTAGACCACTACTACACTGCAGGAGTTTGCTGAACATGGAGGTAGTTGGCAACAATTGTAAACATGAGGAGAAAGATAACATTATCCATCCCTGTACTAGGAGCTACAGAGCAGTTTTGTCACTTTCCAAACTAGATGTGATTAATGGTTATGAAATGTTCATTATGACATAACCTCAATGTACATTCTCACGTTGTGATTTTTTATATACCAGTAATAAGGCACAGAATCAGCATTAAACTCACACCAATCAGGCAGCACTTTGGTAACAATTGTTGCCTGATTGTTAGGCAACAATTGCCTAATTGTTAAGTATTACAATTAAGTAACAAGTTGAAAAAAATGTTGTGGAAAAGATTGAAAGAACTTCAGCTATGGCTGTTTCATGAAACAAACCAGAACCCGCCCCGCCCCCCAAGTGGGACAACATATTATACATTTTCCAAGGCTTTTTAGTTAATGCAATATCTTTTAAACAAATCAGTATTGTTTTACAAAGAGGAGGCTCAAAGACATGACAAGAGGTGATAGACATGCAGTAACCATTGTGTACTCCAATAACATCACCTTTGAATAGTTATAAAGGCAGAACTCATAGGTTCTAGGATATCCGATCCAATACTGGCCGCCTGCAAAGCACCTCTTACACACCCGTTTCAATATGCCACTATCTGTATCATACAAAATTGTCAATGTGTAGCAATAAACACAGCCTAGAAGCAAATATTTTTGCCAACCAACTAAGTTGGTTATTGGCGCAAAAGTGACAACAAACGTTTTTTTTCCTTATTAGGATTTTGTCACTTGAGATAGGTGTCCTTGAGTCTAATTTAGTATTTTAAACCAGAATGGAGGGCGTCAAATATGAAAATACAGTGTGTAGAAATGGAGGTGATGACAACAGACTGTTTGGCGCTCCTCCATTCTCCCAAATCTGATTAAAGAGAAATATTTTCTTATACCAGGTGCCAAAGGCCGATTCCCTGATGGGAATCACTTTTGCTAAATGCCCTCCAAATTGGATCTCAAATTATACAATTTCCTCTAAAAAGTTCCATCAAGCAAATAAATAAGTAATTGAACAGAGATTATCTAATTTTACAAGGTCTCACAAGTTCCGTTGAAATTTAAACACAAACTATTTTCATATAGAAAATTAAAGATCGTTTAAAATTATCTCATTCCTGACTGCACCTCATTTTCATTTGGATAAATTATACACTAATTATATTACTGCAGAATGCTTCAGATATCATATTGCTCTGTTTCACAGTATGCCTCACATAAACTAGAACATAGGAACAGAATCCATTCAGCCCCTCGAGAGTATTCTGCCATTTAATAGCCAATGACGAACTTTACCTCAAATCCATGTACCTTTCTGTGCTGCAACATCCTTTGACACCATAAGCAACAACCCGTCTTTGGGGAATTCCATACTTTCCCTTTGTCATCTCACTGTTCTCATTTTTATTTGATTTATGGCTTGTTTTGAATTCTTTCTCCTGATATAATTGCAATGGAGATGTGACCATTGATAATGCTTTTTGCTGCAGAGGATGGGTTTACTCTGGCATTCTGAGCAACAATCAGTGAAACTAATTAGGTGGGTCTCAATACAATGAGAAATAATGAGCTTTCCATGGATTCTAGGAGGGGAGAAAACGTCCTCAAATTTGCTCCATGCTTTTAACAGCATAAAGGTAACAGAAAAAAAGTCAATGCTCTCTGTAGATACAGATATTGTAGAAATATTCTGAAATGTAACATGTTTATTTACACTCTAAACTAAAGGTTGCGGTAGTCTGTCGATTTGATGAGGGGACGGTGGTAGTCAGGGCTATACAGTTCTTCCAAACTGTATTATGTTGGGAGAGCCAAGAGAGAATATAAATAAAAAAGTAAGTATGCTGAAGTCGGCACTTTGAGTTACTGAGCAAAAGAAAATCTCAGAACTTTCAGTTGTTGGAATCGTGAGCAAAAAAGAGTGCTGAAAAAAAGTGCGGGTCAGGCAGCATCTGAGGAGGGAATGTATAGATGACACTTTGGGTCGGGAAGAAAAAGCAAAAAAAGCAGTGCCCCAACCACTTGATCTGTTTCACAAAACGGAAGGAGAAGCTGGATTTTTAAATTTATATGTGTGTAATAATTAAGCTCAATGTACAGCTTTTTCTAAGATTTCACTCGCATTTAAAAAGCTACACATACTGTATTGTGTAGAAGATGGTTAGGTGGTCTGAAGGAGATTGCCAGAATGACTGGGATATATTCTTGGAATAAAACATTTAATATATGAAAAAGATTGATTATACCATTGATGACATCCATGGCAATATCAGATAATAAACCTATTTTTAAATAAGTGGTGATGGTTGCCTCAAAATACCATTTTGTGATTGCTCAGTGAACACATGACAGTTGTCATAACATTGTTTATATATAGATAGATAGATTTATAGATATATATAGATATAGAGACAGTTCTGCTAGATGCAGTAGTTGTGTTATTAAAAACTAATGTTTTATAGAAACACATGTTAAAGACAATTGTGTCAATGGAGGAAAGGGGGTGAGTGGCCAGCCTATTGTCAGGCTCACAATAACAAAATTATTTTTTCTGCAGGATTTTCACCAATAAAGATCTTCAATAGCAATAAGGGTTTATTTTTGTAACTGCGAGCTAGAAATACTAAAGACTGTATGCAACATTTTTTAATAGAGAGCATTGCACAAGTGTCAATAGAAGAGATTGCCTGCCAATTTCAATGGCCTCCCACAGTTAACGTAGCAGTTATGTTCTTGAGAGAATGGTGTCTGATTACTGTGGGGTGATTACATGGAAACAGGTTATTTATCCCAATACTTTTAAAATCCAAGACAACATTTTCATGCTTGTTGATTTCCAAAGTAACTTTTAAATGGCTCTTGAGTTCCCAATTGAAATTATGTTATAACCAATTCAGCCCCCTGTAATGCAAATATTTTCCTTAATTCATCACTTGTTATATCTAATTTGTGTTATGGAAACGTGCTTTACAGCAGACCTACCTTTACTCAGCAGTCAGGCATCATCTGTGGAAAACGAGACAGAGTTAATGTTTCAGGTTGATGATTTACATCTGTACCAGAAGTACCATCTAGCTAGTGCCATTTCTGACTGATAGGATGGAGTACACTTGCACTCTTCATGGAAGTTGCCCTGACCTGACGATCACCTCTAGCAATCTGTTTTTATTTCAGTTTTCACATATTTGCAGGTTTCAACTTTCAAACACGCATGGATCTCCAATAATGTTCCATATTGGGGTGATGCATTTGAGGAGAACTCGCTTAAACAAATGGGAACTTAATTATATTCACACTTATGCCAGAACTATTCCACAAGAACATGTCATACCATTCAGTTCTTCCTTTAGATTTGAAACTATAACAGCTTAACTTTGGGTGAAGTGCAATTCATCTGGTTTGTTTTCAACATAAATGGTCATAGAAATTTAAAACAGGAACGCTAGTGGCATGTGTGTGCAAACAAAGGTTATTTAATGCAAAGATAAACTTTAATGAACTCCACATTCTCAAAAAAGGTTGATTTTTCATTACGCTTCTTCTTTTGTCACAGTTAAATGGGTAGTAAGTACTTACAATCCCTAAACGTTTCTCTGGAGCACATTTAGCCCTGAGCAATCTTTGGAAAGAGAAACAGAGTTAAAGTTGTAGGTTGATTTGAAATGTTAGCTTTGGGTTTTTTCCCACGTCTAACTGGCTGAGTATTTCCAGAATTGTCTTTATTTTACAGTTCCAGCATTTGAGTTTTATTTAATTTTATGAACAATCTTTACTTGTACCTTTGACTAATTGTGTTATTTCTTGTTGGGACCCCTTCCAGTCCATTAGTGCCGCATCCATATTATCAGTCAGCACCTTGAGTACATTTGTCAGCTCCATACTCTGCGACTGCAATGTTTTTCAAGCAGGGCTTGCAGCTTCAGCGGGCAGAAGTAGAACTGAAGACATCAGTGCAATTAAACAGTTTCAAGTCTAATGCATCTTGGAATCATTGCCCTGTGGTTTTTATCTTTGCAGGCATTACATCAAAATATTTTTTATTTCCAGCTGCAGAAAGGATTACTTATTCCTCTACAATTATTTTATCAAAGCATCAGCATAGCAAGGATGGGTAAAATTATTTAAATAAAGAAGGCCCTTCATGGATTGAATAGCATTAAAAAAAAGTCAACTTAAAACTAAGTGAGTAGCTTATGTGTTAAAAAAAAAGGTGAGTTAACAATACACAAATGAAGCTTGCAGTCATTGAGAGTCACTGAGATTTTATACAGTGAATTCAGAAAGTATTCAGACCCCTTCACTTTTTCCACATTTTGTTACGTTACAGCCTTCTTTTAAAATTGATTAAATTCTTTTTTTTAGCATCAATCTACACACAACACCCCATAATAAAAAAGCCTCGGTGTCTATAAGTGCCTAGAAATGTTTGCAAAGTAATTAAAAATAAATTACTGAAATATCACATGTACATAAGTATTCAGACCCTTTACTCAGTACTTTGTTGAGGCACCTTTGGCAGCGATTAAAGCTTCAAGTCTTCTTGGGTATGATGCTACAAGCTTGGCACACCTGTATTTGGGTAATTTCTCCCATTCTCTGCAGATCCTCTCAAGCTGTCAGGTTGGATGGGGAGCGTTGATGCACAGGTTGATTTTCATGCGTTGATTTTCAGGTCCCTCCAGAGATGTTCGATCGGGTTCAAGTCCGGGCTCTGGCTGGGCCACTGCAGGACCTTCACAGACTTATCACGAAGCCACTCCTGCGTTGTCTTGGCTGTGTGCTTAGGGTCGTTGTCCTGGTGGAAGATGAACCTTTGCCCCAGTCTGAGGTCCAGAAAGCTCAGAAGCACGTTTTCATCAAGGATCACTCTGTACTTTGCTCCGTTCATCTTTCCCTCAATCCAGACTATTCTCCCAGTTCAAACCGCCTCAAATCGTCCCCACAGCAGGATGCTGCCACCACCATGCTTTACCGTAGGTATTGGCCAGGTGATGAGCGGTGCCCGGTTTCCTCAAGATGTGACACTTGGCATTCAGGCCAAAGAGTTCAATCTTGGTTTCATCAGGCCAGAGAATCTTGTTTCTCATGCCTTTTGGCTGTCATGTGCCTTTTACTGGGGAATGGCTTCTGTCTGGCCACTCTACCATAAAGGCCTGATTGGTGGAGTGCTGCAGATATAGTTGTCCTTCTGGAAGGTTCTCCCATCTCCACAGAGGAACTCTGGAGCTCTGTCAGAGTGACCATCAGGTTCTTGGTCACCTCCCTGACCAAGGCCCTTCTCCCCTGATTGCTCAGTTTAGCTGGGCAGCCAGCTCTATGAAGAGTCCTGGTGGGTTCAAAGTTCTACCATTTAAGAATGACGGAGGCCACTGCGCTCTTTGGGACCTGCAATTCTGCCAAAATTGTTTTATACCCTTCCCCAGATCTGTGTTAAAACACAATCCTGTCTGGGAGGTCTACGGACAATTCCTTTGTCTTGATGGCTTGGTTTTTGCTCTGACGTGCACTGTCAACTGTGGGACCTTGTATAGGCAGGTGTGTGCCTTTCCAAATCATGTCCAATCAATTTAATTTACCACTGGTAGACTTCAATCAAGTTATAGAAACATCTCAAGGATAATCAATGGAAACAGGATGAAACTAAGCTCAATTTTGAGTGTCATAGCAAACTTATGTAAATGTGATATTTAAATTATTTATTTTTAATTACTTTGCAAACAGTTCTAAACACCGGTTTTCGCTTCTTCATTCTGGGGTATTGTGTGTAGATTGATGATTAAAAAAAAGGAATTTAATCCATTTTAAAATAAGGCTGTAATGCAACAAAATGCGAAAAAAGTGAAGGGGTCTGAATACTTTCTGAATGCACTGTAAGGCACTGAAACGTGGAAAGTATTAATCAGATTCTTCAACTGCCAACAATGAGATTCTTCTCAGTAATATCTAACATTTTGGCTACTGTGGTAATATTTACTCTCATGAGAGCCCCCCTCTGTACTGAGCCTGCCCTGTCACACAAGAAGATGATGATTGGTGCAACTACCCGACAACTCCATTAGTGCTGCACTGATCAGGACAATGGTGGTGGACTGGACGGACTTCCTTTATCTTAGAATTTAAACAAGCAAGCGCCAATCAAATATTACATGCATTTAAAAAGTTTCAGCACACAATTTGTACAAGTGGTGCACTGGCCTTGTATCTATTAAGGTCAATTTTACCAAATGTTCTGACTCCAGTTGCTTCAGCCATTGCTTGGGGTTTAAGCTCCATCAAGATTCAAGACTCAAGAGAGTTTATTGTCGTGTGTCCCAGATAGGACAATTAAATTCTTGCTTTGCTTCAGCACAACAGAATACAGTAGGCATAAATAAATACAGAACAGATCAGTGTGACCATATACCTCTGGGGTGGGCCGTGGTCACTGCTAACTTTGAGCCAAAATTAATATTAAATGAAGTAGCATCAGATGATAGAAAATCAGCAAATTGTATCCATCGTTTGGAGCAGTGCTGCACACAAATCCTGATCCTCATGCATAGATAAAAGCTGCTGATTGGTGTCAGTTGAAGTTTTGACAAACTGTTTGTAGTAACAATAAGACTCGTCTAAGGAAGCTTGGCTGTATTTTGTCAATTTATTTTTCAAAGGGACAGGTTTAGAAAACTTTTTATACAGAAGTTTTCTTCTTAAAGAAACTACAGGGTTGAACTGCCTTTAGCCTCCAGGACTGATCTAGAACATATAAAACGGTATTGTTTAACAAAGCGTTGCTGTTAGACAAGAACATTGCAGCATAAAAATATTCTATTAGACATCACGTTTGGTGGATTTTCATATTCACAAATCCGATAGTAATATAATTCAAGTGTTATTTAATAAGCTAATAAATACAGTACTTTTCCCATAGGAAATTGACTTTAAACATAAAAAGAGAGATTGCATATTAGCTCTGATATCAAAGTCCTTTGAACTTAGCCCTGACAAATATAGTTTATACAGGCAGCATACCGCTGACCCTTCAGTAATACAGCTGCACGTACTTCTCATGCCGTTACTTCTTCCTTTCCTTAGCAGATAAGAATTCAGTAGGTCAAAGTGAGTTCTCTCAGATGGCCAGCTACTGCAAAAACTGCAAAGCATATTCTAACTGGAACATATCGCACCACATTATTATATATATTGTATCAACCATACTTAGAACTATATAATATGTGTATATAAAGATTGATATCAGCAAAAGATCTTGTTATTTAAATGTACAAATACTGAAAAGTACTTTGTAATAACGTGAAAGCCTTGTCACTTTTACACAGTGCCTCTAGTTCACATTTCTCTTTTATGAACATTTTTACACTTTAGACCAAAAGTACTCCTAAAAACTATACGGGCAACAGACGATGAGATGCAACAGTAGCCAGGGCTATTATGTACATAGTAGCTTACTTTCGAGAGCCAAGCTCCCTAGCATCGATGCAATATTTTTTGTTAACCTAACCAATAGCACTATAATACAAAGATATTTAAATGACCTTCAATTATATTTACAATGATTTCCATTTGATCTTACTCTCTGTATAATTCCCAGACTTAAAATTACAAACCATTCATCATAATTTAACATTGTTAAATTTAGAGACTCCACAAACTGAAATTCCAATGAACACGAGCAGTGCAGAGGATGAACACAAACTGATGTGCGCCTTCATTGAGGGTAATATCAATAGGACTCTTAGAGGTAGGGTTCCCCAAAGATCCTGCGACACTCCATAACACCAGAGCTGGGAGGCCGGTCACAATTCTGGGTCAGTTTCACCTGGCTGGGAGTCAGCTGATCATATGCCATCTTATACTCTCGGTCAAAAGCATCTGTTTAAAAAACAGAAAATAGACAAGAGAAACATTACATTAACATTAAGAAAGGTTGAACTAAAAATGAGACCAAGTATTTAAATCAAATGGCACTCCTTTCACCTTACACAGTAGTCTGGAGATGCACGTTGAACATCCTCCTCTCACATTAACAACTTTATGTGGCTTTAATGTTTTAAAGAACAGAGCAGATTTATTAAGCCATCATGATGCTTACATTTCTCGTGTATAATTAGAACTGGTTCTCTGTTCATCCCCATGTAATTGTATCCTCGACTTCCTCATCGCCAGACCACGATCAGTACGAATTGTCCTCTTTGACCCCCAGCAAGCGCACTGACATCACAAGGCTGCAAGCTCAGGCCATTGTCTACTTGTTCTATACCCATGACTCTGTAACCAGACGCAGCTCCAATGCCATTTTTTAAATACCTCGACAATAGCACCATTGGTGGATGAATAACCGATAATGATGAGTCAGAGTATATGTAGGAGGGGAGTAGGGATTTAGATAATTTGATTGAATGGTGTCAGAATAACAATCTTTATCTTAATATTAGCAAGATCAAGGAGCTGATTGTTGACTTCAAGAAGAGAATGTACAGGATTCATGAACCTGTGTTCATCGATGGGATGGCAGTGGAAAGTGCCACCACATTCAAGTTCCTGGGCGTGCACATCTCTTCAGATCTATCCTGTGCCCAACACATTGATGCAATCACAGTCATCACGTCTCCACTTCTTCAGAAGTTGAGGACGTGGCATGTTGCTGAAAACTCTATCGAGCTTCCTCATGTGTATAGTAGAAAGTATATTGATGGGTTGCATCATGGCCTAGTTCAGTAACTCAACAGCCCAAGAAAGGAGGAGGCTGCATAAAGTGGTGGATGCTGCCTGGTCCAACACAGGTACTGATCTCCCCAACACTGAAGGGATCTAGAGGAAACATTGCCTCAACAAGGCAGCTAATATCATCAAAGATCTACACCACCCTGGCCACGCTCTCATCTCATTAGTACCATCGGGAAGAAGGTATAGGAGCCTGAGAACCATGACCTCCAGAACAGCTCCTTCTGGAACTCCTCCATCAGGTTCTTAAACCACAACGCACAACCCCAACCACATCCCTATCACAGCAATGAACTACTATGGACTTTGCATAGGTTGCACTATATACTTTGGACCTCTCTGTTCATGTCTGGTTACCTAGTAATAATTGATAACTTATTGAATTATTGCTTATTGCATATTTACTTGTTCTGTTGCTGTGTTAATGTGTCTGTAAAGCTGTAGCAAGAAAGAAATTGATTGTTCCATTCCTGGTGTACATGATAATTAAACAAACTTGTCCCTTAGCTTTATCTTGGAGTTGAGGCTTTGTTTTCGCTGATGCAGTAAGTTACACTGGCTAACATCCCTTTCAGGTCAAAAAGAGTCCATACGACTCAGTGACAACACCCACCTCCTCACTGGTATTCAGCAAAGGAGAGGAAGGCAAAGGAAAGGAGAAGATAGGGCAAGGAAAGGTCAAAAGATGCATTGTTCCATTGAAAGACACTGTGCTATGACAGTTTTGATCAGCATAACTTGTGGCATCTCTAAGTGCCCTGGTGTGATGTGTTCCACATACAGAATATGGGTTTACAAAAACATTTTTTAACAATGGATTTTAAAATGTCTATGTTGGTCAGTAGGACCAACCTTCATAAAGCTGAAAGGAATTGCAGAATATAGGTAAATTAGCAAAATCTTTACCATCCTCAGTCATTTTATTCTCCGTTAGTGATGTCATTCAGAAATTGATACTAACAGTCTGCAGATTTCCTCTTACAGTACTTGCGATTAAGTATTTGACCTTGGTTATTTAATTCACTGGTGAATAAAATTGCCATGCTTTCACTGACAAGCACCAATGGCTCAAAGTACTGACACATATCAGTTAACCTAGTTTAATTAGGTCAAAACAGATTATCTAATTATAAAAAGATTAACAGATTAGTATCAGTTGAGTTTACACGGGAGTACTGATAACCTTTCCATGGTTTGCACAGGGCACTGGATATTTCTAGTTCTTAATGAACAGTTTGGAAAATCTTAAACACTGTAAGAAACATTACCTATATCTATGTTGTCCTTCCCAAGAGCAACAAGCGAAAGGAACAGAATTTCCCTGTAGAGACTCCTTCAAAGAAGAAATTAAAACAAATTAAAAAATGGCAAAAAATTATCCTGCAATTTCTTGTTAAATATTTTTCTAAATCAATTCTTACTTTATATCACTATGTAGGGTGAATTATAAAATTACTTCATGCTCGACAGAGAACAATGTTCGAGAAAGAGAAGACCAGAGTCACTCATTTAATTCCCAGGGCATAACTCAGCATCTGAATTAGAATCAATTAACATGCCATGAAGACCAAGAGTTGAAATAGAATTAATTGCACTGGAAGCTTGAAATGTGAAAAAGGTATCCTCTGTGCTTGAAATATAAAAGGTGAATTGTGAGTGGGCCACTATGCGTTTAAATAGCTCCATTCTTACCTTTGTCGCTTAAGATTTGTTTGTATGCTCAATACATCCAGAAGTTTACTCATAGGTTTATAGATGTCGTTCATCTGAATGCTTCTAACAATGCTGTCTAGAAAATCCTTGTTAAATAAGTGGCCCTCATCCCGCAGGGTGTGAACAAGTGAACGCTTTTCAGCTGTTAATTGGAAAATAAACACTTATCAATTCTGAATGCATTTGTTATTTTACCAAAGAAAATGACAATGTATAATTTCTATTTTAATAATCTGCTTGTTCTAATAGTAAAATGTAGCATCACGGACTCTAAAATTGTGATGGCGACGGGAATGCCTGTCAAAAGTAAAATACTTAACCTGTGACTCCTCTGAACTACTGCAATTCTTCCAAACTTTATTTTACTTTAGTTGTGGTTGGTAAATTTGGTAAGCCATTTTGTCCAGGATCCACCTTTGGGAAATTCATCTTCATCAAAGCCTGCAGGGAAACCACTGCCTCCTCACAGCTGTGATGAGGATACTGTTATGCAGGTACATTTCCTTTCAGACAGGAGAACCAAAACACATATATTGAGGAATTTGGTAAAGATAGTTTTATGTGGATATCTGTGTGTGGTCTCTCTTTGTCTTCCACACTCCTTTCCTTACCAATGTATTTCACAAGTGAGATTAGTGTGTGTCTGATGTAACTGCAATTCATGAAAGCGAGTAATATTTTTTCACCAGTCTGTTTCAATCTCACTACATCTTTGGTTAACATCTGTTTACATTTCTCATTCACCTCTATAAAAGGAACTTGGAGTTGTTTTGCATTTGCTTTATCTGGAATAGCTAATCATTTATGGTATATTTATTTGTTCTGTTGTTGCATTGATGCAACATGGTTGCATAAATCTGCAGCTAATAAGAATTGCATTGTTCCAGTCCTATGCATATGACAATTAAATATTCTTGACTCTTAATTTCTCCTAAATTTCTTCTCTGCATCGCTGCTTGCTGCTTGTTATCAATTCCTTGGGTTAGCAAATAGATTCATGATCCAAAATAAAATGTGTCCATTTTGTAATAAAGGGAGACCAAAGTCACGCAAAGTGAGAATCGGGATAAGGCTGGTGGGAGGGAAGGAGCAAAAACAAAACCATATCACAATTTATGATACAAGAGTTTTCACACCAGTAAAACACTTGCATTGATTCTAATTTTTGCCTCTGCTCAATATGATCAAGAAAGATTAAAATTCCATGTTAGTCCATACACAGAAAGAATTGTGAGATGAACTAATGCATGTTATCCACGCTATCAGAGGCACCGACTCGAGGAACTTAGTGATTACTAGCATGACAACATGCATTAGATAACTTCATAACATTATACAGAACGATTACTAGAAGGCTTTAGATGTAGTACAAGTTCGCACTGCATATATTTCAAAATCAATGCAATTTAAAATATGAGATAGAAAATGATTTGGAACCAGCAACGAACTCCCTGGCATAGAAAACCTCACAATTAATGTTTAAACATGATTAAAATAATTATTGGTAGGACATTTTTTCTCCAAGTAAATGAAGCTTCTACTTGAAAGAAAATGATGACTAGATCAAGTGCTCACAATAGATCAAGAATAAATTTAACACTCACTCTGAAATAAAAGAGTGTAATTAAGACCTGTGAAGACACAGAAAGTTGGGTTAGTCACAATCAGATTAGATCACAAATCAACTGTGTTTGAGGAACTGCTGGTTAAAAATTTAACTTTCCCTCTTTTTTTCTAATGCTTTGAAATAATCCGGCACCAAGTATTGCTTCGCATTTGTGAGGTTGTGAATATGCTTCACTCGCACATATTATTCCAGCCACCAGCTTACAGAGTGGCTGAAGTGAAGTGCTCCTCTTGTTAATGAATTGAAACGTATTTTTTACATGAGAAGCAAAAATACTTTTCAATTTTAACTATATGCCCAAAACTCTTGGCTTGTTAAGAAGCATTTGCTACTCAGGTCTATTTCTGAGAATCACAGAACAGATAAGACACAGTAAAGGGGGCACTGTTCCATTTTGTTTGTGCTCAGTTTTGAGTTACCCAGCCTAAAGCCACACTTTAAGCACCATGTCTCTGATTCTGCAGCTGGACTCTTCAAGTATATGTTCAAATACCGATAATATCTGAGGAGGTTTTCTGCCCTACCACTAGAAACTGCCACTTTCTGGTTGAGTTATCCCCCCCCCCAGCTCTCTCTAAGGGTTCGAACTATTACTTTCAATCTAGGTTCTGCGTTGATAATACCTTTGTAAAGCTATATAGTTCCTTCCTATTTACTTTACTGGGCCTCTCATTATACTAGACCTTGAGCCCAGTTCCCTCAGTTTTTAGGAAGGCAGTCAACAACAAGTTAAAAGACAGAAAAGTGACATTGCTGTTCTCATTGCCACAAAGCTCTGTGAGTATGAGCAACAAATCTGTGACACTAAAATAAAATCAAATGGTTATTATATCTGAAACTAAAGCGTAGTTTGCAAATAAACTGGTCAAAATCAAATGCCACGGGAGGCTGGTGCAGTTATTTGCTTGTGCCAGAGGAGGGAAAAATATTGCAAGCAAGGGCCTATCCGTTAACATCCTAAAATACTAGAACCTAGTTCTAGGTGATGATGCATCTACTGAGAGGTTCAACTGGAAATAGCCTCGAGTAAAACAGCAAGGTTTGAAAAGTCTTTAACATTTTTAAGAATGAAGTGCAACGTATGGTAAATGACAATAACTATGCTGACATACAAAGAAGATACCAGTAACTACTTAAATCATGTACGTCCTTTGACACAAAAAAAGGTATTTTGAGTTATTTCAGAAATAGTCAATCAGTCAAAAGTTGGAACCCAGACATTAAAGAAGGGGAAAGCAAATTTAAACTGGAGATGAGAATTCTTGAAGTGCAGAGATCTGAAGGATTTTAGGGTTGGTAAAAATTAAAGAGATACGCCAGGTTTGAACAATAAGGGGGATGATGTGGTCAGAGGTATGGGTGCTGAAGAAGGGGGCAGATTAGATTCACATGAGGGCAGCAAATATTTGGATTATGTTTATGGAGGATGGAAAAAGACAATATCCAACAGTGTGTTGGAATAGTCCAGACTGAATCAAACCCAAAATAAATAGTATAAAACTGGGATAGGTGGTCATACTGACCACTAATAAACAAAAATTACTTCAGTAATCAAGTCAACAATATTACTGATGCACAATTGTGGAATCAATTGAACATCAAACATATTAATTAATTTTGTATTTCCTTTTCCTAATAAAGATCAGGGTACAATTATCAGTTACATTTTCACTCACTCTTAGCATTCCAGAGGATGTAGAAAGGTTGGCTGCAATCTTGATGCAATTTCAGATTGTCCCACAGCATCTGAATCAGGACGTGTTTGCTGTCTTCTGACATCCAACTTCGAGGGATCTGTGAAACAGCATCATTAATGCATGCCAGAGGTTTGAGCACAAACCTTGCAACACTTCTCAACTCAAAAAAAACACATTAACATCTATAAATAATTATGTCAAATAAAACAATCTATGATTATGAGATGGAACTGGGTAACCTTAATGGGATCAGAGCTGCACATCGTGCAGTTTGACATGTATCAGCAAGGGACTCAACATAAAGCTAGTTGGTCAGATAGTGCCTTTGCAGCAATTAGTCAGTGGGAGCAGAAAGTGGATAGTCGTTGCTCTGCACTTTTACTTACAATAGTCTGCTGTTGATAAGATTTTGTATAGTTTGAATTTTTAGCACTATGAACCTATTAATCCAATTACAGACATGATTCTCCCACACTTGGGATACAATTAACGAAGGAAAGCAGAACTGAGGACTAAATACTTACATATTTACTCTTGACTGGCAGAAGTGACAATTCTTAAATAGTGTGCTGCACATCATTAAAAAAATAATTCATTGCATGTGGACATGGTTGCAAGACGTGTTTGGTACTACTCATTGATTACCTTCGAGAACATGTTGCTGGCCAACTTTCCTGAGTCTGTGCTTCTGGTCGAGGTGCTCTCACTGTCATTAGATAGGGAGTTCCAGGACATATCCAACAATACGAGATATATTTATAAATCAGATTGCCACCATGTTCCTATGTCTTTGCTATCATGTTGCGGCATAGTATTAATGGATAATATACACTATGGCTATGGTGTGCCAATGATCCAGAGAATGTATGTTCAGGGTGCTGGATGGGCCACTAAACAAGTATTCTTTCTTATTCTGGATGATGCCAAGCTTCAATATGGTTGAAATTGCATTCATCCAGGGAAGTAGAGAGCATTGTTGAGTCTTACAGATGGTGGAGAGATTTAGGGGAATCCAAACACTCTTATTGGTCACAGGATTTATGGTGTCTGGCCACTCGTGATCCTGTGAAACTGACAGTACTACATTGAAACTTCAAATGGAGTAAATAAATTCTTCCTTTCTTGAGAATACTATTGTCTATTATTTGAGTGGTGCAAGTGTTACGTGCCACAATGGCCAAGTCCGAATGTTACCGGGATTTTGCTATCATTATCTGATGAGGTGCAAGTGAATTAACAATGCAATCAGGATCAGTATCACTTCTGCTTGGCTTTTGTGCATTTTCTCTTTCATAGACAATGCAAGCCCCTAATGAACATAATACAACACTCAAGAGCTTTTCCTACCGATGGCTTACCGTCACACCTTTGTTGCAGTGTTCTGAAGTTAGCACAAGTCCAGGCAAGTTGGTGGGCAGATCAATCCGACGGAAATACCACACCAAATTCCAGAATACTATTGGATGCTGATCCACAAATGATGCCATGGATATCACTTGATCACCTTCATTCTCGAGCAAACTTTCCAGCTCTTTCCACAACACTAAGGGGCTCAGGTATGGGACTGTTATAGGGTCAGGATGTGTTAACTGCCATTCCAAGTCCAATGGATCCTTGAAAAATGAATAACAGTGGCGGTGAAATTTATTCCATGCCAGCCCCTTCAGAAAATCATTCTGCTGGAAAATTAAACATTCTGAAAAACTCATTTGAACAGATCCATTAAACATCATTTTTTCTGACTGGCTTTAAATTTATAGTAAGTGACAAACATGAAATTATTTGAATAAAAGGCACCGCCTATAGATGCTTCTTGCCCATTACTGATCCTGCTCCATATCTTTAACTCTGTCCACAGCCATAATCATGCACTATTCCAATATGTAGTTTTTAAATCTCCAAAGTTTCCAAAATGACATGACATAACTCCAGATACCTTTGAATCGTTCAGATTGGTGGGCAAGCTGCCTGTTGGAACAGTGTGGATGTGTCGCCATGGACCAGACTCCTCAGCCATGCAGCTGTATCCACTGACGCTTCTTGCAATCGGCTGGCCCAAAGGAAAGGACTCACTGATCCCACGCCATCGATCTGAAGGAATCTGAATGCTTCTTGGTGAAGAAGGCTGGACACAACTGACAAGAAATAGATATTGATGGATAAATTGCCCACTTCAATTCTTATAATGAACTCCTGATTAGTACTAGAGTCAGTTATTAATTAGGGATACAGGCCTTTCGGCCACACCAACAAAGTTATCTACTTCAGCTAGAACCATTTACCTGCATCAAGCCGATTCCCGTCTAAAAGTTTCCAATCCATGTACCTGTCCAAATGTCTTTTAAACATTATAATTGTAGCCATCTCTACCACTTTCTCTGGCAGCTTGTTCTCAAAGTGGCATAAGGATATACTGTCTATGTAGAAAACTTGCCCCTTAGGTCCCCTTTAAACGTTTCCCCTCTCATTATAAATCTATGTCCTCTAGGTTTAGATTCTCATACCCCGAGAAAAAGACTGATCATTCATCTTATCTAAACCTTCATAATTTAATATACCTCAATAAGGTTACCCCTCAGTCTCCTATACACTAGGGAATAAAATCCAAACCTATCCAACCTCTCCTTGAAACTCAAGCCCTGCATCCTGGCAACATGATTGTGAATCTTCTCTGCACAGTTTCCAGCTAAATGACATCCTTCCTATAGCTGGGTGACCAGGAATGTACAACATACTCCAGGTATGATCTCACCAACATCTTGTAGAGATGTACATGACATCTCAACTAGTATTCAATGCCTTGATTGATGAAGACCAGCATGCCAATGGCTTCTTCACCACCCTGTATATTTGTGTTGCCACTTTCAGAAAATTATGTATTTGAGACATATGTGCAATGAAGACAAACACTGACACAAATGTATGAGCTTGTGAATCAAGGTCTCCAAGGTCTATCGCGTAACTCAGGGCAGAGAAGTTTAATCTAGAAGTCTAGACTGTGAGAGCACATGGCTCCTTATTCAGTGTCCAGAGGTGAGTGGTACAACAATTAAAAGCGTGAGTGTGGCATCATAGTACAAGTTGAGAATTGACATGCTTTGTTATGGAAAGGTTATGTAGCTTTTTAAAACTTCTGAGTTAAAAGCATTCCTCGTCTTTGGGATGTCTCAAAGTGTATTACAGGTAGCAAGGAACTTTTCCAGTATAATCATTGTTGTAATAAAAGACAAATTGTAATTCATTTCTTTACAGCAAGCTCCCTCTAACAACAATAAAATAATGACATGATAGCAGTTCAAGAAAGTGGTTAAAAAGCATACAAGATCCTGGGCTTGATAAATAAGGGCAATAAGCACAAGGGCAAGGCAGTCATGGTGGAAGTTCATAAAACTTTGCTCTGGCCATTACTGCACAATTGCCTTCGGCTATGTTTGCCATATTCTAGGAAAGATGGGAGGGTTTGAGATAGGGTGCAGAAGAGATTCACAATGATTGTGTTTGATTCTGCACAACTGAAGAGCATTTGTTAAAATATGGAGACACAAATCAACAGATCCCTAACTCACAACCATAAAACCATACAGCTGAGTTGTAGGTTTGATAAGGATGAAGGAACAAGACTAGTTTTGCCAAGAGCCTGACATTTACCCTTGCATGTCTGGAACTTCCTGCACTGTAATTCTTGGAGAGTGAGGCTTGTTGTCATCGTTCATATCCAGGCGAGGTGGGGAGACCGTGAAGTTCTTAACTCCTCGGCAAGACTGCATGGACTGCAAATTCTGTACATTTTCTGCAGATGCACTGGATTTCAGAAAATATCTAATAAAATAAAATAAAAAACAATAGTGTACTTTCTTGGATTAATTAAATTCTAGAAAATGATCAGTTATGAATGAGCAAAATGACATGGGAAGAAAGCCCAAAACAAAAAGCTGAAAGCGGGGCAGTTTGTTTCGATTGTCACCGTTAAGTTGTTTCTATGACTCCGTTCAACAAATAAGCTTTCAAAAGAAACACACTAAACTGAAGCATGCACTCTTTGAGGCCATGCACTCACATTACCAATCTTCACTCAAACACAATAAAGCATAAATTCACTTGTATTCTACATCAGGCATCAGAAATAAATTACCTGCCCGGTCCTCGTAGATCTTTGATTTCAATTCCCAGGAAAGGAAGGAACAAGTTGCCACAGAACGGACATTTTGTGTTGAGGTTAGAGTCATCTGCAGTCCAGCCAGCCATTATTTCTTCATCGTATACCAGTGAGTCACAAGTTCGACATCGGGAACAGCTGGAGATAAGAATCTGGAAATATGAACAAGCAGCACTCAGGGCAATGGGTCTTTAAGATAAGACTCTGTACTATTAACAACTTTGAAACTTGAAGGGCACAAGTTGGTGCCAGAAACGTGGTGACTATTTGTATACTACCTACAAATACACTACATAATTATGCATTTGGACTTATCTATGTTCGTGGTTATCTATAGTCTGATGTTACCGGGTTGTATGCAAAACAAGAGTTTCACTGTGCCTAGGTACATATGACAATAAAGTATAATTGGATCATTGAACTAATATCTTGGGGTGGTCACCATTGACCAAAATGTCAACAGTAATAGCCACATGAATATTGTGGTATTAATATAACAGCAGGTCAGAGGCAGTGAATGACTCACTCCCAAGGGCCTTCCACCATGTATATGGACATGTTAGGAATGTGCTGGAATACTCTTCACTTGACTTCTAGAGGGGTGTGACATGAACAACTCCAAGAAGCTTTACACCATCGAAGAAAACAACCCATTGATTGGCACTCCACCAACCACTCTACAAGTTAATTTCCTCCATCAATGGCTATATACCATTTACAAAATGCACTGCAGTTGTTCACCCTGATTACAACAGAAATTCTCAAACCCTCAGCATCTAAAAACAAAAAGGCTCCCTTCAAATCATACATTGTGCAAACCTTGTGTAAATCTCCCATTCTTCGTCACCACAGGGGGATTACCACTGTCTCAATGGCAACAAGGGATGGGCAATAAAAGCTAGCCATGCCAGTAATGCTGAATTCCCAAAATGCATGAAAAGAAAACGCAATTCCTTCTCCCATCTAAGCCCTTCAGCGCTTAGAACCTTATCTACGCCTTGACCACCTTAAGAAACTCGGCTTCTTCAATACTGTTCTCATCAACCTCCAAAACACAGACAGGCTGCGCTTGCCTCACACCCATCATTGCCAATCTTCCCAGTTTAAAATCCTTCTAAATGTCTCTACATCCTTGGGCCATGCCACCTCTGGAACTACTCTAGCTCAATGTGCTGGTTCACGCAAACCTGGTCTCCAGTAGTTCCCTCACTCCTGCTGACCCTCTCGATGCCAGAAGTTTCAGTCTCTTGGGTCCTGCTCTTTGAACTCCCTTATGCTTTGTTTATATTCTCCCCATTTTGGAAAGCCTGTCCAAATTCACATTTTAAACTGCTCCTCATTGGCTCTGAAATATTTTGTGATAGTGTTATACTCTCTTTCAACACACTTGCATTCTGATAGACAATGGAACAGCACAGGAACAGGCCTTTCAACCCACAATGTCTGTGCCAAACATGATGCCAAGTTAATGTGCCATGCCAGCATGTGATCCATGTCCCTCGATTCCCTTATATATCAATTTGCCTCTCTAAAAGCCTCTTAAACACCATTATCCTATCTGCTTCCACCACCACTGGCAGCACATTCCAGGCACCCACCAGTTTGTGTAAAAATGTTGCCCTACACATCTCCTTTAAACTTTTCCTCTCTGTCCTTCAAACAATGGCCTCTAGGCTTTTTACATATCTACCCTGGAAAATGTTTTGACTAGCTGCCCTATCTTTTCATCTCATGATTTTATATACTCGATTAAATCTCTCCTCACCTCCGATACACTATAGAAAACAATCCAAGTTTGTTCAACAGATCCTTCTACTTAATACTTTCTAATCCTTTCTGGTAAATTTCTTCTTCAACTTCTTCAAAGCAGCTGCATCCTTCCTTTAATGGGGAACCAGAACACAATTCTCTAAACACAATTAACCAAAGTTTAAGAAAGCTACAACATGATTTCTTGATTCTAATACACAATGCCTTGACCAATGAATGCAAGCAACCCCACCGTATAGCTTAAGTTTACTGTGTGGGTAAACCTAAGTCACTCATCTATAAGCACAAGCTACATTTGCTTTCAAACAGAAGTGACAATACATGAGATAACTGCATGACAAGCTCAGGTTACCTCCATGGCATAGTTCTGGAAGATGCTGGTGCTGCTTGTATATCGAGAAGATCCAACATCTGATTTGTCTGGCAATGGAAAGTTGGAACTTGCTGACTGGGCACTGCCTGAATACAAACAAAATCAGAAATAGAATTATAAATTAATCATCGCATTTTTTTAAACGGAGACCCACGTTTTTAACGGAACAATCACCCTTTTTGCATGTTGCAGTTGTACAATTGATATTAGTGAGGCCGTACTTGGAGAATTATGGCCAATTTTGACTGCCTTGCTGTAGGAAAGATGCCATTAAGCTGGAAATAGCACAGATACATTTTATGAGGATTTTGCCAGGACTTGAGGGAGGGTTATAGGGAGAGGTTGGGCAGGCCTGTTCTTTATTTTTGTTGAGGATTGGGGACTGAGGGGCAATCATATAGAGGTGTACAAAATTACGAGGTGCATAGATATAGTGCCAAAAGAGAATGGGCTTGAAGTGAGAGGGGATCGATTTAAAGGAACCTGAGGGACACCCTTTTCACACAAAGTATGGAATGTATATGGAACGAGCTGAAATTGACTGAGGCGAGAAAATAATTAAATAACATTAGGAGAGGTACATGGATAGAAAAGGTTGAGAGGGATACAGGTCAAATATATACAATGAGACTGGCTTAGATGGGCATCGTGGTTGGCATTGACGAGTGCGTTGTGTGACTCTCTTGAGTCCATTTCAGATCAGGTCATTAAAGGACTTGTCAGCCTTCTACAGTCTAACTACTTTAGACCGCTGGTCAGTAGCACAAATTGAAACTATGCCGTTGAATACATCAGCAGCTGGTACACATTTGTATACTTTTCAATTCTTATATAAAAACTGAGTTTCATTAACAATTTACATTGCCATTTCACTCATGAAACTTTCCTGAATTTATTTAACATGAAGAGAATCAAAATTAGGAATTGCCCTATCAGATTTAATGTGTAGCATTATTTGTTACAATCCACTAATAATCAATTTGCATTTTGTATCGCATAGTTATGGTAATGCCAGCTTGTAATGGCAGTTTAAATATTTTGAGATATTTACTTGGCAGAGTATATATACCCAGATTTTACCTGAAAAAAAACAAAAGAACTAAAGATGTTGGAAATCAGAAATAAGAATAGAAAATGCAGGAAATATTCAGTAGATTATGTAACATCAGTGGCTGAGAAGCAGAATTTGCATTTCAGATTAAACACCCAGATTATTCTTCAGCAGAGGCCTCAGTCTGCATCTGTTCCCATCTAAACAAAGTCACAGCTGACATGATGGTGAACTCTTCTTCCGCAGACATTTCTTTGACCAAGTCTTCACCCCAGACTTTACCTACCAATTTGTAATTGTTGCCTAGGAGTTCCATCGTGATTTCCAGAGCTGTCCATACTAGCCTGTCTCACACTCCATCCTTTGGTCTCGCTGGCAGGCATGCTCCCAGCTTGGGTGGAGGCTAATCTGTCTGAATCTTCATAGCACTCTTCATCCAAGGATGCTGCTTCAGGATCCTGCTCTCCAGCAAAGGTGGCATTATCCCTCTCTGAATAATATCCCTAAAAATAAATTGAAAGCAAATTAAGTTTGTACATATTAGAGATTATGCATTCCTCCCATGGAGAACACTAACTAGAATGTATTTGCATACAGGAAAAAAAACCTGCATTTGATAATCAAAGAATTGTAAATACAAAGTTGAAAACAAATATTGGAAACACTCAGCGAGTCTGGCTGTGGAGAGAGAAACTAGAGTTAATTTTTCAGGTTGCAGACCCTTCCTCAGAACTAGGATTCTTTCTCAGTTTTAATGAATGGTCTTTAAGCTGAAACGTTAACTGGTTTTCTCTTCACAGATGCTGTCTGACCTGCTGAGTTTTTCCAGCATTTTTTAATAATTTACTGAATTCTATATATTAGACCACAACAAAAGCTCCTTTTCAACTCATTCTTTGTGATTAAAAAGACAACCAATGCAGCAAACAAGTTATAGCTTGAGACAATAACGCAGTTGCAAAATCTTTGTGCAAATCTCAGAGCTATAAAGCACAGATGGAGTGAATGTGGTTCATTGTGCCTGCACTGGCTCTTTTAAAGAGTTTTGCTATTTATTCAAGGAAACAAGAACAATTGCTTCTACCATTAAAAAGTTTCCTACCTTGCCATTTTCCTTGATGGGTACAGCATATGTTGCCAGCTTGGTGTACCACTTGTTTGCCTTTTCTGCCACTCCCTTCCCAGCTGAGACCATACTGTGCTTTAAAACATCAAAGGTGGGTGGCAATAACGAGTCCAATTTAAACGGAGGTGGAGACATGAGGGTCAAAGCTCTACCTGTCTCTCGACCTCTAACTCCTCTGTTGCTACTTGGAGAATATGATGGTGAGGACCATAGTCTGTCTCTTCGTTTGACATTTGCTTGTGGTTGAAATGTTCTGGAGCGTGAAACTCCTGCTGATCTGGGTGAGCCTGACGGAAGGCTGGATCTCCTTGATCCTTTTACTGCAGGCATAACTTTGGCGATAAATGATGCACTGCTTTCTTCCTCGGGCTTTGAGAAATCCATGCTAGGTGTGCGACTTGACAAAGGACTATTCATGGAGTCCATGTACATCTCTATTTCTTCAGCCAAGTTTCGACGGGCTAAAGGAGTGGAGAGACATTTATCATAGTCTTCATCTTCGTCTTTGTCTTGATCAGTTTCTGCAACCAGAATAGAAAGGGGGTCATAACCTCTTTGAACTCCCTTTCTTTCTGCTGGTTTGATCCCTGCTCCTGCACTTAAACTCCTTTGCAATTGTTTGGGTGGCTGCCTTCGGTGTTGATTAGATTTTCCTTGAGACTTTGCATTATCAAGATCATTGTCCAGGTCTTCCAAATCAAAGATGGCAGGAGAATCTGTTTTATCCTCCATATTAGTTGATGTTTCATCCAATTCAAATGGAGCATCTTCATCACTCAGTTCCTTTTCTTGGATTAAGCTTTCCTGTTGAAGCATGTGCCTGGGTTTGCCAATTTGTAATGTGTTTGGCCTTGTGGCCAATTGTAAAGCTGTTGATAAGATTTTGGCATCAGCACCCAATTTATCTGTAATCTCCCTGAGGTCATTGTCCACACTTCTTCTGTGCAACATAAGCCCTGCAAACACATCACCACTAAGGTTGCGGTTCCTTCCTCCCCATACCATCTGTTCCTTTAAGCTTGGCTCCACAGCACTTTTATGCCTCCTGCGCAAGCTGCTGCTGTGGACTAGCCCAGGATCAGGATATGAGGCTTTATTGAAGGATGTCGCAAATGGCATTTCTGCAGCATTTTCTGTGAACAAATACCAAATATTTTCAGTTTTGACTAGTAGTAGAAATGTATTTTGTTCTATTTCTTATCTTCAGACTTTACTTTAGACTTTTGAGATATAGCGTGTTAACAGGCCCTTCAGCCCACTGAGTCTGGCCGGCCAGCGATCAGTGTACACTAGCACCATCCTACACACTAGGGACAATTTACAATTTTTAACCAAAACCAATTAACCTTCAAACCCATATTGCTTTGGTGCGTGTTATCAGAGCACCCAGAGAAAACCCACGTGGTGACAGGGAGAACGTACAAACTCCGTACAGACAGCAGGACCGAACCTGGGTCTGTAAGGCAGCAACTCCATCGGTGTGCCACTGTGCTGCCCTAAATATCTAATAATAGTTAAAAATAAGAACAGAAAATGTTGGAAACGCTCAGAAGGCGAGGCAGCAGCTATGATGACAGTAATAGAGTAGAAGCTTTAGGTCATGCCCTTTACCAAATAGATTCTGCTTCTCTCTGTACAGATTCTGCTTGACTTGTTGAAAAGGGGGTTAGGACCCGAGTGGGGTAGAGAGATAAAATGATGGGAAATTCTATGGAATAGGCACATTAATACAGTGATTCTAAAAGTATGCCATAGACTGCATATCCTATTGGGACTAACTCGTTTCCTGATACTCCAAAATATTCCCACCATTAACAGCACATTTGCAGTATGAGGGAATGCTCCTCACCTGTCTGGATGCAGCTCGAGCAACACTCAAGGAGCTCTCAGTGTAGACTGGCAATTTTTCCACCATCCTAATCATTCCTTCCTTCGTTCATCGCAAGCACAGAATGCACTGCAATTATTTGTTTGTGTTATTCTGACAGCTCTTCCCTAAACCATGAAGACCATCTTAAAAAATTGATACAGTAGATGAGGTTGGGGGAGATGCAAGTGGATGAGGACTCTAACCTCATCTACTATATCCATTGTTCAAGATGTGGACTGTTATACATCAGCAAGACCAAACATAGACTGGGCGATCGTTTTGCTGAACTTCTTCGCTCAGTCCGCCCGGACCGACCTCATGTCCCGGTTCCTAAACACTTTAATTCCCTTTCCCATTGAAGAAAGGTCTCGATCTGAAACGTCACCCATTCCTTCTCTCCAGAGATGCTGCCTGTCCTGCTGAGTTACTCCAGCTTTTTGTGCCTAATTTGAGGAAGGACATTCTTGTTATTGAGGGAGTGCAGCATAGGTTTACAAGGTTAATTCCTGGGATGGCAGGACTGTCATACGCTGAGAGAATGGAGCGGCTGGGCTTGTATACTCTGGAATTTAGAAGGATGAGAGGAAAACTCATTGAAACATAGAAGATTATTAAGGGTTTGAACACGCTAGAGGCAGGAAACATGTTCCCGATGTTGGGCGAGTCCAGAACCAGGGGCCACAATTTAAGAGTAAAGGGCAAGCCATTTCAAACGGAGATGAGGAAACACTTTTTCACACAGAGAGTTGTGAGTCTCCGACTGCAGGCCCGGTGGACGGTAACATCGGGAGCTCGCAGGTCCCTGGTGGGAGACCGCTTTTCGGAGCACCCTCAACGGCAACTTCTCCCGCTGGAATCGCGGGGTGAAATGACTTGGAGTGGGGCCCGGCGCGGCTTAAATGGCCGCGGGACTTACCATCACCCGCCGGGGGCTTTAACATCGAGAGCCCCAGCTCGCCTCGACGTTGCAGTTGGACTGCTGGACCGTGGGAGAAGAACAAGGGCAGAGATAAGACTTTTGCCTTCCATCACAGTGAGGAGGTGTTGGAGATTCACTGTGATGGATGTTTGTGTAAAGTGTGTTAAGTGTGGGTTTTGTAATTGTTAAGACTGTAGAAAATGCAATTTTGTTCAAACCAAGCTGTTTGAATGACAATAAAAGGCATTCTATTCCTGTCTGTGGATTTCTCTGCCTCAGAGGGCGGTGGAGGTTAGTTCTCTGGATACTTTCAAGAGAGAGCTAGATACGGCTCCTAAAGATGCTGAGTCAGGCGTTATGGGGAGAAGGCAGGAACGGGGTACTGATTGGGGATGATCAGCCATGATCACATTGAATGGCAGTGCTGGCTCGAAGGACCAAATGGCCTACTCCTGCACCTATTGTCTATCTTCGCATTGTATATTAATCTCCATAAACATTACACAAAGGTGAGAGGCAGCATACTATATTTATGAATTAAAAGTTGAAATATAGCTGAAATATAATCAATATAGTAACGTTTTCATAATCTCTGAAAACAAAGTTTGCATATTGTTACCCATGAACCTTATCAGTGAATCTGTGGAATTCTCTGCCACAGAAGGCAGTGGAGGCCAATTCACTGGATGTATTCAAGAGATAGTTAGATATAGCTCTTAGGGCTAATTGAATCAAGGTAATCAAGGGATATGGGGGAAAAGCAGGAATAGGGTACTGATTCTGGATGATCACCCATGATCATATTGAATGGCGGTGCAGGCTTGAAGGGCCGAATGACCTACTACTGCATCTATTTTCTATGTTTCTATTTCTGCACATATACATAGATACATACACCCAGAATAGTTAATACTTTACTCAGTGCCATTGAAAGTGCACATTGTGCCAAGCAGGTAATCCAGAATGCTTCCCACAATCTGCATGACTACACACAGAGGAACAGTTGCCTGTTGTAAGGCTCAAATTCCAGATATTTTGCATCTGCCGTTACCAGAATCTTGTTTGCAGCTGAAATCAATGCAAGTGGCTTGTTTCAGGAGGTAATCACTCCAGTTTAAGTGGACGCCAGCAGAAGGTGGGGGGGGGGGGTGGTGAAGGATAGTCAGACAATCAAAGCAGATCAGGCTTGCCATGCAGCCGTGCCAGAGCACATCTTGTTTTACCCGTCAGTCACAGTTACCTTTGGACAATACAGCCAGAGCAGAGTGTGTGCATGTGAGTGTGTGTCTGTGTCTGTATGTGTGTTGCCACAGACATGAATCCACGATGGTGTGCTGTGTGGCTGGTGCCAGAGTCAAGGATGGAACTGAGTGGTTGCAGAGTGAAGGTAGCAAAAGCATAGGCAGAAAGGAGGATTCAATCTTATAGTCAGAATTTAGGAACTAGGAAAGAGATTACAAAGATACTCGAGGGATAAATACCCAATGGGAAAAATCAAGGAATGATTGATTGCATTTGCCTTGCAGACAGCTGCAACAATTCTATATTAAAACCTTTTTAAAACAGTTAAATCTTTCAACTTATAGATGCACAGGAGTTACTGAAATCATCAAAAATTACGTGCAGCAGAGAATGAAGTACTTTAAATTGATCTCCTAGATATGAAATGGATTACACACCATTATTTTCCTCAGTACTGTGGTTTGGCTGAGCTGTCTCAAAGCTGCAGTTCATCTTTACAATGCTGGATACAGTTTTCAAGTTACTTCTGGTTCCTTCAAATTCGAAATGGGGCAGACAGTCTCCACTGCCCTTTGCACTTTCACTCTCAGACACTGCAAACAATGCAAGAAAAAAAACAACTATTTTTTGCAATTATCACAAATAAAGCATTATATTTCAAATGAAAGTTCTGCAAAGTTACTTCACATCTTTAAACAAACCACTCCCCCCCCTTCCACCTTGTACTCTTCCAGTAGTGCTCTGGTATCTGACACTGTGATCATCACCATTCCCAACCCCACACAACACTGATTTCAGCCACTGTCCCACCCAGTTTACAAACTACATTTCTGCTGGTTTAATGCATCAGATATTAACACCAGATCACCACCACTTGAGATCTTCTTCCCCAAGTTGCACACCCTCCTCATCTGGAGAGATACGGTATCAACAGTCCTTCATCTTCATGAGAGGGGATCTTATAGAAACGTATAAAATTCTTAAAGGATCGAACAGGTTAGATGCAGGAAAAATATTCCCAATGTTGTGGGAGTCCAGAACCAGAGGTCACAGTTTAAGAATAAGGGGTAGGCCATTTAGGACTGAGATGAGGAAACATTTCTTCACCCAGAGTTGAGAAACTATGGAATTCTCTGCCACAGAAGGCAGTGGAGGCCAATTCACTGGATGTTTTCAAGAGAGAGTTCGATTTAGGTCTTAGGGCAAAAGGAATCAAGGGATATGGGGAAAAAGCCCCATCAAGGAACGGGGTACTGATTTTAGATGAACAGCCATGATTATATTGAATGGCTTGAAGGGCCGAATGGCCTACTCCTGCACCTATTTGTCTATGTTTCTATGTGACCAACGGATGGAAAGGCTAAATAATAGTCCTTCATCATGACTAAATGATGATATTGCCTTCCTAAAAGCATTGTGGCAATATTTTCATGAGAAGTGCAGCAGTTTACGAAGGTGAACTTCTCAAAGGCAAGTGGAACAAGCCTTACAGTGACACCCACGTTCCAAAAGAAATACTACACCAATTGCCAAACTCTCTATTTACAAAGATATTCAGGTTAAGTTGTTTTTTCACCAATTCGGTTCTTACCCAGAGTCCACAAACTAAAGGGCCTGTCCCACGTGGGTGACCTATTTGGCGAGTTTAGAAGAGTTTGAAAAAATGACATGTTGAAGACCTCCTTTGACTATGCAGAAGACCTCCTCAGATTATGTTGAAGACTAGCTACGACTAGCTTCGGGAAAATTGGACACTGAATAGTGGAGAGTGAGACGACCTCCTTCGATCTCTTTCGACCTCCTTTCGATTATGATGAAGATTATCTTCGACTACCCTCGATTACCTACGACTAACATGCCGACCTACTACGACTAAACGTACGAGTGAAAAAAGTATAGATTTTTTCCATGGCGACCTTTTTTTAACTAGCGGGCATTTTTTTAACATATTGAAAAAAACGCTGCGACCTAGCTGAGCCTTGATTACGTGGAGACCACTCTCGAGCATGAAGGAGAGTTACGAAGACCTCCTATGACCTCGTGTCGACCATGCTGCGAGTATGAGTCGAAGGCAAACTCGCCAGAACTCGCGGATTAGGTCGCCCAAGTGGGACAGGCCCTTTACTCTTCCTGCAGGATTAATGACAGCCATCAAGACAATGTGTTTTTCTACTTCTCTAACCCGGGGGAGCTAACCATTTTCTCTCTCAGATCGAAATATATAATTGAGTCAGATATTCAATTTATGAAGTAAGGCATCAATAAACATGTGACCACGGTCATTAATTCACAACAAGGAGCAGAGTAAAGGTTGGTGTGCCTCTAGTCAGCTTTAATCAGCAAATGAACTGAAACACTAGTGAACCCAAAATAGATTATCAAAGTCAAATGAAAACTTAGAGTGGCACAAAAGCTGAAATCCGATCTTGGATTTCAAGTTACACTTCTAAAGCTCTCGAGCTGCAATTCAACACTAATAGATGTCAAATAAATTCAGCCACATGCCCCCTGTATCACTTTCAGGAATTGAGAAACAATCTGAATAAACTAGCATGATAACCTTTCTCCTCTCCTCTCCCAAGCCCCTGGATGTATAAGGTACTTACAGAAGTGATAAACAAATTATTTCTGATCCACATTTCAGGAGACCTGAGGAATCAGTAATCAACCCCACAGCAGCCTGTGGATACTGCAGCCTGTGGACACATTTTAATTCACCTTTCCACAACTTTAGTGGCACATTTCAAACCCCAAGAAATTAACTTTGGATAATTAAAGCATTGAGAAATGCATGAACACGATATGTCTGCATGACACTTTACATGATCAAATCTTCCTTCAAACCAAACCAGATTATGATAACCCAGTCATGCACAATGATTCTCTTAACAAACATAATAGAAACTATAGGAGTTGAGATGTACATGAACTGGAGTCACTCTCTTTCTTGTCTTCCTTGTCCACTGGCTGACACACAGCAGGCTGCTCAGATCCAAGAGCTGAAGGCACTTCCCCTCGTCTAACTTCTTCTTTCGATAATGAGTTGTATCCTAGATCTGATTGGCCACCTTAGATTTAAAAAAAACAATAAAACATCTTTACGTTAATACAATTATTTTATAAACATGATATGACATCCTTTATAAAAGCCTCTAAAATAAATATAACAGAATAACAGTACAGTGGGAAAGCATTAATGAGAAGCAAGCTTACGAAAAATAAATCAGGCTTAACAAATCTATGCACGTTTTTGAGAACAAGTAGAGAAGATAAGGGAAAACCAATGGATGTGAATTTGGACCCGATAGGATGTTAGTATGCAGAATTAAAGCACCTGGGACTGGGGTCAATATACTGGATTCAAGATTAGATGGCAGAAGGAAACAGACAGCAGGAATAAATGTTTTTTCGCTAGGTAGTAGGTAGTGATGATTTCAGTACCACAGAGATTGTTGCTTGAGCCCTGGCTGTTCACAATTTATGTACACCAATGATTTGGCCGAGGAGACCGAAAGAGGCTTCAAGAGGATTTGGATGACTGAGTGAGTGAATGAGAAAACGGTCGATGGATATCAATTTGCAAAAGTGTGGTGAATCCACTTAAGTGCACACAACAGAAAAGCAGAGCTTTTTGTTAAACAGCGAGTTATTGGATATTCAAAGGGCCGTAGATGTGCTTGTAAATTGAAGGTCAAAATACAGGTGCACAAGCCATTGGGAAGGCAAATGATATGTTAGCTTTTATACAAGAGGACTTGAATACAGGAATAAGGAAATCTCATTACAATTGAATAGAACCTTTGTGAGTGCATCTGGAGTATTGTGGACAGTTTTGGTCTCCTTACACAAGGATGTAATTTCCACATAGGGAGTGCAGAGAAGATTCTCTGAACTGCTTGAAGAACAGCAGGGTTTCTATATGAAGAGAGCTGGGATGATCTTGGACTATTCTTAATAGTTAAGAAGAATGAGACGAGATCTCTTTGGAAAGTAAAATTATTGAAGGACTTGATGGGATAGATGCAGGGAAGACATTTTCCTTCACTGAAGAATAAGAATCTTATTACCAGGGGATATAGTTTCAGAATAAGGGAGAGGCCATTTAGGGATATGATGAGGAGGAATTTCTTCATTTAGGGGTGATGAATCTTCAGAATTCACTGTCAAGGGCTGTAGAGGCAAAAACGTTATAGCCCCAGATAGATCAACAGTCATGATCATGAATGGCAGAGACATGAAGGGCTAAATGGCTTATTCCTGCTCCTATTTCTTGAATATGGGAGGAGCAGGGTGTGGGGAGCACATCACTGTTATAAGAAATTATTTCCACTATCAGGACTTCAATGAAGAATTACTGTACTCATCAGATGATCAGTAGCCACATTGAAAGAGTGCGATGCTGCAAAACTTGACTCGTCACTTGAAAGCAGCGTTAAGAAGATCTAAATAGGGGAAAATAAATGTTCGGCACGGACTGGAAGGGCCGAGAGGGCCTGTTTCCGTGCTGTAAATTGTTATATGGTTATATGGTAAATTACAGGTTAACATGGCAATAAAGAATTAAATCAAGCATTAAAGTTTCTTTCTCCGAATGACAGTTTTAAAAAGTAGAAAAGTAATGCTAAATCTATATTAAACCTTGGTTGGAGTATTGTGACAGAACTGGTTCTCTCTCATATTACATAAAGGACAGAAGCAATTTCCAAAGATAATATCAATGCAAGAGTATACATATTACCAAAGGATGAACGGACTGGATCACTTTTGTCTTGACAGTGTTGACCCAATAAGATCTTAAATGACGAAATGTTTTGTAAGAGAGGGTACGAATGAAGTTCCCAATTGTGGAGAAGTGCAAAACTAGAACAGAAACGTAGAAAATAGGTGCAGGAGGCCATTTGGCCCTTCGAGCCAGCACCACCACCTTCATAGATGTTCTAGAAAAAGATAGTCACCAAGAAAACCAGTAGAAATATCAGTTGAGTCTTCTTTACCCAAAGAGTGGGGAGAAAAAGGAACTTGTTCCCACTGGGAGTGGTTGAAGAGAACAATATAGATGTGTTTAAGGGGAGGCTTACCCAGTAGGTAGACACAAAAGGCTGGAGTAACTCAGCGGGACAGGCTGAAGAAGGGTCTCGACCGGAAACGCCAGCCATTCCTACTCTCCAGAAATGCTGGCTGTCCCGCAGAGTTACTCCAGCATTTTGTGTCTACCTTCGATATAACCAGCATCTGCATTTCTTTCCAACACAGACTTAACCAATATATTGTTATGGCCTTTACATTTTGTTTTAAAATTTGCACTTTCTCTGTGCTTTAATACAATATTCTGCACTCTGTTTCCTTTCCCTTTTGCCACTTCCTGTTGTGCTCATGTATGGTATGATCTACCTGATGGCACACCAAATAAAGTTTTGCCCTATATCTCAGTACATGGGTCAACAATGAACCAGTACCATATGAAAAAGAAACAAAAGGAAGTTTATGCTGATAGATCTAGATGAAAAAAGGCAGGATGAAGTTTCAGTGGAGCGGAGAAAATACCAGCATGCGTTGATGGGCCAAGTGCTTGTTTCTGTATCATATATCCAATATAACGTAATCCTATGTAATCCAGGGAATGGGTGTTTGGGGGAGGAGATTGTTTTCCTAGAAAATGGTCCGTGTTGCAAACAACCATAAAGTGAGGCCATGTCATCTGTACTTGTATTATGAAATGAGAGTTGAAAAATACGGTTTTTATTTCTTTACTTTTTTCCCTCCAAATGAATTGTGTACGAGCAAATTTTATTCCATAACTCAAATTTTTAGAGTGTGATTTTGACAATTTTAGTTAAGGGTGCATTTCTGTAACATGCACAGCCACAATACCAGGGCAAGCTTGGGCTTAAAAATGCTTCTACATAGTCTTTTGTTTATTTCAATGGAAACGTTAAAAAAACAGAACCCCGAATATATTAAAGGGACTGTATACAATCATACTGTAAAAGTGATGGAGTATCATTTTATTGGTAAATTATATAGTTAATAGCCATTTGCACAATGGCTGATGCAGAATAAGGGTAATTGGAAGAGTGTGATCCCTATAATAAATAAAACAAACCGACTCAACGATATGCATGCCCATGAGTCACAATAAATAATTTAATAATTTGAGGGAAGCATTAAATGAATGGAACATTCCACCCCAGTGTCGGGTACTGGAAGAATGTAAACAAGATTGATTAGTAGGACTGGGTGCTACAATCCCTAAGATTACACTACAATTGACATTCTTGGGTATGACCACTAGGTGAATTTGCTACCAATCAGACTCATCTTCAGTTGTGTACCTCAACGTCACTGGGTGTTTCGGCCTTTTATCACAAGGCACCCTCAGTCGAGGCAGGCCCACCGCAGGTTGATCAAACCTGGGTGTGTGTCTTATTGTTAGCCTCTAGATGGTCACGTGGCAGCCCAGACAACATCTTTCCTCTTCAGCCACAGCCAGTGACTGCTCCATTCAGCGACATTGGCCAGTTCTTTTATTGCCCTCCTTTGTGCCTGCCCTTTGACTCCTACTTCCCTCAGGAGCCTTATATAAATATGAAAATATGTCTTGCACACAATGTGTCTCAGCAGGCCTTTGGAACGCAGTGTCCTCACAGGATCAGAAAGCCATTCACTAACTTAAAGCAAATCCTATTCTATACATTAAGGTAAGCATGATTGCACAACTGCTTGTCTGAATATACTCCAATGTCTTAGAATCGATAACAAATCCTGCGTTTGATGTCCATGTGATAGACGTGTATAAGTTTATGAGAAGCATGTTTAGGGCAGGTGGTCAGAGCCTGTTTCCATTTGAAGAGGTGTCTAAAAATAGCAGGCATAGTTTTAAGGTGGGAGGGTAGAGGTTTAAAAGGAATTGGAGGAGTACATTTTTCACACACTGGATAGATAGTATCTGGATTGAACTGCCAGAGGTGGTGGTGGAAGCAGGAACGGTGACAACATTTAAGAGGCACTTTGACAGGTACTTGAATGAGGGATATGAAATTAATGCAGGTAAGTGGGATTTGTAAAGACAGGCAAAAGCGTTGGCACAGTCATAGTGGGCTGTTTCTATGCTATACAACCCAATGATGCTATTTGCTCTCCCATGCACATTACATCTGGCAAAAGTTTTTTTAAAACATAACTATTAAGAAGAAAATTAAAAGTCTGAGTAAGTCAGTCAAAACAGAAACAGAAAGGAGACACAAGGTTAGCCGGTTACCTGAAAACACATGGACATCCTTCAGTTCTGAGGAAATCCAGAGAGAAGGACATGGAACTCTTTCATACAAGGACTCCTGACTGCCATATCCATAGCTCGAGCTAGAGCCAAGCCTAGCTGTGTGCAGAGAGCAGTAATACAAGGGTATGCGAGATGGTGAATGAAAATAAAGGGGAATGTGGAAGGTATAAGATGGTCGTGATAAGCAGAAAATCAAAAGCGGCATAAGATGGATACAAGCAGATAATCACACACAGACCAGAGGGGACAGCAAAAAGCAATGACCAAAACAAAAAGAGAAGTTTGAGTCAACAGATGTTGGTGACACCATAAAATGTACCTGTACTAGATCTATCATCAGTGGTATCTACTTTCATTTGCTCAGTGCGGAATTGGGGCTGCTCCACAGTATTAATTTCATTAGAGCTATCCATGCTGCCATGGCTAACAGCATCCAGGTCACTGCCATCTGCTTAGAGAACAGATAGATTAGAACAAGTCACTGGCAATTTATAATTTCATTTTCATCCCTCCACCCCAAAGGCATCAAAGTGGCCAATAGTATTATTGATTCAGTGATTGTATTAATAGTGAATGGTAACTTTGGGGACAGTTTCAAGCAGATTCTGACCCTCTTAGTTTATACGTACACACGATACTATATCATGGAATTCAAGATTAGGGTTGGATTAGAAACCGTGGCTCTTTTTCCTGTTCTTGATCCTCAGAGCAAGATCAGCCAGCAGCCTAAGTATTAAACCTGTTGTCCTGATCAATGATGTCCATTTATTTACTAATTGCCTAAATTTGTTCAGCCATTGGAGAACCATAACAATCCATTTAAATGAGTTAGTGTCTTAACATTCCTAAATTGTGATTTAATTCAAATCTTATAAATCAATCCCTTGGGTTCAAGTTTGTTGGTAATATGACTGGGAAATATAAGTGTCTTGAAGTAATTATTGGACTCAAGGGCTTACAAAACGAACACAGATGGTTGGAATGATGCAATTGCTGAACCACCCTGAAGTATTAGCTCATCTCTCTCAAGCCAGGAAATTCAATTAGTGTTCTCCAGCTAAACTGGCAATCACTATTTAATAAAATTTATACTTTAAAAATTAAATAATCTTTAAATTAACTGACATATGCAAGAATGTTGATTCAAACGCTCCTAGTCCTGATGGTTAACCTGACACATACTTTAGCACTAGAAAAGTACCTCTATCAACATTAATTCATTCTGTGCATCACCCACATTGCTATTACTATAATACTGCATGGCTTCAGAAATAAATGCACATAAACGTGGCAATTTAAATCAGGCACGCAGCTTTAAACACCAGATATAAATACATTGCCAGGGATTAGGACCACATCGAGTACAATTGTGGAGTAGCACCACATTCAGAAGACTGAATTAGTTAAGAAGGTGGTCTGTCACTGACCAGTGAGGTGCAGCAAGCAGCAGGAATGCTGCTCAATTTCTGTCAGTTGCATGAGAGATGAGTAAGAGAAAAAATCATGATGATCGTTTCATGGAGAATTACGAATGAGCATTAAATATTGGTCTTGTCATTAGCACATCACTCTTATTCACAAAGACACGTTCAAATTGAAAAATAATTACTATAAAATACTCTGGTGAAAGTCAAAGGCTTGTGCACCTGATAATAAAACTATTAACTATCTTCTACATGAAACTAACCATTCAGATATTTGGACAATTGATCCTGAAATATATCTTAATAGTTTAGCTGTTAAAGGCAACATGATGTTATGGCATTTAAAAAACAGTTAATTAATTTGTAATAACAAATTACAGGGCAGGGCACTCTGGTTCCCCTAAATACATGTACTTGTGGTCATTCCAGACTCATAACAATGGTATAACAGATACCGGACCACAAAGTACAACATATTTAGGGGTTTGTAGGCTCTGTTTATTCACGGCCGTCTGGAACCAGTGTGCCCTGCTCATATTGCATCATTCCCACATATACATGTTGCTACGTGGGCAAACAAAGTAGTCCTTGTGATATAACAAAGTAGTCCTTGCAATATCACAATACCCTTCAGGGGAGAAAACCTGCTGTCCTTACTAGCAGGGCCTGTATGTGACATTTCCATGTTTGCGGATGACACTAAGCTGGGTGGCAGTGTGAGCTGCTATGAGGCTGCAGGATGACTTGGATTGGTTGGGTGAATGGGCAGATGCAGTATCATGTGGATAAATGTGAGGTTATCCACTTTGGTGGCAAGAACAGGAAGGCAGATTATTATCTGAATGGTGTCAGATTAGGAAAAGGGGAGGTGCACCGAGACCTGGGTGTATCAGTCACTGAAAGTAAGCATGCAGGTACTGCAGGTAGTGAAGAAAACTAATGGCATGTTGGCCTTCATTGTGAGAGGATTTGAATTTAGGAGCAAGGAGGTCCTACTGCCCTGGTGAGACTGCACCTGGAGTATTGTGTGCAGTTTTGGTCTCCTAATTTGACGAAGGACATTATTGCTATTGAGGGAGTGCAGATTAGGTTCATTAGGTTAATTCCTGGGATGGCGGGACTGACATATGATGAAAGAATGGGTCGACTTGGCTTGTATTCACTGGAATTTAGAAGAATGAGAGGGGATCTTACAGAAACGTATAACATTCTTAAAGGATTGGACAGGCTAGATACACAAAAAATGTCCCTGATGTTGGGGGGAGTCCAGAACCAGGGGTCACAGTTTAAGAATAAGTGGTAGGCCATTTAGGACTGCGATGAGGAAAAACTTTTTCACCCAGAGAGTTGTGAATCTGTGGAATTCTCTGCCACAGAAGGCAGTGGAGGCCAATTCACTGGATGTTTTCAAAAGAGTTAGATTTAGCTCTTAGGGCTGTAGGAATCACGGGATATGGGGAAAATGCCGGAACGGGATACTGATTTTTGATGATCAGCCATGATCATATTGAATGGCGGTGCTGGCTCGAGGGCCAAATTGCCTACTCCTGCTATTTTTCCATGTTTTTCTATGGCTCAGAAATGTACTACCCTCTGAGTGGCATGGCCGCTAAACCAAGAGAAATCAGAATAAATTAGATTTAATTAATTCTGACCTGGCCTGGGAGTCCATATCCCTTTAAAGTATTAGAAAAATAATTGATCTATAAAGCTGATTATGAATGGAAAGTTGTAATCCTTTAACTAAATCTGCCAGCTATTTCGACGATTTAAAGTTTCTTCTGATATGCAGTGGTAGTTGGACAATAACTGGTCTCCAAATTCCACAGTGTGCACCTACTGGTAACTCGGACTTACCCGACAACACCTGGGTCTGCAGTGGATTTGCTGGAGCTTTTTTCAAAACTCTGCGGAACTGAGATGTTGCCAGCACCACATTCCTTAGCTTCATCCATAGAAAGTAACCACCTCTGTTGCTCGTTGGCCAAGTACTCTCTAAAACAGCCTGCAGAAAATCAAACAAGATCAACTCAAACTAAAGATTAAAAACCTAGATCAATATCCCGCTTTGGAGGTGAAACAAAGTAGTTTCAATAGTATCTCTAGCATTAGATTCAGATCTAAGCTTAATTAAGTACAATGATGCTTAGATTGTTTTATTAAGCACCAAGACGCTCTTCTAAGCAAGAAGCTGTCTCCTTCCAAGGGGACAAAGTCTTGCTGCTAAAGCTGCAGCAATCTGGCAATTGTTCGGCAACACCGAGGGTTTCAGAATTTTCCTCACTCGTTATGATAAGCTGAAACATAAATGTGAAAGCTTGCAAGCTGAAACACACCGTGTTCTATTTTCTGCTAACAACATACTGGGGAAACTCAGTGGGTCAGGCAGCATCTGTGGAGGGAAAGGGATAGACCACGTTTCAGATCAGGACCCTTATTCACACCTGGTTCTCTATTTCCCTCCACAGATGCTGAGATTCTCCAGCACGTTATTGTTTGCTCAAGATTCTAGCATCTGCAGTCTGTTGTATCTCTGGGTTTGATTTCCTGAAACGCACTGGGGTGTTTCTCACTCTTTAAATTCACTAGCTTCGCAAAAAAACAAATTTGTGCTGCTGCCTATGATGCAAAGGAGTGAAATAAGAGTGCGACAAATTAGGATATGCTGGAAAGGGAATTTGTGGAAAGGGAAACGGTCAATATTTAAGTCTGAAAGCCCAACTCAAATAAAAGCGAGTTAATGCATGGATAGGAATATCAAATAGTCTGGAAAAACTGCTAGACCCACCGGTGTCAGATTATCAAAATTTGAACGTATCAGATAAGAATACAGTTTAATTGGAATTTAGTTGGAAGAGAGAAGGGGCAGGACAAAGTCTGGCAGGTAATAGGTAGATACAGGTGAGGAGGTTTTTGATAGGCAGGTGCCTAGACTATGGCCAGAGATGAAAAGACAGAAGGTGCGAGACAAATGGATTGAAGACTTGCAAATTGTGAACCTTCCTCCACATGCGCTTCTCCAGACATCTGCTATAATGTACTATCTGGAAAATTTGATCACACCCTCTCAGGGACATTTCCTGTATTCTCTCCATCTCTCTCCCTCTGCAATATACTACACCTTTCCCCCCCCTCATTCTTCCTGGTCTGTCTAAGCGTTATTGACTTTAAACATTAATGCAGTTTCTCTTCCCACAGATACATCTTAACCTGCTGAGAATTTCTCATATTTTGTATTTTTACTCGTAACACTCACCAAGATTGACAGTATACAAGACACATATGGTTACAATGGGACAGAGTGGAGCAGACCAGAAATCCATCCAAATCCAGAATTTGAATTGTGCTGAATTTACTAATTTTAATTAGTAGGATGTGAAGAACTGCTATCTCACTTTTTTCCAGTCTAACTATAGAGGAACATAAGGCACAACCTGCATCCAATTATTCTCATTGGTATGCTTCTAAAACAGTGGTGAGTGAACAGATAAGGCCAAGCTAAGTATTGAGTATGTGCAAGAAGGAACTGCAGATGCTGGTTTAAACCGAAGATAGACACAAAAAGCTGGAGTAATTCAGCGGGACAGGCAGCAAGTCTGGAGAGAAGGAATGGGTGCCGTTTCGGGTCGAGACCAGTCTGAAGAAGGGTCTTGACCCGAAACGTCTACCAGTTTGAAGAAGGGTCTCGACCCGAAACGTCACCCATTCCTTCTCTCCAGAGATGCTGCCTGTCCTGCTGAGTTACTCCAGCTTTATGTGTCTATCTTCAAGCTAAGTACTGATATGTCCCTTGATGAGATTGATATGAGTTTGCCAGCTCCTATGGAAACAAAACCCTAGTACAACAATTAGGAGATGTAGGAATGACACTGAAAAAAACATCTTTGGAGCAAAGGACAATACAACACTTTATTATTGAACATCATTTGGTGAAGTACAAAGAGATGGTTGGATTGTTCCGACTAACAGGGCATCAATGCAATGGATCCAATAGCCTCCTTTTGCATTACATTTCTACAGTTCCATTTATTCCGTGCTGTTAAGAAAGCTTAAAGTTACATGACTGATACCAAATACTATTGATCATTGAAACATAATTTGCATTTTTTTAAGTAAAAGATTAGTTGGAAATAACTTTGTTGAATCAATTAAACCTTTACTTGGTATTATGTAATACTAAATTTAATGGGAGTTTTACTTGCAGGCCAATAAGGTAATTTTTGCGTTTTTTAAATCCAGGGGTAGGCTGAGCTTCCCCGATGGCGCAAACCATCAAAATCAGAAATTAATGAATCTGCAATTAGGTCACTGATGTAAAACAGTATTCTAGATTGCTTTGGATCTGTTATTTTTTAACCAGATTGAGAGGAACTTACTGTTTCCCCTGATCTCATTGGGACCATCAAGTAGACTATTTCCATTGAGGATGGAATTTTCAGAATAGTGTCTCCCTTCTCCCACATCTACCCCACTTCTCTTCCCCTCACCACTTTTCAATACCTCCCTGTATCAGGGAGGTGGATTGAAGCTTGATAAGAAATACATCTGGCACTGGCTAAAAAAAGCTAATTGGCTTATGAAGCACAATTCAAGAAAAATATTGCATTAGGAAGGAATAGCTAAGCAACATTAAGTGACAGTAAATATGTAGGGGATCATACCTTATTATAGTAGCCATAAGTAATAGCATTGGGGTGAACCCCAGCTTTCTTCATTTCAAACAGGACTCTGACAGCTAGTACAGGCTGCCCATACTGGCCACATAACTGCATTAGAACACGGTAGCACACCTAAAGCACAAGAAAACAGCTTCATCATCATAAGATCTTTCATTAAATATACTTAAGTAGAGTCTGGAAAACCTGTTTATCCCCCTATTACCAATGTTAGATACACCTCACAGCATTGTATGGTCATGTCTGCAGCACTTTAAGGTTTTGAGCACCATTTAATTATCATCTAAAGGGAATCACAAACGGAATGAAACATGCCCCTGTGCGTGGGTTCAAAAGCAAGTTCCAGAACCAAAATGCTGTCTCGCTCTGCATGCAAGGAGTTAAATTAAAGAAATCTGCTATGGCAATTTTGCGATATTTTATTCATCCCAACATATTTTGGAGTGTTCCAAAGTCGCACTTGCACAATGGAGTCAAAGGCTCCGGCGCGGTTGAAAAAAGCTAGTATTGTTCCCTGCATTTCTACTTGAGATAGACTTGAGTCTATCTTGATAATGTTGGGAAATGTCTACTGCGCTCAGAATGGACAGAATCCAAACTCTGATTCAGGGAACAGGTTTCAGAAAGGGGGAGGAGGTAGTTGTACAGTTGTGGAGGGCCATGGCCATGGCTTGCCCTATGGCAGGGAACCAGAGAGTTTGTAGTTCTGTAGTTATCATCGTCTGACTTCTGTTTTCAAGGTGCTCAGACCCGACACAAAAAGCATGGGCTACTGGGCAGCAGTGATCCATGCCCTTCTATGTGCTTCTGTGACGTGGATACACAGAGCACTGGAAAAATACCACCATTGCTATCTCCAGTAAATCCTCCAATTTCACTGGAAGGATAAGTAACCCAAATAAATAATTCTGTGACCTCTCCCAGGCTTACATCTTCAATACCGAGGTCCTAGTTACATTCAGTCAGCTTCGATGGGCGGACCATGTGTTTGCATGCCAAACTCCTGAAAAAGTTGTCTGTATCAAGGTTTTAGCTCAATGCCTCCATGAGGAAATTAAGCATCCCCTCTTGTTCCTGGATATCTTTGACCCCAATCACCCCAAGTGGGGAAGAACCATTCAAGATGGTATTGAGAATCTTGCAGATATGTGTTAGGCAGATGGGGCCTATCGCAGATAACTTTGCAAATTATTCACCAGCTTCCCCATCAACCTTGTTGCATTGGTTGAGGAGTCTGTGGTTCCCATACTAACCATGTTAGCCACCTCAAAACCCATAAAACTGGCATGGAAGCACAATATCATTGCATTCAAGTTGGCCCACATCCCTCTAAACCTTTTATATCCATCAACCCGAGAATCTTTTAAATGTTTCATCACTCTCCCTCTACGACTTCCTCTGGCAGAATCTGGTTTAACTTACTAAAAACAAATCACAAGCATTACTTCTTGTTTAATTGTGTTTATGATTTTATTAATTGTTTTAATTGTAGCATGATTTTTCTCCCTTTCAAATAATGACAGATTTAGCCAGAATATAAGAATTTAATAAACTTCAGGTCAAGAAAAAAAGTCTTTCTCTCAGGGACTGAATTCTTCAGAAAACAAAATGGTAGGAAATGTGAAACTTGGAGGTGCTGTAGTTCTGACAAAAGGAGCAAATAACCGGGCTTAATGCACATTTCAACATTCCAGTACGAGAATGCACTTAATCTGATGAAAACATGGGATCATTTTGTTGCTTCGGGAGCTGAATCATTGTTTGCTGACAAGAATACTTCCTTTTAATTGAGCATTGAACCAGGAACAGTTCATATACCATTCAGGATCACAAAGCAAAAATTCAAAATGAAGGAGACAAAAATAGGAGGACAGGAATGTGTTAGATGCTTTAAAACAAAAATAGAGAAAACATGCAGATTTTAAAGGTAACACTGAAATGTAATTAGAGCGAGTTGGCAAGGGAAAATAGCAAACAAGCATTGTTCCTTGTTGATTGCGTTTTGCTAATATAATAATACAATTTCTATCTCTCTCAGGCACATCAATATTACACACCTCATCTGGTGCCTCCAATTTCTTGGCCTGCATCTTTCTTAGCACATCATAAGCAGTCCGAAGAGCCCTGACCTTTGAATGGCATACTTTCACATAGCCAGGAAGGCAAATAAACCAGAGGCCATAGCAATGACGGAGGAGACACTTTGACCACATCTGAGGAATTAATGAGTAATGTTTTGCAATTTTTTGAGCTGACTTTATCTCCTGAAATGCAACAAAAATACAAAATATTGTAGAATTAAATATATATCACATAATACATAGAATATTGAGAATTTCAACGCTGCCTTTCTTGTTAAGTTCTATTACTCTCTCTGTACAGAGATGGCAGGAAATGTAAAATCATCAGATTTCACATATCACTTTCATTACTCATATAATAATACTAATTGATTATCCACATAATTATACCAGAATCATTCAAATGCTCACGTATACTGTGACACAGCAATACGCAGTGTGTAAATATTACCTGCTTAGTTCTTCTGCCCATTGGTGCTGGACTATTGGGGCAACTATTTTTTGAAGTTAACCTGTTGGTTGGTGTCTTTAACAGACTCACTGGTCTGTCAAATAGTTGTGGTGATAGCACAGGAAAGCAAGTGTAACTGAAATAACAGGAGCAGGTGGCCATTATCACACATTGATATATAAAAATGCTTAGACAATAATGTAAATAATGAATTAACATCACTGATTGATACGTTATGCAGAAAGCAATTATTTTAGTTGGAATAGATACCCAACCACAGGTGAACTTAGATATAAAAAACAATAGCCAAATTTGCAAATACAGGAAGAAAACAGCACAAAGGATACAGGTTTGTTGGCAACTGCAAAAGAACAGTCAAATTAACATCGAGTGGAATGGATTAATAAAAGAAAAAAATGTTGGTGGCCCTCAGCAATGTGTCCAACATTACTGGAGATGCTCGAGGGGTGCATTACTGGAGATGCTGGAGAGCCCTGTATGCTTGCTCAGAACACCAATGACTACACGTATAGTAAATCCTATATTCTTGCTACACTTCCTGACCCGTTGACCAGCAGCATGGTGGCGCACCTGTAGAGTTGCTGCCTCGCAGCACCGGAGACCCGGGTTCGATCCCCACCACGGGAGGTGTCCGTTCTCCCCGTGACCTGCGCGGGTTTTCTCAGAGATCTTCGGTTTCCTCCCACACTCCAAAGACATACAGGATTGTAGGTCAATTGGCTTGGTAAATGTTTAAATTGTCTCTAGTGTGTGTACGATAGTGTTAATATGCAGGGATCGCAGGTCGGCGTATACCCGGTGGGCCGAAGGGCCTGTTTCTGCGCTGTATCTCTAAACTAAACTAAACCATTTCAAAATCTTTGTTTTCGTTCTCTCTCAGACATTCAGGGTGTGCAGTAGGTTCAGAGAAAATGATACGTAACAAGTTATCTCCAGACCCTACTTTATACTCCAGCCAGGTTTAGTGACTTGGCTCTACTCCAACATTTGTCAATATAAGAAATTATTATCTGCTTAGATCCCTACTTTCGATTGTTACACAATGGAAGTTGGGTGAGCATTGGATGCTCCTCTTTGTGACTGATGAGCTGTGAAACATGGCTATCTGTGTGAGCTACCGTAGGACAGCAATACCTTTGGAAGAACATTCAAAGCAACACATTCAGTGGGGTTTAACTTCTATTTTGGAAGCTCGAACAACAGATTCTCAGCAGTGCGGAATCTACTTACAAAGTAAAACAAAGGCAGCACACCCATGGGATGCATCTTATTTAAAAAGTGACATAGCAGCAGGTTCTCAGCACAAAAATAAGCAATGACAAATAAGCAATAAGCAAAAGTATATATAATTGGTTATTGAATCCGATTTTAAGGCTGCAACATCACCATAATTCTCTAAATTATATTTTAAATATGCCATCTTACAAAAGGCATCAGAACATGGTAATCAATTCATGACTTTTATATTCAAAACCTAGAGCATCCTTTGCTAACTGTGCTGGAGGAAGTGTTCGGATTTCACACTTGGATGAATACAACAATTTTGTCACTATCCAATATGTGCTGTTCATACAATAATATTTCACAGTTATTTAATGTCGAACAATATAAATGACACAAAAGTTTAAAAAAATCGTTGTGTACACTTTCTTTCAAAAAATAAATAATATGTGAGCTTCTCTTATACTTCAAAATAAAAGGTCTTACAATCCAATTGTCATTAACTTCCACACATACTAGAAATTGGTTTGATTACATACCTATACTGAAGAGGATATTCTTCACCATTTGGAAGTGTTGGAAGCTCAGGTGGTGTTATGAAAACTGTATGTTCACTTTTGTGAGATTCATCCAATTCTATGAGGCGCAAGTCCTCGTTGCGCTCTGAATCCAACTGGGTTAGTTCAAAAGACAAAACAAATTCCTCCGTAAAAATCAAAGGATGCAAGGATGAGAAACTTCAATTTAAAGAAATAATTATCATGAGTCGCTGATGGTGATATTTAGTGACATGTACTTAAAATACTAGATGGACAAAGACAGCAAAAGCATGAGAATACCGCCTGGAAATTGCTCACCAGGCCACACACCATCCCGACTTTGAAATATACCACTGCTCTTTCACTGTCACTGGGTCAAAATCCTGAACTTCCTCTCAGGAAGTTCCTTGTCATGGATTTTGAGAATTATAAGGAAGATGAGTAGGTTATAATCTGGTTTACCCCAGAGTTCACATGCTGGAGAAGCATGATGGGGAAAAATGGTCAACCAGAATGTAGTTAAAATAACTAAAATGAAACATTCTACTGAAAAGCAGGCTGCTGTATCTATTGGTGGGGGGGGGGGGGGGGGGGGGGGGAAGAAGATATAGTCCTTCGAAATTGTGTCTAGGTTCTTATTTGTTGCAATCTTGAGATTCCAACTGCGCTTTGTTACTGTGTTCAGCAGGCAAGTCTCCTAAAGGTTAACAAACAACCTCTTTAACGAGGTCAGTGATCACTCTTAGTTGAATATGATGGTCCTCCTGGTGGGTCCTTTTTGTGGGTCTTGGGATGGCGGTAGAGGCTTATCCTGGAACCACAGACATTATTAGGTGTTATGTCTGTCTAGGTGTTCTGTCTCTCTAGGTGTTATACTCACAATGCTGTTAGGGAGTGTAGGAGAGAATTTTGTGCTATACTCGTGCCCTATATCTGACTTTACTCAGATTAGGCACACACAAAATAAAACAGCTCATAGATCTGTGGTGAGTCTATCGAACAAGTCGGTTTATTAAAGGCCTTATCGATGCACATCGGGAAACGGTCTGAGTAGACCCAAACTGCTTCAACAAGCCATGGTAACTACAACATTTTTATATCCTCATGACACAATGGTTAATTGTGGAATTGAAATCAATAATTAATTAATGTCTCTGTAATCTTCCATCTTTGTCTTTCCTAAGAGTTAACTTTAACTTTACATTCTCATTGTTTTGAAAATCTCTCTCCCATGTATCTAGCAAATAGATACCATAGATGTCAATGTCCCTGCAGGGATAATTGATTCTACTCATTAAATGGAGACAATCTAGCCAGCTATGCCTTCCATCAATGTTATAAACATCTATCAGGTCTCCCCAAAACTCCAACAAAAACAATCCCCAGCTTTGTCCACTCTTTCTTTATGCTAATAAACTCCAATGCAGGCAACATCGCGGTGAATCTCTGCTGCACCCTCTCCAACGCCTCCACACCTTTCCTATAATCGATTGATTCAATTGATTGAAAGATACATCATGGAAACAGGCCCTTTGGCCCACAGAACTCAGGTGAACCATTGATCACCTCTTTACACTAGTTCCATTTCATCCCACTTTTTCATCTCTTCCCGACACACTAGGGACAATTTACAGAGGCCAAAAAGCAACAAACCTGAATGACTTTGGGATGTGGGAGGAAACTAAGGCACACTGATGTAACCCACACATCACAAGGAAAAGGTGAAAACTCCACAGACTGCATCCGAGGTCAGGATTAAACCCAAGTGTATGGCACTGTGAGGTGGCAGCTCTATCAGCTCCGCCACTATGCTACCATTAAAAGAGCAACCAGAACAGCACACAATACTACAAATGCAGCGTTAATTGGCAGATCCCCCTTTCCTCAAGTGTTAACCGTCAAAAATCTTGGTTTTTAACACATCAAATCTTGTCTTTAATCTCTTTAACTCCAACTCTAGAGACAAAATTACCATGTAGGAAGCTTCATAAACAATGTTCCAGGGACATAACTCGGGGCACCAGACTGCTGAATATTGTTCCACCCAAAGTCATTTCTCATTTATCAAGACATGTAGCTCACTTTGAGAAGCAGGCAAATTGAAAAACAAGTTTGGATTGCAGTTAGAAGCATGTGTCTGAAATTATAATTATAGTTGGCAGGGAGCAAAATATGTCACTTATATTTTATTCTCTGGTAGTAATACATTGTACTGGGCGTGCAATACATTGCATTAGAATGGATTTAAAGGGACAGCGTACAAAAAGCAAGTTCAGAACTCGGGATATCGGCACAATAATATGTTAAGGAGCCGCTAGATTGGGAGTTACCAGATCTGCAGTGCAGTTAGAAACTCGCACATTGACTCGGCACCATTGATTTCTCCACCCACAATATTATTCAATGTTTCTGGTCCTCTCAAATTTAGGGGGATAGACATATATAATAGTTACAAGGTGGCCAAACAGTTTTAATCTCATAAATGTCACAGGAAACTGCGGGTCACATTCCAATACAACATTTTGTCAGTGTCAGACAGCTGTAACATATGTTTTTGCTCAAAGCTAGTGGAAGAAATGAAAGCACAGATCAACTGGCTCCACTGCCTACATTCTTTCATAGACACAAAATTTCATACATAAACAGATTTTACTTGTATTGGTGCATTCCACAGTGTAACGCTCATCTTTGAGCCAGGTCACTGATTTCTAACACAGTCCTCTGCTGACAATGAAACACATCGAATAAATCTTACCCTCACGCACTCCAAAAAAGCCTTGGCTACAACACAGTTAAACCTCATTAAAATAATAAAAATCTACCACTGACTAATTTGCAATAAACTCCTTTTGCAAAACATATCAGAATGTTAGAAAGTAAGGCACTATTTCTGGCATCAACATACAATTAAGCGTGCTTTCTTAATTAAAATAGATGTAGAACACCTAGAAATAAATATGAAATTGCTGAATTGTTAAAGTATCACAGAAGGTTTAATTAGGGACAGATGAGTGGAGAGGCCATTAGATGAACTGGCAATAATCCTCTACTTTGAGAGAATGGCAGGTGACCTACTTTTCAAAACAACAAAGACCACCAAGTGAAAGAGAAATCCTCTGTGTACTGAGCGGAGAGTCAGCAGCTTTTCCATTTAATTTGCATTTCACTAGGGTAATCCAAATTCATTAGCAAACTTTCCGGTTTTGTCCACTCGCAAACAATGAGTCTTTAGGAGGTTTGTGCCTGTGTGTTTGGTAATGCAATGTTACAATCATTTGTACAGGAAAGTAAAACCAGTGACATCGGTGAACATGCTTAGTTTCATAGAGACTGTTAATTTTTGAATCTTATTTTTCTTTCATAGAAAATTAACCATTGCAATGCTGCCTTACAGCGCTCAGTGTCAAAGACTCGGGTTAAATCCTGGTTTGGGTGCTTGTCTATATGGAGTTTGTACGTTCTCCCTGTGACCTGCAAGAACTTTGGTTTCCTCCCACACTCCAAAGAGTAGGTTAATTGGTTTGGTATAAATGTAAAAATTGTCCCTCGTGTAGGATAGCGATAATGTGCAGGGATTGCCGGTCGGTGTGGACTCAGTGGGCCATATATTTCAAAGATTTGCATTTATCCAGTTTCTAAAATAGATCATCGAGAATGGAAAACAAAACATTTACTTCATGAAGAAAATGAATTTTTGGATTACAAATCTTTTCAATACCCCAATGTGGCACGGTGGCGCAGTGTAGATTTACTGCCTTACAGCGCCAGAGACCCGGGTTCTATCCTGACTACAGGTGCTTGCCTGTATGGAATTTGTACGCTCTCCCTGTGACCTGAATGGGTTTTCTCCAGGATCTCCGGTTTCCCCCCACACTCCAAAGACATACAGGTTTGTAGGTTAATTGGCTTGGTAAAATGGTAAATTGTCCCTAGTGTGTAGGATAGCGTTAGTGTGCTAGGATCACTGGTCGGCGCGCACACGGTGGGCCGAAAGGCTTGTTTCCACGCCGTATCACCAAACTAAACCCTAGACGCAGTTTAAGAGGTGATATAAATCCAAATCGTGCAGAATCAGATGGTGCAGTGGATAAAATGGGCAAGTGGGGAAAGAGGATCACGTGGAGCAACACAACAGATGTATACAATAGTTTATGCTTTGTTCAATACTACACATTCTATTGCAGATAAGAATGTACATCCTAATATTTGGATGAGAACTGAAAAGAAAATGTTCAGCTTGAACAAAGTCTGCATCCCAAGACTACTATGCTATGTATGAGTCAATGGAAGGAGCCAAGACAGGGAGTTCTTCATATTCAAAGAAGGCAGGTTACACTTTAATAGACCAAGAATAATGTCCTTGCAGCAGATTCACTAAATTGATTGGGCAGGATTTAAGGACGTTTGTCATGTGGATAGGCATCAGAACGACTGCTTGAGGAAGCTGGGGTTCAAACTTCAGCAGAACAAAGTGAGGGAAATGTGGAGTGGTATGAAGAGCATTTTAGGCTACAAGATGACCAGTGGCCTGGTGAGGGAAAGCAATTAGGACTGGGCCAATGAGCTAAATCTGTTTTTTAATAATTTTTTATTGTTACTGTCTAGCTAGCTCTTAAATGCTGCTATCTTATTAGCTTCGAACATCTGTTCAGGCAGCACATTTCAGGCATCTAAGACACCTTGTGTAAAAAAAAACTAGCCTCATATATAAGACCATAACCTATAGAAGAATTAGGTCACGGCCCATCAAGTCTTCTCCGCCATTCGATCATGGCTGATCTACCTTTCTCTCTCAAACCCATTCTCCAGTTTTCTCCCCGTAACCGTTGATGCCCATAGATGAAGGCGCAAAGTGCTGGAGTAACTCAGCAGGTCAGGCAGCATCTTTGGAGAATATGAATAGGTGCCGTTTCGGGTCGGGACCCTTCTTCAGAAGACGCATCAGAACCTCTGCTTTCTTAGAAGTTTAAAGGGATTCAGCATGTCACCAAATAGCTGCAAAATGGCTACTATGACCAACTCGAAAATAGCAACCTCTACCAGCCAAGGATAAAAAGTAACAGGGACTTGGGGACATGGACCCTGCAGTTTCCCTTCCAGGTCACCTGCCATCCTAATCAGGAAATACCGTTCCTTGTTGTCTTAAGTCCTAGCATTCTCCCTATCAACAGTGCTGAAGCACCTCACCACAATTTAGGAAATTGCTCATGATCTCCTTCTTGAGGAAGGATAGGGTTGGAAAATAAATGGTGGTCAATCCATAAAATATTAGAAAAAAAACTAATTTAGCAACCTGAACAAAAGTAGACAAAGTCATTCATATTAGCCATGGCAGCTGATAATTTTAATTCTGATAATTTCATAGGCAGAAACCCAAAATAGCTTTTATTAGAAATTGCATAAACATTAGGTTTAGCAGAATGCCATTCAGGTCAATAATATCAGTTTCAACTCAATCAGCAAATAGGCAAACATATTCAAATAAAATCAACAGTAAAGGTGTTTGCTTGAACTACAAAACGACAATAAACCATTTGCACTGTTTTTAAAAAAAATCCTGTTTTATTTTTTAGTAGAATTAGCCATGAGTGAAAGACATTTACGGATAGTTGGAGATAATTTTTTTAAGGGGAGAGGAAAAGATTTAATAGGAACCCGAGGGGCAAAGTTTTCACTCAGACGGTGGCGGGTATATGGATTGAGTTACCAGAGGAGGTAGTTGCGGCAGATACGATAACAGCATTTAAAAGACAATTGGACAGGTAAATGGAAAAGAATGGTTAAGAGGGATACGAGCCAAACATGTGCAAATGTCTGAAGAAGGGTCTCGACCCAAAACGTCACCCATTCCTTCTCCCCAGAGATGCTGTTTGTCCCGCTGAGTTACTCCTGCTTTTTGTCTTCATGTGCAAATGGGACTAACTTAGATAGGGTATCTAGGTAGGCTTGGACAAATTAGGCCGAAAAGCCTCTTTCTGAGTTGTATGATTCTACTTTTAAATACTTTAATTATTCAGGAATTTATGGATTAATAATTGTTAATTGCTTTGATATCAGTGTGCTTTGTACAGAAACATGATTACAATTATGTGAATATTACCAACTCAAGTTTCTGATGTGGATCTCTTAAATTTAATTAGACATTACAACATGGATTCAAGTTCTTCCAACTTGACAGCATTGCACGATTATTTAAACAGGCACCATTTAAAATTGGGCATTGGAATCGGAAAGGACTTCCAATTTCAGAATTACTCACTGTAAATAGAAATAGTTTCCTATCATTCTGCAAACAACCTGCATTGTCATTGAACAAATAGAGAAACATGTAAAAATCAGAAATTTATACTAGCCTTCTTTAAAAGAAATACACAGTGACTTACTTTGTCCACACAATCATCAAAGAAAGCCAGACTCGCATCTTTGTCACTCACAAAAGAGCATTCCTCGATGAACCGAATAAACATTTGTGTTTTTGTCATTAATGAGTAAAACTTTTGATGTGAACGATCTCTGCTTCTCAGAAAACCTACAATGATTAAGATGGTCAGCAATTTTTAAATACATTTCTTTCAAATAAATTTGATTCACAAAATACAAATTAAAACATTGATCGATTAGAATATATAACATCTACAATATATTTTGTTTCATATGGCTCTGAGGACTGGCTTTTTAACTTTCTAAAAACTAAATTGTAAAATGGAGCTACAGATGCAACCAAAAAAATGATGGAAATATTCATAAAGTTAGTCAGCAACTGGGGAAAGAGAAAATAAGTTTATGTTTTAGGTTGTACAACAAAATTTGGTTGGCATTACAAGTGCTCCATAAATATTTCCTTGGAAGAACTTAAACATTCAAAGCTAACAGCTATACAGTAATTAATTATTCTTGTTTCCTCAGTATCATGACATGTTTTGTGGAATGTAAGAGGTTTTAATACTGGATCCATTCATTGACGAGGAACTTTTATGAATTCAAAATTAAAGAACTTCTATTTCACAGCAAAATTCAAACTTCATCTAAGAACAAGGAGCTGGCCGATATTTTTGAAATTAAATGATTTGCATACACAATGTACTATATGTACTTTAAATATTTGTTAACTGCAAATTAAAAATTCTGGATTATACAGGAATTATTTTCAACTATTTATACCTTGAAGATCAAAGAGAGAGCTAGCATCTGTTGTTTTTTCAGAAGGAGCCTCTGTGATAGGTCGAAGGTATGTTCTATATCCCTTCAGAATGGAAGCCATAAATCGAAGAAATGCTTCTTGAATTTCCAATTCCAACAGATGCATCTTTTTACCAGAATTCAAATCATTAATTGCTAATTCCATTAAAGCTTCCTCTCTGGGTCTTTGATGCACTGAAAGGAAACATATTTAGTTTTACATTTAAATAATTAATGTAAAATACATATCCTCTAATGAACAACAGTGAGAAATGCAGTAATTTTAATTGACTTTGAAGGTTTGCCATAAAAAAAAATAAACAAATTTAGTAGTTTTGTTTAAATTTGTCTCCCATCGAATGCACTGATAATGTTAAGGTACACATCTGCTTAAGCCTCACTGGGCTATTTCTCTTTCATAAGTATAGACAATTAGCATTTGCATTATTTGACCAAGATGCAAAAAAATGAGTTAATTGATTCTGATTTAAAATTTAAAACATTTACGGAGAAACAAGGAAACAGAATGAGATGAAAAAAGTTCAGGAGTACAATCGTGATAGGAATGTTTGGGTCTTTAGAGTAAATATGAAAGGACGTTAAAGTATGCAGGCTTTCCAGCACGACAGAGGCAACTGATCATTGGTGCAAAGGTAATTTTTAAGAATCTCACCATCATTCCGCTTGGCATCAGCAAAATGAAGACAGATCAAGAATTACAAATAGGGCCTTGTAGTCTGTGTTCCCTCCAAATGCCTTCAAACACTGAGTAATTTAGTTGACAATTTTGTGTCCATTAAAAACTATATATTTTACAATGCTTGATTGTTGTACGCAGAAAAATAACTTCTGCAGTTCTTTAGCAGACGACAAAGAATCAGAATTAAATTCTAGATTTGTCAGCAATGCCCACATCCTGTCTGTAAAAAAAAAAGGAACTGCAGCTTGAATCTGGAAGGAGCCAGTTTAAAGTGACCTGGCAACTAATTCGATCATAGACACAAAAAGCTGGAGCAATACAGTGGCATAGGCAGCATCTCTGGAGAGAAGGAATGGGTGACCTGACACGAAACATCACCATTCCTTCTCTCCTGAGATGCTGCCTGTCCCTCAGAGTTACTCCAGCTTTTTGTGTCTCTCTTCGGTTTAAACCAGCATCTGCAGTTCCTTGCCACACATTTAACTAATTTGATCAGATGGGTCAGCCAAGATCAGAAAACATTGTATGATTTTCAATTTTTTTTTTATAATGGTAATTTATATATAATGATATTGTAATCATAGAGCCTTTTCCTAGAATTTATATACTCCTTTTAAAATCACACAAAAATTCCAATGTACAATGTATATTGTTGGATAATGGAAACAGAGACGGGATATTTTGGAGCTGCTAGAGTGCCCACGAGCCACGAGTACATCTCACAAAACTTAGGGTTGGAAGATTGTGGTCAGAGTTTGCCTGAATGAGTGATTTGGCTGTTATTGGGCAAGATCCCTTGCTGCTGCAAAGACAGCTCTGAAGACTCTACATTTATCTGTAAGTCACTGCTTTTTAAAGGAATGAACAAATTTCAACATCACCGAGTTCATAACACACTTACTCTCTGCCAGTTGTTCATAAATGTTGTTTAAAGAGTTGATCAGATTTTTACAGGCTTTCTTTGGAAGTACTTTCCACGTAACACTTGTCCTGTCATCAGTTCTGAAAGAACAATCTTTTAAATACACATCTTGGACACAAAAACAGTAAATGAATTTAGAAACGACAAATTTTCTAGCGTTGGCTTTGTTTTTCGTATCAGTAAAAATAAATTGCTTTGCAAGTACACTGCGTAACTGATAGTGAATTGAACAAAAGATATTCGAAATTGCAATTCAGTGTACATGCTGATGGACATCTCTAGAATCGAGACATTGAACTATCAAATGTGGCTGAGATTTAATCACCATTAAAGCACTTGATTAACGTAATTGCAAATTAATGAATCATGTTTTCCACACATGGTAATGGGGAAAAAAAATAATTCAAGACAAAATAAAGTACAAAGATCTTAAGCAATGCAAGGGTAGCATATCCCCTTGAGTCTTTTCCTCAATTCAATAAGATCAACATTGATCTAACCAGGCTTCAACTATCCTCACTGTTCTCTATTAGTTCCATCCCCACAGTCCAAAATGCTGTACATCAGCCGGACACCAGCAGATTTTTGGCTAATAGGGAAAATCAAGGGACCCGTCAAAGATTATATGAAAAACATTACAATTATTAATTCTATGTTCTGAAGTTAAAAACTAAAAATAGGCACATATAGGCTTAAAAACAATTAAACCTTAAGTTAGTTTACATCTAAAAAGCCTACATACTTTTCCCCTGGTAACTAATTTGTCATAAGTGATAGAAGTAGAATTAGGCCATTCAGCCCATCATACTCCACCATTCAATCTGGCTGATCTATCTCTCCCTCCTAACCCCAATACTCCTGCCTTCTCCCCATAACCTCTGATGCCCATACTAATGAAGAATGACACCCGTACTAATCAAGTTAATGTCTCACATTAACTTGAATGTTGGCCTGCAACAGGAGACTATTAGTGAGGTGTGGGGACAGCCAGCAGCACAAGAGTCAAGAGTGTTCTATTGTCATATAGAAACATAGAAACATAGACAATAGGTGCAGGAGGAGGCCATTCGGCCCTTCGAGCCAGCACCGCCATTCAATATGATCATGGCTGATCGCTAATATGTTCCAGATGGAACAATGAAAAGCAGCAGAGCAAAAAATGCTAGTCAGTTTTGTAACAAGCTGGTGCTGAACATTTTTGCTCCTGTAGTAAAACACCGATAATTCTTTGTATTAACATTGGCATCAGGATCTGCCCCAATAATTATAATTTTATACAAACAATATAAGCCTGTCACACCATAACACACGCTATACAACTGCTTCATCCCAAGACATTGCAATTCTATTTGCCTTGTCATTGAAACTCATCTTTCTATTCTTTAGTAAACTATTTTATTATGACACTATTGTGAATCAACACTTTAGTGTGGACATTTCATTTCAGACAGTTCCATTTTGTAACTCACATTGTCAAAAGCCACAATTTATTATTTAATTGTATATTGTCAAAATCTTACTGTGAGATGGTGTTAGTGTCAAGATCCACGCAGCTTACATCACTTGGCGGATCATACAGGTCAAAGTAGCGAGAGTCAACTCCCACAATGAAGGGGCAAGGGGCACTAAGGACATCTGCCAAAGCCAATGGGCACAGAGGAATGTATGGACATGGCCAGTAGAAAGGAAATATCATCTGTATGTGAAGAATCATAGTAAAATTAACATACTTTCTGATGTATAAAAATAAATAATTTCAAAGCATTGCTAATGCAAACTAATAGCAAGGTGTAACTGCTTTCAGCACTCCCACAACTCGATGAAAAAACACAAAAAAATCCATTAAAATGCATACATTAAAATACAAAATCTAAACATCTATAAATATTCAACAAGGCAACATTTTAGAAAATCAGATAACCTTCACGTCAGCAACCTTTCACCGTGATGAATCACGTACCAATTTCTGAAATGTATATACCATATGCTTTTTGTTCCTCAAAATACAGCTTTTTGTTGTAACTTTGTATTTTCCATAGAAAATAAATGCAAGCGAAAACTTAAAAAGTACAATTTGTTGAAATTTCTCCCAAAATATGCAGACCATTTTATTAGTCAAAAGAATCTATGCACATAAGGGAATAATTACGATGAATCACCAAGCTGTATAAAGCTTTAAGAATTTTTTAGTGAAATTAGGACTTGTTGTTTCAAGTTTTAAGGGTTGTGGTCCTTTTAGCTTACACAAAATAAATTGCATTAATTCACTCTTTATCTCAAGCCAGTGATAAAAAACAGCTGCAGAAGCACCAATCATCAGGCATCGATCATCAGGCATCCATAGCTATTTTTCAACATTATGGTCAATTCCTCTCGCTTTTTACGTCATCTCAAATATTATAATCTTAACAAGAACTTGTAGTCTCCCAAGTACTCCATGGAAAAGATCACATTGAGCAGCTCTGCAATACCACAAGTAAATTCCGGAGAAGTCGCAATGTAAATTCAGATTAGACTATAATTCTAATGCCAGGAAGAAAAGAACTGAAGGTTTGTCAACATTCCTTTTGGATCCAAATAGCTTGAATCTAAGCCCAAAGATAAAGTGTTATACACTAACCCTTTTCTTGAGACATGTTTTTAAGATGCTCTAATTAGCAGAAGTAGCATTATTTGCATGTAGAAATAAATGCTCAATGTGGGTTACTACAGTTACTTCTATGGATCTATACACCCTCCCTCTAACCTAGAAGAAAAATCAACAAGATCTGCAATTCCAGGTTCATTCTCATGATCTCATTACTGTTGCTACAATTTAACCTCTGCTACTTAATTTAAACTTTGAATTCTTGATTGAATTTACAAAGTAGGGGATTGTCATTCAAGCCATCACATCAGTACTAATTGATTAGACTGGTTCCAGCCTAATCCCATGGCCCAAGACGACCTGTGGGACTGGTTGGGAGTCATAACTCAAGGCTTTGCACTGTTTTTATTGGCTTGATTACAAACTGCCATTTAAGAGTTTTTCAATTTGCTGCTGGAGCTCAAGTATCTGAAGTCACCGGGTTTAATTACAGGGCTACCCGACAGAGAAAATAGATTAGGAATCTGGGAAATCAAATTTAAAACTTTCCAATTAAAATTGACTTTCTGAAAAAAACATCAAACGTGGCTGTAACAAGGGGTCCATTTTAAAATAGCATTCAATGGCTGATGAACCACATTCATGGACATTTATTTCTATAATCTTTCAATTATCCTAATATACTGAGTTTAAACAAATGAGGAACGCCAGCAAATGCCATCCTCCCAGGCAGCTATTGTTTTAATTTTGCTAATAATTCCTCACACAATTTACCATGAATCAGTGAAGTAATAGATCATTAACAGTGCTATCTGGCAGCATTTTCTCACCTATAATCAACTCACTGATGTCCCTTTTGGAGTTTTACCTGTGCCATTCAGTTTCACACCCAGTATAGCAGGAGTCAGCAACCTTGTTCTGCATAGGGGCCTGGACACATGTCTGTGAGCGGATAGCGGGCAACATCTATCACGTGTACACATGGATCTCGCCCCCATCCCATCCCGGATGGCAGGCATCAAATCACGTGTTCACAGAAGGTAGACAAAAATGCTGGAGAAACTCAGCTGGTCAGGCAACCTCATGCAATCCTTGCATGTCTCACCCGCTGAATTTCTCTAGCATTTTTGTCTACCTTCGATTTTTCCAGCATCTGCAGTTCTTTCTTAAACCCGTTCACAGCAGGTGCGTGGCCGTGCCGGCGGCTTTGCGCAGAATGAGGTACAGCCAGAGCTCGGCACTCAGCTGGCCGGATGATTACAGGAAAAAACATCCGCTTGCGGGCCGAATGATTTTGGATTATGGGTCGCATTCGGCCTGGGGGCCGTACGTTGCCGACCCTTGCAGTATAGCTTGGTCCACATATTGATAAAAGAACCAAATTCCAATCTGAGGTGAGTTTGGAGTGACCATCTTTAAAATGAAGGCAGACTTTAATCTATTGTGGCATGAAAAATTAAAAATGAATTCAATGGGGATAAAAGTGGTCTTCAGGTTCCACCGGCAGCTTGTTCCACCAACCTGTGTGGAAAAATGTGCTCCTCAGGACTCTTTCAAATCTTCCCCCTCTCACCTTATCCTACTATGTCTTGCCAAATAAATTCTCATCAAAATTGTTAATAATCATTTATATGACAAACAGTGGGCTTGAGACTGATCCCTGTGGCACATCGCTAGTCACAGGAATCTAATATGAATAGCAACAATCGATTATCACCCTCTGTCTCCTACCACCAATGTTTTGTATCCCACATGAAGGCTAGTTCATCCTTGATCCCACATGAACAAATCTTTTCGGACTAACCTACTATTTGGCACCTTGTCAAAGACGCTGTTCAAGCCCATGCAGATAACATCCACCATCTTGCCCTCGTCACTCCTCTTCATCACCTGCTCAAAAAACTCAATTTTTGAGGAAAGGATTCCCCTGCACAAAGCCATCCCAACAATCCCTAATTAGTCCTTGCCTTTCCAAATGCAGTTAGATCCTGTCCCTCAGAATCTCCTTCAGTAACGTTTCCACCACGGATGGTAGATCACCAGCCAATAATTCCCTGACTTGTCCTTCTTAAATAAAGGAAATATATTAACCAACTCATTGTTCTGGTAACTTATCCTTAGCTAAAGACGATGCAAATATCTCTACCAGGGCTCCAGCAAATTCTTCCTCTAGTGTCTCATAATGTCTTTGGATACTTTGGCCATGCCCTGGAGATTTATCCACCTTAATAAGCCCATCAGCATCTCCTTTTTTGTAATGTGGATATGTTCCAAGCGATCACAATTTATTTCCCTTCATTCCTCAGCTTCCAACACTTTCTCCATGGTAAACACAGATGAGAAATATTTGATTAACATCTCACCCATCTTCTGTGGCTTCACATGCAGACAACCACATGGGAGACCTAATCTCTCTGTATTTATCCTTTTGCTCTTAACATATTTACAGAATCTCTTAGAATGCTCCTTTATCTTATTTGCCAAAGGTTCATAAGTCTCCAAGAATTTTTTGTAGCATGTTGATCTTAATACTTACAGAAACAAGTGCTTCAGCCACACTGGTCAACACTGCTGGACGAAGGGAGTGAATAAGAATTTTGTGTTCAGTCACTGCATATAGCAGCAGAGTTATTGCCTTCTCAGGGCCCAGGTTCTGCAGCAAAGTAGTGAAACTGCCACCGCTGAAAGAAGGACAGACACTATTAGAACTCAATGAATTGAAACATTTATATTTTAATTTAATGTGAAACGAACATCACTGGCATCCTTAATTTATGCCCTATTGGTTAGCCATGATTGAGTAGTTGAGACGATGGTTTAGAAATAACATTGGGGTTTCCCCACGCAGGTTTAGATCCTGCCCACTATGGAAGCAGGTCCGGCCAGAATAATTTGTGTTGTGTACTTGTGAGCTCTCAGATCCAAAATGTCATGGGGGAATACTGTCAGGAGCACTGCGTTCAAAGCATTTTTCCCTCACGGCTGGTGGTAAATCTTTGGAATTTGTTATTTTGAAGGTTATGGAGACAAGATCACCATGGATGATCAGTCCCTTCACAGTTCCATTCCACATCAGAAAAGGCTTGATGGAACGTGTCCGCACAAGGAAAACTTCCTTCAAATCCGCTCACTTTGTCCACGTAAAGGTGTAGCAATGGAAACTCACACGGGCCCTAATGAGGGTCCTTTTTGTTACATATTAGAAAAGTCCTTGTTTCGGGCATATTTAGGATCATGCACTCAAATCTTTCTCCAATACATTAACGACTGCAGTGCTACCATGATGTTCCCAATAAAACAGTTTGACTCCATGTCCAAGAAAGTACATTAACACCTCGACTTCCACAGAAGACCATGGAAATTTGGCATCTCCAATGACACTTACCAATTTATACAGATGCATCCCAGCTTGGTTCAGCATACTGCTATGCCAAAGACCACAAGAAACTGCAGATACAGCCCAATCGATCACTCAAACTAGGCATCGTATTTATTGCAATGTGGTTCTGGTATGCCTTGAAATGAAGTATTTCTTCCTGAAACGTGGCTTGTCCTTTGGCAGAGTGATGGAGCTCTCAACGTATTCCCTATATTTCTTTCATGTTTACTCTCATTCTCTCCCTTCTAGCGCAGATCAAAGATAGAATTCCCACGGTACTCACCTTTACGCCCACCATTCTTCACATTCAACGTGATACTCTTCATAATTTCCACCAGCTCCAATGTGATCCCACCAATGGTCACTCATTTCCTTCTACCCTGTCAGCATTTTGCAGGAAACATTCCCTTCAAAGTCTAATTTGCTGTGCTTTATCTTTCAAATATTGATTTATTGATCCTTTTGCTCTATAACTATATGGAGTTTTTTTAAATTTAATTAGTGTAATCAATAGCAATTATGGAGACATTTGAATTATGTAAAATCTGGCACATTGCAGGGAGTTGTGAAGCAGTGATTTAGGAGAGGCACTTGCTATTCCTCCTATCGTACAGAGGAGCAGATAAGCAAATGCAGGATCACCCATTATTAACACTGATGTACGATCTGTGCTTTTCTCAGTTTATAACAGATTTCAATCAAGCATTCTGGGATTATCACACCGGCATAAAAAATGAAATCTACATTTATACTACTCTTTAAAGGAACTGATGATATACTACTCTTTAAAGGAGCTGAGGCAATAATTCAAGGAAGTTGATAAATTCCCTCCATGGCATTTTATAAATTTGAATTCAGTTATTTAAAATTGCCATTAGATGTAGCCACAATTGGATTATTGAATTGGCTCACTGATATTAATGAAAATCTGCCATTTCACTGTTCTAGCCTGAGACCAATCCTTGCCCACTCTTGCTGACTTTGGACTGAAAAATGATACAAAAGTGGAAATTCACCTCAAATGAAGTATACAAGAAGCAACCAGAGCTGAACCAGACTTACCTTAATGGTAGTGGTGAAGATACAGGTTGACACAGCATTAAGTGGTCATGAGGTGATTGCTGTAACAGAAAAGATATTAGGTTGAAATTCTGTCGACTTTCACAGCTGCAACAACTCTCTGCTATAAATTTATTTTGTTCTCCAATATTATTATTTACAAATCCAAATCTCTCACCACCGGACTCTTTTGCTTATTTCCTTAGCCTTTAAATTCCTTTTGAAATACAGGAATTAATTTTACCACTTTGATTTCACCAATCACCCAGAATATAGGAACGTGGGCCACTTTGCTCCTTAAGTCTGCCATACCATTCAATATTATTATGGCTGATCTGCCTAGGTCCCAACTCCTTTTCCATGCTAAATCTCCAGAGCCTTTAATATCCTGGTCTTTCTAAAAATTAAGTCCTTCCAATGAGCTAGCCTTCGCAATTCTCTCGGGCAGGCAATTCCCGTAAGAAAACATGTCCGTGTATCTTGGCTTTAAGTGATTGGGTCTTTATTTTGAAATCACTCCCTTCCTCGTGATTCTCTCATTAGTAAAAACATCCCCACAACTACCCTATCTTGCTCCCTTGGGATCTTATATTTCAATAAGATCACCTCTCATCTAAACTCCAAATACAGACCCACCTAAAAGAAAGGGTCACTGCATTTCCCCAAACAATTTCACATTGAATAAAATAGATCCTGAATGCTTGTAATGTATTTTTGATCAATGTGCCAAATTGTAACTTTAATCTAATCAATGGTTCATTGCAGAGCAAAATATTTCTGTCAAGAAAGGCAATTAAACAGATAGACACCCACCTGCACAAGAATCCTTGGTCTTTGAGGAGAAGGAAATGGAACTTTGTGCATGAAATGACAGATATGTCTGCAAAATACAAGTCAGGTTGAAAATTGAGAATATAATTTTCTTCACGATTCCCGATTAGTCATGAAGCCATCTACTAAATGCTTACTTTACATGTTTTAACAACAATGCTACCTTTGTGCGGTCCTTGCAATTTTTTATCTGCGCATTTTCTGCAACTGTAACACTATAATGCTATAACATAATATTCTGCACTCTTTATTTTTCTTTGCACTATCTTTTGTACTTGTGAATGGCTTGACAGTTCTCATGTATAGTATAATTTGACAAGATAGCGCACAAACACATTTTTCCCCACTGTATCCAAGTACATGCGACAATAATAAACCGATACCAAATCCAATAAATCATAGAGATGGAGCACAGAAGCAGCCCTTCAGCCTATTGATTCAACATTGACTATCAAACATCCATTTCCACAATTCCCAGTTTATTTATCTCTCATAACCACAAACATCACCAGATTCTAGCACTCATTACAATGGCCAATCAATTTACCAACCTGCACATTTTTGGGATATTTGCAAAAGTGATTGATGAGAATAGCTCACTTAATGTTGCCTACATGGGCTTTAGTAAAGCATTTAACAATGTCCCTGTGGTAGGCTGGTCCATAAGATTAAAAGATGGCATCCATGGGGAGTTGGTAAATTAGATATATTAGATTGGTTTGGTCATAGAAGGCAGCTCGCAGGTATGCAGGGGTGTTTTATTGGTGGAATTGTGGGTAGCAAGGAGGTTGTCAATGAAAATTGCAGGATACAGATCAGTTGGAAATTTGGGAGTTAAATCTGGACAAGTGAGAGGCGAGGCATTTTAGGTCAAAGAGGAAAATAAACAAAAAATGACACAATCTATAAGCAGTGATATACAGATGGGCCTTGGAGTTCAATATAATAAATTCCTGAAAGTGGCAACAAAGGTGGATAGGGCGATAAAGAAAGCGAACAACACAATTGCTCTCGTCAACCAGGGCCCAATTATAAAAGGTCAAGCAGACATGTTGCAGCTGTATACAATTTTGGTTAGACTACGTAGGAGTATTGTGTGCACATATGGATGCAAAGGCATTGGAGATGGTGCAGAATAGATTCACCAAGAGGTTGCCTGGATTGGAGAGTATTAGTTGTAAGGAGAGGTTGGATAAACTTGGATTGTTTTCCCTGCTGTGGAGGCTGAGATGCAATTTGCTAGAAGCATAAAATATGAATGGCATGGATAAGGCAGATAGTTGGATCCTTTCCCCAAGGTGAAAATATTGAATTCTGCAAGGTTCGATTTCAGATAGGGAAGGGCAGGGGGTTCAAAGTTTAAAGGAGATGCGAGTCAAGTTTTGTTTTTACACAGAGAGCGGTGGATGTCTGGAACGTGCTGCCAGGGGAGGTGGCAGTAGCAGATACAATAACAAGCTGGTAGAGATGCTGCAACTCAGCACCAGAGACCCAGGTTTCATCCTGACCAACAGTGCTGTCTGTGCAGAGTTTGCACATTCTCCCTGTGGAATAATGTGAAAATAGAGGTACCATACAGGAAGTACAGCAAAGTTTCAATGGTTCTGGGGTTTGCTGTTTGAGGAGAAATTGAGTAGACAGGGATCCATTACGCTATAGTTCAATAATATGAGACTTCAACGTAGCATACAAAATTCTTCAGGGCTTGACAGGTTAGATGCAAGAAGATACCTGCTTGGTTTAATCTTAACACAGTTTATGGAAAGATTGGAGGAATGACTAGGTGCTGAGAGCTCTCTTATACCTGCATTAAGGAGGCAATTAGATACACCTATGCAATTACAAACACATGTGAAGCCCTGTGTCCCAAACATTATGGTGCCTTGAAATGGGGGGACTACGTATAAACACATCTGTAATTTCTACATGGTGAAACCAAAATGTATAAAAATGGCCTTTAATAAAATCTGACAATGTGCACTTTAACCACATGTGTTTTTTTCCCCTATTAGAAATCTCAAATTGTGGAGTATAAATTGTGGAGCAAATAAATAAATGATGGGTCTTTGCCCCAAACATTATGGAGGGCACTGTAAGTGAAAGATACACTAATTATTCAGAAAACTTAAAAGGTGTTACACAAGTTTTAGGTGAGTACTATAAATTCCAGTGTAAAAATGACAGTAACAGCTTATCAATTTGCAACTACAACTCAGTCACAATGTGAAATATTTTTAATTTTTTGCAATAATTCAACACTTTTCTTTCGAATATAAACAAGAGGAAATGATCCACAAGCACTGCAGGGTTCAAGCTCGTCCAAGCAGAGTAAATAGCATTGTCTTTATTCAAAAAACATTGATGCCCATTTGTCCCTGCCTCCTTTCCTGAAAGCACAGATCCTCATTTTCTTAAGAGTTTCACAGGCCTCCTACGATCCTTGGTAAGCTACCCATTATTGACATTCAACAATGAATTCTGGCTATTTGGTCATGAAGGAACCACAGTGCTTGATCCTCATCCCAATATTTGAACCATGCAATTCCACCAGGCTGAATACTGACAGTGCGTGACAACCTAGTGACCTATTATCACTACCAGCTGAGCACTGAGCTGAGACCATGCAATGTGAACAGAGTACAGTCATGAACAAATCATATTTCATAGGCAGCTTACTTTTCGATTGGTAGTGCATGGGGTCCGGAGATTGAATAGCGGTATAAAAACGTGAGAAATTTCCGAAAAGCTTCAAAGAATGGCCAGTGTGACAGAAGACAAATACACTTGCTGGTGTGAACGGTTTTCGAGAGGATAGGTTTTCGGTCAACTGCACTGACCAGGCCTAGTTGTGATCGTTGCTTATCGGTCAAATTCTCCTGGGGAAGAGGCTCATGAAATTGAATAGCTGCGCCGTAAACCTAGGAACAATGACATTTGAGTCTTTTTACTACAGAACAACTCAACGGTGGTAATTATCAATATAGCACGTTGTAGCAATTAATGCACTATCGAGTTAAGCAATTGTAATCATTCAGAGTGACTGATCCAACACTGCATCCTATACTTAAAAAAAAAAAAAAACAGGATTCAGGGATTAAGACTTTCATAGAATCATAGAAAATAGGTGCAGGAGTAGGCCATTCGGCCCTTCGAGCCTGCACCGCCATTCAATATGATCATGGCTGATCATCCAACTCAGTATCCTGTACCTGCCTTCTCTCCATACCCCCTGGTCTCTTTAGCCATAAGGGCCACATCTAACTCCCTCTTAAATATAGCCAATGAACTGGCCTCAACTACCTTCTGTGGCAGAGAATTCCACAGATTCACCACTCTCTGTGTGAAAAATGATTTTCTCATCCAAGTCCAAAAAGACTTCCCCCTTATCCTTAAACTGTGTCCCCTTGTTCTGGAGTTCCCCAACATCGGGAACAATCTTCCTGCATCTAGCCTGTCCAACCCCTTAAGAATTTTGTAAGTCTCTATAAGATCCCCCCTCAATCGCCTAAATTCTAGCGAGTACAAGCCGAGTCTATCCAGTCTTTCTTCATATGGAAGTCCTGCCATCCCAGGAATCAGTCTGGTGAACCTTCTCTGTACTCCCTCTATGGCAAGAATGTCTTTCCTCAGATTAGGAAACCAAAACTGTACGCAATACTCCAGGTGTGGCCTCACCAAGACCCTGTACAACTGCAGTAGTACCTCCCTGCTCTTGTACTCAAATCCTTTTGCTATGAATGCCAACATACCATTCGCTTTCTTCACAGCCTGCTGCACCTGCATGCCGACTTTCAATGACTGGTGTACCATGACACCCAGGTCTCGTTGCATCTCCCCTTTTCCTAATCGAGTGAGTTCTGAAGTGTATAGACACATCCTATCTGCTCAAGTTCAAACAAATGCCTCAAAACGCATGGCCGGCAGTTCATTCTACAGCAAGACAATGATCCCAAACATATGCTAAAGCAACAAGGTTTTTCAAAGGTAAAAAACTGTCAATTCTTGAGTGGCCCAATTGAGCATGCCTTTTATATGCTGAAGAGAAAACTGAAGGGGACTAGCCCCTAAAACACGCATAAGCTAAAGATGGCTGCAATACCTGAAATGGGGGGGGGACTATGTATAAACACTGCTGTAATTTTCTACATGGTGAAACCAAAATGTATAAAAATGGCCTTTATTAAAATCTGACAATGTGCACTTTAACCACGTGATTTTTTTCTATTACAAATCTCAAATTGTGGAGTACAGAGGCAAATAAATAAATTATGGGTCTTTGGCCCAACCATTATGGAGGGCACTGTACTTTGAATCACTAATACCCAAAATCTATTTACTTCTGCTGTGATTATAGTCAATTACTAAACCTCAACACATCTTGAGATTCACTATCCTCTGGGTGAAGAAAGTCCTTCTCATTTCAGTCCTCAATAACCTATCCTTATTTGACTTCAAACTCTGCTTTGGACACATCAGTAAGATGATACACCATTCACGTGTCCACCCTGTTCAGCCCCACATTTTGTTTTCATGTCGCAGGGAGATCACTCTTCATTCTGCTAAGTACCAATTTGGCTAAACTAACAGAGAAAATCTTTATATGTCGGCATCCTTGTTACTGGTCAACAATCATTTAAAAATGAAAAAAGGAAAATGTTATAAAATATTATGTTATAGTTCTTTAAAAAAAAATTAAAATTTAAATTAGCTGACTATTCAAGTGTTTCTATGCATTAATTCTTGGCAACCACATAAAGCAAATAAACTATTAAGCACAACCCAACAAGAACATGAGGCACTAATAACAGGCTCGATGTGAATGTACCTTTTCTGCAGATGCTGCTGTAAGCACAAATGTAGAGAAAACAGGGAGCGGATATTTGGTATTGCAAGGCCAACATTCAATGGTTGTCCCCATTGGCAGGCAAAAGAGAGGTACTGATGCAGGCAAAGGAAAAGATTCATAATCTTCTTCTGGATACCTACATATTAAACCTGTAATAGATAAAAGACAGCCAGAATTCATTTTTTTAAATCACTACACCATGACGCTGCTCAGGCTAGAACTTGCAGCTCTCTGAAACTTTATATGCCTTATAGAGCCTCAGCACTACATCTCTGTTTTTGTATTCCAGTCCTCTTGATATAAATTCAAGCATTGAATTTGCCTTACTACCGATTCGACTTGCAAAATAACTTTTTGGGAGTCCTCCACCAGCACTCCCAAGTCCCTTCGCGCCTCCGATTTCTGGATTCTTTCTCCATTTAGAAAAGAATCTACGCCTTTATTCCTATTACCAAAATGCATGACTCCGCACTTTGCAATACTGAATTTCACCTGCCACTTCCCTGCCCACTCTCCAAACCTGTCCAAGTCCTTCAGCAGAGCCCTTGCTTCATCTACATTACCTGCCCCTCCACTTATCTTAGCATCATCTGCAAACTTGGCCACAAACCCTTCAATCCCCTTATCCAAATCATTAATAGACAATGTGAAGAGAAGCGGCCCCAGAATCGACCATTGCGGAACTCCACTAGTCACTGGCAGCCAACCTTTAAAAGCGCCTTTTATTGCAACTCTTTGCCTTCTGCCATCCAGCCAACCCGCTATCCATGCAAGTATCTTCTCATTTAATACCATGAGGTCTCATCATCCCTAGCAGCCTGACATGCGGCACCTTATCGAAGACCTTCTGAAAATCTAGGTAAGGGCCTGTCCCACCAGCATGCAACTCTATGCGATGAACGCGATCAAACCGGCAGCGGTGGCCGCGCGGAGGTTGGGTGAGTGGCGCAACGCGGCGCAAAGCGAGGCGAACTTGAAGCAAGTCCAAGGTAAGTTCGCCAGGACTTAGAGGGGTACACAGAGAGGGGCACCGAGATACACACACATACAGGGCCATGGAGCCACACACATAGAGGGTCACGGAGGCACTTACAAATACGTTCACGGAGGCACAATGTCCGGGCGGTGTGTAAATGTCGAGGCGACTGCGAGCCGACAAGCCGTTGCCACGCGGGATTTTTAGACATAGTCGGTTTTTCGGAGCCCCGCACGGTGTCGGGACGAACTCGGGACGAACTCCGCACAATTCCGCGCGGCTCCGGCGATCGGTGTGGGACCGGCCCCGCGACGCCGGACGGCTCAAGCGACCACGTTAGGTCGCGCTAATCGCGTAGAGTTGCATGCTGGTGGGACAGGCCCTTTAAACAACATCTAGAGCTTCTTCTCTGTCTGTCCTGATATTCACTTCCTCAAAGAACTCCAACAGATTCGTCAGGCAAGATCTTCCCTTTACAAAACCATGTTGACTTCAATCTATTTCATCATTCTTAAATTCTAAATGTTCATATAAATGTTACACACTCTCTTTGATCCACCCCAGTCCTTGTTTAGTCACAAATGTTAACACATTGGTCTCATCATAGATTTAACACCTACCAGCTTTGTAAGCTATAGTGTTGGTCTTGGCCAAAGACTTCTTGTAGCATAAATATACAGCTGATCCCCACTGGAACAGAAAATTAAATAAATCATTTAATTACACACACTTGATTACACACACCAATGTTCACCAAAGCTGTCAAGGTTTACAATGAAAATTGTTGATTCAAACCAGTAGAGGTAACATAGCAACTGGAGCAGCTCCCTCACAGCTCCATTGACCCGGGTTACATCTTTACCTCCAGGGTATGTGTGGGGTTAGCACATTCTTTCTGTGACCGTACAGGGTCCCTCCAGTTACTCTGATTTTCCCTATGTCAGAGATTGGTAGATTGATTGGCAGCTATAAATTGCCTCTCGTATGTGGGTGAGCGGTATCTGGAGTGGTTGATGGGAATGCTGCGAAAGTAGGCCATAGAAAAAAAGTAGGGCCATGGATTTGCCCCATTAGCCCGTACAGATTTGTGGCATTAAAATGCATTTTATGTGGTAAGGAAATATGAAAAACAGGAATATATTACAAAGCAACAGATTTGTACACATTTTGGAAAAAATGCTTCAATTGCGAGTTGTCCCCGCTTCAGACAACCTAAAAGAGATGCTAAAAACATATAATTCATAAAAACATTGCTTATTAATTGGGATAATATATTAATTTCTTCTAAGAATAAGCCATTCTTTGGAATGGATTACATTCTAGATGGTGGGGTTTGGAAGATTGTTGTAAATCAGAAAGGAGAATGCAGAATCAAAGGTAACAAGAAAATACTGATAAACAGTCAGGTACATGAATCATCTCTGTGGGCTTTAAATATACTTTGGTACTCTAGTTTACCAAAGGGGAAGTCATCATGCCTTGAGGCTTTCCAGCTACCGTATATAAATGAGATTGACTTTATATGTTCAAAAATATCCTGTTATTTATTGTCTTAAAGAAACAATGACTTGGATCATAGAGTATCCACACAGCATGTTTTTTGAATTGTTTCAAAAACTGATCAAAAACATATGGAGCCTGTGATATTTTAATTCACTCAATGGCAGAGGAAGACAGTATTAGTTGAAGATTGTAACATTACAGGCCAAAACACCAGAGGTGTTTGTCAATTTCAAAATGGTCCTAAGACCTCACCACAGCTTAATGGGAAGGCTTTCAGATTCAGTGTTTGACAAATCTAGCAACTTTGCTCTAATGCTTACACACTGCGAAGTGCTGCAAACTGGCAGGTGCTGTGTGCTAAGACTTGCACTGACCCTGGGTGTTCTGTGGGGAACGGCCACAGTTTAGGGACCTCCTGCCATTTCATACAAATTAGTTGAAATCTGTGTTAAAACCTCCATGAACCAGGGATCTTACATTGGTAAGCAAATCATAACTGACGACACACACTAACCTTGTAAGGGGAATACACACCTTGTATGAAAATAACAACTTGGATATGCTGCTGCACTCAGTTCTTTACATTAAAAAAAATAAAATATATCTTGATACAAAATAATTACTCAACAACATGTTACATAGAGAGTTAGATAACTGCTTTGGAAGCAATATTTCACACAATTTTGAATTTCTAAAATTTTCATAAATTAACATTTTTAACAGATTAACTGGTGCTACAATCAGATTACAACAATTGTCTATCTGCTATCTTGTCAAATTGTCATAGGCCAACAGCTTTACAAACCTAATTACAGTCTGAATGTTATCTGTGGGGGAGGCAAAGGAGAAAAATCAGGAAATATTACAAGACTCAAGGATATCTCCAGAGAATAGGTCCAAGAATCAAATACCTGGACCACACAGCACTGATTCACTGAGTAACCTAGCTCTGAAGTTCTAATTAATTTTACCATTTTGCATTCTTTAACAAAGAGATATCAACAACAACAATGATGAGGAAGAGAATAATTATTTTTTAAACCACAAGTAATAGAAACATAGAAAATAGGTGCAAGAGTTGGCCATTTTGCCCTTCAAGCCAGCACCGCCATTCAATATGATCATGGCAATTCACCAAAATCAGTACCCCGTTCCTGCTTTCTCCCCATATCCCTTGATTCCATTAGCCCCAAGACCTATATCTAACTCTCTCTTAAATACATCATTACTATTCAATGTGCCTCAATTTTTTTGTTTAAATTCTTATATGAGATGTATCAGTTTGCTCACAAAAAAATCATATTAACAGTATAATTTATATCAGAACATAGCCATGGAATGGAATACTTTATTGTCACATGTAACAAGGCACAGTTGCTTTCTTATTATTTGCTTGCATACCTCAGGTATGCAAAAGTCGAACATTACGGCGCTGACAACGTAAGATGCTGCCTGATCCGTTGAGTTACTTCAGCTCTTTGTGTCTATCTTCTATTTCAAAGTAATATTTTGTTTGAGAATCAAACTTTTTCTCTGCTATTTGGTAAAACCTCTGGCAATTTAATAAGCAAAAAAGAAAATCTGCTGGAGGACCCTTCTTCTTTATTGATTTCCCTCCACAGATGCGGCCTGGCATCTTCCCTTTCTTCAGCAATACGTTTTCTAACCACGATTCCAAAATCTGCAATCTCTTGTGTCTGACAGTTTAATATCGTATTGAACTCATTTTATCAAATTTTGAAACAGCTGTGACTGGGGATGCGCAATAAGAGCTGTATCTCGAGCTTAACGCATTCATTCTATTATTGTGGTGCCAAAAAAAAAAACTCCAATTACTTTGGCCTATATATGGTTGCTTCAAAGTCATGTCAGAAGGCAGTTGGGGAATTCAGTTTACAAATGAAATCCTGATTAAATAATATACCACAATGCACTCCGTAACGATTATACAGAATTACTGCAAGGGTACAAAATAACAATCATTTCTCAATTTTACTTTCAACATTAAAAAACGGTGGGCTTCCTTCTACATTCCCTACTCTGTTGAAACACAAATGCTCAATCAGCATTAAATGTAATGTGGCTATAACATCAAGAAGAACTCATCTGCATTTAGACTATATAACAAATCTTGTATTAAGTTACCCAAAAGTAAGTTGATGACCTTACCATGCTGCTGTTTAAATTTTTGTCCACCCTGCAGAAAGTATGTGGTGGCGTCTCGCCTTTACTTGGAACAATTATACAAATATCAGTAACAGCCAGTGAATTCTGGGCTGTGTTTTCTGGTGCCCGTCGATATGTGATATAGATTCGTTGAGATGAAGTACCACCACTGATGATAGCAGGTCGGCCATAAGGTGTGGTTTGAATGATTTGGCATCCATGCTTCAGTCTCTCTTTCCATTCGTATAAAACACTAGAAAACAATACTAGATTAATTGCTATTAATTGGTAATTATCACACGATAAATAAATTAGATGCTAGCTGAGCTGCTTCTATCTAAATCAGAAATTAGCAGGCTGCTAATAAACTACTTTTCTCCTAAAAGGAAAATGATATTGCATATTCATAAAAATAACTAGATTAATTGATGCAAGGCATGGGAGGACTTTGTAATCAGATGTACAATTTTGGAGTACAAAGCTACGGATGCTGTAAATCATAAACAAAAGTACAGAAGACTGGAATTGCTCAGAAAGCCAAGTAGCATCAGTGGAAAGAGAAAAAGAGTTGACTTCCAATCAAGTACCATTCATCACAACTTAAAAGTTAGAGGTCCAGCATGTTTTAAGTTGCAGAGGGTGAGGGTGAAGAGAGCTTGTTGTTGGGTGCAGATCAAAATGGTGAAAGTAATAATTATTTTAAAAATAGCAGTTGGAAGATAAATGATATGGAGCTGAACGAAAATGTACACACTGAGCAAGGGTAGATTCATCTATGAGAGAAAAAAAATGAGGATTTACATGAAATTGTTAAATTTGATATAATGGTTGCAAAAGGTACGGTTGCAAGATGAGCTGTGATTCTTGTACTTACACAGGACATTGCTGTACCAATATTGGAGGCCAAGGACAGAGAGATCAGAGTGGGATGGAGCATTAAATGTTTTTTGGGTTATTTTTGATATTTGTTCTAGATTTAGACTGTTCTCAAAGACCAATTTACTAATTTAAGAATTATATCTTTTAATACACAATTATAATTATCGTCACAAGTATAATTAGAACAGCCCTGATCTAAATGACTAGCATAGCAGACTTCAGGAACTGAACAATTTATTCCTAGTGTTTCCTACATTTTGATGTTGAAACAGAATATTATGTATGCATTTGTTTTAGTAGTAGTTGAAGTTAACACAATTCTGTTAGGGGTGTTCAGTGCCTGAATTCTATTTGACACCACAGCACTATAATCTTGCTACTCTTACCATTAAAAAAACCTTTTGTTTCTCAGGCTTGAAGTTTAATAAAACATGAAATTAGGTATGATATTTTCAGTTCCTGGTATAGAAGGATTGTTGTATCCAACATTCCTTTCACAACACCAATTTGCTCATGCTGGATGGTCAAGATCTATTGATGAGGCAATTGCGTTAAATACCTTGAGATACCTATATTTGAAATGGGTTAGAAAGTTTCACTATGGAAACAATAAATGCTGGCCTTGCCCATAATGTCTACAAATTATGAACAAATACATTTTTTAAATGTAGATAGTAAATTTCTTTTGATTTTCTAATTAAATTTATTAGATACTATACTATATTTATGCACCCTAATGATGTAGAATTATTGCAGAAGGTACAACATTTATTCACTAGAATGACAGTGGAAGAGGTTTTGCCCATAAGAAATAGCTGAGTAGGCTAAATATATGTCAGTGCTAACTCAACCCAAGCCAGTTTACCAATGTAATTTTGAATAAATTGAATCAACAGATGGGTATGTAATTATTAAACATTCTCTTCCCTGCAGTTGACCTAGTGTAAAATGTCCATCAAGAAACTGCTCACGGATGGATGAATTCAGTAGAACATTAGTGAATATAGTATGGAGAGAGTCTGGGTCTCTTGATACAGGAAATAGAAATGTCATTCTGGTGCAATAGAACACATGATCTGAAATAGAAAATCTTGATGAGTACCCAATCTATGTGATCAGCTCCACTTGACAATCAAATGCCCAATACTGACAATAATATAAAAGCGATCCACACTCTGGTTCTTAAACCTTCCAACCCTAAAGTCGAATAACAAGTAATCTAAACTCCGACAATGACTGCCCAATCTCGGTAACATACAACTGAAGTTGGTCAAAGCCTAAATGTTAGTTAGAACTATCATTGTGACCCAAAATAAAAATAAAATAGGGATATGTTAACACTACAAAGGAATTATGAAAACAATCTATCACCCAGGGATATAATAAAAAGTATAATAATTATTCTGTATCTATGGTGCATCCTAGGAGTCCTGGGTGCAACCTGCATTTGTAGTAGTATTTGGTGTGAGAAGAACTAAAAGCCTGAGCATTTTAAAACATGCTGTTGTCAGTTAATGTGAAGGGAACGTACTCCAAACTTGTTCATGAAGATAGAATGTGCCAAAGGTTCAGAAGCATTGAATATTACACAATTCAGTATAGCTTTGAAATATCTATTTGAACAAAGTTAACAAGCTACACATATTATTGAAATGAATGTCAAGTACAAAGATGAAAGCCATACACCATATGATATTGCAATCTGAATTAATGTTAATTGTAGTCACATACCCTAGATCAGTCAGAGGTGGCTTATCTCTACCTCTTTTGTAGCATAAAAAGATTTGAGGACCCATCAAACTTCCATTATTGAGATCAGCTGATAATCCAGTTTGAGTAGTTTCAACACATGTATACCCTTGAGGAACTTCCTCTCCCAATGATTTCACAATGACAGCCACATCTGTAATGGGTGTTTTTGGTTTAGCTAATTTATGGCAGTTGTCATTAAACTGTATCTCCTCTTCAAGCGGCTTTGATGCACTAGTCATGCCTGCCACCACAAAATAGTCAGCGACACGAGGACCTTTGTCTTCCATCATGACTGATCACCTGTAAAGGAAGAACACGATTATGCAAATTGCAATGCTTCACAGCAGAAATGCAAACACTACCTTTTTACACCACAGATAATTAAACATTTTTTCAGAGGAAAGGTATTTGTGGCTTCCCTGCCAGGTAAGCTTTCAGGAAACAAATCCAATCCAACTACATGAGAGAGAGGGATAATGGAAGACGCGTGTACCATTAATCTCACAATTTAACTAATAGCAGTCGAAAGACTCTGCTGACAAGATAATGGGAGGCCTGAAGGAATCATTTTCTTTGCACAGTGTAATGTTGTCAGCTAAACCAATTGTAAGTGACAGCTACAGTGTTTTCTCAAATTTTGGTTGGTTAATATTCCATTTATTGTGCAAAATTACAAAACAAACTGCTGGAGGATAGACACAAAAAGCTGATTGATTGATAAAAAATACATCATGCAGCATTCTTCAGAAGAAGGGTCTAGACCCGAAACATCACGCATTCCTTCTCTCCAGAGCTGCTGCCTGTCCCACTGAGTTACTCCAGCTTTGTGTCCATCTTCAGTCTAAACCAGAGTCTGCAGCTCCTTCTTACACAAACTGCTGGAGGAACTCACTGGATCAGGAAAATGGACAGATTATGTTTCACGTCAGGACAATGAGCTACTCTAGCTCTTAGTCCAATTTGAAACAATATAGCTCAAAGAATATAAATAACTTGCTCATTGCAAAATGTGAATGGACTTCTCAAATAAGTCTTTCTCCTGACATATCTCTAATTGGGTTTACATTTCTAATGAGTGTTTTGAACTATCTGTTTAAATATCTCCCATTGCTCATCTACTGACCTACCCCTTATTTATCCAATCCATTCCAGCCAATTCTCCATTCATACCATTCCAATTGCCCATATTGATAAAAAGAAAATAGCTTATGGACTTGGATACAGATCCTCAAATTGTATCCAAAATTCTACTATATTGTGATCACTAATCCTCAAACACAACATATTTTATGAATCCTACTTCATCACACATAACCAAATCTAAAATAGCCTGTTCTATAAAATTGGCAAATCTAAAATAGGTTCAACATGCTACGCTAAAAAACAATTCCTGACGCACTCCATAAATTCATCTTCCAGCCCTCTAAAGTGCAAGCAGACAGAACCCGGATGGTGTGCCGATTGATTGGGCCTATTACTGCATGTTCCATGTTTAGTTACATGTCTTATTTATAATCAGTGTTGTGCAAGATAGACAATAAGTACTGCACTTTTGAGAGACAGCTCAAAGTGTAGTTAAACCACAGGATTATCGTAGTGTTCTTATATTGGCAGCTCATTAAGGTCATCAATTCCGTCACACTCATGCCGAGGTAAACATTTCTCCCAACAGCACATGGATGGGCTGGAATGTACTGAGAATATACCAGTTACGCAGTCGATGAGTTCACCAGAATATACTTCTACGTCGCACAGACTATTTCAAGGTCATAAATTTACAAAGCAGATAAATGATTGTACCCGAGGTTGAGGATTTACCCGAGCATGCCTGCTATTCAATGTTCCTTTTTATTGATAATTCAGTAATTCAGCTGTTAATAATGCCTGAACATGCCTGAATGAAAATCATCATTTATTTTAGTAAGGCAATTGGAACAATGTCCCACTGAGGTGAAGGACGCACTGCCCTTTCTCTACATTTAACAGGTGCACGTAATAGTATCTATAACCGTCCCGTTATGCAACCCGTCAATAAACGTTTCTGGAAATAGTCACAGTGCCCTCCATAATGTTTGGGACAAAGACCCATCATTTATTTATTCACCCCTGTACTCCACAATTTGAGATTTGTAATAGGAAAAAAAAAATCACATCTGGCTAAAGTGCACATTGTCAGATTTTATTAAAGGCCATTTTTATACATTTTGCTTTCACCATGTAGAAATTTTACGTCGGAGTCACTTCCGTGAAGAAAGCCCGCCAGGCCACATGCACAGCATTACGTTAGCCACATTGGCGCAAGCACCAGTCTGGCAGGACAGAGCTCCTGCCGGTGGTAAGTTAAACTTAAAAGGTAAGTTTGGTTTTTTACTTACCAGGGGTTTTTAGGCAGGAGCCTCTTTTTACAGAGGTTTTTCCTGCTAGTTTCGCAGCCTGACAAGTTGCCGGTTATGGACTGTGGGGAAATTCCAGTCCAATGCGGATAACCGGCAAAATTGATCGGGTTGCGAGATAAGGAGCTGCTAAGAGTGCAGTTAGCGACTCCCCAGCCTGCAGGGATGCTGTAAAAACGGCAGGAAATTGAAGCAGAGTCGCTGACAGGGGGGTCAGCGGCTCCCCAGCCTGCGGGGATGCCGTGGGAACGGCAAGAACTTTAAGCAGTCACTGACAGGGGGGTCAGCGGCTCCCAGCCTGTGGAACGGCAATGAAGCAACGCTGGAGCCACTGACAGTGAGGTCAGTGGCTCACAGACGTTGGTCCCCAGTCAAGAAATTACTGGGACTCATTCAGCCCTATTTGGACTCAGGTGAGTCGGGCTATAAAGGGTTTCTCCTTATAATAAAAAGTATATATTTTATAGTGTTTTTTCTTTAAGTAAAAGCGAAAGGCAAAGTAAAAAGTTATTGTTATATGTTGTGACAATGTTATAATTGTTTATGCACAGATTGCTATGATTTATTTTTACCCTTCACAGGTAAAGCTGTACATTAAATGTTGATTTAGTGAGCTTACACAGCAATAGCGCGGGCCTATGGGATACACCGCGCCAGCAGGGCCTGACAGGGCTGCTTCATGTGTAAAATGTACAGGCCAGCAGCGCCTGACAGGGCTGCTTCATATATGAAAGTGCCGGCCTACGGGAGAGCCGTGCCAGCAGCGCCTGATGCAGGGTTGTTTAATTTGTGACATTACCGGCCTATGGGAGACCCGTGCCAGCAGCGCCTGACAGGGCTGCTTCATGTGTGAAGTGCCGGCCTACGGGAGAGCCGTGCCAGCAGCGCCTGATGCAGGGCTGTTCATGTCAAAAAGCGCCGGCCTTTATGAAAGGCGGCGCCAGCAGCGCCTGGGACAGGGTTGCTCAAATTCACACATATCTGCTCGCCCACGGATTCGGGAGATGATTCTCAACCAGGTCTAGAGAGCAAGGCCCAGAGTCGGGGGATGAATTCCTCACCGGGGCTGGATAGTGGAACGACGATCCTAAATACAGCAACTATTGTATACAGTACTGCAAAGGTCTCCCTCTCGGAGGCAGAGACCAAGATGTGTCAGTAGCCTGCTGACACTGAGTCTCAGGGTATGGCCGTGGGGCATACCCAAAGGGATGAAGGGCACGTGTCAGAGGTACCTTTCCTGACAATAAAGTTGCCATCCCAGTAAAATATTCTATTGGGTTAAAGCCAATGGGTTCGTATCAGTATTTGTATCCTACGGCCTGCGGCAGCGCCTGTTAGAGTTGCCTACGAATCACCCTCTCTGAGGAGGGAAGAGCAAAAGGTCAAGATGACTCCGGGCTCTAAAGATGTCAATAGAACAGACTGAAACACATATGTTCCGGCAGTGAACAACGCCAACGGGAGGATGTGAGAGCCAGCCGCTGAATCGGTTATTCAGGCAGGTCTATTCTACAGGGGAAGAAGCCTGGCAGATGAATTAATTCGGCCAACAACGGGCAAAAGTCATCGTTCAGAACGCACCCCAGGTGCTCATCGGCAGTAGCGGTTCACTGGAGCTGGGGGCAGCATGATAGCTCAGAAATTCCATGCACCTTCCAATCATGCTCAGCTAAATGGGTCTAGCACTTCCAAAATTTGGGTAGTGCACCGTTCACAAGTTGTAATATTTACATTTGTTTGTACGACACACAAAGGGTGAAAATATTTGGTTGAGGCACAGCCGGAGCATTCCAAGTAAGTTGGATTATGGCCAGGGTTTGGAAATTGGGCAGAAGTTCTCATGCAAACAACCCATGCAATAAGGCAGGATTGGCATGTTATTATGAAGGATGGAGAGTATCGGGCATATGAACTTTCCGAATGTAAAAACTTATTCCTGACTTCAACATATTCATAAGGTAAGAGATACATGTTATACAAATCCCATTACAAAGGTTATCAAAGACAATATAACTGTACTATAACAGTAAAGCTTTGCAGTATGAGATAAACTGTTTGTTGGTCATTGGGATTTACCTTTAATTATTATTAGCCTCATCTCCGCCTTGCGGCAAGAGATTGGGGTTATAGCAATCTGTTACAAAACTGAGTTATTTCATTTAGGAGTAATTGGCAATATAGCAGCTGTGTTGCAGCTGAGCAAATCAAGGAACTAATATTGTGCAAGTAGCAATTAGATCGTTGCTAATAACCTTGTGCTATTGTCAGCTGAGGCTACTTCAGCCACAATGATGAAGTAGCAGTATTCAGCATTGCTGGACATGACAATAACTCATTGAACTTGAAACTCGCTCCAGTAGTGTGGTCGGTTGAATTCAGTTATTATGTACTCTAGTTTAGATGTTTAGAACTCTAAGATGAGAAGTTCCAAATACCATCACCTACTCAAAGGTAGTGGAGATTGCATGCGTTACCAATTCTTCAATTGTTAGTATCAACTAAATATATACACTAAATGCACCGTTGAGTAAGGTTTTGAGTGAATATACATATTCTCCATGCACAAATTTAAGTTGCTACTCTACAATGGTGACATATGTTAGTCTCATGGTAATTAGGAAGAATATCCTGTAATTAATCTCCTTGCCACTGGTGTATCGTCCAGTTTAGATTGATGATAACACAGAATAAGTGTTGGATCTCAAAATATGATGAAAGCATGATTCAATACTTCATCAAATGTTCATCATGTTTATGCATGTTTCACTGTTTGCAAAAATATGTGACACAACAGTGTGGAGAAATTCATTCTCACTTCAATAGAAGGAATGGACTTTATGTCTTCCTTATTAGCTGGGTCTTAAAACAGTCAGCAAGACCTTGTTTGGATTTGTACTATCGGACTGGCCAAGCGTCCATGTTGCCTGCTTCATCAGGCATTATGGTACAACGGTACAGTTATGCCAAAAAGCAAGAACTTGCTGTTTTAAACTGTGGTTCAGGAGACTGGTCTTTGCACAGACAAATGATTATTGACTTACACATTTTCAATGGATTGACATGCCTCAGGTTGTCACATTTAGCCATGAGGGTGTTCACTGCAGTATGCATGGATAGCATCAACAAAAAAAACGGAAAAATCTCCATTGAGGGGATCAGAAATGTTTGTTAAATATTAATGATACATTTGATACGATACAAATTACTGACATTTCCAGTTCAGTTTAAGTGATATTGACAATAGTTCAGTTATAGAGAAATTACAGCTGTAACGTAAGGGAACTACATTGTCGGGTCCAACCCGGATATCAAGTTGTTAAAAAGATCTTGATACAAGTACTCACATCACAAGATTATGCAGTTGGTTATGCAAATGTGTAAACATTACTTCACCAAGGGGTTCCAGCTACATCGTTAGTCATGACTCTAATATCAGCACAACGACGGCAAAACATTGCAAACGCTGTGGCTGGACAGGATGGAATTGGCTGTTCATGCCATTACATTTTACATTCTGGTCTACATTAGCAGAGCAGACCAGGGCTGGCATGATTTTAAAAATCATTTCGAATACCCCACGGTCTCATTTATATGTTATCAAGGCCACCAGAATCCTTAGAAGTATGGATTCAGCACTGTGTATTAGTTAATAAACAATTACACAAGAGAAGGTCGGTTCGGACTATTTCAAGGTGGCTGCAACAGGTATTAACATTGACGATTGTATGTCTCATTCCACCAGGTCAGCATCAACGTCAGTATATCATTTAGTTAGTGTGTTTACATCTCATTATACTAGGGCAGCAGCTATGTTGGCGGCCAAAGGGAGGGATGTGTCCTTCGACCAAATTTTAGCGGCCGTTGGATGGGCAAATGAGCTGATGTTTCAGAATTTTATCATCGGCCAATCGTCAATCCAGGGCTGTTTGCCAATGACATTTTAAGTACCTAAAGTTTAGGGGTACTGTTGTTTGTTTACATTGTTAAATAAACCCTATCATTACATTGAATACAATGTTATTACTAATGCATTTATTTCTCTTTCGAGTCAATCAAATGCAGTGGGATACCAAGATTGTAATATGCGGCAAGAAATCACAAAGCTTTGAACTCTTCACGGAATCACTCACGTGACTCCAAAGTAAAATAGTAAGATTAAACGATACTTACCAGTTTGAAGTTTGATCTTGATTTTATGAGGAGTTACGTTGGTGATTACGTGCCCAGCACACCCAACCCTCTCTCATAAAAGATCATCTGGTAGTTCTCGAGTCACTGATCTTACTGTTTACTTCGGTGTTGTTTATTTGTGATTTCATACCACTACTTTGAAGTTTGCTGCGCATGCGGCCTGGCGGGCCTTCTTCACGTAATCACCATTACCATGAAAGTGAAAACATTCCACGATATTAAACTTATACAGGCAACAATTCCTGTTGCTTGATGTTCTCTAGTTATCTGGATAACTTGATGAGATTCCTTTTAAATTGTAGATTGAAAAGTATGAGAACACCAAGTTCCAATAATATGCTGTAAGGATCGTGCAATTCTGGTGTGTGGAAACTCATTTTATGTCACTGAGACTATTCAGGATACTATAATACAATGGTTTTTATGCCAATCTTAAAGTCAGTGTTGTACAACAAAGAAAGAAGCCCCTCAACCATGCCAACCCTTTGCCTGCACTTTCTTTCTATTTAATATCTATGTAAGACAACATAAATCACCCCAAAATAGAGAACTGAAGGCTCAATACGAGTGAAATTAGCATTGTACAGAAAGCGTTAAGAATAAATTATTGTGACTGAGAGGTAATATTCACATTTTAAACAGAATATTAATTCCAGATAAAATTCAGTAGATGAAAAAGAAAAAAATAATCTTTAGTGGTAAGTGATACCAAGGTAAAAGAACGATATGATCTTAATGAATCATGCAGAAGGCACAAAGGGTCGAATGCTGTACTCCTCACTCTATTTCTTACCGCCTCTTGATTGAGGACAAAGGATGGGGGGTAAGGTCAAAGAGATGATTGAGAAAGCAAGACATATCAATGTTGAGCACATACATGTGTGAATATAATCATGTGTGCATATGGACTTGCTTAGGTGCATGAGATTTGAAATCCATGCAAAGTCTGGTGCCCAAGTGACTTGATGTGTATTTCCATGGGATCAATGCTTAACAGGGTGAAGATCACAAGATAGCTGGCATGTACCTGCTGTTCCATATTAAATGAAGTCACACACAAATAATCCACTCCACAATATGAACTTTTGTACCTGGAAAGTAAGCTCCCTCATGCACTGTCCTAATCGTATCTGTCCTGTCAAGAGCTTGGAGACTCTCACTGACATCATGACTGAGACACTACAAGGAAGAAATTGCTAGCTCAATGAACAGATATTGATACACTACTTCCTGGAAGAGCTAACAGAGGGTGAAAGCCTTTCTTCATGGAGTGGGTTTGGTAGCTAATCCCACTCTGACATCTCCATCAATCACTGGCATCGAAGCAACAGAAACAATAGAAATGCTGCTACAGGAAACTCAGTATGAAGGACAGTGCAAAGATAGCTTTTCTTAGATATTGTCTCACAGACAACCATCAAGAGTGTCCAGAAGTCTCTCTGTTAAATGATTCATTGGTTCTTGACTGGAAAACAACACAACATGCTTGGATGAGAATTATCAGGAAATCCAGCAATTTTTTAAACTGCAAACACATTGTGTTCTTGGATTGAAAGTTCTACCGCACCCCAAAGGAAAAGAAACAGCTGTACAGCAACTGAACATCAAGATCTAACAAAAAACATCTGGCCGAGAGAACAGATGGCGAGTAAAATGAGCACAGGACATCCAGAGATTTACTGACAACCATGACAAGGCTATCTCTAGCCAATTGCTCCACCCCATTGAGAAAAAAGAACAGAAATAAACTTAACTAGATAGACATGCAATTAGCAGCAATACTTCAAAGGACACCAACCAGAACTCTAATCTTCATCCGTGTATTCTTTACTCTACTCCTTAGCTAAATATTTGGTTCACTCTTGCTGCCACCTTTGAAACACCCTGAAAATCTAAAATACTTTATTCCTCCAACAGAATGGTATCCCTGCTGTAGTTCAGAATTGTAGCAGACAGGAACTTTAGACTCAACTTCATAATGTTATCTAAAGAAAGGTGTAAATTGCCAGGGTACATCAGAGCTGCCATTATCATGTCCACCTTCAAGAAAAGAGATGGGCAAATCCATCTGCAATAGCCGCCAAGGATTCTCCCCATCGTTTGTCACAATGCCCCTCAAATTGCAATGTATTTGCGATTGTTACCACTAACACCCACTCACAGCCTGACCTCAGTCTGCAAAGATTGGGCCTTTCTACACCCACCCCCCTCCAATCACCACTTCACACCCACACCCTCTGTGCTGCACAACCTAACTTATCCAATATCAACAATAAAAATAGAGGAGGTGGAGAGGCTTTTCAGAGGACAAAAGAGCCGGAAATCTCCAGGACCCGACAATGTTTCCCCCTCTACTCTTACGCTCTGTGCCAAACAGCTGGCACCGGTCTATACAGACATTTTTAACCAGTCCCTGCAAATATGTACTGTCCCTGCCTGCTTCAAAGTCTCCACTATTGTCCCTGCGCCCAAAAAAGCAAGGATTACTTGTCTTAATGACTACAGGCCTCTCGCACTGACCTCTGTAGTCATGAAGACACTCAAAAGGTTTGTGGTGGCCAAGCTGAAAAATATCGCAAACTCCCTGCTGGACCCTCTGCAGTTTGCATATTGTGCCAATAGATCTGTGGATGATACAGTCAACCATGGCCTGCACTTCATCCTACAGCACCTAGACTGCCAGGGGACCTATGCGAGGATCCTGTTTGTTGATTTTAGCTCTGCATTCAACATCATTGTGCCAGAGCTACTACACTCCAAACTTTCGGAGTTGACTGTGCCTGAACCCCTCTGTCAGTGGATCACCAACTTCCTGACAGACAGGAAGCAGCATGTGAGGCTGGGAAAGCACATCTCGGACTCGCAAACCTCAGCATAGGAGCACCGCAAAGCTGCGTACTCTCTTCTCTACTCTCTCTACACCAACGACTGCACCTCCACAGACACCTCTGTCAAGCTTCTCAAGTTTGCAGACGACACAACCCTGATTGGATTGATCCAGGATGAGGAGGAATCTGCCTACAGACGGAAGTGTCACAGCTGGCGTCCTGGTGTCGTAGCAACAACTTAGAGCTCAATGCTCTGGAGACAGTGGAATTGGTTGTAGGCTGTAGCAGAGCTCCCCCTCTCCTCACCCCACTCACCATCAACATCACAGTCACATATGTGGAGTCTTTTAAGTTCCTGGGAACCATCATCTCCAAGGACCTTAAGTCGGGGGCTACCATCAACTCCACAGTCAAAAAGGCACAACATAGGATGTACTTCCTATGGCAGCTGAGGAAGCACAATGCCACAGGCAATGATGGTCCAATTCTACACAGCCATCGTAGAGTCTGTTCTCACCTTCTCCATCATGGTCTGGTTTGGCTCGGCCACCAAGCACGACACCTGGAGGCTGCAGCAAATGGTCCGATCAGCAGCGAAGATTATTGGTTGCAACCTTCCCTCCATTGATGAACCGTACACTGCAACTTGCCAGGAAGCGAGCGGGCAAGGTCATCTCTGACCCCTCTCACCCTGGCCACAAACTCTTTGAATCACTTCCCTCTGGAAGGCGACTCCGGATTGTCAAAGCTGCCACAGCCAGACATAAAAACAGTTTTTATCCACGAGTAGTTGCTTTACTCAACAGCCAAAAATCTGTAGTCTCCCTGGGATCTGGTATTTTGTTGGTTCACAAGCTTGATCAATGGTGTTTTATCATTAATGTTTTATTATTATTAATGTTTAGTGTTTTCGGAGTCATTCGTAACTGTCACTGTATGTCATGTTGTTACTTGTGGGCGGAGTACCAAGGCAAATTCCTTGTATGTGAATACTTGGCCACTAAACTTACTTAGCAGTAGAATTCGAAAACTGGGTGCCTTCTATGGAACCTTTAAAAAGACCTTGTTTCCAAAGGTGATGGCTATTATTTCCTAAGGTTATCTATCTATGCAGCATCTGGCAACATTAACTGAGCTCTCAGTTGATCAATCGAAATAATGTTTGGATTGTGAAAGCATCATGTCTACCAAATCAAAATCTAACAATGGACATAAAATAATTTCTTATCCCGGTAAAACGTTGAAGATCAGATCGATATTTTACTGCCTTTGCTGGATTCGTAGAAAAATGACGAATGCACTTTCTATGAATGTATAGAGACTATAGTAAGGAGCTGAGAGAACAGCCTTATGGGCCACCAGTGTTGAGAATTTCCATGGATTTGTTTTGATGTGAACAGTTGGGAAAATTCAGAGCCAACATAGACTTCTCTCACACAATTATAAGAGGAGCAGGACATATGCTCAGCCACATGAGCAAGAGGAAATGGTGCAAGACCTCACTCTTAATTACTTATGATAGTGTTGACTCGTACTCGTTTATAGCAAGCATCACTTGTATACGAGTGTTGTAGATCTTTGTTCAACAACCAACCTCATCCATCAACTTGTATAATGTATCACCATTGGACAGCCAGCTATGATCACAATTGAATTCCTTGTGATATATAATATACACTTACACTTTATATGTATTTTGTTTAAATTTGCAGAGAAACCCTCAAAAGGACGACGACAATCCAAAAGCAAGATCATCCTTTTTTGAGATGACAAAATATTTAAGCTGAACTAAAAGAACAATCAGATAAACTCAATGAAGGCCACAAAATGCATATAGGTTCATCCCCATATTGTACAATTACATGGTATGTAACGACTGTACAATACATTTCTAAGGGAAATAGTAAGGGAATTTAGAGTAGATTTTAAGGCAGTAAACACGCATACAAAGCCAGAAAGGCTTTAATTATGTCAAAACACTTCCTGATCTGCTGTTATCTTGCACAATATAGAGCTCACTTCCATTTTTGTAAAAAGCAACCATCTTTCCACTTTCGTAAGGGGACTAAACAGATGATGCAATTGTTAGCAAGTGCCGAGTAATATCAAAAGATAATAAAACTTGCACGGACAACTTCTCGAGGGATAAGCACAATAATTGAAATAATTGAAAAAGAGCATGCTCAATGAAATCATGTGAATAGTTCCTGAAGCCAGCTCCTTGACTACTCAATCTATTTTTCATCTCCTTCCCACATCCTTTTAAACTGTTCATTTCCAAATAGTGGACTTTTGATTAACCTGCAGCTATTTTACTGGTTTGGAAATTGACCACACTAGATTTGAATGCAAACCTCTGTAAAGTTTCTAGAAAGTACAAAGAAAGTAGCAAAGAAAAAGAGATAATGTATTCACTACAATTGAAATGCAATGCATTCAATTGTAGAGCAAATTATAGTATCAATGCTTTCAAGTAAATTGAAGCTTAGTGTTAGTAATATTGTTTCTTAGACTCCTTTAAATATTATTTCATGCACTTGCATTATCCATATACCTCTCTATTACTGAATAATGGTTATTTACATGTCATTGTTATTAGTGAGTTACCATATCTGTGGTTTTTCCCTATTAGGTCAATTGCAATCAACAAGAATGGCTGAGTGTCCACATGACCAAATAGCATAATTGGAACGGGTGAATAAACACCAATAAAAAACAGGACTGGATGGATAAAATATCCATGCAACTGGGAAAATAATTAATTGTAAACACATGGCACTAAGGCACTCTTGGATTGGGAAAGTCCAAACTCCTCAAGGGAAATATAACAGCTCTATGGGCACCTGAAGTCTAACAGAAAAATTCTGACCTAATGAACAGGTGGTGGGTTTCGCAACACACTAATCCCATGACAAGCATAGATTCCTCAACACTATCAAATCTATCAATGGCAAAAACACCCTAGGGCCCAACCCACTGACAGAAAAGAGCAAAGACGATCGAGATGCTATCTGCATTCACTGGAAGGAACAGTTCTCAAGACTCATCAGCTGTGTCTCTGGCCTTGACGTGAGCATCCTTGAATTAATTCCATGGCAAATTATCCAATCCACCCTTGACATCCCTCCCCCCCCAATCAAGAAGAAGTCAAGAAGATCATTTGTCAAACAATAAACAAGGGCTTTGGAGCAGATATTATTATAGGGATTCACAATCTCATTTTGTAATGTCTGGTAAAAGCACAACATGCTCGTGTAATTCAGAGAGGCCATAATTGTGACCAACCTTAAGAAAGGAGACAAATCAATTGCAGGCCCTTCCGGCTGCCTGCCACATGGGACATCATTCCCAGTGGCTAAATTACCCTGTGGAATCTGTCAACCTAGAGGCTCTATAGACAGCATCTTGATTATGTGACAGCTCATAGAGAACTGCAGGAAACAACATTAAGCAAAATAAAAGTGCTGGAGGAACATCTGTGGAGGGAATGGACAGACAAAGTTTTGATCTGAAGAAAGGTCCTGACCCGTAACCTCAGCTGTCCATTCCCTGGAATACCCTGTGGATTCCAGCATCTGCAGTTTCTTTAATATGCTTCTACAACAGAACAATATTCAAAACTGTTCAGTGGGAACCTAATCAATCAAAACATACAGTCGGTCATACAGCACAGAAACCAGCCCTGCCATGTCCATGCCGTCAGTCAAGTGCCCATTCTTACTAATCTCTTCCACCACACTTGGGTCATTACCCACTCCAACTTCGCATTTTTAACTGCAGTATCTGAAGTGTAGTTCAGGTAGCCATGGGAGTCAGTAGTCTATCACCTGCGATGGAGATAGTGAGGTCTAGCAATGATAGGGAAATGTTAGAAATGGTCCAGGTGTATTTGAGTGCAGGATGGAAGTTAGTGGTGGGGGGGATGGAGGTGTAGATTGACTGATTTTTGAGTTCTTTTCTTTTTTTGCTCCTTAATTCAACGTTTTTTTAATGCTTTAGCACGTTTTGCTATGAAGATTGCAGTTTAAAAAAATACTCTTACGTTATAATGAGTAGGTTTGGGAAATAAATGTTTATGGATTTGCACTTCTCATGTTTGCTCTTTGTCCCCAAATACCTATTGGTCAATAGCACAGCTACGAGTGAACAGTGCTGGTCACTAGCCTCAATAAACAACTTATGTCTGCCTGAGATTAAGTCCCGTTCACTATAAAATGAGCCCACTATAGTGTATGAAAACTGCTTTGATACTAACTTATAACGCAAATTGAGAATTATTTCCAGCCATACAGAAGTTAATTCTCTGGAGTCAGAGACCACCAAGCGTGGGTATTCACGGGCCAGAATTCACAGAAATCTGCTAAAAACAAGTAATTTTGAATCAAGAAAAATCTAATATTTCTGAAATTAAGCGTTAAATGCTACTGGGCTAAGGCAGGACAAATTTACGTAATTAGAGATGTGACCTCACACCCCCACTGACATTGGTTCAATCGTGATCTCAGGTGTGGTCCATGTGGAGCTCTTCCCTCTAACCACGTATCTCCTTCAGGTACTCTGATTTCTTTCCACATCTAAAATACAAGCTGTTTGGCAGGTTAATTGGCCACTGAAAATTATCCCTTGTATTTGGTTAATAGGAGAATCTGTGGTTGTTGATGGACAAAGAAGGAATGGGTCATTGGGAAATAAGTGGAGGAATGTGATTGATGGAATTGCTCCAAAAGATGACGGAGACTCAAAGGACCAAATGGCTTCTATATCAAAAGGAGATATGACAGAGAGCATAATTAACAAAGCCAGAGAAGTGCCAAATCCAAGCAGTTCAAAACCAATTCCACTTGGGCTTAAACCAATGTTATCAGTTTTGTAACAAGCATAAACCTGTAACCATTTTATAATAGAGCTTTCTGATTGGTACCTGGCTATACAAATAAGGCAGAGCTGTTATTTCTGCAGACAACATACAACCCCATAAAAGGTGATTTCAGAGCCACTGGGGACTTCACAGTATCCAGATGCTTAATTATCATTTTCAACTTAAAAACAGTAGCGTAATCACAGTTCTTTTAATGTTGCTATACTCTTGCGAAAACGATCACATGATTGGAATGGAGAGGTTTCCAGAGCTCGTGGAAGTTTAGAAGTATGGCAGAAAGTTTCCTAAGATAGAGCAACATAAACAGAGACACAAAGTCAGGCAAATTATCAATCACACCACCTGGAAACCAATCACAAGCTAGCACAGGGAATTGAACACCTGCTTATCTGGCTCTCCTCCAGCAATTTTGCACTCATACGGGAACTAAAACTAAATTAAAACTCCACTGGGAAGTAATGCAATAGAGTTAAAGTGTCTTAGGAAATACTGTTTACGAACAGAGAGAGGCATAACCGATCAACAATAGTGAACATAACTCAGCGTTCAATTCAATTCATTGTTTGTTTCAGAATTACAAACTTATATATCAGCCAGCTAAATTATTCACATTTATAGTATTGACCACATAGCTATAAAGTTTATGCAGAAACATAATTTGAGAATATTTAATTCTTCAAAGATTACCCCATTTTATTCCTGAAGTGGTGAAATCACAGAATACAACACGTGGGGAGTATTAAAATATCTTGCCCAATTATCTCAACTATACAATACAAAATTATCATATCCAAATTCCAAGTATTTTACATATCAATGCAGAAACACAAACGCTCTTTACAACTGGAGATTATTTATGGATGGCGTTATGAGTGTGGAATCCTAGTTGTTTCCCAATTTACACAGTAAGTGTCTAAGGCATAAATATGAGCCAACTTCAAGGTTTAATCCTCCATAGTAGGCAAATTAGCTAACAACCATTGAACAGTATACAGCATCTTTGGATAAATAGCCCAATATGGAAGCGACAGATTTTAAACTGCTTAAAGTTTCCTTTACAGAAAATAATGTGCAATGGAAATCTGCAATAATTATTTTAACAATATCCCACTTTGAAACAAAAAAAAATGCAGCAGCGCGGGATTTAGGTTTTCTTAACCATCTGCCAATTAGCAGGCACGATACAAGAAAAGTGAAGCCAGGTTTTTAAATGAAGCTTTCAATTCTTGATTCAATGGTTATTGTTTATACATTAGACCAGTCACTAGGATTTTACACAGCTTGCTGTTAACAGCAAGGGTAGTATCCAAATTTGTAACTTGTTATCCACTGAATCAGGCAATTCAAATGTATACTTTATGAAAATCAAAATTCTCAACCTTGCACTGCAACAAGAAGTTCTTTTTCCCAACCATAACAATCGCATGCTTTGAGTACACAATACAATGCTCCTTTCGTGAACAAATCTCACATTATTTAATCTGAATGAACTTCAACTCCATTGAAAAACACTGAACATTTCCCCTACTTAAATTTTAAAGTGATTGATTTTGACTATTAAAAAATGTGTAATTCCTAAAGCAAAGAAAAAGAATGACCACAAATCCTTGAAACTTGATACAAAATCAGAAAACATTGGGATTACTCAGCAAGTCAGACAACATCTCTGGAGATAGAAACAGAGTTAATAATCTAGGCTAAACAATTCACCAGAAGTGTTGAGAATTCACTGATTTAAAATGTTCACTCTATCTTCCTCTCCACAAACAATTCATAACCCCATTTACATGACAATTAATAGCATTTATTTCTTTCCATTTATTGCAACAGAACATTGTTTCATACAACAAGATTAATATTTGCTCCCACACAACTTCAACATAGTGTACTTTGTAAAAAAAAGTGTGTTTATATTTGAGCTAAAGTGCTTTCCTGGTGATATCCCAACTGGCAATATCAAAATGAAGATCTATGGAGCCAATGTTAAATCCCCATGGGACCCTAAGAAAATCCCTGTTGACAAATGCATGCAGAAATGACTGAATGAATCTGGACTTCTAAAAATCACATTGATGTGATTCACATCTAATTTCTGCAGGAACTTCTCCATGAAAGTGTTATAGCTGAATAAATTTCCAACAATGTTTGGGATTGTCACAATCAATACGTGTTCTTGTTACCTTTACATATGCTAAATTAATCTCTTTAAAATATTCTGTACAAGACCACAGTTACTGTTTGGCAAGTGATTCCTCAAACAGAATCTACAAGGCTTTGTTTAACTAATATGAAACATGAATTCTAACCTGAGAAAATCTAGTTCAATCTTAAATGGAGCATGATGCAAGGATAAGTAGAAACACATAAAATTATCCCTCAGTCTTTAAACATTTTTTGGGCTGGAATTAGAAACAAGTCGCCAATTAAAAATATTTATTTTCATCATAACCTCATTCAACTAGCATTTCATTTGTTACTATAGAATTTCCACTCTGTTGATAGCAGCTCAAGATATGTTAAATAATAAATACTGGCATCTATAATTTATCCCGCTGCTAGCCCAAGGATAGAATACTCTCCAGAAACTCTAACTCAGTATTGAATACAATCTCCAAAGGGATCCTGTTCCATACCCACAACAAACAGCAACATATTTCCTCATGGCAACAGAAACAACCACAACCACCTACAAGGAGCAGGCAGGCCCACTTCCATCCCCACCCAACAGGCAGCAAGCATTCGCATGGACCAACCCAAGACCCTAACCCACACCAAACATGCAAGGAATAACAGTCCTCTGGCAAAGAGAGAACAACCATGTTCCAGACACTCAGAAACAAGCCACACGACAAGCCTCTCTCTCCAATCCTGTGAACACATCGAGCTGTAAACCAGAACAAATGCTGCCTCACCACAAAACTGCATAATAGGCCAATGGCATTCCTTAAAACTCAGCAAACATTAAGTTTTCTATCCTCCTAAAAAAATGGGAAGGACTGAGACACTCTTAACCCCTTCCCACAAAGAGGCCAAGCACAGAGAAACCAGGTAGACACTGGTCTCTTCCCTCACCCCAAAACAGAGAAAAACTGGGCCCTACCTCATAAACTCAGCACAACGGACCAACAACAGGTGATCTCTGCCCACCCACAAACCAGACCAACACTGGGGAACCTCCCCACCCACTTAATGGGCCAACACTGGGGATCTGCACCCCCAAACCAAAACAACACTAGGGAATCTGTTTCCACCCACAAACCAGGCAGACACTGGGATCTTTCCCCAACCCACAAACCGGGCAAATACCAGGGGATCTCCCACAACCTACAATCCAGATGGGCACTGGGGGATCTCCCCCCACCAACAAAGGTGCCAACAATTGGTATCTGCTCTTTCTTTCTCCCTCTCCCTCACACGCACACACCAATCTCTCTCTCTCACACACACACACCAATCTCTCTCTCTCACACACACACACACAAATCTCTCTCTCTCACACACACACACCAATATCTCTCTCTCACACACACACACACCAATCTCTCTCTCTCACACACACCAATCTCTCTCTCTCACACACACACACCAATCTCTCTCTCTCACACACACACACCAATCTCTCTCTCTCACACACACACACCAATCTCTCTCTCTCACACACACACACACCAATATCTCTCTCTCACACACACACACCAATCTCTCTCTCTCACACACACACACCAATATCTCTCTCTCACACACACACACCAATCTCTCTCTCTCACACACACACACCAATCTCTCTCTCTCACACACACACACCAATCTGTCTCTCTCACACACACACACACCAATATCTCTCTCTCACACACACACACCAATCTCTCTCTCTCACACACACACACACCAATCTCTCTCTCTCACACACACACACCAATCTCTCTCTCACACACACACACACCAATCTCTCTCTCACACACACACACACCAATCTCTCTCTCACACACACACACACCAATCTCTCTCTCACACACACACACCAATCTCTCTCTCACACGCACACACACCAATCTCTCTCACACGCACACACACCAATCTCTCTCTCACACACACACCAATCTCTCTCTCACACACACACACCAATCTCTCTCTCACACACACACACCAATCTCTCTCACACACACACACACCAATCTCTCTCTCACACACACACCAATCTCTCTCTCACACACACACACCAATCTCTCTCACACACACACACACCAATCTCTCTCACACACACACACCAATCTCTCTCTCTCTCTCTCTCTCTCTCACACACACACACACCAATCTCTCTCACACACACACACCAATCTCTCTCTCTCACACACACACCAATCTCTCTCACACACACACACACCAATCTCTCTCTCTCACACACACACCAATCTCTCTCTCACACACACACACCAATCTCTCTCTCTCTCTCACACACACACACCAATCTCTCTCTCACACACACACACCAATCTCTCTCTCACACACACACACACACACCAATCTCTCTCTCACACACACACACCTGTCAGTTCACGGGAACCGGCTGTTTGGGTTTTGTCCCCAGCTACGCATGCGCCCTGGCCGGGCCGGCTGCGCTCTGACAGGCGAGCCGGTGATTTCCTCGCCGGTAACTAGAGGCCACTCACCGCTGCCGGAGAAGCTCCCCTCACCCTTCGCCAAACAAGGACCAATGTCACAAATGTTCTCAGGGCGTAATTTTCATTCATGATCAGTGGTGACCGCTGGCAGTGATCCCGCGAGTGTCCTCCGCTCCTTGCCGGCAGCCATCTTGGTTGTGAAGGCAACGCGCGCGCCCGTGATGCCGCTACCTGGCCCCGCCTCTTTCGTTGAACTGCTGCTGCCTCAGGGTCCTAGCGCCATCCATGTGCGTGCAATCTTACCTCGCTCAATGCCACCAATTTTGCAGGTTAGCGAGAATATTTATGGGTTACTTTCCTCTATTTCAAACGTATTCCGTGACTGTCTTTTGTAACTCTAAAATAAGGTACTGCAGAAAATCGGTTCTTTCGTGTGGCACACTTATTTTACTTATAAGTAAAGCTGTATGTATTTATGTATGTATTGTTGATCTATGTACCACTGTTTGTAGCAAGTTAGTACCTGAACTAATGTAAAGCATTTTGGTCAACGAAAGGTGTTTTTAAATGTGCTCTAGAAATAAATTTGACTTGACTTATCGAGACCTTTCTTCAGACTAGTCAGGGGAAAGGGAAGCTAGAGATATATTGACAGTGATGTAGAGATATAGAACAAATAAATAAAAGATATGCAAAAAAGTAACGATGATAAAATAAACAGGTCATTGTTAGCTGTTTGCTCGGTGAGAACGAGAACCTGGTGCGACTTGGTACCTGGGGAGGGGGTGGGAAGGGATGAGTTAACCATGGGGTTGCGGAGGGAATGGTCTCTGCGGAAGGTGGAAAAGGGTGGAGATGGGGAAATGTGACTCTTGGTGGGATGCCGTTGGAGGTGGCAAAAATGTTGGTGGATTATGTGTTGTATGCGGCGGCTGATAGGGTGAAAGGTAAGTACTAGGAGAACTCTGTCCCTTTTGCGATGAGGGGGCGCAAGGGCGGAGCTGCAGGGTACTGAGGAGACATGTGTGAGGGCCTCATCTATGATGGAAGAGGGGAAACCCTGTTCCCCGAGAATGCGGACATCTCGGAAGTCCCTGCTAATGCTATCCCTGCCTTATAGGTTGTGTACATAAGTTCTTGGAGCAGAAATAGGCCATATGGTCCATCAAGTCACTTCTCCATTAAATCATGATCTATCTTTCCCTCCCAACCCCATTATCCTGCCTTCGCCCCATAACACCTGACACCCTTCCTAATCAATAATCTGCCAATCTCCGCCTTAAAAATATCCATTGACTTGGCCTCCACATCTGTCTGTGGCAATGAATTTCACCGTGTCTCAAAACTATTCTTTCCTCAACATGAGATAATGAGTAGCAATGGACAAAATATTATGCAGACTGATGCTTGTTTTCCTGAGTAACAACCACACACATCTTAATGGAATCAAGGGCGCCATTATGACTTGAAGAGAATACACAGAACAAATGTAACCCCAAGAGATCACAAACTCAGTGGTGTCCATGAAACACAATCTCATACAGCTGAATTCCACTTGTAGCATTTTGCAAAAGATAGATACAAATAGCTGGAGTAACTCAGCGGGTCAGGCGACATCTCTGGAGAAAATGGATAGGTGATGTTTCGGGTCAAGGCCCTTCTTCAGACCTGTAGCATTCTACAGCCTGAGTCAGCCCGTGTTTCAGATTTACTCTGTGTGGCAGATTGCAGCACTGGAACACAATTGAAGGGACTGGTTGCACTACAATTCCAAGCTCCTGATCTTAGGCAAAGGAAGAGCAGCTGGAGAAACTGGGGATGATTCCGCAGCCTGATAAGACAAACGTGTATTGATCATAGACAAAAACGCTGGAGAAACTCAGCGGGTAAAACTCACCTGTTGAGTTTCTCTTTTTGTCTACCAATGATTTTCCAGCATCTGCAGTTCCTTCTTAAACATGTGTAGATCGTACTTAGGCTGGCTTACATTAATTTTAGTATCTGTGCGGAGTAGGAAGAACTGTGAAAGAGAAAATTGACATGGAGAATTATAAATCGATTATTCCCTCTTCTGTGCCCTGAAGATTTGCAGAATTGCAAATAGGGTTGCTTTGTTATCTATATTACTAAAAGTCTGATCTTGACCACTACATGTTGTTCTGTATATTGATTTTAGAAAAAAAAGCTGCCACTTACGGTTGTGATTTTACTCAGAGTCCCCCTCCGCTGCGCAGGACAAGAGGATTTTTCCCATCGATGAAAAATAAAAGTGTTTAAAAAATGTTGAGATTCTCTCTCCTGAAAGCCACGGTGGGACTATAAAACCCGGAAATGTTGAGTGCCTCAGTCAGTCTCTGCAAGATGGGGGAGCGTAAAATTCACGTCTCTCAGTCTGAGCTGTGAATAACACTGAACACATGTCTACTAAACTGTGAGTGGTTTTACTGACCTGTCAGTGCCCTTAATGTGTTTTGAAAATATAGTTTGGAAATGCTAAAGCTGTGTTGCCTTTGGTTTGGAAATGCTAAAGCTGTGTTGCCTTTGGTTTGGAAATGCTAAAGCTGTGTTGCCTTTGGTTTGGAAATGCTAAAGCTGTGTTGCCTTTGGTTTGGAAATGCAAAAACTGTGTTGTCTTTCGTTTGGAAATGCTAAAGCTGTGTTGCCTAATTAAAGCTGCCTTGCCTAATTAAAGTTGCCTTGTCTTGTTAAAGTTGCCTTGCCTTCTATATAATTAAAAGTCTAATCTTGACCACTTCCTGTTTGCGCTTTGTATTGATTTTAGAAAAAACACTACCACGTACGGCTGTGATTTTTGGCCATCTTACTCGGAGTCCTCCTCCGCTCATCATGTGCCGAGGACCTTTCCCATTGGTGAAAAATAAAAGAGTTATTAGTGTTTAAAAAATGTTGAGATTCCCTCTCATGTCAATCACGCCATGGCCACGTCCCTTCTGGTGGGGGGGGGAGGGACTTAAAACCCAAAAGTGTGGGTGTGGCTCACTCGCTGCAAGATGGAGGAGGGAGAGGTCACGACTCGCTGTCTTTAGTGGCCTTGCGCCCTGCTTGAAATGGTATGAAACCGCACTTGAATTTGGTGGCCTTGCACCCTGCTTGAAGTGGTAAGAACCTGCACTTGAATTTGGTGGCCTTGCACCCTGCTTGAAATGGAATTTCAAGGAATAGCCGTGAGTCAACTGCCAGCCCACCAGCCATGAGTGAGTGAGCTGCCAGCCCAAGAATCCATTCCACCCACAATGTCCATACTAGCCCTCTGGAAACCAGTCCCTTCAGCCCACAACATCCATACTAGTGTCCAGAAAGCCCCCCCTCCCCCCCACCCCACTGGCCACCAATATTGGAATTGAGGTGGAATATTGCTTTGGGGGACCAGCCCTCCCGTGTGATGCTGGGACCCAATGGGTCCCACTTAGTCTAGTCTTCTAATATTAATTCTTCAACTCACTTCCTACTGACTGCTTTGAATTTGGCTTTTTACATTTGCAAGCCAGTGAACTACAAACCAATCAGCCTAACAGTTATCCAAAAGTTACTGAAGGGGTTTCTGGGAGACAAGATTGATCTGCATGTAGAAAGGTAACAAATGAATGGGGACAGTCGGCAGGCATTTGTGCGTGGGAAACCTTGTCTCACAAATGTATTTGAATTTTTTGAAGAGGCGACCAAGAGGATTGATGAGGACAGGTTTATTTATACGATACGATATGATACGATAAAACTTTATTCATCCCTGGAGGTACACGAAAAACTTGAAAATAAAAGTGAAAACAAAACGAAAAGACAAGCGACTGTTGGCTGGCTGCTGTGTGTACTGCGCTTTCACAAGAACAAATAGACAGACAAGCAACCAAACACAGACTTATCACCTGGGCAAAGGATTCTAAACCAGAGTGCCCAACACCCCTCCCCTGCACCGGATCCCCATTTATTCTCCCACCGTCCCTCACAGCGGGACCCCACACCGGATCCCCATTGTTCTTCACAGCGGTCCCCCCACGCTGGGATCCCATTGTCTACCCCTCCCCCCTCACGCTCATCGACTCCCATTGTTGCTGAGGCCCCACCATCGCCGGGGCTCCTGTTGCCGTCAAGGTTCACTCTGTCGCCGAGGCACCCTCTGCCACTGCCGAGGCTCCCATCGTTGTCTCTGCTGAGGCTCGTCGGCCCAGGCAGGCTTCGCCACCCTGCTTCTCTGCAGTCCCCCGGGAGGCCTGTGGGGCGAGTTGGGCCTACCAGGTCATGTTTCAGTTGGTGCCACGGCGACCCGGGACACTGGCCACGCGTGCGGCTCCTGGGACACCGCACGTCATATATCATATGTGGCTAAGGGGATCAGAGGGTATGGAGAGAAGGCAGGTACAGGATACTGAGTTGGATGATCAGCCATGATCATATTGAATGGCGGTGCTGGCTCGAAGGGCTGAATGGCCTACTCCTGCACCTAATTTCTATGTTTCTATATATATTGATGATTTGGATGAGAATGTAGGTGGCATGCTTACCAGGTTTGTGGATCACAGCAAAAGTGGTGGTATGGTGAACAGTGTAGAAGGTTGTCTGAGGTTACAACAAAATCTAGTTCAACTGGGAAACTGGGCAAGGAATAGCAGATAGAATTTAACTCAGACAACTGCAAAGTGATGCATTTTAGGACGTTAAACCAGGGGAGGACGTACACAGAGAATTGAATGATTGAAAGATACAGCATGGAAACAGGCCCTTGACCTCAATCACCTGTTCATACTAGTTCGACGTTATCCCACTTTTGCATCCACCTGGGGCTACACACGAGGGGCAATTTGCAGGATCTAATTAACCTAATAAAAACTTTGGATAGGGGAGGAAACCAGAGCACCTGGAGGAAACCCACATGGTCACAGGGCAAACTCCACACTGACAGAACTGAAGGTCAGGATCAAACCTGGATCTCTGGCTCTGCAAGGCAGTGGTTCTATCAACTGCACACTGTGCTACCCCACACAGCAGGCCGTGTGGTGTGTTGCAGAGCTGAGAGACCTGGGGTACTAGTCCATAGTTCCCTAAAGGTGGCAACTCGGGTAGTCAATGTGGTAAAGAGGGCATATGGCATGCTTGCCTTCATCAGATGGGACAATGAGTACACAATTGGGATGTCATATTACAGCTGTGGAAAACATTAGTGAGACCGCACCTGGAAGTACAGTTCTGGTTGCCACACTACAGAAAGGATATGATTAAGCTAGAGGGTGCAGAAAAGATTCAAAAGGATGTTGCCAAGACTGGGCTGCAGAACTGCTTCAGTGCTGCCCCTCCGACATTATGGCAGTCCTGCAGCAGTGGTCATTTTGTGGGCTGGCACTTCCTCAGCACTGTTCCTCCCACTGTGCTGAGTTCCCTCAGCACTGCCACTACAGCAATGCAGCACTCGCTCAGTACTGTCCATTTCACATTACATAACCTTCTTCAGTACTGGTCCTCTGACAATATAATCCTCTCTCACTCCAGCCCTCTCTCAGCTTTTCCCCCTTGCAATGTTATATTTCCCCAGTACTGTTCCTCCAACAGTACTATGCTCCCTCAACAGAGCCTTCTGCCAGACTGCTCCTCAAACAGCAGCAGTCCTTGGGACTGGCCAAATGTTGTGCCTTCCACCACAGTGATGAATGCTGTGGTGGATGTTTGTGTTAAAAAAATTGTATTGTGTTTTTGTGTGTTCTTTCTCATTGTACCGCTGCTGGCAAATTAATTTCACTTGCACTTCACTTTCACTTGCAATCCCTGGCATGGGATTGAACCTACAAACACCTGCCTCAGATGCAAGAACACTGAGATAGATGTTGTTGAAAAGACAGTCAGGCATTAATTCTCCTGAATGCTTTGACCTCTTGAACTGAATTTGCAGCCAACCTTGTATTTACGCTGATATCCTCCACGCCTGACTAACTGACAGCACCCTCTGCAGGCACGCATTAGCTCTACAGGGCTGTCAATGTTTTCTGTCGAATTCCTGCCAACTTCCTCTTTGAAAGCCATTATTTGATCTGCTTATATTACCCCTTTTGTTACTGAATTCCCTATCACGATCACTTGTTTCAGTAAAGGTTTTTCCAGATGAATTTGAGATTTTTGAGATTATAGAAAATGAGGGTCATCAGAAATTAGAACAAATTACTTGTGGTTAGATAAAAAATGCTGGAGAAACTCAGCGGGTGAGGCAGTATCTATGGTGCGAAGGAATAGCTCCAGAGATGCTGCCTCACCCGCTGAGTTTCTCCAGCATTTTTATCTGCCTTAGATTTTTCCAGCATCTGCAGTTTCTTGTTTAAAATTACTTGTGGTAATTATTTCACATTCTCTGCAGAAAAAAATGTATATTCATGAATAAACTGAAAATTATTTAATATATATAAACATACAGGATTAATGCACGAAGGTTACGCTGAGCAAAATGATCAGTAATAACCAGAACTGCAGATGCTGCTTTACAATAAAGGGCTAGAATAACTCAGCAGATCAGGCAGTATCTCTGGTGATCATGGACAGGTGACATTTTCATTCAGGATTCTTCTTCAGACTTATTGTAGGTTGGGGGAATGGGGAGGGGTGGGTGAAAGCAGCTGGAAGAGGCAGGACAAAGCCTGGCAGGTAATACGTTAGAGGATTTTAGATAGGCAGATAGTTGGACAAAGGCCAGAGATGAAAAGTTAGAAGATGTGAAACAAAGGGATTGAAAAGTTGTATATTGTGACGCTAGAGAAAGGGGAGGGTGGAAGGGGGGTTAGGGGAGGGTGGATGGGGAAGGGCAGAGGTGTGGGGGAGAGGAAGGGGGAGAGAGAGGGAGGGAGTGAGAGAGAGAGAGAGAGGAGAGAGAGAAGGGGAGAGTGAGAGAGAGAGATGGGGAGAGAGAGAGAGAGAGAGAGAGAGAGAGAGAGAGAGAGAGAGAGGTGGAGAGACAGAAAGTACTAAATGCAACCGTGTGTCACAAACGCTGTCAGCAGCTCTATGGAATTCAGGGAAGGAGCCTATCGCGTCACACACACACACACAGTGGGTCCGATCTAAGCTGTCAATGAAGACTGTCTAAAAAACTGTCTTTGAAATTAAAAGTTATTGTTAAGAATTAGAAATAATTAAATTAAATTAAATGAAAAACAATGGAATCAACAACCTGGCAGGCTGGGGGGGCGGGGCCGAGCGGGGCCAAGAGGCAGGTGGGGGGGGGGCAGTGCCAGGAGACAGTTGGCCCAGGTGCAAAGGCATTGTGAGGTCAGCAGCTGTGCAACCTAAATATTTTTTTAAAATATCAGTTTGGTTATAAATTTTAGTAAATATTTCGGGAAATAATTGACCAAATGTATAGAGGATTGGATTTTTGAAATCATAAGGAAAATTTCTATCAGAAGATGTAACAATTTCACTGTTATTGTAACGTCAGCAGCTGGGCAGCAGTCAGATTTTAAAAAAGGTCAGATCGGTCAACAATTTTAATTAAAAAGTCAGGAAAATAATGTACCAAATGTACAGAGGAGTGGATTTCTAAAATCACAAAGAAAATCTCTACTGAAATATGTGAACATTTTCTCGTTTCGGCGTCTGGTTTTCGAGGAAATACGTTTCAAAGGCAAAATGATACACACTCACACACACACACGCACAGTTTTAAAAGTATATATAGATAGATCTGATGCCACCCGCACAGTCCTCTCAAAATGAATGCCAACATTTATTTGCCTTCTTTACTACCAATCCAAATTGCAAATTAACCTTTTGGGAATCCTGCACCAGTACTCCCAAGTCCCTTTGCACCTCCTAATGTTTAATCCTCTCCCCACTTAGAAAATAGTCTACACCCTTATACCTACTACCAAAGTGCATGACCACACACTTTGCTACTCGGCATTCCATCTTCCATTCTTTGCAAACTCTCTCAACCTGTCCAAGTCCTTCTGCTTCCTCGACACTATTTTCCCCTATGTAATGCAGGCAAATGGGAGTTGTGTAGATGGATTAAAAAGTTAGCATGGCCATGATGGGCTAAAGGGCCCATTTCTATGCAGTACAAATCTATGACTGTTTATGAATTAGCATTATAGGCCATTTCATTTACAATTAAGGATTAAAGGTAAAGAGTAGGTAAATAGATTGGATAAAGAGATAATGGAGAAAGAGTAGGATTTAAAAAAATTATACTAATTTCCAACAGATTCCAACAATGCAAAATATGCTTGAATACCAGAGAGCAGATTTTTCAATAACTTATTTCTGATGAGTATAGCAAACCTTTAATTTCATTGCTGGCGCAACAGGTTCTGGTGTTGGAGCACACTTAGACCTGAAACTCTGTGATTTAAGGGCATATTTTACCAAATATCAATATACAGTGAATACTGGCAGTTTCATTACAATTTCAATGCTATTGATCACAACAAGAGGTTGTTCAATTAATTTAAAATCCATTATAGTTATCCATTCAACTCAGGCAATTGCCATTAAAACCTATAAAGAGGTTACAGCATTGAGATCTTATCCTTCAAAGCAAATTGCTTTTCTCTTCATCAGTAGGTTTCAATGAGCAATAAATAATTATCTAAGGCAAACCACGATATACGTCAATTAGATGTGGCTCATTGGACCCAAGTTAAGAGGGGCTGAATGGACTTTTAAACTGCTGTGGTCTCCATCTGATCGGATTTACAACTGTGATAGTTTCGCACATGACCTCAGTGACAAAACTTCAATGAACGGTAGACACTAAATGTTGGAGTAACTCAGCGGGACAGATAGCATCTTTGGAGAGAAGGAGTAGGTGAGGTTTCAGGTGGAGACCCTTCTTCAGACAGAGTCAGGGGCAAGAGGAACTGGAGAAATGGAAGGGTACAGAGAATGTAAGGTGCGAAAACGACAGATCAAAGCAGGCGGTGATCAAGGAAATGTAGAATGGTTCATTGTTGGCTGAGGGGAAGTTGACAACAAACAGTAAAATTAATCAGGAGGACATTGAAACTAGTCGGAGATGAACGGGAGATTTGGAAAGGATGCGGTCGGCAGTATGGAAGTGTAAACGTGCACAGACAGGACAGGGAAGGTGCTGGGACTCGGGGTAACGAGCAGACGACACATCTGAAGGCCTTGGTGCAGCTTTGGACCCGCCAAGAATTGTCGGAGCCAGGCTGAAGGTGCAGCTGGATTCAGGGCAGTACCAACCAAAGGGCTCCGCTCCATGATCTTTTGTACCAACAACCACAACAAGAAACAGCATGCTGGAGGAATTAGTGTGCAAGAAGGAACTGCAGATGCTGGTTTAAAGCGAAGATAGACACAAGAAAAGTCTCGACCCGAAACGTCACCCATTCCTTCTCTCCATTGACGCAACCTGTCCCGCGGAGTTACTCCAGCTTTTTGTGTCGATTAAACGGGTCAGGCAGCATCTACAAAGGGAATAGAGAGGTGACGTCCCCGGATCGGTCTCTTGCGTCACCTTGTCCACTGGATGGGCGGGGCCTCTGGCGAGGGGCGTGTGCACGGGCAAGGGGCGTGGCCTGTGGAGAGGGGCGGGGCTTCGGTCACGCCTCCGGGCACTGAGGGGCGGGGCTTGCCGGAGGGGAGGGTGCCTCCAAGACGGCGTGGGGGCGGGGCCGCCAAGACGGCGTGGGCGGGGGGCCGCACCTCCTGCCAGTCATGCTCGGGCACCGCCGCTGGGGGCGCCAGAGGCCGCCTGCCCCCACCCAACGGTGGATGAATGATTGACAGCGTGTCTGTCCAATCCCAACTCGCGCCTCGACCACTGGAGTCCCTCCCCATCCTGACAATGACGTAAGAATATCGCCCAATTTCAAAAGCTGATCGATGAAACTTGCTCTCCTCCACCAGTGACAGAGTCTGAAGGGATTTGGTAATATTCCCAATTAAACGAAATAGGAATCGCGTAAAATAATTGCAGGACTGAATCTGAAGCTTTTTTTATGAACTTTGGCCCGGAAGAGGAAGTGCAGAGTCAGTGTTCTGGTGGACTGGCGTTTGGTCGCTGTCTCCAACTTTTCCTTTAATTTTATTTTTATTACCGACAGGAATGGGGACGCGGGACGACGAGTATGATTACCTGTTCAAAGGTGAGTGTCCTTCACCTCCTTCCGCGGCGGCTGGTCCCTCAGTCCCGCAGAGAGGCAACTGTGACCCGCTGCGGTGGGCGGTTTCTGCGACGCGGGCGCCTCACGCCGCGGCTGATGCCCCCGCCCTGGCCCTTCCTCTGGCCCCGGTCCTTCCTCTGGCGATGGCCCGGACCCTTCCTCTGGCCCCGGCCCTTCCTCTGGCTATGGCACGGACCCTTCCTCTCGCCCTTCCGTGGCCCCGGCCCTCTCCCTTCTCCAGTTGCCGTGTTCCTTGTGATAAAGGGTCGCACTGACTTTGGCTTGGAGTCTCCGTCTGCGCTGAGCCAGGACCAGGTTTATTCGATAAATTGCTTTTCCCCTCGTTGCGCCAAGGTTTCTGACCCGACGAGATCCTTTTATAATCACATGTCTGTTTTCGCAGAAGACCTTAGGCTCTACTCTGTGAAATACAGTCTCGAAGTATTATCCTGTGTTAAAATTAGTCCCTGTTTAAAAAAAAAACTATTTGGTAGTTTAGGAATTTGATCATCTGTTTAGGCCCAGACCAATTATATGTCTACATTGTGGTGTAACATAAAGATTATTAAACACATATGAAGCGCATAGTATTCGGATAATATGCTGAAGTGAAAAATTTAAAACTTATCTGGGGGAAAACAGAGCAGGCAATGGGTTGTTTTGGCGTTGGATGGGACGCCAGTTCACAATCCTTGTCATTGACTTGGATAAGGAGATCAGGAATAATATTCATGCTTGCCCTTAGAACAAAACTAGGTGGCAGTAGACTGCAAAGAGAATGTGGAGATGCTTTGGGGATCGAGACAAATTAAGGAAATAGGCCAGGACATGCCAGATAGAATGTAGACTAGAAAAAATGAAGTCATCCACTGTGGTAGATAAAGTAGTAGTTTTTTTTTAATTTGAGGGATTGGCAGTTGTCTGTGTTCAGAGAGCCAGAGTCTTTAACCATGAGTCACCACACATACAACAAGCAGTTAAGAAGGCAATGATAATCTGCTTTTGTTTCAAGGGATGATTTTAATGCAAACATGGGGATGTTTGGCTTCAGTTTTAGAGAGCCTGGAGACACTATCTGGAATACGAGTACAGGTCTGGTTTTCCTACCCACGGAGTCAGAATAGTACATCGCAGAAAGAGTCCTTGCTGCTCACCATGTCCTCAATTACCTTTCCGAACATGTACATGAATCGCATTTGTCTACACAAGGATTGGATACTTTTGTCCCTCACGTAAAAGTCTCTAAAACAAAGTAATTGTATCTGATTGCACCACCTCCTCTGGCAGTGAGCTCCAGATATGAACCACTCTCTGTATTTAATAAAAATTTAAAAACCCTCTCTAAAGCTCCTACTTTAAACCAATGATCTCTTGTTTTTTGATTCCCCTGCAATGTCAAATTATTTTGAGTATGTTTCCTATTTAAACCGCTCATACTTCTATCAGGTCACCTCGACCTCCTTCACTCCAGGGAAAACAGACCCAGCCTATCCAAGACCAAGTGCAGGCTCGGCATTTGTTTCGCTGAACACCTCTGCTCAGTAAACCTACCTGATCTGCCGGTTGCTCAACACTTTAACTCCCCCTCGCATTCCCACACTGACCTTTCTGTCTGGGCTGCCTCCATTGTCAGAGTGAGGCCCAGCACAAATTAGAGGAACAGCACCTCGCATTTCGCTTGGGTAGCTTGCACCCTAGTGGTATGAACATTGACCTCTAACTTCAAGTAGCCCTTGCTTTTCCCCTCTCTCCATCCCCTTCCCAGTTCTCCTACCAGTCTTACTGTCTCTGACTGTATTTTATCTCTGTACTGCCCACATCCCTGAAGAAGGGAAGTGACTGAGATGTCACCCATTCCTCCTTTCCAGAGATGTTGCCTGTTCCGCTGAGTTACTTCAGCATTTTCTGTCTACAATTTAAACCAGCATCTGTTGTTCATTCCTGCACACCCAGCCTATCCAATCTCTCCCTATAACCGAAGGCATCTCATCTGGGCAAGATTCTGGTAAATCTCATCTTTACTCTTTCCAGAGCAATCATGTCCTATTGTGTGGTAACTAGAACTACACACAACAGTCCAAGTGCAACAAGCCATATGCTGCCTTTACCACCCCATGTCCACCTGTTTTGGTCCTTTAAGGGGAAACTATGGGCTTTATTATGGACCCATAAATCTCTCTGTTCATTAATGCCCTTAGCACCCTAGCAGTTACTATATATCCTACCCCAACTTTGCTTTGTATTTATGATAGAGGGAGTGCAGTGCATCAGCATGAGTCTAAACTGGAGAGTTTGAAACGTGAAATGGGATTAAGCAAACTGGGCTCTCGACTCTCAAGCTTTTGGAAGAATAATGGGTGATCTCATTGCAATATTTCAATGTTTGACATGGTGATGAGGAATTGATAGATTTTAGAATCAGTGGTCACAGTTTCTAAATAAAGGGTCAATCATTTGAGAGATAACGGGGACCTCTTCACCAAGAGTCTTTGGAACCCCCTGCCCAAGGAGGATGTGGGAGCACAGATGAAAAGTATATTCAGGGCAGGTTGTTATGTATGGAATTAAAGGATATGGGGATAGCGCAGGAAAGTAGTACTGAAGGGAATGATCAGCCATTATCTTGGTGAATGACAAAGCGTACTCCAAGGGCTGAATGGCCATCTCTTTCTATACAACTGAAGCAAAATGTTTGCTTGTTAGGTTTACTGTAACTGCTGTTGAGCAGGAGAGATGTGATGAAGTAAGCAGTTGTTTAATTTTTAATGCAACCAACAGCTGCTTTACTAAAAGCACAGTTCCTGTTGCTTCACTCTTTTTGTTATTTTAAACTTGCATTATCCAACCATGTCTGTAATTGGTCAAAATTTGATCAAGTTAACCTGAACTGGGTTTATGGTGCATGGCTTCAAGATCTGGGCAAGATTAAGATTGGATATGTTCTTGAGTACACTACTGACGTATTTGGAGGTCTTGTTGTGTTGTACCAAATTTGTTGAATGTTTGTTGTCTTATTTTGATTAATATTAATCTATGTCTATTGAAAATCAGCTGTCTTTAGCAATCTGGTCATGGGCTTGGGTTGCATTATCACTTTAGCAAATTCACCATTCCTTTTTATGCAACAGGCCAGAGTTTGCTGATTGTATGATCTGACTTCAATTGACACGCTCTTTCTAAATACTGTTTTGCAATGTTTCTCAATAAAAGATGGAAGTTGTTTGTCTTTTGTGAGCTCATTAGGGCTAAGTGCAGTATATCCAGAGGAATAGTCTTTCTCGGCCCTCTGCCCATGCTGACCATAAGGCCAATTTAAACTACACATCTGCCTGTTCATGTGTTTGTCTTAAAGCTTATTAAACATTATCATTTCTGCTTTCACCATTTCAGTCAGCTGTGCGTTCCACACACCTTTCATTCTGTTTAAAAAATAAATACATTTTTTTAAAATATTGCCTTGTCATCTTCATTAACTTTCCACATCTTACCTCAAAGCTATGCCCTCTAATATTTGATATTTCAACCATGAGAAAGATTACATTTTAAACCTGAGAAAGACTCTCCCTGCCCTATCAATGCCCCTCAGAATTCTATATACATCTGTTGGGTTGCCTCTGTTTCTACTCTAAAGACACCAGTCCAAGTTTAGCTAATATTCTTGCTAATATTGTATCCTGCTCTGTTTATTTTCTCTTTAGGCACTGCGTGATGTCCTTGCATACTTGCCTCAATAGCTCAATTTGTTTTACTGTATCTCAGTATGCTTGACAATAATAAGCCTGCACTGATATACTCTAACCCAGTTAACATCCTGGTAAACATATTCTGCACCCTCTCCAAAACTGCCACATCCCATAAAGTGCTGAGGAGAACTACACAAAATACTAAAATATGGCTTAATTTTTTTTAACCAAAGTTTTTTGGAGTTGCAACATTACTTTGTACATTAAACACAAAATCTAGTAATCCAAAATGTATACTGTACCTGATTGATGAAGGCAAACTGTAAACTTCCTTTACCAACTATCTACTTGTGTTGCCACTTTGTTTGAACTATGGACTTGTATCCTAAAATCCATTTGTGCATCAATGCAGTTAAGGGGCAACCAGTGCTACCCAGAATCTAGAGCTCATAATGTCCAGGCTTATGGACTGTGAAGAAGGATCTCGACCCAAAATATCACTATCCATGTTTTGCAGAGATGCTGCCTGACCTGCTGAATTACTCCAGCACATTTTGTAAACCAGCATCTGCAGCTCCTTGTTTCTACATTTTACTGGCTAATGTATATCCTTGCTCGGTTCACCTACCTGACTTTCCCTTAGCAATTAAACTACATCCAATTTTATGCCTAGCTTCTCCTCTGGGATATTGTGTCTAGTCGAACAAATTCTAACGACAGTCATTTGTAACCACACTCTGTGCAATGGCGCAGTGTTTGCGTGTATGGTCTGAAATTAGATCCTTTTCCAATACTTGGATTTACCTGTGTATTTCCATCTAAGAAGCAGGCTTCTGTGGGGGAAAAAAAGCAGCAGACAATGTTATGCTTCCATGACCTAATGTTGGATTTCATACTGATGTCTGAATCAACAAAAAAAGTGATTTGTGCTTTTTTGCTATCTTGTCATTGAGCCAGCTGCTACAGCTTTTGCTTGCAACACTGAACACTGAATTGATCAGGTATTCCAGAATCTTTGGTGCAGAACATTGCTGACATTGTGATAATATAAATAGCCATTGGAGTTTTTTTTTTACTGCTGTTGGATAGTTCGAATTTCCAACAAAATATATCTGGATGAACGAAAAGTGAATCTGCTTGTCATAAAAATGTGAATGTGTTTAATTGGGAAAATGAAATTTCCTGATTCTTTATTGAGATGCAGCTCATGCCCAGTATTACCTAAACCTTTCTGGGAATGAAACCAGCTGTTCTTGCCCAGACTAAGGCTTTTATCGTGACGGCATGGATGGCAAATCCCAGGATTTTGTGACCCAGCAAATGGCTTCATCCAATGTTTGAAGCTGACCAACAATGGCCTCCATAAAATTATCTTTTCCTGATGTAATTTCTTTGTTGCCTTGGCCGTTTACCTCAACATAAAATGGACATAATCACTTTCGAAAGATCATGCAACATTTGGATATAAATATGAAACCATTGTTTTAAAACCAGGTAATTACGTGTACTTTACAATTTAGAAAGCACCTGGGAGAGTGGACATTTTAGATTGAACCTTTCATTAAAGTAAATGTGAAAAGTAATCTACCTGCAATGTTTACCATTTCACTCTCCTTGGGTGCTGTCTGATCCAAGCTGTTCCTGTTTTTTTCTAAGTTCAAATCGGCAGTATGTTGCTTCTGTAATGTATTTTGGTTGTCATCAGCATTAAATAAGAGAATGTTTCCTTTGTAATGTTTGTGAAATGGTATTGGGTAACGACAATATCTTAGGTCAATTTAAAGAGGAAATAAGGGTGAGGGGTTTGAGATTCAAACTGAAACAGCAGAATCTTCAGTTTGGCCCTCAATTGAACCAGTCTGTAGCTCTCCAGTAGATCATAGAAATGTTCCTAATTTATTATTTTAAAGACTTGATTGAGTTGAGTTCTAGATAATTGTTGCTCATGGCAACTATCCACCTATTGTGCGTGGATTAAAAAATTCTCTGGAAAGTCAATTTAAATATCAGCTATTCAAACAATCCCTATCTGTTTTGGCATGCAGTTTAATGCATGATCACCTCTCGACCTTCTGCTCCAGCTTTGATTATACTAGTCATTCTTTCCAGAAACACCCAGCTTATCAGCAGCTGCGATAGGTTTCCTCCACCATTTGAGATCTGGACATGCTCAAACTCTCATCCTGCTACTGGCTGCATACTTTGAAATTGTTCATCATAAATCCAGGCTTGCATCTGAAATTTAAACTCTAGACAGCCTTGGTTGGGTTCTAAAAGGACTGATATAATTGTTCTCACAGCAGCCCTGCCTGGATCCAGCCAGATGCAGAAAGGAAAGGTCTTGCCATTTAGACAGAAATGCTGATCAAATGTTACCCGAGTACATCTTTCCTTCCCAAAATGTCCACCACCCAGTGACCTGTCATTTTTTGCTGAAGATTCAGGGTTGACGGATTGAAAATATTACACTGTGTTTGTCTGTTCAATAAACAGGTCACCGACTGTCCATAACTATTCAAGCATAATTTAATTTGTTGCAACAAGAATCATGCCTCGGAGAAGCTAAAGCCAATCACTAATTTTATTGTCTCACTGTGGGGGAGAGGGAGGAAAGAGCGGTAGGGGTAGAGTGTGGTCCAGTTAAAGAACTCAGAAAACTACAAAACAAGTGATTAGAATTCCAGGGGGAGAAAGATGTGGCAAATAAAAGGAAGTGTCTGGGATGCTCACCATAGTTGTTAAGGTAACAATGAATAAACCAGTAGTTGGAGACAAAGAAACAAACTGAAATTTAAATATCCAGTAACTTCTGTGTAAAGGGGGGGGGGGAGAACTGTGAACTGTGAACATGTTAACTTCAATGAGTGGTGGTCTGCATTGTGCCCAGATGGGGGATGAAACGTTGCTCAAGCTTACCCTGAGCGTCATTGGGACAGTGTAGGTGGCCCAATACTGAGGTCAGAGTGGGAGTAGGTTGGTGAGGTTAAATGCCATGTATCTAAACATCGGGGTCACCTTGTTGGTGTAATGGCGATGTTTTGAGAAATGGTCACCCAATCTCCACAGTGTAAAGGAGACCATATCATGAGCACTGAATGTGGCACACTAAACAAAGTGTGAGTGAATTGCTGCTTCAAATAAAGGGCTGCTTGCCTGTTTGGATGGTGGAAGGGAAGAGGTTGGGATAAGTGATACAACTCCTGACGTTGTGTGGGGAAAGTGCCAGGGGATTGGTGGAGATGGAAGACTGGAGCAGGGAGTCAATGGAATAGTTGCTACGGAATATTAGAAGGATGTGTGGAATTCTGTTTAAGGTGGCAAAAATAATGGCAGATGATCTGAAGAATGTGTAAGGTGAGGACATTTGTTATTCTGGTCGAGAGGAAAGCAGCAGGAGGAGCAGCATGCAGAAAGCATGAGACACAGTGGAGAGCCCTGTTAACTGGCAGAGGGAGAGGCGGCAGTTCGGAGAAAGGAAGACATCTCAAAGTCTTGACTTTAACGTTTTAGTAAAAATGTTAAAACTGAGGCCCCTTCTGCTACTTAGCTGGTTATAGGAGTTCTCTGCAATCCATGGCAATGTTTATCCCAACATCATTAAAACTAATGAACTGAGCAGTTATCTTAATGTTATTTGTAAGTCTTTGCTCTGCAAATTGGCAGCTGCATTTCCTACTTTACAACAGAAGCAAAGTGCTTTGAGACTTCCTGAGATGGTGAAAGGTTTGTAGAAATGCAAGCCTTTATTTTCCAAAGGAAGCTTATCAATAGCACAACTGTGCTGAATAGAACAAATGCTTTCCAACAAAAGCAGATTAATTTTTGTTAGTTATTATCACAGTTTGGTTAGAACGGTTTCCCCCGAGTCGAAGTGGATTGACCCACTCTGAAAGCTTGAGTGGACATCCAAAGTGAACCTTGTGTGGACTTTCAAATGAAATATTAAACTCGAACCCACCTGCTGCTCTAGGACAGGAACTTTCTCAATGACTGTACGTATTTGCTTGTCTGCTGTCATCTACAACATATTTCCTTTTTCTGTGTGTGAGATCTTGCCACATGCAGATGTTGCGACACCTCAGTTAACTCATTGCCAGTAATTAGCTTTGAGTTGTCCTGAGGTTGTGAAAAGTGCTTGGAATATCTCTGTCGTTAGGTTTTGCAATTCTGCGAGTTGGATGCTAACCAGATATCGGCAAGTAACTCTATCGTGGGCCTTTGCTGATGCCTCAAAGCATTCTGAGTTTAATATCTCTGCCCTACCCCAACTGTGTCACTTAAAGAAATTTGGATAATGGGTTTCTTTGGGTGCTGGGGGAGGGAGAGGTAGGCAGGCACACAGAACATGCAGAAACCTGGCCTGGTCCAGCGAAAGCTCACCCATGGTGCTCATCACGGAGGTCGGGTTGCTGACTCATTCTCCATGAGTCAGTGTCTTGTCATTTCCTAAATGGCTTGGTTTTTTAAACCCTTGTGTGGGAATATTTGTTGTCTTAAGGGCAATGTATCAGTGTCATTTTGTCCTGCTCCCTGCCCTCCACACCCAGGGTTTCAGAGATGAAAGTGTTTGCCTGGTTGCTTTGTTTTTCATCCTACAACGCGGCAGTGAGTTGAAAGCGGGAGGATCTTCTGTAGATTATGTCATAGTATCTTTAAGGATTGCAATATAAAGTATCCTTGTAGGGTGGGGCTGCATTGTAACACTGCCTCAATTTTGTACAAAGTAAAACTGAAATTAGAGTGCAACATGAAGTGTAACCTTAGTTTCTTGAGGCAGGACGAAGCCACTTTCCTTGCTCCTGAATTTGAAGTCTGTAATTGGGGTCCAGCTGAATGTTATGAATAATGAAGATATTTGCTTTAACAATGTGATAACATGGTTGGCAGTGTAATCCGAGGCCTGCCTGGAGTTTCCATTTTCTGCTTGCGAGCAACTTCTGCTTGCACAATGGCAAGTTTGTAATGATGAGGTCATGCATTAAAGGAACTGCTGTGAGGTTAGACTTTGCCGACTAGTTTTTCCTGCTCTGCTGACAGGTGGCCATTGTTTAATGTGATTCCCTGCCCTGGACAGGTTGCCACTGCTTGATGCCCAAGTGGTGAAATCATGTTTATCTTAGAAACTTTAATTGTCCAGAAAGGACTGAAGTGAAGGGACGTGATGTAAAGTGGGCTTTATATGCTGATTTCACTGATGCAGCATGGAATATCATAGTCAAAACAAACTCTTTATTATTAATAGGCGCTGCTAATAAGTGATGTCAGTGGAGTTTGGTGAGAGCATTTTGGGGGCAGAGGAGGTTCCTGTGGAGTTTTGAGGCTCTCATTGGAAGGACATTAAAGGGAGGAGAAAAGATTAGGCACTCCCTCTAGGGCAAAGTCAGTGAGAAGGGGATTAGTTGTGGACTGGTGGAATCTACGCAAACAACGGCAAATTTAAATAGTAATTATTTGGGATTGTCTCTTAACCAACAACCAAAGCAATTGGTTATTACATTTGGTTGGGCTCTTGCTGTGCATGCTGCTGTATTCCACTATCCTAACCAGATGTTCTCTCCAGGAGCAGAACATTTACAGAAAATGCCTCCTGTTCATAAATGATAGGAAAACTGTGCAACAGCTGTCTCCAATATTAGTACACGGACCGCACTTCAAAGGTTCTTTGTTTTGGTGTGCCCTGAGATTATTGAAGGCATTTTAAAAATGCGAGTTCTCGATTTATGATAAATAGGGTCTGAGCAGATTATTGTATCGGATGGCAAAAGGCTGGATGTCTGTGCAGTTACAAATCTGGTTTTTGAATTTCTAGACTGACAATGGGCTGTCTCTGTTCCTGCTCCACAAGTGATTGTAGTGTCCTGATACCATTCTCTGTACCTATCCTGAGTTAGAATCAACCAGTGCAGGTTGTAGTCAGCTGATCGTATTGGTCTGAATAATACAATGATGCCACAATGCTTGCCTCTTACCTCGAGGGAAGCTGTACAGAAAGTTCCAGTAATCTCCTGGGCAGATTTGGAAATATCTGTGAGGGAATTACTGATCGTGTAGAAGAGAAATCTGTGTTTTAGGACCAGAGGATTCTCCAGTATCCATGCTTTTACAACACCGTGCGATGTTATGTGGGGATTTCTTTGGGAAATCTGAAGTCTTCAATGACTTCCGGATGTTGAGGATTTTGGGATGTGGGGGTGGTGCTAATAAGTATTGCCATGATAATAGATCGGTTCTGATGTTGGTGAATGTCGATGCAGGGTTGCAACCCAGGGCCTCCCATTTCTTGTTTGGATTTGTTGACTCCTGCTGTCTCCCGCACAAAACATTGCATTCCTCGGAAGAGCTGGGAATCAGTGTCTGGACACATGCAGTCCAGACTCTCCCTTTTCGGCAGTGTGATGATGGCAGTTGATGACAATTCCTAACATTAGCCGATTAAAGGCCGTTAACTCTGGACTTGCTGCAGTTGTTGATTGTCGGGTTTGAGTATGAGGCAGTGAATGATTTTCTCATACGTCGCTTCTAACTGCATCTGGTCACAGGCCTTTGGATTAGTGCACTGCATTTGATCAATAATTGTTTCACTATTCTGCAGTTGTCCTGATTGGTGATTCGGGAGTGGGGAAAAGCAACCTCTTATCACGCTTCACACGCAATGAGTTTAACCTTGAAAGCAAGAGCACAATTGGAGTGGAATTTGCAACAAGAAGCATCCAGGTGGATGGGAAGACGATTAAAGCCCAAATCTGGGACACGGCTGGTCAGGAGAGATATCGAGCTATCACATCAGCGTAAGTTTGGCATTTACTGGATCATGGAATTATCTTTGTACAGAATTCTCCTTCCTCTTACCGCTCCCATATGCAGGTGCAAAGATGAAGTGGGTGCAGTAGTGTTTGGGGTTAAGTATTTATGGGCTTGGGAAAGCAGGCTGTCAAACGGAGAACTTTCAGACGCAGTTAGTGATGGTGGGGAAGGGAAGTGTGATGAGATCTGGGTGGGGTGTAAGACGGGCTGGGTGTTAACAGGGTGTTGCTGTTTGCAAATGTCAGATCAGCCAATTTGGTTTAGCATTCCCTGTTTTAGTCTTTTACTCAATAGTAAATTAGGTCATTTTGGAGTACAGGTGCTCCCGATTTACGATGCCTCGACTTGCAATATTTTGACTTTACGATTGGCAAACGCTCGGCAACGGCAGCGAGCCACACGTCACTTCCAGTCACGTGACCGCAATATATCGCAATGTGTTTTCGACGTGCGATATTTTCGGTTTACGATGGGTTTATCGGAACGTAACCCCATCGTAGGTCGAGGAGCAGCTGTATACAGCAAATGTAAACACATAAGCCATTAAAGTGTTTCAGTTTGGGTGCACTAGCATTTTATTCTAGTTCAATCATCCAACATTTCAGTCTAACTTAAAGGTTGAATGCCTCTTTAGAGTTATTGAGCTAATTTGCGATTTTGTTTTGTGATAGATATTATCGTGGAGCTGTAGGTGCGTTATTGGTTTATGATATTGCCAAACACCTAACGTATGAGAACGTGGAGAGGTGGTTAAAGGAGCTGAGGGATCATGCGGACAATAATATAGTCATCATGCTGGTGGGGAACAAAAGTGATCTGCGTCACCTCCGAGCTGTGCCCACAGACGAGGCAAAGGCCTTTGCAGGTTTGTGATCCTGGCCCATTTTTGGGCCGTTTCTGTTTAATAATGGATTTCACAAATTAATGCGTAGAGAAGGGTGGTTTCCTCCAACTCTTTGCAGGATTCGGCTGAACATGGGTTTCTTGTGAGGGACTTTGCTCTGTGGCTGATCAACATTTGCCCTGGGGACCGGACACGTCTCCTGCAGATTATATGTTCAGTATTTTAAGGCTTCAAAAACAAATCTTGATTTCCACCCAGTTTCCCCGGGGATGGACCCGCCACATTTAGAGCAATCTGTCAGCTGGCTGGTTCTCTGGTGCAACTTCACTTGGGCCAAATCATTCTCTGTGATCCTGGGTAGCCAAGAGTTTTGCACCCATTCCCAAAGCTGTGCTTTGCACACAGGAATGTGTCCAGGGCAGGAGGTACTGAGTGGATGGGAATTAACCAAATTTGCAAGAATTCAGCCTTCTAAATTCTGTTGTTTTTATATGAATTTATTCAAACTAGATTAAATTTACTAAAAGATCCAAACAAGTAACAATTTGGGGAGCAGGTGAGCCTGGCGGATCAGTGGAGATTACGTGCTGTGCAAGGTTGCAGTGGAAGGTGGTCCATTTGAGTGAAGGTTGGGAAATTGGCTGGGGGTTGGTTGCCTGTCACCGTGAGGGTGGGAGGAGGGACGTTCTGCCACCATGGAATTTGTGCGGTGATTTGGACATCCTCTATTGGTCACTGAAGAGGGACAACTGATCTGCCCTTTGTCCAGACCTACCAAACAAGCTGAAAATAAAATAAGGATTTGTTTTGTGATGAAATTGTTGTGGCTTTCATTCCAGAGAAAAATGGACTGTCATTTATTGAAACGTCAGCTTTGGACTCGACAAATGTAGAGACTGCATTCCAGACTATCCTCACAGGTATGTTCTTCTGTGTAGCGCGTACAGCCTAAAGTTGTGGGTTGACTTGTTCTATTTGATTTATTTGTGCACGTCAGGTTGATTGCATTAGTTGAAATAGAGTGGACCTCGTGAAGGTTGTAATCTCCCACCCCACAGGTATGTTGATTCATTGGGACTAAAATAAAGATTGTCTTAAAATGCAAGATGCAGACCTGATAAACAATACGTGTGCTAATAGTTATATTGTGCAAAAGAAAGGCAATTGCCGTTTTTATTTGTGACACTAGCTTCCTCTCATTGTGTGGGGGACAGTGGTGGTTTCTTTGGGTAATTTGTCTTCCTGAGGGAGGCTTCTGTGGCTTGTCTCTGCACGTCCTGAGTGTGGTTACTCAAAGATGTCTGTGCATGCAGCTTGGAACAACTTCCTATCATTTGCAGCTGTAACTTGATGAAAAACAAGATTTCCCACTGCCATCAGCCTCTGAGATGGGGAGGAAAATTTGCAAGAGATATTTTGAAATCTCACTGTTTTGTGTGCAATATTTTGGGTGGTGAATGTGAATAGTTTAGATAACCAGTGTTTGCACTACCCACCTAGTAAGAAATATCTCTCGGTAGATAAAAAGATCCGTTCCCCTGCCTTAATATAACAGCTCGTACATACTTTCACATTAGTCCACTTTGGGCAGCAGACTTCTCTGGTGGATTCATGATACTTGATTTGACTCCTATCATGCAGAAAGATCTTGATGCCTTTGGAGAGCCTCATTTTATTGTCTAGATCAGAACCCTGTACAAGTGGTGAAATAGCCACTAACCCAGGGTTTAACTTCTCATCTAGCTAAACAAATACCAAGGCAGAGCTGTGGCAAAATTTCAGAAGTGATGAACTGGCTGTGTAATTATTTCTGTGCTGGACAAACCTTGATGCGGTTGTCAAATGAGCTGCCATTACAGATGCAGAGTCTAGCAAGTGCAGAGTTTGTGTTTGGGAGAAAAAGATCCAAGCTGCTGGTGGAAGTCAGCAGGTCAGATATGATTTATGGCGGCAAAAAGATAATCGTCATTGCCTGCACAGATACGACCTGACCTGCTGAGTTCCTCTTGCTGTTCTTTTTGGGTTTTTTGCTCTGGATCTGCTGTGTTTTGTCTCCAGTTTGAGTTCTGTGTAAGTTTCCATATAATTATTGTTGTGTGATTGCAGGTGAAAGGACAGCCGAGCTGGTTTTTTACAAGCATACCTCTGTGGAAACTTTAATAGTAGTTCAGTCAGAATGAGGTGTTGTATTTTTCCAAAGGAAAAAAGGCATCTTAATATTTGGGCATTATTGGGAATGTGGACACTGAGATTCGAAATGAGTATGGAGTATTAGTTTGGGTATGAAAAGGATGTGGAATAGTGTTATTGCTTATAAAGGGAAGTGAGAAAGGATATTGATTCCAATAGTGTAGCCCAGTGCAAATTGGAGGAACAGCACCTCCTATTTAGTTTGGGCAGCTTACACCTCAGCAGGGCTCGAAATTAGCGGTTGCCCGGGTGCCAATGGCAACTTACAGTCCCGCCGGGCAACCTAAAAGCCATGCCAATTTTGCCCAGCTTGGCAAGCAACCGAGACACCCGTCCAGCTCTCCGCTCTGCACTAGCTCTCAGGTCTCCTCTCGGCTTTCGGGTCATCTCTCGGCTCTCAGCACTAGGTCTCCGCTCTCGGCTTGGGTCTCCGCTCGGGTCTCGGCAGATGATTTTCTGCACAAATATGTCAAAGAACCAACCACAGAACAGGCAATCCTGGACTGGGAATTGTGTGATCCAAACAGATTAATTAACAGTTTTGATGCTGGAGATCCTTGAAATAGTGTGACTGCTATATGGTAGAATTCTTCATTGAGATGGAGAGATGGGTGTGGTGGATTGAGATGACTGTCCTAAATTTAAATAAAGAAAATTACACTGATATACGATACAGTAGAACTTTATTCAATCCCGGAGGGAAGTTGGTCTGCCAACAGTCATAACACACAACAAGTTACACGAAAACTTCAAATTAAAATTAAATTAAAAGTGAAATTGGAAACAAAAAAGAAAAAGACGAGCAACTGTTGGCTGGCTGCCATGTGCATGGCACCTTAACGAACAAATGAAGGCAGGGTTATCCACTGGGCAGAGGATTGTACAACTAGAGTGCGCCCCCCCCTCCCCACACTGGGTTCCCCTTTGTTCTCCCGGCGGCCCCCCAACTCCGGGTCCTCCATTGTTCTTCACGGCTGGCTCTGACCCGCGAGGTGAGGTTCCTCCTACCGACACGCATGGCCCCGGCCGGGCCACAGCCTGTGCATCTCTGTGGCTATTGCCGCGGACATCTCCCAGGTATGAGATGAGAGTTGGTTAGTTGAGGAACATTATTTGAAGTTCACAGTGGATCAACAATGGCAAACATTTAAAAGGCGAGTGGAAGAACTCCAAGATTGTTCATTCTGGTCTGGGACAAAAATGAAATGGGAAGAATGGCTCAACTTGGGCTCGCAACGTAAATTAGGGATAGTATTGAATCCAATAAGATGCATTCCCTAAGAAAGCAGCAAACCTGAGGCCTGGAAACAATTGAGAACTAAGCAGAGGTACACCAGGGGATTTAAAATAAAAGGAGAAACATTGGGCATACGAGTAATCTTAAAGAAAAAGCCTGAAGTGTAAAGTGAGGTATTGAGTACTGGAGCGTGGATGTATTGCTGCAATTGTAATGGGGGAGGGGCTTGTGAGAACACCTTGATAATGTGTGACGTTTTGAGGAAGGATATTCTGGTAGCAGGACTGCAGTGAAGGTTACTCAGACTGCCTCCCAGGATGTCAGTGTTTGTTACTGAGGAGAGATTGGAAAGGTTGGACATTTTCACTGGAGATCAGAAAAATGAGAGGATCTCATTGAATCTTATAAAGTTGCGATGGGAATCAACAGTGGATGTTCCTGTTCATGAGGATTTTGGAACCAGGGGTCATGGATCAAGGATGTGGACAAGTTGTTTGAGGTGGAGGAGGGAGAAATGTCTTTGTCAGGAATTCTCTGTAGATAGGGGAATTCGCTATCAGACAGTTGAGGTTAGATTGTTAAATTTAACGTGGGGTTGCTGTCAGAAAGGAGATCCAGTGCACAAATGTATATGTCCAGCCATGTTGAATGGTAGAACGTGTTTAAGGGCCAAATGGCCCAGTGCTCCCATTTCATTTTTCTAATTTTCTATGTTTTCTAATCTATATACAATGGGACTTCTGGAAAACTAATGGTGTGGGAATGGGCCTGTTATTAGGGCATAAGTTAGTGCAGCGATGACCCATGAATCGCCCTGTCACAAGGAGGTTTGCACTGTTCTATTAGCTGGTCCTTGATTTTGTGAAATTCATGTGTTGTTAATTGTGTGTTAAACTTCCACTAAAATCATGTAATTAATAGCAGTCTTGCCAGCAAATGAACAATTAAATCCTTCAGATAGATAATTCAGATTTTAATACTATAAATATTTTATTTTTCCTCTGTGCAGTATTTCTTTCTGAACTTGGCTCATATCTTTTAATTTCTTTATCAATCCTACACTCACTCGTTTACTGGATACCTTTGCCTCTTCAGTTTCCTGACATTTCTGTTGTCCTTGCCCCATCATTCCTGGAAGTTGGAACGGAGGGTGAAAATGATGGGAAAGATCCATCAGTAAATTCCAACCCAATCATATTCTGATGACTTGTCTTCCAAGCTGCTCTCGGTCTGAAAGGGTTTGGTTATGTTATTGGGTGGTGGGAATGCAGAGTCCCAAACCTCTCTGGAATTTTCACGAGTCTCTGCATGACAACAGAACAAACTTTGTTTGAAGCTATCTTGTAATAAACTGCAAGCGATGACTGGGTCCTGTTGTACAATAAGCAATTTACAAATCCCTTTAACCTTTTTGTGATTGTATTCTCTGACTGGCAACTGTTGATTTCCATGCACTGACATTACGGAATTCAGCTCTCCAGTTATCTGATATCTAGAACGTCCTTTGTGGAATGTAAGAGCTGTATCCAAGGTCATCATTCAGCAGCGTTGTTGACTTTGCACACAGATGAGGCCGCATTCATAAATTAAAGTGGAAATTAAAACGCTTTTTCAAAGATTGAGCTCATCCAAAGTTGTATCCACCAATTTCTGTGGAGGGCAGGATGATCCGCTGTCTAATCTGAGTTACTGCATTAACTGGCAAAAGACCGTGTAGTCTGTAACCATGATCTCTGAGCCTGGAGATAATCGGGGAGCTTGGGGTTGATTTGCTTGTTTTGATAATGAGTTTGGTGTAGGCTTTATTTCAATTGTCATTAGTGTTGAAATTGATGCGGCAAAGGTGGCAAGATCAAAGATGTCCTTCCAACCATATGGGAGCTGGCTGGTAATGGGGGTCCAGATGTATGTTGCAGCATTTTGCTGGATATGAAGTCATTGAGTTAAGATCAATTGGGCTTCTTGTTACAGCCTAGAGGGCAAGACTAACAAAGCCACATTCCAGGGTCTGGAATCTACTGGTGTGGCCTGGGGATGCAACAGAGGAGGTGGCAATGCAAAGTCGAGTGTCCATGATTGTGGTAATAAAGGAAATTCAAAAAGGGATGTTCACCTTCATTATCTCCTCACAGTGAGAGTGTGAGAGAGAATGTGGATGTGAAAATTCAGAGATCTGATTAGTAAGTTTGCAGGTCTTGTTGATTGTAAGGAAATAGTTGTACGATGATACCGGATGGTATTGATCAATTACTAACATAAGCAGAACGGATTGTGTTGAACCTTTAATTGTGATACTCATTTGGAGGACTAATAAGGAGGGTACATACACTAGGGTGCTTGAGAATGTGAGGTAAAGAGGGACTTTGGTGTACAGGTTCAAGCTACAAATTGTTCTCATGTATACCATGTTACATTGAAAATGCATTTGTGTACTATCCAGGCAAATCATACCATACACTAGTACAACAAAGTGCAGAGAAAAATAACCAGAATGCAGAATAGTGTAACAGTTACAGAAAGTGCAGGGTGGGGAGGGGTTAGTTAGTTGGACTGGGCTACATCACCATTGCTTGAGGTATTGGGCAGAGCAATTTCCAAACTAAATTGTGATACAATATGTTGGTAAAAGATGATGCTTTTTATTGTGCATCTGTAGTGATTGGTAAGCATCATTGGAGGCATGCTACAGCAGCTCTTCAGGGCTGAATAGTTCATTTTGAATTTGCCCCACATTATGCCTATTGGCAATTAATGACAATGGCCCAATGCATTATTTTGGAGTTTGTATTGACTGTAGAGATATTGCACTACAACAGACTACCTATCTTTTTGCTCTTGGCATGACCAGCCTTGGCCTCTTGGTCGTGCTATTGAATTGTGGTTCAATGTTGCTTTGTTACCCCTGGTGAACAAAGCAAAAGCTACAGCATTGGCTAGTAAACTAGGAGACAGGAAGTGAGAAAATAAAGCAGGTTCAAAGTCCACTTCCTTTAATTGAATTGTGGAAAATTCTTAGTTTGCGTGACTTTCTTCATTTAAAGATTTGCTGTTGGATCTTATGAATTTAGTTTTTTCACTAAATGAAACACAATTAAGATTCTGGTTTCAGTTAATGTAAAAACCTGTTTTTTTGGTTAGGCTGTTTTAGCCTATCTTTTCACAACGTTATTTGAAATGATTCAAACTCTCATTCCTGGGGAACATTCAGCTCCTGCTTACTGGCTAAAGGCAGATTAAAATGTACCTGGCAGAGACCACTTTAGATTAATTTTAACAATGTAAAGCAATGGCCATTATTTCATAGTTGATCTGTGATTACCCATGTACTGAAAACATTGTAACCTACTTGGAACAAGGTTTAGGCTTATTGCTTGTTTGTTTCCGAAATGACAAACTCAGCTTGGCATCAAACTTGGGCGACGTGAGTAAATAACGAAAAAGGGCTCGTCTTTACTCCATCTTTATTCTAGGGACACTCCTATACTGTCACCAAGATTTTTGTCAATGCTAAATTAATACACTTGGTAAAATGATCAAAAATGATCCTTGAATTAGAGCCAGCTTGATTTTTTTTCAATTTAAGGATTGTACTAATTCTTTAATTTCCCTTTAGAAATTTATCGTATTGTGTCTCAAAAGCAAATATCGGACAAGCGTGAAAATGACATGTCACCAAGTAATAATGTGGTCCCCATTCACATGCCTCCAACTACTGAAAACAAACCAAAGATGCAGTGCTGTCAAAACATCTGAACTGACTTCCTTCACCATTCCCTGGGCCTCGGTATATTGTATGTATGTCATGCTTGCCGTTTGTTTTTTGTAATTCAAAACTTGCTGATTAATGTGACAATTATCTTAAACATGTTGCACTGTCTTTCTAAGCAAATTACTGCATTAAATTAATTTCAGCTTTGGAACATTTTTATAATATTCACAAGTAGTGTAAAAATAAGTTTATCATGTAAAGTGATGGGTTTTCTAAGTGGTGTTAGCAAAAGGGCAAATTGAATAAAACACCCATAAGCCTTACTATCGTAGGTGCTTTACAAGATTCACGTGCTGTTTAAGAATAGGAATGTTCATGAAGTGTTAACCACACAGACGGCGTTTCTTTTCCACTCAATCACTAATTTGTCCTTCCATTTCTTTCTGTCACGTTTCTTGGTATTAAATGTAATTGTTGTTTTGTAAATTACTCCTGTGTATTTTATGCATGTACTATGATTGTTTTCCAAATTTTCAGTTTATAACCGTTTAAAATATATTCTGTGCATTTAAATCTTAATTAAAATGAAATGTTGGGGAATTTGTTTTGTTTATTTCAAGGCAAGGTGATGCTACCATTTGTAGGACTGGGCATTAGACGGTGGTAGACAAATGACAATTCCTTGGCGCTGGGACCAATCCTGGTCTCAGACTGAGCATGTGCTCCACAGATGCACTCGACCAATTCTGGTATTTAAATTTTAAGCACAAGTACCCAGATTGTCCCAGATCTTGGAGGGGGGTGGGAGGGGAGGATTTATGCCATTATGTATGGAACATTGTTGGTGGTATCAATACTGTCTGTCTCCAGAAGAATAATGATTAAATAGGTCTGTATCACATAGAATCCATACATCTAAAGCTGCTTTTGCCTAATCCACACTTGTTTCTGTTCTTCAGGAGTTCCAGAAGCATTGAAGGACGGTGCTTGTGGAGCTATTGTAAAAATGTATGGCAAACCTGTATGCCAGCCAAAATTGAGTTATTTGGATTAGTTCTACTTCCCGATCTTGGTGCTCAGCCGAGGGTTGCAGCTCTTCAGGAGCTCATCGGGCACGTTTTAAATGCAGTGAACATTTTTGCCTGTGAATTCCATACCTCACATCTGGGTAAAAGGTTTGTTCCTCCACTCTAATCCTGTCAATCTTCACTTTGTTTAAAACCCCACGAGGTTCGATCCTGACCTTTAAGTTTGCCCTTTCTCCCTGTGTCCGCATGGGTTTTCTCCAGGTTTTTTGCTTTCTTCCACATCCCAAGATGTGGGTTTGTAGGTTAATTGGCCTCTGTAAATTACCCCTCGTGTGTAGGGAGTGGATGAGAAAGTGGGATGACATAGAACTTGCATGAGCAGGTGATCCATAGTCGGCTTGCTCTCGATGGACCGAAGGACCTGATTCCATGCAGTATCGCTAAACTATATGCTTCAACTAAGTTCTGGTTATTTTCTTTGGAGCAAAAATTGAACTAATTGATCTTCCCCTGTGATAGTCCTGACAATATCATGGAGGCCCTTCAGTCCACCATAAACCATGTTGATCAAGTGTCAATCTATACTAATTCAATTTACCAGCACAGATACATAGTTCTCTATGCCTTAGCATTTAAATGTGTACATGATCATTAAATAACTAAGAGTATTTCTCCACCATATAAACCACCCTCTTGGTGAAAAAGGTATTCCTCCTATCCTCTGTAAACCTCTTTCCCTCAGCCTAACTTTAGACATCTCTGCTGATAAAAAGTTACCCACTATCTACCCTGTCTATCCCCTGCAATTTTATATTTTGCTCCCACCTCTAACCTGAGCAAATCAAATCCAGTCTCTCTTAACTGCTCCCTATATTGTATCTCTGCACGTTCTCTAATACTGTTCAATCCCTCTAGTGGTGTGACCAGAACTATATGTGCACTTACTGGGAATCATTTAGTTCTAGCCTTGTGTCTTTGGGAATTTCTGCTTTTCTCCCCTGCCTCTGCAATTGACATGTCCTTGAAACCATATCCTGTCCCTTGTTAAACCAAAAAAAATGAACTGCTTCACAATTCTGAAGATTGCATTTCATTTGTCACTCTTGTGCCCACCTATTTACTGATTTTTGGTGCTGCAGCTTTGAACTTTCTTCTTTGGTAATCCTATTACCAGTTTTGATATCAAAGGCAAACCACGTACCCACTTTGCTTCCAGTCTAAAGTTTGTATCTGTCAAGAAAAGCAATAAGTCTAGTACTGAATCACATACCCACAACTCGTGTTGGCTATTACCTTTTGATCTTCCACGAGACTAGTTTTTACTACTTATGTTATGAGACCAGCATGTTGCTACTTTCTCTAGAACCTTGTCACATGCTTTTCTAAAACCATGCCGGCTGCTTCAATTATGCTGCTCTCGCGAGCGCTCCTTGATACCTCAAAACAATCATGTTGGGCAGAGTTTCTTCTTAATAATCAACATTGACCATCTTTGATTAATCAGCATTTCTCTAAATGCTAATTTCTGTTTTCATTTCTCCACATTTTCCGTATATTGATTTTGGGTTGACTGCCTGTGACTTTTTCTAATTGAGTCTGCCTGATCAGCATTCTGGCATTAATGATTCTCCTTGATGGCATTGACTGGAAAACCAATTGGAGTTGATCCATACCAAACAGTGAAAGCAGGTGATCGCCACCACTTTTTGTGGAGATTGTGGGCAATCCAACATTAACCAGAAGACTAGATGAACAGATTTGACTCTTCTTGCCACTGATACCTTTCCCCTTGATTGTTGTCCCAACGAAATTGAATAAAGTGATTGCATATTGAAAGGCATTAAAATATAATTTTGGTGAAAGTAACATTTATTTTTAAAGTGAAAACAGCAAATATGACAAAATAGGTCTTAAATGGAGAAGTACCTGCAATTATGGTGTTATCCATACTGTTAATGGAGCCAGTGCCACTGATCTGTTTTGCATTAATCTATTGCATGTTTTGACTAAAGGGAAATAATGTGAAGGATTCTGTCAAAAGTTACAATTTGTGATGCAATTTCAAAGGTTAGTATGGTAAAACCAGTCCAAACTTCTAGATGTTTCATACTTCTGTATGTTGGGCACAAAACCTACTAAAAGGTTATCTGTCTTAAACTGAAAAGAACAAGATTGTTAATCCTTGAACATTAAATTATTAATAGGATATGCAAGAATGAACTTTCAAACAAACCTCAAGATACAGCGACTTTGGAAATGCTCCAATAATCTTTTGGCAGTTAAAATGAAATATTCCCCTTTTACTACTTTTGGAAATAATGTTGCTGCTGTTTTATATTGATTGGTGCCTGGGAGAATGGGCAGGCAGTCACTATCACGATTGTTTTGTATTTTTTAGGAGTTGTACAACAGTGACCCGGGGGGGGGGGGGGGATTTCATATGGCACTTTCACCTAACGTACTGTACAAATATTAACTGCTTTCTTTCATAGCGACACCTAGCTTTTTACTGCTAAAACCTACCTCTTTCTTGTTCATGTGATTTAATTTATTTCACCTCCTGGCATTGCTGCCAACTATTCATTAAACAAACTACTTTAACCCTTGATCACTGCTCTTTCTAATTCAGGAATATTGAATAGGGAAACTAAATCCTACTGCTACTTCCTACTGTTACTGTGCATTCATCCCACTCCCGGACAAATCTTTGAGTAGTTTGTCCTGATCTCTGATTACTGAATTAATATTAATTTCATTACTCATCTCTGCAGTTTGAGTAAATGACAATTTCTGATCTCGGCACCACAATTTATTTGATAATTTGCACCTGTCTCGATTTAATCCTGTGATTTTAGTTTATTCCCAACCAATTGTGTTGCAAGATTTGATAAGAATTAACAGACAGTACCAACTGCTAACAACGTAGGTTTTGGTCCTAGTATACTCCCAGGTAAAACATCTGATCACAAGCTTAAAAATACTTTTTCAAAAACTGAGGACATGCTGGAAAGTTTAAGAGCTGAAATATATTGCAATTTGACAGTAAATAGCTCACTGCAGTGGTGAAAAATAACCCCCATCTTCATGTTAGGTTTATTTTCACATGTAGTAAGTTGGTGAATGATATTTAATTTCCTTGTTACTATAGTATTCCCATAGGTGTAACTATACTCGCTGCAATTTAGTCTGGTTTAATTTCAATTGCCAATTTTTGTGTCACATGTACTCGGGGAAATTTCCCATTGCTCCTGTTTCTCTTCATCTCAACTGTCTCTGATGACAACTAACCAATTAGGTTGGGGAGGAGGGGGAGAGAGGGGAATGAATAGTTCATGTGGCAAGTAGTGCTATATTAAAACTGAGGTGCAAATTGCAGCATTGCTCAAACCAGCTCAATGTTTAATGGGAATGTTGGAGTTTCAGAAGACCCTATACAATAAACATTCTAAAGCGGAGAAATATGAAAAAACATTTAAATAAAAAATGGTATTGGTGGCCTTCAAATCTTGGTATTGCTGTAGTGGTTTGCAGTTCAATTACAGATATACAAGCCAGACAATAGCAAAATAATCACTAAATTGGAAAGACAAAACCATGCACATATACTATGAATGTTTTAGATACGAAATCTGCTTCAAGGACTCAGGAGCTGTTAATCTTGTAATATTGTAACCTCCTACAAGAGGACAGCATGAACATTCTTTTTATAATTAGTTGCAGATGTCCAACTGGAGAATCCTAACACTAATATTATATGTTAACATAATTCAACCTGAATAATGCAATATGTCAGTGTCAATCTTTTTAAAAATATAGAATTATCATTTTATTGCTCAAAGCAAAGTTCTGTCCCAAGGAATGTTGATGGTGCAGCTGCTGCTGGGTTCTCATAACCCTCATAGCTTCAACAGCAGCAGAGATTGAGTGGATGCTATCTTATAACTATTTTACAAAAAAAACATTCTCATTGCTAATTGTAGTCTCTTCCTGTTCCTACCCCGAGCGCACACACACAATCTGTATCAAGTAATATCCTTGACAAAGATACTGCTCAGCCACCTGCCAATTTCACAGAAAGTAACCAGGACAAGAAATGGAACAATAGTGATGGATAACACATCTCAGTGGTATCTCACACTCTATTCCACTGTTAATCAATCGAAAACATGCTTGATTGTGGAGCTTGTAACTGTATCTGTCCACTATGACCAATGGATTTTGTGATCTCCATTGCAATTCTGCCAAGGATTATTCATTACAGTGACAAAACCAATTTTGTCTTCCTCAGAATTATTAATAGCAGAAGCCGTCAATACTTTGTTTGGCATGCCACCTACTTGGGACTTCCTTTGTGTCTGATGTTTGTTTCAGCACAATATCTATTCTTATGGTTTATTTGTGATCTTGATACAACATGCAGACAAACCTGTCAGGAAAATTCATCCTCATGACAAATCCAAACATGAATTTTAAAGTCAGAAATTTAAATTTAACTCTTTCCAAATCTTCAAACATCAATTTTGTCTACTGCTCCTTTAGCTTAGGTTCTAAGACAGTAATTTACTCTTGCATATAAATCTGACCCCAGAATAATTCATGGTGATTTGAACATAAAGATCAAGGTGGAAATATTCATTTCCCCCTTCAATATCTTAAACTGACCCTGCAGTCCTTCTGGGGGCCAGCCGACCAAACTATACACTGCATCTGATGGGCTTAAACGATTGAACCAGAATGGTCAATTAAGCTGTGGCTACAATATTATTAATATTCTTAACTGATGCCACTCGATCAATGCCATTAGAATTAAGTGACAATAAAGTCATTAATACAAATTAATGTCAAAGCAAAATTTGCTAATTTTGTTATTGCCTCAATCGTGAAATTGTATTTACAACATTCAACTCTGCTGCTGTGAGATTGAATCATTTCCCTGACACCCTAAGTTATAGTACATTGTTGGTTTAACCCTCTACTACAGAGCCCTCAATAGTGTTTGGGACAAAGACCCATCATTTATTTATTTGCCTCTGTACTCCACAATTTGAGATTTGGAATAGAAAATAAAATCATGTGGTTAAAGTGCACATTGTCAGATTTATTTATAGACCATTTTTATACATTTTGGATTCATCATATAGAAATTACAGCTGTGTTTACACATACCCCCCTCCCCCATTGTGTTTAATTGCCTCCTTAATACAGGTATAAGAGAGCTCTCAGCACCTAGTATTTCCTCCAGTCTTTCCATCACATTTGGAAACTTTTATTGCTGTTTATCAGCATCAGGACCCACAAAGTTTTGCCAATGAAAGTCAAAGAAGCCATTATGAGACTGAGAAACAAGAATAAAACTGTTAAACATCAGCCAAACATTAGGCTTACCAAAATCAACTGCTTGGAACATCATTAAGAAGAAAGAGAGCACTGGTGAGCTTACTAATCACAAAGGACTGGCAGGCCAAGGAAGACCTCCACAGCTGATGACAGAAGAATTCTCTCTTTAATAAAGAAAAATTCCCAAACACCTGGCCGACAGATCAGAAACACTCTTCTGGAGTCAGGTGTGGATTTGTCAATGACCACTGTCCGCAGAAGACTTCATGAACAGAAATACAGAGGCTACACTGCAAGATGCAAACCACTGGTTAGCCGCAAAAATAGGATGCCCAGGTTACAGTTTGCCAAGAAGTACTTAAAAGAGCAACCACACTTCTGGAAAAAGGTCTTGTGGACAGATGAGACGAAGATTAATTTATATCAGTGTGATGGCAAGAGCAAAGTATGGAGGAAAGAAGGAACTTCCCAACATCCAAAGCATACCACCTCATATGTGAAACGCAGTGGTGGGGGTGTTATGGCTGGGCATGTATGACTACTGAAGGTACTGGCTCACTTATCTTCACTGATGATACAACTGCTGATGGTAGTAGCATAATGAATTCTGAAGTGTATAGACACATCCTATCTGCTCAAGTTCAAATAAATGCCTCAAAACTCATTGGCCGGTGGTTCATTCTACAGCAAGACAATGATCCCAAACATACTGCTAAAGCAACAAAGGAGTTTTTCAAAGCTAAAAAATGGTCAATTCTTGAGTGGCCAAGTCAATCGCCCGATCTGTCCCCAACTGAGCATGTATTTTATATGCTGGTGAAAACTGAAAAGGACTTGCCCCCAAAACAAGCATAAGCCAAAGATGGCAGCTATACAGGCCTGGCAGAGCACCAGAGAAGACACCCAGCAACTGGTAATGTCCATGAATCACAGACTTCAAGCAGTCATTGCATGCAAAGGATATGCAAAAAATACTAAACATGACTACTTTCAGTTACATGACATTACGGTGTCCCAAACATTATGGTGCCCTGAAATGGGGGAACTATGTATAGATACTGCTGTAATTTCTACATGGTCAAACCAAAATGTGCAAAAATGACCTTTATTAATATCTGACAATGTGCTCTTTAACCACATGTGATTTTTTTTCTATTCCAAATCTTAAATTGGGAGCACAGGCAAATAAATAAGTTATGGGTCTTTGTCCCAAACATTATGAAGGGCACTGTAGCTGAGCTTGGCAGTGCCGGCAAACTTTTATTTCAGAAAAAGTTAATTTCTTGGTCTGGACTTACACCTTCTCATTTGATTAAATTACATATTTTGTCTTAAATACCATACAGAAAATCCCATGAGGCTGACAGGTTGCCAGTATGCGATGTCCACATTAGGTTCAGGATCAAAGTTTATTTTCAAGTTATCTTTGAGTTTCAGCATATTTTAGGGCAAAAAGATTGTCTTCTCTGCCACCATTTCTCGTGAATAACTGACTGATGTGTGGATCATTCTTTAATCGGCTGGTGTGGTTTGTCCCCAGGCATGTGTACTGGGCTAAGCCTCACTGGGAGCAGGTCATAGTGACTTGGGATGTGGCTGTTCTTCGGCAGGTCATACGGGTTCTGGCTGCAGCTTGGGGCAAATGCCTGCCCACCTTGGACCACGCTTACAGTTGGCTCTAGAATGAAATGAAAACAAAATTGTAGCAAAGATCGACATTGTTTTGGTAACTTCAAATCATGAGAACCTGGAGGGCAAGAATAACAAATCTGACTTCCACTCTGTACCCAAACCTGTGCTAATTATGAGATGGCAATTCAGTTTGAGCAATTGTCCCCCTACACCTCCATTTAAATTATTTGAATGGATTAGTTTTCAGAGATTGTCCTTGGCTAAAGTGCAATAGATCCTTGGATAGGCAAACATTCAAGCTAAACATTTGGATTCAGAATGGTGTTGACTTAATTAGTAGCCTCAAATTAGGAGAGATAGGAATGAGGCCACAACCCTACAGCACAAGGTTCTTGCTCCATTCTCCTAGTTGACTGCTGGGATATGTGGAAAAGGTCAGAGCCACTGCCACAACTGTGTAAAAACTGGGCATCAGATTCTCGTCAGATTCTCGTCCTTCAAGAAATGAATGGAACCCTGCGTCATTGTTTTTATATTTTAACAAGAGAATGTCTTTCCAATGATCAGGAACGTTTATCCAAGGGTTTGTTCAATACAAGTCTTAAGTCTTTTGATATCCTGAACTAAAGTAAATTTTACATCTGCGTGGATCCTGTAGTCAATTAGGGATGAGACAATCATGGAACTAATTATGGGTCAAGACCATGGAGTCTGTAAGAACCCAATAAATAAAGGGTTGAAAACAAAATACCAATCTCTAAAAATTCACATGAAGTAGGGTGGAGGTAATGGAGGCAGGAATGTGAGGTGGATGACTGTTATCACTGGGAAGATGATAGAGATAAGCATGAATAAATAATATTTGACCGTAATATTACCCTTTCTTAGAATTATGACGTGCAGGATAAATGCAGAAAAAAACCTAAATATTATTTAAAAATATTGGGTGGTTCCCGATATACACTTGCCGACTTCGTAGATGTTTCTGTTTTTGGTGGTCTCGGTCTCTGGGTAGGGAGGGTCTCTATGGACAGGGGACTTCATCTCTACGTAACTGCTTTCAGAATGTTTGCAGGTCAGCACCGGTGGGTCTTTAATGGTGGCATAAGGGTTTTCACTGCTGTTTAGTGAACATGTGCTGGAACTGCAGACCGAACCCTTCACATAATCTGTAAAAATAACAAAAAGCAAATTAGAGATCCTATTTAGTTCTGAGAAAGCAGAAGAAACATAAAACTGTAATGCTCTATATCTCAGTACATTGTGCAGTGTAAACATCTTAAATTGTGAACTTCAGCAAGAATCCTTGCTCTGGAACATTGACTTACCTCCTCTCCTAGAGTACGCAAAGCACTCTTGATGTCATTTAGTCTCACATCTTACGCTATTACACTCTATGCAATAGGACCAGATGCCTCTCTAATACGATCAACAATACCCATCTCTGCTCACTTTAAAAATGTCTTCTGCCCTCTCTCCTTTTCTCCCAATTTCATATGAATTTTCCCAGTCATACAGTCCACTCTCACTTCCTGTCTACGACAGCCAGTTATAGTTTTCAGACCATGCCATTTTCTGAGGTGATCATACTCGGACTCAAGTTTGTCCAGGTATTGCCTCTTGACATCCTTAATAGCTTTACAAAGATCATAGTGAGCTTTCTTGTTACGCTCAAGATTGTTTGACTTATGACAGTTGTTGGGGACATGCTGAACCTCCTAAGCCTTCTAAGGAAGTAGAGGCATTGGTGTGCTTTCTTGGCCATTGCTTCAATAGGGTTATAATAGGACAAGTCAGGCAACATCAATGGTGATAGTGCACCCGTGCCTAATGTACAGTGCTTTCTATGTTTACTTGAGCAGAAGGCCAATAGGGCTATGACATCCGTCGCATCAGACTTGTGTGCTCTTCCAGGGTCACTGTTGCAGAAGTTAGACTGTCCTTCCTGAGGGTGAACCCACAGAAAACAACTGGCCTGAGCAGAGTTCCTAGTCCCCTGTCCTTAGAAACTGTGGATCATCTAGCGGGAGTATTCACGGACATCTTTAATCTCTCCCTTCTCCATTCTGAGGTACCCCCCTGCTTCAAGAAGGCCACTATCATTCCGGTACTGAAGAAAAAAAAGATTTCATGCCTTAATAACTACCAACCAGTGGCCTTGACATCCACCATCATGAAGAGCTCGCGAGACAATTAAGGAACGCATTAAATCCAGCCGACAAAGCAGCCTTGACCCACTGCAATTGGCCTACGGCCATAACAGGACCACGACTGATGCCATCTCCCTGGCCCTATACTCATCCCTGGAACACCTGGATAGGAGGCACACTTACATCAGACTTCTATTCATAGACCACAGCTCTGCTTTTAATACCATTATTCCATCCAAGCTCATCACCAAACTCATGGAACCTGTAGTCAGCACTCATCCCTCTAACTGGATCCTCGTCTACCTGACCAACAGGCGACAGACAATCAGTGAGGATAGGAGACAAATCATCCTCTACGATAATCCTCAACACTAGTGTTCTCAGCCCCCTTCTTTACATCCATGATGGTGCAGCCAAGTACAAATCCAATTCAGTTTACAAATTTGCGGGCAACTCCACCGTAGCGGGCCGGTTATCAAATAATGACGACATGGAGTACAGGATTGAGAGCTTTGTGATCTGGTGGCAAGACATCAACCTTTCTCTCAATGTCAGCAAGACAAAGAAGATAGTGATAGACTTCAGGAAGCAAAGCAGTACGCATGCATTGACAGCGCTGAAATAGAGATGGTTGAAAGCTTCAAGTTCCTAGGAGTAAATATCACCAGCAACGTGTCCTTGACCACCCAAGAAATCACACCAATGCTTCTATTTCCTTAGAAGGCTTTGGACGTTCGGCATGTCCCCAACAACTCTCAGCAATTTCTACAGATACGCCATAGAAAGCATTTTATCGAGATGCATCACAGTATCAGGCAACTGAACCATCCTATCCACAACTAGAGAGCGGTCTTGAGCTACTATCTATTGCTACTTTCTATTGAGCTTCTATCTATTGCAATCTGGTACTACTGACCTCATTGGAGACCCTCGGACTATCATTAATTAGACTTTATCATGCACTTTATCATGTATCTGTACATTGTGGACAGTGTGATTGTAATGTATAGTCTTTCCGCTGGCTGGTTAGCACGCTAGAAAAAGCTTTTCACTGTACCTCAGAAACAATAAACTAAACTACTTTGTCCTGCCTCTCTTCCATTCCAGCTCACTTATTCCTCACCGCAACAAGTTGAAAAAGGGTCCTGACCCGTAACGCCACCGATCTAGGTTCTCCACGGATGCTGCCTGACCCCTTGGCAGCACTTTGTGCCTTTTTTTTGTAAACCAACATCTGTAGTTCCTGATTTATCCTTGGAAACATAACATCTAGTCTCTTCAGCTAAACTGTTGATGTCAATTGTGAAAAGCTGGGGCCCAAGCATCAAACCTGCCCCAGCCTGCTCACCTGAGAAGCATCATATACCTACTCTATGCTTTCTGTCTGATAACTATTTCTTAATCTATGTCAGTTCATCACCCCATTTCTGTGTTCCCTAACATTGTTGACCAACCTGCTCTGTGGAACATTATTAAAAACCTTTTGTAAATACAAACAGGTCATATCCACTGGTTCACCATATCAATTGTACAAGTCATAAATACAAAGCACCCCAATAAATCCATGCTGACACTGCTTGGTCCTTTTATTTTTTTCAAGATGTTCTACCTTATATCCTTCAGTGAAAACTCTATGTTGCACCAAACGGGTCAGTAATTATGTGCTTTCTGTGTCCTTTACCTTTTAAGTAAGACCTCCAGAAACATTACAAATGTAAGACAAAAATAATTTGACATCAGTGATTTCCCTGGTTTTCTGGGCTAACGGGACCTTCAGCTGTGCTGTAATGTATTTTGAGTGGTGGGACCCAAATAATCTCAGGACCTGCCAAAACCAACAGCAGTAGCCATAAAGGTTGTAGCAACTTTAATATTGGAAACACCCAAAGATGCACTGCTGAAGCAGGCACTGAGCTACATAATGAGATCTAAGAAAAAAAAGCTTAGTTAAACAGATAGATTTAGAGCACATCTTAAAAGTAGAAATGAGTTCAAGAGGATTAGAGAGGAAGCACAGAGTAAAGGGCCTGTCCTACAAGCATGCAACTCTATGCGATTATCGCGACCTAACGTGGTCGCTTGAGGCGTCCGGCGTCGCGGGGCCGGTCCCACTTCGATTGCCGGAGCCGTGCGGAGTTCGTCCTGACATCGCGCGGGGCTCCGAAAAACTGACTATGTTCAAAAATTCCGCGCGGCAACGGCTTGTCGGCTCGCGGTCGTCTCGATATCGTGCTTCCGTGACCCTATCTGTAGGTGCCTCCGTGACCCTCTGGGTGTGTGTGCCTCTGTGCCCCTCTCTGTCCTGGCGAACTTACCTTAAGACTTCGCTCCAAGTTCGCCTCACTTTGCGCCGCGTTGCGCCACTCACCCATCCTCCGCGCGGCCCTCGCTGCCGGTTTGGTCGCGCTTGCCGCATGCAGGCGCATGCTGGTGGGAACGGCCCTGTACAGGGATCACCCGACCTCCGCGCGGCCCCCGCTTCTAGTTTGATCGCTTTCATCGCATGGAGTCGGATGCTGGTAGGACAGGCCCTTTAAGGCTTTAGAATTTGAAACCATTAACTCTGTAACAGTATCCCCTGTTATTGGCTCTAGCCTTCTTGAAGTCATTTAAAATGTGCTCAAAATCCATCCAAGTCTATCTTTATGCTGTGTGTTTATGGGAGAGCGATGGGTGGGGACTTCACTCACAGCATCTCCCATTTTTCTTTCAAGGTTTGTGTTTGATCACTACATCCCCAGGACGTTCCATTCCATGTTCATCTCTCAGTGAGCTTGGCCATAACAACTGCCCTTACACCATCACTGAGTGTGTAAGAGATTCATACCCATACAAACAGGTAATAAATAAACACAATGAGATTGAGGGAAGCAACGGAAAAAACATATATAGTGCATCCTGATGCGCAGGAAGCTCAAGGGACAGCTTACCAACCTCGGGTCATTTCTCCAACAAGCATCACAAAGATTTGTAGCAAACTAGCAACATTTCACACTTCAAAACAAACCCATTATTTCACACATAAAACATTGAGTGACGGCTGTAAAAATTCAAACATACGAGAAGGGAACTTTACAAATAATATTTGAATAATGCAGAATAATGACTGAAAGAGGGAAAGAACTACTCCTGCCCCCTCCAGCTGCCCCTCTGCCACTGACAGTAATCCGCTGAAACTTCCTCCAAGCTCCAGAAATGGCTGGAAGGGACGAAAGAGGAAAAGTTGGTTAATGGCAGAGGTACAGACATCTCACCACATTGTTGGCCAGGTTTGGTTTGCCAATTACATTTGTTTGGTTTTGCTTGGTCATGACCTGATTCTGCTTTTCATATCATCAGGCATCCTTACACCCCTCAGTTACGTCCACGTGTCTAGCAAATACCAAAGGCCAACTCACAGAATCCCTGGTGCACTTGGCCCTAGAGCATTACTTTAGCAGCCCCTCCTCCTCCTTTTCCTGATGACCCCCCCTTCACTGTGTGCAGGTCCAAATCCTGATGGCACTTCACCAAAAGCATAAATTTAAGGTGTGCCTAGATGGTGCCGAAAGCATCACAACTGCGTCAGACCTGGTCCTCAGGTTACATGATGCAGAGCGGTTACAGTGCTGGCAAAGCCAACCTTTACTGAGATAAATATGGAATTTAGTTAAAACCCGGAACCAGCTGGGATGAGTAGAATCTGCTTTACTGTAGAAGTAGAAATCTGAAAGAAAAACTAAAAATGCTGGAAAAGCAACTGAACGCGTTTGGAAATAATTATAGGGTGACAAGGAAAATGTTGAGCAGTGGAAATAAACTGGAATGCTCTTTAAAAGAGCGAGGACAGACACATTCTGTGATCCGACATTCACAGCAGAACAAGCAGCATCTGTGGAAAGAGACGATGGATTATGCGGTTTTAATTGGATATAAATACACCATCAAATGGAGACAAAATGTCCCACTACATTTTCAAAGAAGAGCAGGGGCGTTGTGCCAGGCATTTTGCAACAATACTTTCCCTGGACTTCACAACATAGGTGTGGCAATGATCTCTCCCTTTGCAGAGTCCAAAATTATGGTCACAGTCTCAAAATTAATGGTCAGCCATTCAGGACAGATTTGAAAAGAGGTCATGAGTTATTTTTAGAGCATTAGAACAATGTGCATGGCAATCTGTATGCCAGTATGTCCGAATTTCTTCCATTATAGATGCAAATTGTAAGACTACAGCTGTCTGTAGCTGTGTTTCCACACTGTGAGAGGGCATTCCATAACCTCACACTGCAACTTTCGTACATGAATCAATAATGCATCAACCTCAATTATCATGTCGAGCTCCTTTCTGTGATCGTAGTTTGGGTTGTCAGTCTACAGCTTTGCAATAGAGGCACATCAGTCATTCTGCTCAAATAAAGAAAGCAAAGGCTGTGCAGTACTTTGTCAGAAATGTGATTCTATGGGAGCTATAGAGGGGAGATAGGACAATAAAGTGATCATTCACCTTGTTACCAGTGAACGAGGTCCATCTACAATATTACCACTGCCATTTTAGCCAAAACATTTCAAAGTAAAATCATGTGAGGGCTTACTGACCTAAATCATTCAAGTTACTGTAGTTTCGCCATTCAGGATGCAATGAGTTGTTGATATCTTGTCTACAGCCTTCTTGCCCAGAAACCTCTACACTCTTGAGACTTGAGAAAAGCTGTTTTTTTGTCTGTTTGTGAATTAATAAAAGATTCAAATTTAGTTAATCGGGCTAACTTTTGGTATGACAGAGTTGTCACTTCAGTATAAAAGCTCATTTTACATAATGTAATGCATCGCCCAGTGTGTATCAGGACATCGCTATAGGGGTCAAATAAATGATTACAAGTTCTTAATTGATTAATAATCTCTGCTCCGATCTGACGATGGAACAGAGCCTACAAATTTTAATATGTTTTTAAAAAATACTGCCGCATGTCCTCGGTGATTGGATGTGATCATGTACCAAACTCATGGCTGTGTTTTGTTTAGTGTCTTTCCCCTTCCTCTGGACCCCAGTTTACAGCTTGGATTTCCCTCCCAGACATGGTATCTGCATCGTGGCTGTGTAAAATCCCAAGGGAGATTGCCTCCCAGGCGAGAGGCTGACCCGAGTGAAATCTCAAGTCTTAACTATATAAAACTGCAATTGTGTAACCGAGCTTCTTGACACAATGACACCAAGCTGCTTTCTTTGAAGCGTAAGGCTCCAAGTTGCTCATTTAATCTACTTTTCTCTGTTCTCAGCTGTAGCTTTGAGAACAGGTAGCATGCTCTTGGCTCTGCCTTTCTGATCATTATTGCCAGGACATTTGAAAACACCGCAGTGATAGGGTTCGCAATGTTCTCTCTGCCACAATGATTAGCAGCAGAGCTATCTACATCACTTGAGCCTGCTGCAGTGTTTTATACATTTATCTTGCTCGGATGTCGGTTTGGGAAGAAATATCAGTAAAACATTTAGCTGCATTTAAAAGGTGGAAATTATTTAATCAGTTGAGACCGTCTTTAATGCTTGCCAATTTTCCTCAAAGTAATTTTCTAATTAGATTTGCAGCATTTGTGGCTTTAGATCACAAGGTCACAAGTGAGTGCTACAGCCACTGCAATTTAGTGGAATATTATTTTGATACATACCTTAATGTGACAACTTCCATCTGAGTTATTGATAAAACGAGTGAGGCGGCCACATTGGGCGAGTGTGTGGTAACTAGGGTTGGTGAAACAGTGAAGGGTGCTGGTACTCTGAGATGGATCTAAGGAAAGATAAGTCAGCACAAAATATACGCACATGGAGTAAATATAAATATATCTAATAGTGAGACAAGCAAAGACTGAGCAGAGGGACAGACAGTAGGAAATGTATGGTCCAAAAGAAGAGTCTGAAAAGCGGGAACAAAAATAAGAAAGGAAATAGAGACAGAGAAAGAAAATTAATGAACAATTAATGATCTCCAGTATCATAATCATCAATATCTTCTACATTAAATGCCTGTGGACACTTTAATGCTATTAAGACTGTCAAATAAGTCACAAGTGTAAAGCAGAAACAAAATACATTGAAGTAGAATAAATAAGCACACATCGCCACAATATAACACACTGGTTGTATTTTGAAAACAAATCTGAACCAAGAATAAATGCTGTAGAGACACTAAAATGTGCCAATATGTACCAACTCTGCAGAAAGAACATCTGAGATGTTGACGGAATTCTTGAGACCAGTCACTTACACAAAGTCACTGTAAAGATTACATCAGTTCAACCCTGCAAATGTTTGCTGAACACATTATTTCTGACATCAATAAGATTTTGTGGAAAATTGGAACGCTTAAACACATTACTCGAGGAATTGAGTTACCAGCTTGAACTACTCCGAGGGGAATAAAGCAATTGGGAGTGAGAAATGTTTGACTTAAACTTTCTTTTTATTTTCAGTCCGTAAGATTAGTTCTCTTATACTTGAGGTCTCCCCATAATTATATCAACCACAGTTTCCTATTCATTGTATGTGATCTGTAGGATACCTATTAAAGGGAATGGGATAAATTGAGAGCTTTTCCAAAAAAGCATCACCAGCAGGATGGGAAGAATGTCCTTCTTCTGTATTGTAGAATTCAATAACTTCCAGCTAGCTGCCAAAAGTTGAATCAGTGGTGATATCAAAGTTTGTTTATTTGGCCGAGACTGAGAAAATACTGCAAAGCCAAATGCCACAGAGATATTAAATAAAAACAGAAATGGCTGGAAATATTCTGCTGGTCATGCCACATCTGTTGCAAGAGAAACAGAGTTAATGTTTCAAGGCAAAGACCTTTTATCAGAACATTCAAATCTGGACTTCGATCTGAAATGTTAAGTCGTTTTTCTCCCCACAGATGCTGCCTGACCTGCTGAGTATTTTCTGCAGAGTTTTTAATTTTAATGTTCAAACAGTCCCCAATTTACACCACATGCATCTCTATTCAAGTCCCATCCTTCACATTCAAAGTTAGGTGGGATCAAACATCTGTGGGTTCAAACATCTCCAACTCCAAGTACCATTCAGACATTCACTACTCCGTGTGAAATCCGTACCCAGACATGTCCCTCGGTGAAGCATGGTAGTGTTACAGATGGTGAATACTAGCAGGGACGGTTCATTGGTTTCAAAGGCAGGATCAAGTATTACCATGAATCGTATCTGATCACTGGACATTCTTTTAAAACTACTAAATAAGTAACACCACATTTCTCGTCACATACCTAACTATATAAACTAAACCAAGTGAGTTGCAGTTTGACTGGTCGAAGATAGTTTTATTTTTGTTCCTAAAAAGGTTCTTACAATTAGCCTCATGAGCTAAAGCCAATTGTGACACATAAATGACCTATGATATCAAGATGAAATGCAGAGAATTGCAGATGAAATACAGAGAATGCCATACAGAGAATTGCAGATGCAAATATTGAACATTTTGTGCCTCCAAAAGGTCAAAGATATCAGCTATAATTCTGCGATGGAAAACATAATGGCTCTGACTATAACATTTTCCTACCTTCCCTGCCTCAAATCATACCTTGGACCAGACGCTCTAATTCACGGACACTCTTGCAAAATAGAATAGATAATTCTAAAACTCCATTCACAATCAACTAATGACATTTCAACTGAATTATTTATCCATGGCACATAGTTTCCCAGAAAATATATTTCATGTATCATGGTGAAAAATATATAAATTTACAAAATGGCATTCAAGGATGAGCCACAGATCATGTTGATTTCTTGAATCTCTTCCTCTTCCCCACCATCACTGACCTTGGACACACTGCCCAGTCATTCTCACCCCTCCCTACCATACGCCCACTCCATTAGTCACTATACAGTGATCCAATGACTACCTCTCTTCTAGATCCTTATGCCAGCATAGAATAATCACACACTGCCCCGCCTGGTGAAACAGTAATTGATAGATGTGGGTACAGCTTTTTTGTTAAAGAGAATGAGTATTCCACCAAAACTATTCTACCCTAAAAAGCAGTTGAACTGTTTAATCTCCCACGGCAACCCTGAAGTTAATATTAACTACAATTTGTACTGGACCAACAATGTTAAAGTGATAGCCAAGAAAGCACACCGACACCACTACTTCCACTGAAGTCTAAGAAAGTTCAGCGTGTCTTCAATAACTCTTATCAACTTATGCGTATGCACTACAGGAAGCATCTGATCAGGACACATCACAACTTGATATGGCAACAGCCCCACCCAAGAATGAAAGAAATTGAAATGATTTGTGGATGTAACCCAATCCATCTCATACACCTGCTTTTCTCTCATCAATGCCATCAAACCAGCCTCCCACCACATTGACTCCATCTACATTTCACACAGCCTCAGGAAAGCAGCCAATAAAATAAAAATCAATTACATCATTCCCTCTGCCCCTCTTGTCAGGCAGAAGATATATAAAAGCTTGAAAACATGGACCACCAGATTCAGAAACAGCTTCTTCTCCAATATTATTAGACGGTTTGTGTGCTATTAGACTAGTGAACAGTCCTCTCACAAGCCAAGGGTGTAATCCTGTGCACGAAGCAAATGCAGATCCTGGTTTACACCGAAGATAGACACAAAATGATGGAATAACTCAGCGGGTCAGGCAGCATCTCTGAAGAAAAGCAATAGGTAATCCTGACCTCCCAATCTACCTCACTGCACCCATTACACTTTTTAATTAATCTGCACTCTCTTTGTAATTGAAACTGTAATGCTGTAACACCACATTCTACTCTCTGGCATTTTCTCTTTGCACTATTTGTACTTGTGTATGGCTCGATTGTACTCATGTATGGTATGATTTGACGGGATAGCACACAAACAAATAGTTTTTCACTGTAGAATGATACATGTGACAATAATAATCCAATACCAATAAATTGTCCTTACCAGAGAGGGAATAATCTGTATTGGTCATCCGCATGGCAGGTGTGTAGGATACACTGGGCATGCCATGCCCTTTCTCTTTTTGCTTCCATTTGTACCATATGAAGAGAGTCAGCAGCATTACTATAATCAGGAGAAGAATAATTATCCCAGTAATGGCTCCAACAGAGTGTCTGTCTGATGCTAGAGCTGGACTGATTCTTGTATAGGGGTTCAGTTCATCCATTAACAGGGCAGCTGTATGATAGAATAGGCTCATTAGATGAAGAATGCTTGCAATTATACCACGCTACATGGAATGACAAAAAATGTACAGCATGGAAACTGGCCATTCAGCCCATTTCCCTCCCACACAGCCCGCACAAGCCTTCTTCACATCTCCCTACCACAATATCCCTCTCGTAACCCCTCCAACTTAACATTAAAAAAAACTAGAAACAAAAGCTGGCCACTGGCCTTTGATGCATGATCTACCATTCAGTACGTTCGTGCTTAATCTTAAACTCAGACCACTTTCCTGCACTAACCGCATATTCCGCAATTCTATCAATAACTAAAAATCTATTGATAGGTATCTTAGTAGAAACTCTGTGACTGAAGTGTCATGGCGGCTCAACATCCATTGGGTGAAGAAATTTCATCCCATCTCAGTCCTGAATGGCTAGTTTAGTTTAGAGATACAGCACGAAAACAAGCCCTTTGCCCCACCAAGTCCCGTACACTAGCACTATCCTACACCCTAGGGACAATTTACAACATACAGAAGCAAATTAACTGACAGAACTGTATGTCTTTGGAAAGTGCAAGGATTCCAGTGCTCTCGGAGAAAACCCACGCAGCCACAAGGAGAAAGTACAAATTCCATACAGACTGCACCCGCAGTCAGGATCATACCTGGGTCTCCGGTATGACAAGGCAACAACTCTACCACTGCGCCACAAATTCCTATTTTGAACCTACGATCCCTGGTTCTAAACACCTCAGTCAGGGGATATATCCCTCTGCATCTAATCGTGAAAGAACCCTAAATTGAACAGAGTACAGGTCCAGTCTGTTTAATCTTTCTTGATGTTATAAATATGTAGCTGAGGAATTAATCAGATAAACCTTTAAGACACTTGCCAAAGCAGAGAGACCAGAATTAGGTGTGGTCTTACTGCACATCATTCCTCTCACTAAAATCACCTTGTCACCACCTAGTATGTGGAGAATTTTACTTTCCGGAGATGAAAGGGTGAAGTCAAACAAAAAAATATTCTGATGTTTATGCAAACTTTGACAAAGCCTTTCCAGTTTTCATTAAAATCACTCCCAAATTCTGGCATCCAATATGATGTTTTCAAATTGTGACTGCATAGACACAAATCTGTAGTTCCCACTTTATTTACAATGTTCATTTAAATGCCACTTGCAATTCCTCAGTGAATTAGATCAAGATTTCCCAAAGACCCAAATCTTAGATTTAGATTCAGGCCAGTAATCCAACTGACAACTACTTTTTTTCGTAGTCACATGCTCCAAGTACCTTGGTCACAGCGGATGCCTTTGAATCCAGGCGTACAATAGCAAGTCCCAGTCACGTGATCACAGGTGGCATTATTCAAACACTTGCACAATTGTTGACAGCTATAGCCAAATGTACCAGGAGGACATTCTGAAATACAATGGAAAAGGATGTAATTAGGTCCTCCCTGAGATCAATATTTCAGTAGCATAAGGTTTACAGCAGTTTGTAACAGTGAGCATCTGAATTAGCAGTTCTTCTTGGAAATGTTCTTTAAACAATGTTGTACTTGTTTATTTTTTCCCCATATAAAGGGAGGTTATTATATCGAACAAGGAAGGATGCTTTATTGAGCTTTCCTAAATGCACATTCTATTTATCCAGAACCTATTAAAAATCTTGCCTCTCTACCCTTGTCCCAACAACCCACTACATTATAAATGTTCTGTCCTCATTTATAAAAGAGTCTGACTATATAGATTTCTTGCTCATTACCAGTGAAGTATGTAATTATAAACTAGTCAATCCCTTGTCAAGCAGGGGCAGGCAGGCAAGCAGAATGTCATTTTCAGGTTACAGTATAAAGCATAAATGAACCCACACAGCTACATTATACAGATCCCTACACTCAACTCAGACAAATATCAACTGCTGTTAGATGACTATCAGTTTGTCGAATGATTCACTTTGATTTTCTCGAAACTTGCAAGTCATCTAGTTCAAGAAGCTTTCCATGGCCCAATGTGGCACATTGAAAAGGGCCAGAGTAGGTGCTTAGCGGACATACTGCAGCTCGTGCAGACCAGAGAAGAAAGGAAAGGTCTGAGAGGAAAGGTGGCAGATTAAGGCCCACCCATCAATGCACACTAAGGGGCTGGAACCCACAGAAAATCACCTCACATTCATCAGTCATAAAGATTTACGCCATGGAAACAAGCCATTCGGCCCACCACATCTGCACTAACTAACAGTTATCCATCTAATCTCATCTCCCATATCCTTTTATGCCTAAGCAATTCAAGTGTTCGAGTCTTTTTAAATGCTGTTAATGACCTTGTTTCAATGACTCTCTCACCGCTCTCTGAATAATTCACCTAGGAAGAGTTAGTGAAGTGAATGGATAGAGGGTCCAGATGCAGTTCCCCTTTCAGTTAGTTCTGTTTCTTTTAAGTCATGCAACATTTCCTTATTTTATATTTGCATTGTAGAAATGTTACTCAAATTGTGTTAGTTACTTTTCAAACACTCTGGAAATACTAAAAAAAAAACAACTCCTCAGTGATTTCCCAAATATGTAAATCCTAGGTGCCATTAGAGAATGCCATTCTAATTGTGTGGTAGTCATATAAATGGTGACAGGAAACTTGGCACTTGCTTTGACTCAGTCTGTGCTACAATTTTAATTTCAGGCTTTGCAGGCCAGGCCTAAAATATTTATGGTACAACCTAAACTTACAGAAGATAGATAGGGAAGTTTAATCAAGATAATATAAAACATTTGCAAACGTGTTTGTGTATTGATCAGACCTTTGCTATATTAGCCCAGCATTTCATGTTTGGTTATACCATAAATGCTGATTATTCTGTAATCAAAACTAAATGCTTCCACGTGTTATGTGCAGTCAATCCACTGACAAAGTGAAAATAGAGGCATTGTCAACAGCCCAGCCTACTTTGGTGCAATGACAGGTTCAGTACCTACTCATCTTCAAATGGGGATGTGCTGGCCCCAATAGAGAAGTAGTGGGAGACAATGAACAGCTGGTGCATTGGCTCCTACAGAAGAGCTCTAATTCTGTCCGACAATGCATTACTCCAGTAAACAATCGAGGTTCACGAGTGCAGCTCCTTTGAAATACAGTACTGACAATTAAGCAAACATTAAGCTGTGTATATAACTGCTGTCATGTCGCAGGCAGAATACTTCACTAGCAAATTGTTATGTGTTGCCTTGAGGCTGTAAGAATAAAACAGAAAAAAATGGATCAATACATACAATGTTGAAACTTATTCCCACTTTACTTAAATGTCTTGTTCATTAATGATTCCATTTCCAACCAACCTAATACGTGAGAAAATGGATAATATTGTTGGGTCCCTAACTTTGGTAGATTCATCTGTGACTGCAATTTTTGGTGCCTATAGTATTTATATATACAGTGCCTTTGGTATGATAGGGAATGGTTTCCTAACCACAGGGAAATCTAGACTTAACATACATTACATGAATAATCCCTGTGGTGAAGGAACATGTATAACTAACTGAATTTCATGGTTTCCTGTTAAAGAGGGAGGACCAATCTTCACTGCACAGCTACAACCAAGAGACACATGGTGTGCAGACAGGTAGGAATGTAATTACAGAGAAGGGTTTGTACATTAATTGGAGTGAGCGTGGGGAAAAAAGATATACAGATTGGTTTTTGGTTCTCATTTTGTGTCTACCTCACTATCGTATGAATGACAAGGAGCTCTCTGCAACATGGCTCTATACTGAAAATATGCAGAAACACCTTTAAATACCATCTCCCAACAACTCATTAAGGTTATGTCTAAGGCTAGTGAGGAACAGAAAAGGTTTAAACCCATCCTATTCTTGAAAAGAACTACTTCCTGCATTAATGGCTGGTTCTTTTGTTGTACTTCAGAAATATTCACGGGGAATTAAAATATCAGCACCTGAGGGTTCCCTCCATTGAAATTAATACAGGGAAATTGCACATCATGTGTTCGGCTAGAAGTGGGCTTAAGTAAATTAGAAACATAGAAACATAGAAAAATAGGTGCAGGAGTAGGCCATTCGGCCCTTCGAGCCTGCACCACCATTCAATGTGATCATGGCTGATCATCCAACTCAGTATCCCGTACCTGCCTTCTCTCCATACCCCCTGACCCCTTTAGCCACAAGTGCCACATCTAACGCCCTCTTAAATATAGCCAATGAACTGGCCTCAACTACCTTCTGTGGCAGAGAATTCCAGAGACTCACCACTCTCTGTGTAAAGAATGTTTTCCTCATCTCGGTCCTAAAGGAATTCCCCCTTATCCTTAGACTGTGACCCCTTGTTCTGGACTCCCCCAACATCGGGAACAATCTTCCAGCATCCAGCTTGTCCAACCCCTTAAGAATTTTGTAAGTTTCTATAAGATCCCCCCTCAATCTTCTAAATTCCAGAGAGTACAAGCCGAGTCTATCCAGTCTTTCCTCATATGAAAGTCCTGACATCCCAGGAATCAGTCTGGTGAATCTTCTCTGTACCCCCTCTATGGCAAGAATGTCCTTCCTCAGATTTGGAGACCAAAACTGTACGCAATACTCCAGGTGTGGCCTCACCAAAACCCTGTACAACTGCAGTAGAACCTCCCTGCTCCTATACTCAAATCCTTTCGCTATGAATGCTAACATACCATTTGCTTTCTTCACTGCCTGCTGCACCTGCATGCCTACTTTCAATGACTGGTGTAACATGACACCCAGGTCTCATTGCATCTCCCCTTTTCCTAATCTGCCACCATTCAGATAATAGTCTACCCTCATGTTTTTGCCACCAAAGTGGATAACCTCACATTTATCCACATTATACTGCATCTGCCATGCATCTGCCCATTCACTCAGCCTATCCAAATCACCCTGCAGCCTCCAAGCATCCTCCTCACACCTAACTATACCCTCAGCTTGGTGTCATCTGCAAATTTGGAGATGTTGCATTGAATTTCCTCGTCCAAATCATTAATATATATTGTAAATAGCTGGGGTCCCAGCACTGAGCCTTGCGGTACCCCATTAGTCTCTGCCTGCCATTCTGAAAAGGACCCGTTTACTCCTACCCTTTGCTTCCTGTCTGCTCGCCAGTTCTCTATCCACATCAATACTGAACCCCCAATACCGTGTGCTTTAAGTTTGTATGCTAATCTCTTATGCGGGACCTTGTCGAAAGCCTTCTGAAAGTCTAGATATAACACATCCACTGGTTCTCCCTTATCCACTCTACTAGTTACATCCTCGAAAAATTCTATCAGATTTGTCAGCCATGATTTACCTTTCGTAAATCCATGCTGACTTTGTCCAATGATTTCACCACTTTCCAAATGCACTGCTATCCCATCTTTAATAACTGACTCTAGCAGTTTCCCCACTACTGATGTTAGACTAACTGGTCTGTAATTCCCCGCTTTCTCTCTCTCTCTTTTTTAAAAAGTGGGATTACATTAGCTACCCTCCAATCCTCAGGAACTACTCCAGAATCTAAGGAATTTTGAAAAATTATCACTAATGCATCCACTATTTCTGTGGCTACCTCCTTGAGTACTCTGGGATGCAGACTATCTGGCCCTGGGGATTTATCGGCCTTCAATCCATTCAATTTACCCAACACCACCTCCCGGCTAACCTGGATTTCACTCAGTTCCTCCATCTTATTTGACCCCCGTTCCACTGATATTTCCGGCAGATTATTTATGTCTTCCTTAGTGAAGACAGAACCAAAGTAGTTATTCAATTGGTCTGCCATGTCCTTGTTCCATGGCAGACCATTGTGTGGTATTTTAATTGCAAGAAAATCCCTACTTATTTTTTTAAAGACGTGAAGCAAAAGCACAGTGGTTTTACCATCAGGTATGTTGTGTCCCAGAAACTAATACGTAATTGAACCATGTTGATTAAGACTGACAGGGAAACTGGATGATGCAGTTAGCAGATTGCCAAATACATGAATGGTAAATCTTGAAATCTCCATTATATATGGTAGGAATTTGTGCGTTAATGGGAAACCTTCCCTTTGGCACCTCTGTCTCACTCACTCTGTTCGCAATATTTCCCGAAGAATCCCGTTCGACACTTGCATCCTCCTGTCTCGTGATCACAATCTGCTCCATTCTGGCACTTGCAGAGTTGGATGCAATCTTTTCCAAAAAATCCCACTGGACATCCTTGAACACAAATTCTCTGTTAGAAAAAGCTCTGTAAGGTTTTAACACTTCCTGAACCATTGCACTCCAAACCATGGGGGATTAGCAGGGTTTGAGAACTGCAACTAGTTCCAAGGTGTCCTAACTACAGATCTCCTGTTCCCAAAGCATCAGCAACTCTGGGGGTTCGCAGAGGCTAGAAACAGAGACACGTTGTGTAAGGGGCTTTTGCCAAAATCTGCCATTAACAGTGAGAAAATGGGGAGGAATTTGTGCAGAGATGGAGGCATATTTAAGGTACTTTAAAACAGAAACACTTGAATCCTACAGCTCAGGTACATCTGTGGAAAGAAAAAAAAGAGTTAATGTTTTAGAAAAACGTCAAACAGATTATAAGCAAATGCAGAGGCAGGGTAAAGAGGGAAGTGAGAAAAGAATAAATGGTTGTGGCAGGCAGCAGACAGGCAACAACCAAAGGGACAATAGTGCAAAGTGAAAAGCTGGTGGAAATGAATTAGAAAGAATTGTCAGAAGAGTTGCTCATTCGATACATGAATGGATTGGTTGTCTTAAGAGGAAAGCTTCTACAGGCTAAGTTGTGGATACTGGAGTTTAGAAGATTGAGAGGGGGTGATAGAAGTAAACAAGATCTTGATGTTTCTCGATAGGGTGGGTGTGGAGAGGATGCCTACTTTACTGGGTAGATGATCTAAACCAGGGTCACTGATTAAAAATAGGTCCTTTTAAGTCAGAAATTTAGCAAATATTTTGTCTTAGGTGTGTGTCTTTGAAATTCCTTAAAGGGCAGTGAAAGTAGTCTTTGGAAACTTTTACTATAGAGGAAATGTAGTCTTCATAAGCAAAACATGAAAGGTTACCAGCCGGAGAGGGACAAAATGGAAAAGTAGAATTGAAGTTATCTTCAGATTCGCCATGATCTTATTAAATGACCCGCTCGTTCGAGGGGCCGAATGGCCACCTCCTGCTCATGTGTTCATATATTCCAAATGTGACAAAGACAGGGTTGGATAAGGTGTAAATATAAATAGTAAAATTATTATATTACTTCCTGGAAGATGTCAAATATAGAAGAATGTAAAGTGCCCTGCTGGAAGACAAGGTGCTGGCCTCGAGCACATATTGAGCTTCATTGGAAAAGTGGACATGAACAGAGAGCTCAGAGGGGGGATTTGATGTAACTGGAGGCTCAAATGTAGGCATTTTGGAGGTGATTACCCATTGCAATTAGTCTCCTCAGTGCTGAGGAAATGATGTTGTGAGCAGCAAGTACAATAAATGCAGCTGTGAACAGCTTCAGTAACAAATTCACAATCTGATCATCCACATCTGGGAAATAAACCTTATACCAGTGGACTGCAGAGATGCCGTAATCATGGTCGTGGTCAGGAACGGACACATCTGACTGTGATAACACTGCTGCTTAATCTATGGAATTAACGGACACTGCTGCTTAATCTATGGAAACTCGTTGCCAGAGTTCCTCACAACTGTCTCATCCTATTGGCTGAAAAGGTAAAACCTAATCTAGTATGGATTCCATAAACCATGAGGGACAGTGAACATGATCTTCATCATGTGAATACTCCAAGACAATTCAGAGAGCAGGACCAGTCACTTTACATGGCCCTTTCAACCTCATTAATGCCTTTAACTCCTGTAGTTGTCAGGGACTGCGGAACACTCTTAAAAGATTCCCACAGAAATTTGTCTCCATTTTGTTAGCTCCAAGATAGTATGAAAGCCGTGACACCAACCAATAGAAGATTTCAGTGAAGACCTCATGTGGAACAAGGCTGCATCATTACATTCCCTAATCTTTTCCTTGCAATGCTACAGCTCACCCACCACAAACTTCCTGCAGGTGTAAAGCTGACCTTCAGGACCAATGGGGGGTGGAAGATTGCAACCTTCACGTGGTCCGCCCTGTTTCGACTAATGCAATCAACTCAACGTGCACCAACGGAAGATCAAATAGACCAAGTTGTCCAACAACTTTAGGCTGTGCACGTCACACAAAAGAAGAAGAAGAAGAACCAATGGGAAACTTCAACCACTGAGCCTCTGTACTACCCTTTGTAACTGGATGCTTGACTTTCTAATAGGCAGATCTCAATTGGTGCAGATTGGTAACGACCTCTGCTCCTCAGTGACCATAAACACAGGTGTACCTCAAAGCTGCGTGCTTATTCCTCTGCTGTACTATCTTTATTTTGTGACTGTGTGGTTCAGTGGTTTTTAACCTTTTTGGCACCAGTACGTGCATACGTGAACAAAATACTGTATGTGGTGTGTATCTTTGTTAGGTTCCTAAATATGGGCTCAACAAATTGATATGTTATTTGTGCCCCCGTCATGACCCCCGGCAAAGCCCAAACAACCTCCATACGGGGTCACGACCCCCAGATTAAGATCCACTGGTGTAGTTAAACACAGCTCATTTGCCATTGATAAATTTGACAATGAAGCCACTGTTGGTGGCTGAATCACGCGTGGGGTGATAAGTTAACGTACAGTAGAAATAAAACACCTGGTTGAGTGATGCCACAATCTCTCACTCAACATCAACAAGACCAAGGAACTAATCATTAACTTCTGAAAGGAGATGCCGGAAGACCACCGGCTACGTTTCATTTGTGGGTTGGTAGTGGAGACTGTCAGCATGCTTCAAATTCCTTGACGTTAACATTTCAGATGACCTGTGGACCACTTCCCATAACTCAGAGAGTGGTGAATCTGTGGAATTCTCTGCTTCAGAGGGCGGTGGAGGCAGGTTCTCTGGATGCTTTCAAGAGAGAGCTAGATTGGGCTCTTAAAAATAGCAGAGTCAGGGGATATGGGGAGAAGGCAGGAATGGGGTACTGATTGGGGATGATCAGCCATGATCACATTGAATGGCTCGAAGGGCCGTATGGCCAACTCCTGCACCTACTGTCTATTGTCTAACTTGGGAGCTATCACTTACCAGCGGTAGACATTGATGTTAAAGTTCACCATCGCCTTCATTGTTCCAGCAGAGTTGGTTGACTGAGGTTATCTGAAGATCAAGACTTCAGACCTGTATAAAACTTGTCATCTACCCTGCTCTATGCTTCAGAGGCCTGGACTTCCTCCAACAGGCATCTCAAAGCACTGGAAATAAAAAAATACTTCAAATTCACAATGGGGAGGAAATGATGAGGCACAAGGACAGTTGCTATATTTTATGTGACTGTGTGGGGTGGGGCTGGTTTTTTTGTGGTGACCAAGGAAGACACCAGAAGACAGCAGCGAGAAGTCTCCCTCCAGAATACCGTAAGGGGAGAGAAATGGACAATGTGGTTTGCAGTGGCATCACAGGGAAGGTGAATAATGGGGTGGGTAAAGGCAGGGAAGAGCGTTTCTATGTAAACTTCCTTCTTCTATGATTAACTTAGATTTATTTGGAAATCACATTCTCAGGAGGCGCTTGCCCAATCACCTTCTAGGGATTTTGTCGACCTATCAGTTTCACAGAAAAATGGCCATTTTGGTAATTTCAAAATATTGAGCCCTGACACCTAAGAATTTCACAATTAGTTGTTGCAATTTAATCTATTGATGAAAGAATGTCATTAAACTGGCTGATCAAACATCAGCAAAACATGCATTCAAGAACAAAGATCTCTTCAATTTATTTTTAACTAAAGAAACTAAGGTTTAATGACTGTACAAATGAAGGATTTGCTGTTTTATTTTATCACACCACAAGGTGGCAGGCTCTTCCCAGGTTGATTTCCACTGAAACAGTTACTTACTCTGCGTGCAATACATGCCAGTCCAGCCCTGTGTACATCGACACTCTCCATCATAAGCATTGCACACTGCTCCGTTATGGCAATTACATGTGTGGATGCAGTTGGGGCCCCAGTAGCTTGATTGGCAAGCTGAACAGAATGGAAAAGCAATGAACAAAGAAAGAGAAACAAAAATTACAAAATGAGTGTAGTTGCAGTATGGTTATTGCAAACAATGAAAAATGTCTTGGGTCTTTCCAGCCTTAGTACAGCACACATAGAGTAGAATTGATGTTCACATTTATTTTATGTATTCATTATTTTGATTACAGTTTGGAGAAAACAGGCCCTTTGGCCCACTATGTCTGCACCGATCATGATACCAATATAACTCAGCCCATCTGCCTGCCTGCTATATTTCTCCATTCCCTGTCCGTTTCTGTGTCGATTTAAATGCCTCTAAAATGTTGCTATTATATCTGGTTCTATCACCTCGTCTGACAGCCCATTCCTGGCATTTACAACTCTCTGTGTAAAAAATTTGCCTCGCCCATCTCCTCTGAACTTTCCCCCTTTTTTTAATGTTGATGTTATGCCCTCTACCCTGGGAGAAAGACTAACTATCTTATCCATGCTTCTCATATTTATTTAAACCTATATCAAGTCACCCCTCAGCCACCAACAGTCCAGAGCAAACACTCCAATGTTATCCAACCACTCCTTCAGCTAATGCTCTCCAATCCAGCCAACATCCTGGTATGCCTTTTCTGCACCCTCTCCAAAGCCTCCAAATCCTTCCTATAGTGTGGTGACAAAAACTGCACAAGATACTCTGTATGCAGCCTAACCAACATTTTATATAGAGGAGGCTCTCGACTAGGATCTCCTCCATATCCCATGCTTCTCCTTGCCCCTTTCGTAACAAGGACAGAGTCCCCCTTGTCCTCACTTTCCACCCCATCAGCATATAATCCTCCAACACTTTCGCCACATCCAACGGGATCCCACTACTGGCCACTTCTTCCCATCTTCATCCCTTTCTGTTTTCCGCAGAGACTGTTCCCTCTGCAACTCCCTGTTCAACTCGTCCCTTCTTAACCAAACCACCCCCTCCCCAGGTACTTTCCACTGCAACCGCAGGAGATGCAACACCTGTCCCTTTACCTCCCCCCTCGACACCATCCAAGGACCCCGACTGTCTTTTCAGGAGAGGTAGAGGTTCACTTGCACCTCCTCCAAACTCATCTACTGTATCCACTGTTCCAGATGTTAACTTCTGTTCATCGGCGAGACCAAGCAGGTTAGGTGATAGTTTCGCTGAACACCTCCACTCAGTCCGCCTTAACCTACCAGATCTCTCGGTTGGTCAGCACTTTAACTCCCCCTCCCATTCCCAATCTGACCTTTCTGTCCTGGGCCTCCTCCATTGTTAGAGTGAGGCCCAGCGCAAATTTGAGGAACAGCACCTCTTATTTTGCTTGGGTAGCTTACACCCCAGCGGTATGAACATTGAATTCTCTAACTTCAAATAGCCCTAGCTTTCCCTCTCTCTCCATCCCCTCCCACTGCCCAGTTTTCCCATCAGTCTGACTGTCTCCGACTACATTCTATCTCTGTCCCATCCACTACCCTGACATCAGTCTGAAAAGGGTCTCAACCCTAAACATCACCCATTCCTTCTCTTTAGGGATGCTGCTTGTCTTGCTGAGCTACTCCTGCATTTAGTGTCTATCCAAAATTTTATATAGCTGCAACATGACTTCCCGACTTTATACTCAGTGCCCCAACCAATGAAGACAAGCATGCCTTCTTTACTATTTTCAGGCAGCTATGATCTTACACCCAAGATCTATTTGTACATCATTACTTCAATTAAACCTGCCATTTACTGTATACCTTTTCCTTACATTTGATCTGCCAAGGTGTAACACCTCACATATCGGATCAAACCCTATCTGCAATTTCTCTGCCCAAATATCCAACTGGTCTATATCATGCTGCATCCTTTGACAACTTTTCCCACTAACCATCCTCCACCAATTTCAGCTTCATCTGCAAACTTATGCCCCTGCACCACTTAAGAAACCTGAACGGAAACCCCTGGAGACTTTGCGCCCCACCCAAGGTTTCCGTGCAGTTCCCGAAGGTTTTTGTCAGTCTCCCTAATGGTCGAAAGTGGTTTCCGCTTCTTCTATGTTCCGGCGATTATTTCAAAAAATTCAAAACCGGCCGCGACTAAAAATAGGTTGCTGTTTTAAAAATCGGTCATTTTTTAGTCAAAGCCGGTTGCGATGCTAGTTGAAGGTGGTTGCTGGAGGTTGCAGGTAGTGGAAGGTAAGACCTTTTTTTCACCCAGTTTTATTCCACCAGGGAGGTCTTACCTTCCACTACCTGCAACCTACGGCAACCACCTTCAACTAGCATCGCATAGAAGGCAGAAGAGGCCAATTCACTAAATGAATTTAAAAGAGAGTTAAATAGAGCTCATGAGGCTAGCGGAATCAAGGCATATGGCTGATTGTAGATTATCAGCCATGATCACAATGAATGGCGGTGCTCCTGCACCTATTTTCTATGTTTCTATGTATGCAGTAAATGCTAATAATCTAGACATGCAACTGCCCATTTCTCAATATGTTCAGCAGATGACACTTCTTTATCACAGTCAGTCATTCCAGCCCTTACTGCCATCACGTAATAGATTGCATCCAGAAGTCAGCCAGCATGGTCCAGTGGTAGTAAATTGTGAAATGCATGAAAAACAATGTCTGGAAGATGAATAGAGCATTCTTAATGTTCAGTTTCTTCGAGTGAAGCTTTTCCTTCTGGTTACTTCCTGCCATGCAATGATTTATACATGACAGACTAAAGCCCATTATCAAATGAGGTCGATATAATGAGGGAATGCTATTGTGTCTGTGAGCAGGCACAATATGGGGATGGGACACACACACACACAGTAACTCGTATTAAAACTTAGCATCTTTTGGTCAGGCACTTTAACCAGGAGGAGAGAAGAGTTGTACATGTAGATAGGATGAACAGGTCAGGTCTGTGCATGTCGTAATGGATAACTAAACAAACTGCTTAAACAAAGAGGGAAGCTTTTCTCACTGGATTCTCAAAATAAAACAAATAGAAATAAATCAAAAGAAGAAATAAACCTCAGCATCTAATAACATTAAAAATAAATCTAGCATTACATTAATGTACAATTAAAAAAAACCTTCCAAACTCTAACTTCTTGTGGTGATCACGTATTTGGGCTTGGATTGGACGCTTTGAGGCATGCCTACTGAAAGTGGCCGACTCACTCCACATCAGGCTGGAGCTATCGGAAGCTGACTCAAAATGATTGTTTTATACCACTGGTTGCAACATTTCTCCTAACTAACAAGGTCTTTTCTTTGAGTGCAACTATTCCTCTCCCTCAAAAGCAATAGACGAATTGCTGGTATCATGCACATTTTCAAGCGATTTCTCCAAGTATCTTTGAGTTTTGTAATATGACGTGACCATGGAACCTAGTTCTCATTAATGACTTGTTCCAAGGAAGTTCCAGCTCATAGCATCTAATGTTGTAGTGCAGTGATGCCCCATAGCTCCCGGCCAAGGGGAATGTGAATGATTCTTCGTGGCTCCAGTGATCAAAGGGATCCGGTGAAGCTGCACATTTATCAAGGAGTTATGAAATTTGGAAAACAAAGAACTCCGACATCAATTTGTTTTCATCCATTTCAATCCTTTTATCACTCAGGCAAGATCAGGATAATTGTAAAAAATTCTAGATGTGAAATAAGTTCAGTATGATACAGGGGATCATGGTCCAGGAGCACAGGCTAGAAGGGAGGTCGAGGCAGATTCAACAACAACTTTAGTGAAATATAGGTTACATTGGGAGGTTCTGAGGGACCAAAACTAATGAGAGCATATTTTCAAAACCCACCAGAAAGATTCTCTGGAATGCTTCCATTCCAATCAACCTGCAAAGTTAATTTGAAAATGCCATCTCTGCCTCAGTTCCCCCGCGTTGGTGCATCTCTGCCAATGATCTGCTGGGTCTCTGGTGAATGGTGCTCATCTCTCAACTGCTTCTGCTACATTTATATATTTATGTTTTTTTTTTAAACAAGAATCTGCTTCAATCAGGAGTGAAAATCCAAGATAATTCGAATCAAGGGAACCCAAGTGTGAATCTAACACATCGGATTGCTGGTGAGGTGCTGTATATATACATATCTTCCCATCACTTACTCTGAGCACAATCTCTTCCAATCCAGCCTGGGTAGCACTGACAGGAACCATCAATAGGGTTGCAAGTGCCATTGTTTGAGCAGAAGCAAGTGCCAGAGCAGCTCTTGCCAAACCTTCCACTTGCGCAGACTGTGGAAAGAAACAAAATGCAGACCACACTCATTAACAAGCCATTGACACACTGGACTTTTGTTTTGTTTGGTAAAATTATTTATTGAAGGGTTGGAGTTACCTGTATGAATATATACACACACACATACATACCATGGGGGATTTTTGTTGAAAGCTTTACAAAAGTCCATGTAGACAACATCCTTTCCCCTACCTTCATCAATCTTCTTGGTCATCTCCTCAAAACACTGCAAACAAGTTTGTAAGACAAGATCTCTATTGCTCAAAGCCATGTTGACTACTCTTAATAAGCTTATGCTTCTCCAGGTGCGGGTAAATCCTATCCCTAACAATTTTCTTTCATATTTCCTTACCACTCATGTAAGGCTTACTGGCCTATAATTTCCTGAATTGTCGCAACTGCTTTCTTAAACAGAGGAACAGCATTGGCTAGAGGGTTAGAATAAATGGTTGGAAGGATGAAAGTAGCGGAATGCCACGAGGATCAATACTTGACACACAATCATTTATAATCTTTAGAAATAGTTTGGGGGAGTGGCAAAGTATAAGACTTCCAAGTTTACCGATGATATGAAAACAGGTGACATGAAAACAGGTGATATAAAAACAGGTGGGATGGCATGATTTGATGAGGATATTTGGATCTACAACCAGATACAGGTAGGTTGAGGGAGTGGGTGAAAACTTGGCAAATAGATTTTAATGCAAAAAAGTGTCAGGTCACACAATTCGGTAACAAGAATCAAAAGGCAGATTAACTAAATGCAGAGCAGTGGGAGATTGCAACCTTCACGTGGTCCACCCTGTTTCGACTAATGCAATCAACCCGACGTGCACAAACAAATAGGTCAAAGTCAGCACATTTCTGGGAAAGATGCACATTTTGTGTCTTTAGCATTGGTAACCTATTGACTCGATATTACAAAGCAGTTTAGGAAATGCCATGTCATACGGTATTATAGAAAACCACATCCACAGGAGTCTCTGCTTTTGACACCAAGGACACTTGCAGGTATAATAAAGGCATTTCAGTGTACACCACAGGACTGAAGAATCAGCTCATGAATCCCTGAGGAAACTCAGTGCAATAAAATGGACAAGGGGCAAGTGAGGGCAGTTAGTGTGAGAAATTCAAAAAATGCAATCATACCAAGACTGCAGACTCAGCACCTGTCACACAGCTCCAAGCAGAGATGAAACACAGAGCATCGAGGTAACAGCCTCATTGAGATAAGAGAGAAACAAGTGACTGCAGCAGCTTCAGTACACTGTGTAACATAAAGTAAAAGGCCTGTCCCACTTGGCTGTCATTTGCGCTTCATTTACGGGTTATATGTAAAATAGGCCGACGTGTCGTGATGCGCGACGTCGCGCGCAAATCACGCGTCTGTTGCGCGTGACATCATTAGAATACCCTGCGGCGTGTGGCGACGCATGGTTACGGACGTCGACGTAGCCATGTGTCACCACACGATACACGTGAGATGTCGGGACGCCAGCGTGAAACGCCAATGCGTCAGCGCGCGTACACGATACGACACGCGGATGCCACGCGAGGTTTTAGTTACACTACAAAATCCTGGAGCGCCGCACGATATCGCGCATCACCGCATGTGATTCCACGCCTCACCATGCGCAATGCGTGCGTCACCCACGCGCACTCCACGTGTCATGACGCGTCGACCTATTTTACATATGACGCGTAAATGAGGCGCAAATGACGGCCAAGTGGGACAGGCCCTTAAGGCCCTTTTGCTCAAACAGCATGTGCTGGTGCTAATACTTTAGCTGCTCTCTCAATGGTGCTTTATGGTCACGTGAAGAGAATGGGCTAATTAGGGATAGCCAGTATGGCTCAGTACATGACAGGTCATGTCTCACTAACTTGATTGAGTTTTTTTGAGGAGATAGCAAAGGAGATTGATGAAGATAGGGTGGTGGATGTTTTATATATGGATTTTAGTTAGGCTTTTGATAAGTTCTCTCATGGTAAGCTGATGCAGTAGCTTAAGATGTACAGGATTTATGATGACTTAGTCATTGTCAGTCACACTGTGATGCCCTGCACAGCTGGGTATTTTGCTTGCAATTATTCCCAAGGCACACACTTGGGTGGCTGCCCAAGAATATTCACCTTCTCTGGAACTGTACAACAGTGGCAGAGTCAATGTCTTCAGGAGAAGGGGGACAAAGAAAACAAATTGAGAAAAATAATAATTTTCTTATGCAAAACTTTTGCCACAACACAAGTACACTTATTAGACCAACTACTCATAAACAGAGTTCCTGAATTAGAGCATCTTCCTGTTTAACTATCCCCCACTGAGATACAATTTTGCTGAACCACTCAATGTTCACTGCCATTGCAAATTTTAAGCAATAAAAGCAATGTTGTAGGATTGTGAATGCTGTAGATTACAAATATTTTACGACTTTAAAAGAACTTATTCCACAAACTTTATTTTAGTTAATCAGGTTCCAGCCTTGAAGCCACATATAACCCTTCTAAGCCTTTTGATCAAACACAAATATCGACCTCAGACCACTCATTTGGCAGATTAAGCCCTGAGTCAATTAGAGACTCTTCTTGTTTTAAGTTGCACATGACAGGGGTTCTATAGCAGCATAGCAAATCCTCCTTCAGATGACTTCTTTGATGGTATAGCTTGGCTTTTTAATGGACTAGGAATTAATCATATTAATCTATATTCAATCAATATTTAATTACTGTGCATAAAAACTTTATGAAGTTGGGCAAATAAACTATTTGGGGAAAAAAGTTGGGTAATCATTAGAAACTTATAATTAAACTTGCTAACAAGCTTAGCACTTATTTCAGGTACAGTGCCATGGGAATACAATCTAACTTTTCAGAAAAAAAATCAAAGAGATAAGCCTACATGGTGCCAATGTAACATCTCGTTAGTTAGAAACACTGCTTAGGAATAGGGTTACATCATTACTGCTTCATCCTCCGACACATAAACAGTGCTCATGTTCTCCAATGCCAGACACCCTTAAAATGTAGAGAATCAAGAGAAAGCAGCGTTTAGGGAAGGGAGAACAGCTTGGAGTCACACTTTCAGAGTCATTACTGACACGTTCCTGCAGGTGATGAGCCAGGGACAGTCACAAGGACACAGATGCTTTGTGTTTGGTCAGTATCTTGCTCTATTGCTGAGCTGTCTTCTCAGGCACCAGGCAATACAGGAAATCAGCCTCGGCAAGCAGCCCAGAAATGTAGAGAACGGATAACTGATGCATTATTCTACAGTATCAACACTTTGATCTTGTATACTATTGAACTGCAACCACAGCATGACAATGTTTCCTAACCATAATACATCACAAGGATCTGCCAATGTACTGAGGTTCTTACCACAGTAGGTGTGTGTCCATTGGCACAGTGGTCTATATGAACAAAATGGGAGCAGACTCCATGCATGTTACACTGACTTCTTGGCAGAAATCACAATACTTTTCATATTAAAATCATGTAAGCCCATGTCAGGTTTACTTGATCTGAGAGTTAGCCTAATGTAGTCAAACAAAAATTAACATTCCTGTCAGTAGTCACTGACAGAAGAAAGAAAAACTACAAGGAACTGCAACCAATTCATTATGGCATGAACTGCTGGGTCTCAGCAGTCGTTCAGAAACCATAACAGGTGGGATGCACTATAATGAAGCCCTCCAGCAGTTCCAGGATTACTGATAACTGATGATACCATGCAACGCTGCTACCCAAAGAGGCCTAAACATGGAGGAACAAACTGTCTCCATGAAGCCAGAGTAGGGACATGCAATGATCAAAGGGATCAGATATGAGGATCTCAGAGATCTACCAGAATTTTCAAATCCCTTCAGTACGGCAAGTTATCCTGCTGGCTCTACTGGCTACTCTATCAGGAAGACTGGTGAATCTTACACATACTCCAATTAACCTGTTTGTGGATATGTGCTTCCACGTCCCTTTAAGGAAATTTACTGTGTACAGGGATAGCTCAAAGCAGTCTTAGTGACACACTGCTATCTTCCTTGTGTCACATTATAAACTCATTGGGGATTGGGGGGAATACTTCTCAAGTTTGCCCTGCAAAAACCTCTTGAAGCTTGGGTGCAAGGTCATAGTCAGAGAGTGATACAGTGTGGGAACAGGCCATTCGGCCCAACCTGCCCACACTGGCCAGCATGTCCCAGCTACACTAGTCCCACCTGCCAGTATTTGGTCCATATCCCTCCAAACCCGTCCTATCCATGTACCTGTCTAACTGTTTCCTAAATGTTGGGATAGTCCTTGCCTCAACTGCCCCCCTCTGGCAGCTTGTTCCATATATCCACCACCCTTTGTGTGAAAATGTTACCCCTCTGATTCCTATTATATCTTTTTCCCTTCGCCTTAAACCTATCCTCGATTCACCTACTATAGGCAAGATACTCTGTATATCTGCATGAATTATTCCTCTCATGATCTTATACACCTCTATAAGATCACCCCTCATCCTCCTGTGCTCCAAGGAATAGAGTCCCAGCCTACTCAACCTCTGCGTATAGCTTAGACCCTCTAATCCTGGCCATATCCTCATAAATCGCCTCTGCATCCTTCCCAGCTTGACAACATCTTTCCTACAACATGGTGCCCTGATCAGAACACAATTCTCTAAATGTGGTCTCACCAACGTCTTATATCAACATGACTGCCCAACTTCTATACTTGATACTCCAGCTGATGAAGGCCAATGTGCCAAAAGCCTTTTTGACCACCTGATCTACCTGTGACTCCACCTTCAGGGAACTATGCACCTGCATTCCTAGATCCCTCTGCTCTATAACACTCTCCAGAGCCCCACCATTCACTGTGTAGGCCCTGCCCATGTTAGACTTCCCAAAATGCGACGCCTCACATTTTTCTGCATTAAATTCCATCAACTGTTCCTAAGCCCACTTGGCAGATCCTGCTGCAATTTTTCACAACCATCTTCACTATCTGCAAAACTACCCACTTTTGTATCAACTGCAAACTTGCCATTGGGAAAGTTGAAATCCCCTACCATAACACCCTTATTTTACTTGCATCTGTCTTGCAATCTCCTGGCATATTTGTTCTAATTCCCATTGACTATTTGGAGGACTGCAGTCCACCCACAACAACATGTGCATCCCTTTCTTGTTCATCAACTCCAGGTCTGGGGGGATGCAGATGGTAAGAGAGCCCAGGAATGAAGAAGATTGCAAAAAGTGGTGTTCTCTACAAAGTCCATCATGGGTACCTACCTCCCCACCATTGAAGGGATCTACAAAAGTCGCCACCTCAAAAAGGCAGCCAACATCATCAGGTACACACGCTGACTCTGGTCATGCTCTCATTTCACTCCTGCCATCGGAAAGAAGGGAAAGGAGCCTGAAAACTTTTTCCACCAGGTTCAGGAGCAGCTTCTTCTCTCCAACCATCAGGCTATTAAACATTACAGCTTCCTACTAAGGTCCAAAAAACAGGCTTGGCTGGCACAATTACTGTTATTTTTTAATATACTGAACTTTTTGTTGTTTATTACAGTGTTTACAGAGTACTATGTTTACTTAGCTGTTGTGCTCCTGCAAATAAGAATTTCATTGACATTTGATCTCTTGGTCATGTCAAAGCTTCAACAGTCAAAACTTAAATGGAATTATAGGGAATATACACTGACCAAGAGAGTAAGTCTTGATCCACCAATTTACCAATCACGATGGTCTAAATCAAATTCACCAAGTGATCTCCACCGCATGCCCTTGAAACTCGCCAGGCCCCACTTGCTATGCTCCTCTGAAACTTGCCTGGGCCCCAGGGTCCATGCTCCACTGAAAGTCTCCAGGGTTTCACTGCCCAGAAACTCATCAGGTTTTCTGGGAAATTTATTACATTACTACATAGTATCTAAAAAAGTGAAAGTGTGCTGGGAAATTCATAAAAATAACATAAAAATAGTTCACAAAATGTGACATTTTGGCAGCAGTCCAGAGTATGCTGGAATATCAGAGAATGCACATGGTAAGAGTCACTGGGAAATACAGAAGAATTACACTGTGGGATATGTATAGAAGATTTACAGCAAGAGATTTACAAGGAGTGCACGCTATGAAAAGTGGGGTATATGGAGGAAATAGAGGAGTTATATGAAGATGGCATCAGAGGATTTTAAACAACTAATAATGGTATAGAGAGATTAAGATTGGTATATTTAAGAGATTTGCACCAAAAATAACGTGAGATACAAATGACAGAAATAGTCAGAGAATAGAGAGATGTTTGTACTATATATAGACAATATGTCAAAAGACAGCAAGAGTGACAATGAGAATTTATGGCCAAATATTCTGGTTTATCTAACAGTTAAGAACAAATCACATTGGTTGGTTACAACCTCAACTATACCCACAAGTCATGGGATAACATAACATGAAATCATTCATGACATTCCATTCCACCTTTTGGTTATTACAGCTTTCAAACACGACCTGAAATGTGCACGTGGAAATCCCCACTGTCAACCTGATGATGAAGGTCGTTCATTTGATTTTTGATACTACATTTCATTTTACACTAAATCTGCCACTGAACTGCAGGACCACATTGTTTACTGCGAATTACATTTTCCTTTCCACCACCAGGAGTCTATTAGTTAAAACACCAATGCGTTTCATAAAACTGTCATATATACTGAGCCTGAAAGAAGGATCGACCTCCTGGTCAGTATTATTTAATCTTGAAGAAATGCTGCTCAGAGGTATTGTTGAAGTTTGTAATGTTGGATTTGATAGCATACTTGAATGAAGCTTTAATATCACATTCTGTTCTTTACTAAGCTCACTTCCAGCATTCTAATCATTTACCACCTTGGGAAACTATAGAAAAAGTAGTGGAATGGGCTAATTAAACATCTCTTCAAAGAGTTAGCCAGATGTCCTGATTCTGTGCTGCAAGATTTTATCCAATTCCTGTAAAACTATAAATATGACAACTTTTTTACATAATGTAAAAAAATAAATTATATTCTTGATACTGCAAGTGCAAAGAAAGCCTATTCAGCCCCGAGGAAATGATAGAGATTTGGTCTGTTGATACCAGTGAATGCAGGTTCAAATCTACCATTTCTTACACAATGGACTTTGAGACTCAGGCTCGCTATGCTCTTGACATCAGAGATTTTGTTACAAAGTGAAGAGTCACTTACTAAAATGCACAAAAAATAGAATGCTGGTGAAAGTCATAAGGTTGTCTATAATTTTCCTCCACATATGCTGCGTGCCCTACTGAGTTCCCCAGCACGGTTTTTGCACCAGATTCCAGTATCTGCAGTTTCATGTGTCTCTACTTATTAAAATGATTTCAGTATTGTGTTCATGTAGTCTTCAGTAAGTCACATTAAATATTCATGAAATTCAAGTTTGCCATGTTCCTTACCTTGGTCGCAGAGGGGACCCGTAAAGCCCGATAAGCACTCGCAGTGGCCTGTGACGTGGTGACAAGGTCCGTTACTGTGCACACACTGGGGACAAGCTTGGTTGCAATGATGGCCATAAAATCCAGGAGAACAGACTGAAAGAAAGCAGGAAAGCTCATAGACTAAACTAATTTCTCAGGGTTTTATTTTCATAAAATGCTGATCAGAAGATTATCAAATACTGAAAGAAATGTCAGAGTTTAGGTCCTGGATGAATGATCAAACCCAGTGATGTGCCAGAGGCCGGAATTACCTCTTCTTAAGCAGACATCTGAGAGACAGAGTGATTTCCTTCCTTCTTGCCAAGGGTAATATGTGGAGATCAAATGTATGAAAGGAAAACAGCTTTTGAAAACCCATTAAATGCAACCAGGCTAGGCTTCATACTTACTCCTCTGGCATGTAGCTCCTCGATATCCAGGCGCACACTCACACGTTCCATCCTCGGGTGAGCACGAACCCCCATTGTCACAGTTACAGGAATTGGAGCAATTTGAACCCCAACGTCCCTGCACACATACATTATCACAGCGAATCCCTGGAGAAAGCAAACAGAACAGTTTTAAACACAACAAGATGTATGCCACAAATCCGCAACCTCCACTGGTTTGGGTGGGGGGGGAGAGAGGTTAAAATACTTAGGATCAGGCTTGGACCTCCGTTGTTTGTATTATTCGGCAATGATTTGAATGAAAATGCAGGTGGTGTGATTTGTAAGTTTTCAGATGAAACAAAAAATTGAGGCTAATGGGGAAGGTTTTCAAAGTTCACAGCACAATTTAGATCAATTGGATATTTGGGCAGGGAAATGGCAGTTAGAGAATAATCAGGGCAAGAGAGGCGTTGTATTTTGGCAAGTCAAATGTACGAAGAAAGTATATGGTTATTGGCAGGAGCCTTCAGAGCATTGATGTATGCGGGGATCTTGGAGTTCAAACCCATGGCTCCCTCTAAATGGCAACACAAGTGGATGGGGTAATGAAGGCATACGGCATGCTTGCCTTCATTGGTCAGGACAAAGAATATAAACATTTGTAAGTCACATAATATAAAACATTTTGGTTAGGCCCCTTTTGGAGTATTGCACACAGTTCTGAAGAATGTGGAGGCTTTGGATAGGGTGCAGGCCTTTCACCCCAACTAGTCCATGCCAGCAAACATGCCCCATCTACACTAGTCCCAACCACCGGCGCTTGGCACAAAACCCTCTGAACCTATCCTATCCATGTACTCATTCAAATGTCTCTTGAACGTTAAGATAGTACCTGCTTCAACTACCTCCTCCAGCAGCTCGTTCCACATACCCATCACCTTTTGTGCAAAAACGTTATCCCTCAGTTTCCTAGTAAATCATTCTCCCCTCACCTTAAATCCATGACCTCTAGTTCTCGATTCCCCTTCTCTGGGCAAAAGGCTGTGCATTTACCCGATCTATTCCCCTCATAACATTGTACACCTTTATAAGATCCGTCATCCTCCTGTGCTCCAAGGAATAACGTCCTAGCTTGCTCAACCTCTCCCTATAGCTCAGACCCTCGAGTCCTGGCAACATCCTCGTAAATCTTCTCTGTACCCTTTCCAGCTTATTAGCCACGCAGAGAAGTTGAATAAAGTTGGACTCTGGACCATGAGAGGTTTATAAAAATTGTAATACTAGAGGGCACAGGTTTACGGTTCGAGGGAGAAAGTTTAAAGGAGACGCGTAGGGCAAGTTTTTCTTTAAACACGAGAGTGCCTCGAATCCTCTGCTAGGGGAGTGGTGGTAGCAGATATTATAACACCAGGCTTTTAGACAAACACATGAACAGGCAGAAAGTAAGATATGGACTATGTGCAGGCAGACGGGATTAGATAGATTGGCATCATGGTTAGCGCCGACGTGCTGGACCAAAGGGCCTGTTCTATGCTGCACTTATCTATATGTCACAAAACATCCTCGTAAATCTGGAGAAACTCAGCGGGTGCAGCAGCATCTAAGGAGCGAAGGAGATAGGCGACGTTTCGGGTCGAGACCCTTCTTCAGACTGAAGAAGGGTCTCGACCCGAAACGTCGCCTATCTCCTTCGCTCCTTAGATGCTGCTGCACCCGCTGAGTTTCTCCAGCCTTTTGTGTAACCCTCGATTCTCCAGCATCTGCAGTTCCTTCTTTAACATCCTCGTAAATCTTCTCTGTACCCTTTCCAGCTTATTAGCCACGCAGAGAAGTTGAATAAAGTTGGACTCTGGACCATGAGAATCAAAACTATATCTTACTAACTTCTTCTTGGAACCCTGTGACCCCCAGTTGATTAAAAAAAACTGATAACTGATAACTGAAAAAACTGAGTGTCCTCTGAGTGAACACATCTGTGACGACAGAGAAATATCAGGAAACCAGCCAATGGTTCCTTCTGCACCTAAACAATGTGTCGTGTCCCTCTGGTATAAACAGATTCTCCAAGTGTTAATAACAGTGGGAATATCATTGTACCCATTGGCATTGTTATATTTAAATGCTCTGGGGTGAAGTTCTGCAAGCCCTTGAGATCCTGGCAGACAAACAAAACCCAGTGGGAATTCACAGCACAGCTCGAAGTAAATGTGCTGGGAGACTACTGTACGTGCTGCCTGATACCAACAATCCAATAACAATGGCACAAGGCTTGAACAACTGAGACCTCATTTACATTTCATCTTTCCATATATTATGTGCACTTAGAAGTTTCTATGCTTCCACTATGTGAAGTGCCTGTGCTTAAATGAACAGCTCTGTGGCAATCAGATATATATACACAAATTTAACTCTCCCAGAAAAAAAAAATATTCAAAACATTTCCTATCCTTTATTGCTACTGAAAAATGTTCATGTCAAAGGTTCTGTGACTGGAAGGTCAAGTGGGGTTCCATTCCAAGACGTTACCAATGCCTCTGTTGAAGGCATCCTTGATTACACTTAACATGTACATAACATGTTAATGTCTTAATGACAGCACAAAAGAAGTGGGGTTTCAAGTATGAAAAGTCTTAATGTGAATTTCTACCATACCAATTTATTAAGTATTTTACATCACTTGAGTTGAGTATGTCTTGTTAAAAAAACAATTATAATATAAAAAAGTGCATCCTTATCATTCTGTATTGCAAGTTACTCAAACCGCTGAAGCTCTCACAACAAATAAAAACTGATAAATCGTATTTTAACTTTTGACCCATAACTCAACAATTCACTCAAAACTCCTGTTTATGGTCCTGCACCCAGGAGAGCAAACATTCAGCAAATGACAGCTTTCTTCATGGCAGTACACCGCCTGCCATTGGTCCTAACCTTGGCTTTTAATAGATAGTACATACATCACTGGAGTCAGGAAATAATGTTCAGGATTAACCTTTTCAAAGTGACATAAACCTTATGTACCTCTACAACATTTCCTGTCTTTTTCAGGATTTAGTGTTCAAGTTGCTAAAACTATTCCTCATCACTCATTTTTGTGACAGTTGTACTTGGTCTTGTGGGACTTCTGTATATCACTTCCAAGACAGGAATGTTTCCCTTGTGCCTTGTTGACCAGAAATGATCATATTATTCAAGGTGCAATGTGGCCAGAGCATTCCACAGCTCCAGCACAATAGCCCAATAAAACATTGTTTGCTTTGTTCCTGTCGATTGATGACTGGATAATACTGTTGCCTCTAATCTCTTTCTTAGCTACTGTAGCAATGTTCACTGAATGCCCATTTTGCCTTTTATAGCTTAACACCCTGAACTTATTTATCACCAATGTCATCCGTTGTACTTCTGCTCATTTGAAAATATTGTTGGGAAATTATTGCATGGAATCTTCTTCCCATTCTATGGCATTTTATCCATAAAAGGGATGTGAGTGCCATTAGCAAGGCCAACATTTATTGCCGATTCCCAACATGAGAAGGTGATGTTGCCCACTGGCATATGCGATGAAAGTGCTCCCACAGTGCAGTTGGGAAGGGAGTTCCAAGATGTTCAGGATTTATATGTAAATGCATTCCTTTAGTGCAAGTATAGAATACAGCAAAAACAAATACATCACTGATACCAGTAACAGCATTAAAAGTTAGTAAGTAGATGACAAAACTGGCATTTTGTCTAATTAAGTCCTTGGAACCCTCTGCCCCACACCATTGATAATATTTCTATATTTAATATTATGCTTTTTTGAGGAATGTGGCGTTAAATAGAACAGATGGAGGAGATCATAATATAAATCTGTGAGGAGCAAGTTTCTTCGAGTTACATTAACAGAGCAAATGGTAAGGTGTTAGGTGATTTATTTTATTTCTGTACCATGAATCTGAAAATACTGTTGATCGTGAATGCTATACTCAGAATACGTGGCATTTTATCTACAGCAGGTACAATTAAATAATGCGCAATGCATTTACTTAAGGGTCCTGACATGTTTCAAGTCAAAAAGCAGACCATGCTCCTTGTACACTTGCCACCTTAATTTTAATGTTTTTGCCATTATAAAATAAGTAATAAGGTTTTTCCAGAATTTTAAAGGCTAATATTATTTTTTAATGTTAAAATGTAATTTTCCCCACACATTTTGAGCGTATTTTCATTTTCACTTTTTGGGGGACATTAGACATTATTAATGAGGAAATAGTCTTGACATTTGTAGCCATGGCCTGCGTACTGGCAGCCTACAGAATCCGGGGATAGTTTCATTGCGTAATATGCCGGACAGCATCTGGACTGTAATCAGGGATTCCATCAGATATAATGGATCAGATTTTAAAATTCATCATAAAAGGCATTAGATGATACGTCTGTACCCTGATACTGTTAGTGTATAGATTTGAAATAATTTATAGTTTGGATCAGGCCAAATTCATTCTCCTTTCACAAGGACGTGGATAATCTCATCATCAAGGGGATCTGTGAGTAGAACAATATGCAGCTTTGGAAGTGATGAAGAGCATTGTAGATTTAATTTTCTTATATATCATTTCAGTTGATTTTAGTCCCCTTGGATGAGAGAATTCGCCACCAAGACACGAGACAATTTTGCTTGTGTCACTCAGCATTTACAGCTCAAACTCCAAACTGCCTCTACCTCACCAAAAAGTCATTTTTAGTTCCAGTAACTCTCAATTTATTGAGTGTGTATGAATCAGTGATGTTATTCATTTAGATCTCTATCCTACTTTCAGGCCATCACCCCAACCACTTCTCACAACAGTCTGGAAATAATACAACCTCTAACAATCCCTCCTGGCAATAGGCAATTGTGATTAAGAATACAGTGGCATTAAAAATGAACCTTCTCGGTTATTAGTCCATATAGCAGCACGCTAAACAGGAAGAGTGCTGCACAGCCTGTTTCATTACCGATTCATGTGGCATCCATTGAGACTTCTAACTTAATATTAATTACTTACAAATTAGGGGGGTTTCAGCCACTTCTGTCCTTTTCTTTGGAAACTGCATTGAAAAGTAGTTGTTCCACAAAGCACGGTTATAATTTTCATCTCGTGCATTAAAAAGGAAGCTATGATCACAAGACAGCCTGTAACTGTGTTCTGGACTAACCAAAGATGGACACAAACCACCCTATTTCAACTGCTCCTTGCAGTTCATGCCTTGCCAAATCCCTTTCAAATTCAGAAGGAGGTACATTTTAATTAATGGATTTTTTTTAATGTGCTGCATCATTAAATCAAAATTAATCAACCCGTTTAAATTTATTGAGATAAGAGTATGAAGCCAATTTTAAACAGGGCATATATTACATTTAATAATTATTAGAAAGAACATGTCAGAGTTTAAACATAAAAAATAATTCCATATTCAGAAAGTCAGAGGTCTAGTTCCAATTTTAGAAGTGCATGAGATACAGTCTCTCTGCAGAAAATCTTGCCACGTATGCAAGTTTCTCTTTTAAAATTGGTACGGCAAAAATCATAAATATTTCTATCTGCAGAGTGATGCTTAAAATTTTCTTTCAACTCTTAGATCTTTTCTCTTCTAATAATTTTAGATAGTGCAACATTCTGTAAAGGACTCCTACATTAGATAGCAGTGGATCTATCACAACAGAGAACAGGAGACATATCTGCAACTGGATTCTCCACTTTGGGGAAGGGCTGTTCCTCAAGTCCGTCTCTCTAGTCCGCACCCTCCTGCACAAATTTCATTCGTCCTTCACCATTAATGTAGTGAAAATCAAGTCACTGCAGGAGTGTTATCAAACAAAAATAATTGATGGCGAGGTGTCAAAGATGCAGGTTTTCAGGATAGGGATGGAGGCAGAGTACTTGAGAGAAGATAGTCCAGAGCTTGCAGCCTTGGCAGCTGAAAGTTATCGTCAATGGTGCTGCATTTAAATTACAAGGTGAGGGAGAGGATAGAAATAAAGAGCAGATATCTTGATGGGTTATTGAGTGAGGGGAATGACTGAGATAGAGTGGTGAGGCATGGAGGCATTTGAAAAATAGAATGAGCATTTTAAAACTGAGGCAGCTTATCTGGGAATCTATGTAGGTCATTTTCAACCACAGAGAAGTCTGGTGAATGGGTCTTGCTGCATCACGATAGAGATTGGAAAGTTTTGGATGAGAAACTGAGAAAAGTAGCTGACGATGCAATAATCAGGACGAGAGGCAGATGAGCTTCTTGGCAATGGAGCAGATGAGGCAGGGGCTGAGATGAGTGACTTTACAGAGTTGTGAATAGACGGTCTTACTGAAAGCAGGGAAGCAGAGTTTGAAGCTCAGCTCAGTCAAATGACACAAACTTGTGAAGAGCCTGAATCATAAAATCAATACTGCACAATAAGACCATGTCAGTTCCTGCTGAACAATTTATTCTGTTCCATTCTTCAAGGCTTTATGGATTTATGCCTGGAAGGTCATGTTTGACTAATCTTCTTGAATTTTTTGAAGAGGTTACTAGGGAAATTGACGAGGGTAAAGCAGTGGATGTTGTCTATATGGACTTCAGTAAGGCCTTTGACAAGGTTCCTCATGGAAGGTTGGTTAAGAAGGTTCAACTGTTGGGTATAAATGCAGGAATAGCAAGATGGATTCAACAGTGGCTGAATGGGAGAAGCCAGAGAGTAATGGTGGATGGCTGCTTGTCGGGTTGGAGGCAGGTGACTAGTGGGGTGCCTCAGGGATCTGTGTTGGGTCCTTTGTTGTTTGTCATGTACATCAATGATCTGGATGAAGGGGTGGTAAATTGGATTAGTAAGTATGCAGATGATACCAAGATAGGGGGTGTTGTGGATAATGAAGAGGATTTCCAAAGTCTACAGAGTGATTTAGGCCAGTTGGAAAAATGGGCTGAAAGATGGCAGATGGAGTTTAATGCTGATAAATGTGAGGTGCTACACCTTGGCAGGACAAATCAAAATAGGACGTACATGGTAAACGGTAGGGAATTGAAGAATACAGTTGAACAGAGGGATCTGGGAATAACCGTGCATAGTTCCTTGAAGGTGGAATCTCATATAGATAGGGTGGTAAAGAAAGCTTTTGGTATGCTAGCCTTTATAAATCAGAGCATTGAGTATAGAAGCTGGGATGTAATGTTAAAATTGTACAAGGCGTTGGTGAGACCAAATCTGGAGTATGGTGTGCAGTTTTGGTCACCCAATTATAGGAAGGATGTCAACAAAATAGAGAGGGTACAGAGGAGATTTACTAGAATGTTGCCTGGGTTTCAACAGCTAAGTTACAGAGATAGGTTAAATAAGTTAGGTCTTTATTCTCTGGAGCGCAGAAGGTTAAGGGGGGACTTGATAGAGGTCTTTAAAATGATGAGAGGGATAGACAGAGTTAATGTGGACAAGCTTTTCCCTTTGAGAATAGGGAAGATTCAAACACGAGGACATGACTTTAGAATTAAGGGACAGAGGTTTAGGGGTAACATGAGGGGGAACTTCTTTACTCAGAGAGTGGTAGCGGCGTGGAATGAGCTTCCAGTGGAAGTGGTGGCGGCAGGTTCGTTGGTATCATTTAAAAATAAATTGGATAGGCATATGGATGAGAAGGGTATGGAGGGTTATGGTATGAGTGCAGGCAGGTGGGACTAAGAGAAAAAAGTTGTTCGGCACGGACTTGAAGGGCCGAGATGGCCTGTTTCCGTGCTGTAATTGTTATATGGTTATATGGTTATATGGCTTTCCTATTGGCTTGTAAATTACTGTGTTAAAGAAGGAACTGCAGATGCTGGAGAATCGAGGGTTACACAAAAAAGCTGGAGAAACTCAGCGGGTGCAGCAGCATCTAAGGAGCGAAGGAGATAGGCAACGTTTCGGGTCGAGACCCTTCTTCAGGCTTGTAAATTACTTTCCTCAGGTGGCTACCCATTTCCCTACCGATGAATGTTTCCTCTACCTATATAAACAGGCCGTTTTACTCCACACGCACACACATGTTGTATCTTTCATGCTTCCCTATGTAAATGCAAGCTTCCAGGCTGAGCCAACTAGAACAATCTCTCTCTATTTAGACCATCACAATCTTGAACATCCAGTCAAATCTCTTCCCTACTGTCCTTGCTCAAAGGAAAACTGCAGCTTCTCCAGTCTATTCCTGGAACCATACTTGTGCATCTTCTTTAGGACCTTCACAATCTTTATCAAGTATAGCAACGATAATTTGGATGGAACACTCCAGTTGTGGCCCGCAAATCTGTTGCAATAATTCAAGCTGACCACTGCTTTTGTATTTTTGATATACCAATGAAGATCTAGCTTCCATATATTTTATTAAAGCACATGGATATGGAGAGCATGTACACTTGTTGGAGAATCTAGTACCTGGGGGGTACTGTTTAAAAATAAGGGACTCCTATTTAACACAGAGATAAGGCATCTTTGCTTTCAGAGGGTGGGGGTTAAGGTTTTTTTTTTAAAATCATGAAAATGACTTCCTCAAAAGACACGGAAGCAAACAATGTGAATAATTTTAAGGCAGCAGTAGATAGATTCTAGATAAGCTTGGTAGTGGAAGGTAAGCAGTAATGGAGAGCTGAGTTTATAATCAGATCCGCCATGATGTTGGTTAATGGTGAGGAGTCTCGAAGACTGTAGCCAATTGTGCTCTAATTTCTACATTCATGTGTAGCAGCTTTGTATATATCCTTCTTCCCAGAGCTACCTTTTATTATGTGTTGGGAGTTCAAAATTCAAGAGGGAGAATCCAAGATATACACTTCTTAACAGGACTAACAAACTTGTAATAAGATGTGGTTGAATAATACCAAACTGCTATTTTTGTTTCATATCATAATACATACTATTGCTGTGGCAGAATATGTTTTACTGCTCTCTATGACCTTTCAGGAAGCTGTATCAGATGTCTACGGTATTTTCAAAACATCAATGGAAATGCCATTCCAAAGCATGACAATGGAATGGTATGTTAAAGAGCTGAATTGCATTTCTAGTTTTGTGATTAGTAGGAAAGTAAAATAACGTGGAATAAAAATAATACATCAATATCAGAGTTGTACTCCAAAGTGGTAACCAAAGAATATTGAACTTTATTGATATTTACCAGTCCAGCCTGACACACAGTGACAGAATCCAGTGACTGGATCACACCCATCTGCATGACAGCAGTCACAATGTTCACTGCAGTCTAAACCGTAGGTTCCATCCTACAACAGAGAAGAGAGGGTTAAAAGCACAATCCCCAGATCAGCATCTCAGTATTTTCTGCAAAAATTTTCACTGCTCAAGTCCTGGGGATAGTAGAGAGGGCCGAGTGGTTCAGACATTGTAATCGAGGGAGGAGTGAGGATTATCACTGTTGTGGGAGGTGATGAGAAACCAGAGATAGTCATAGAAGGCAAATATTTGGTATAAAGCAGGCCTACATGAGGTTGGTTCCCAGCTCTGGATCCTGCAAGGCTGATACTCTTTAATTGGTGAACCCCATAAGTACTGTGAAAGCATGAGTACCTTGTGACATATATGGATGGATGGATCAAATAAAAATCACAAAATCCTGCCATTGGATGTAACTGTGCATATCTCGGCTCCTCCAGAAGAAAAACTGTAGATTTTGTACAACTCACGAAATCCCTGGTTTTACTGTATGATTGTTTAATTCCAATGGGGAAAGAAACAAAAATCAATGGAGTGCATGGAAGTGTAATATAACTCCGTCGACTGTTTCAATATTTAACGCTGCCTCAGGAGAGCAGTCAACATAATAAAGAACCGTTTCCACCCTGGTCATTCCCTCATCTTTCCTCGCCCGAGCAGTAGAAGATAAAAAAGCTTGACAGCATGTACCATCAGATTCAGTATTTTCAGGAAAAGCTTACTCACTGTTATCAGAGCACTTCCCTTCAGCTAGGGTGTAGTCCTGATCTCCCAACTTACCTCAATGCAACCCTTAAAAAAAAATTGTCACTTTCTCTGTAAGCGTGATGCTGCAACTATAATATTCAATCTGCTATTTTTCTCTTTGTACTACCCATTGTCCGTGTATAAGGCTTAAGTGCATTCAAGATTTGACAGGATAGCGCACAAAAATGTTCACTGTATCTCTGTCCTCATGACAATACTGACCAGGGTGGAAACGGTTCTTTATTATGTTGACTGCTCTCCTGAGACAGCTATTAATATTGAGAGACTCCAGGCTATTATTTCAAATGTGAATAATCACCCAGCTTACCTAAATATTTCAATTAGGAAGACGTCTTAGATTAGAATTGAAAAAGAGTAGCAGTCTTGTCAGATAATTTGATTGACATACTAACAGCCAATTGTGATAAGACATTTGCACACATGGGGGGTTGGGTTGTTCTTTGTAGTTTGCGATATACAGCATGGAAACATGCCTTTTGGCCCACCAAGTCCGCGCTGACCATTGATCACCCATTCAAACTAGTTCTATGTTATCCTTCTTTCCCTACACATTAGGGGCATTTTACAGAGGCCAATTAACCTATTAAATCACACGCCTTTGGGATATGGGAGGAAACTGAAGCACCCGGAGGAACCCCAGGTGATCACAGGGAGAACTCCACACAAACAGCACCCAAGGTCAGGATTGAATCGGGTCTCTGGCGCTATGAGGTAGCAGTTCCGCCAGCTGTGCCATGGTGCTGCCCTACATCACAAGCATGTTGCTATATAGGTAGTGGAATGTGGATTTTCACCAGTGTTGCATATTCTCAAGGTAAACCAGAAATTTAAAACATAACTTACTGGGCATGGCTGGTTGCAATATTTGCCACTCCAGCCTGAAGAACATGTGCACGAGCCATTTTCTGGATTACAATCTGCTCCATTGGCACAGTGGCAGCTATGATTGCACTTAAGTCCCCATGTACCACTGAAACAAGAAATGGAGCAATCCACACCCTGCCATCCTGAAAGACAAGCACCAGCAATCAAGGCAAGAGAACTTCTGTCAGTAATAAACATTCAATCCAATCCCACTTTAACTTTTTAGCATAGGAGAAACACTTCCTAAGATCCCAAGGCAAATGATTCATTCGAGTGTTTCATCTGGAATGTCTGAGTGTATGCAAAGCTTTTCCCTTTTGGGAATGGCATGAAGCAGAGGTAAATCCCTGGGGAGAACAGTCTCAGATTTAATCAGGGCAATTCAGAAGTGGTTCGGACCTGAACTGGGCCTGGAATCCAGTTGACGGCCCCGGCCTGTTGTCAGTCTCACAACCTGTTGTCATTGACTGATGGACACTCCAGTGATGCTGCAAGGTTGTTGTGCCAAGGGTTTGTCCTGGACCATGACTGACTTTACAGGAACTCTACAGCTGGACTGAAATGTCCATACATGCTCCAGTCTGGTTCTGCATCCAGCAGATACCCAAAAGATCAGTATATCTCTTTGCTGGCCTCTACCATTTGTACTTCCTAATTTTCAAATACAGTCTTGCTGACCGTTGACCCAAAACATTAACTGTTTCTTCTTCCACAGATGCTGATTGACCTGCTGAGTGCTTCCAGCTTTTATTTTTCCATTTTGGTGTGTTGCTGATCTACATTGGTTTCCAGTCCCTCAGTATTAAAGTTCTTGTCCTGCTTTCCATGCCTGACCCCACTCTATCTTTGCAACCTGCCAAATATAAACCAACTCATGCACTTTGGTGCATTCTGATTACAAACCACAACCGCCCCCATCCACAGACACCTACCCAAACCCTCTTTCAGCCTATTCTTGTGGGCAACGGTGGGCCATCTCAGTTAACGTGCCAGGGATTTGTAAATTTGTCACCAAATTTAGAATTATATTTCTGAACCTTATTGAACCTTCCTGCTAATTTATTCCTAGACTCTTTGAAATACCAATGTTTTTTTTCTCATTCTTAGAAAGCATATTGGGACATTATTGATATCACTGTTCCTAATATTGTTAAAATGTCTGTGTGATTTCTCTTCCAAGCTTTTTACGATTTCACCCTACATTAGTAGTCATGCTCACCCATAATAACTGTAGAGAGATGCAAGCATTACTGGCAAGGAGGGCTCTATTCCTCATAAAAAGTGATGGAATAGACACCATAAGAGAAATTTCCTTTTCAATTACATTTCTCACCTCATTTCGTAAAGAAAGAACATTTATGATAGAACAATGAAAGGCAGATGTCTGTACCTTCTTTACAAATACAGGTGCCATCAATAGGAGAACAAGTTGCACCATGCTTGCAGTTACAAGTGGATGAACAGTTGGACCCAAATTTACCAGGAGGGCACAAAGATGAGCAATCTTCCCCCTGTAATGCAAAGGAAATGCATTTTGCCAGATAAAGATCAAATGTGTTATTTGAAAGTACATCAAGTTAGCCAACGTAATCCAAGCTATCCCACAGCAGTTGTCATGTTTTGTTAATTTTTTTCTAATGCACAATGCAATCAGACACATTCTGTATTTATCCAAAAACTCAGCTGTTTATTTACAAGGCAGTACACAAATACATATGCTAGGCTTAAGCTCTGCTAAACTGTTTTATTGTTTGAGAAGTATATACACCACATGACTTTGATCTCCAAAAGGAGCACAGTGTAAACACACAGATAGATACAGAGAAAAGCTTTTTTTTGTGTGGATAAGGATGCATTACATTCTGCTCTCCACTTTTGAAAAACAATAGCCTTTTATTATTCATTAATGCATTTTCTGACATTTATTGCCTATCACGATAAGGTTCAGTCAGATAGATGGGCGAATGTTGGAGGGGGCAAGCAGACAGCACAGCTTTCTCTTGTGGGTGTCCTCTCTCAAGCATGTTTACTGCTTCAGAAACAGTTGGGGCGAATGGCCCCTTGGGGAAAAGAGAGCTGTAGTGACTCAGTAGTTAGGGAGATGTAGTGAAAACAAACAAGACTACAGGATGATATGTTGCCTCCTAAATGCCAGGGTCTAAGATTTCTCCAAGCAGTTGCAGAACATTCTCAGGGGGAAGGGTGGGTAGCCCGAGGTTGTTATATATATTGGTACAAACCAGAAAGGGATATGTTTCTCCAAAACGAATATAGGGAGTTATGAAGGGTTGAAAGCAGGACCTCTCGGACTCTAATCTCCAGATTACTCCCAATGTCACCGGCTAGTGAGGGTAGAAATAGTAGGTTAGGGCAGATAACTACGTCGCTCAGGTTAAATGTAATTGTGTATGATTTTTTAATAGTTTGATATTTTGTGTAAAAGTATGTTTTTGAACTTCAGAGACACTCACTAATTTTCAAGTTCCTTAACAGCTGGTTCAGCCTGAAAAGTGACTTAAATGGCAGCCAAAGTGCTTCTGTGGGATTTACAACTGGGAAAAATTGCGAGCCCATGAATCAAATACTAGAGGAAAGCTTTAAGGTGAAAGGGGTAATGTTAAAGGAGATGTGCAGAGCAAGTTTTTTTTAAAAAACAGTGGATGACAAATGCCTGGGGTGGGGGTGGGGATGGTGGTGGAGGCAGATACGATAGTGGGACTTAAGAGACTTTTAGAAGGGCACATGGATATGCAAGGAATAGAGAGATATGTTGGTCTTCGCATAGTGTTCGGCATAGACATTGTAATTTGAGGGGCCTGTTCTTGTGCGGTATTGTTCTATGTTCTAATACACCCCCTGTCCTGCCTGTCAATCAATTCTGAATTCACGGCAGCATATTAACACCTATCCCATGTGCCCTAACTTTACATAATTACCTCTTATGTAGAACTTTCCGAAATTCCAAACACACAACTACTGGTTCTCCGTTATCAATTCTCCAATTTACATCCTCAAACAGTCCTGTAGATATGTTCAGTTTGATTTTGTTGTGATAAACCCATGTTGACTTTGTCCAATACCGTTAATACTTTCTAAGTGTTCTGTTACTGTATCTTAACACATTCCAGCATTTTCCCCACTGCTGACATTAGGTTAACTGGTCTGCAGTTCATCATTTTCTCCCTTATCCCTTTTTGTCAATGGTGGGGTTACATTTGTCATCCCTCAATCAAAATAAACTGCTGTGGAATCGGAAGAATTTCGGAAATTGATCACCAATGCATCCACTATTTCCAGGCCCACTTCCTTTATTACCCAGAGATGTAGATTATCAGACCCTGGGGACTTGTCAGCCGGCAGACCCATGAATTTTCCAGACACAATTTAATACTCATACTGGAGAAGAAAGATCTTTGGTCAAATGGTAGCTTCCTGTCTTATCTGGGATTATATTTGTGCACTCCTTTGTGAAGACAGAACAAAGTATGTGTATATTTGTTCTACTAATTCTTAATTTCAAATGATAATTTTGGCTGTGGGAAACCTCTATAATATCATCTGGGCAAATGTCCATCCACATCATTATAATGACTTCCTCCTTCACTAACAACATCTCATCACCTTGTTCCCTTTGGCTTGTCGTTCCTAATATCAAATACCCTAGTTATTTAGTGAACTGGGCATGGGAAATGACCATCCTGGGCTCAGTGCTGTTCACACAGTGACAAGGCATGGGATGCACCCTGATCTGGCCTCCATTGTACTCCTGACATCTGAGGGTAACAAAAAACTGACGAGGAAAATCACAATCATGAAAGCCTGCGCAATGCTGGTGAGAGAAATGGACTTTTCAGGATAATCACCTTTCACTGTCGATTTTTTTTTCTCTCAAGAGAGAGACCGCCGGTTACATAATTTGAACATTTTCTGAGTTACTTTTTAGCAGTTGGGGGAAACAAAATGTTTTTTTTTTAACAAAACAAAATATTTAAACAAAATATGTTTTTTATATTGTTCTGTCTTTCTGGGGGAAATAAACCTGTTTAACAGAATTCTGAAACAAGATACATCAAGAGCAGTTCTGGCTGAAACAGTATTTCATATCTTAAATTATGTTATTGTTTGTAATTATTGAATGCCAGGCAGGCTTACTTTAACTAAAATTAGGGACTTGGTCATGAAAAATGACATGTGCAATGATGCATGGCAGAATCTGTTCTGCTGCTCTGACTTCATTTTATCAGGCGTCATGACGTTTGTTATTCAATAGCAAGTTTTCCGATTGAAGGACTATGTTGATGTTAATTCTCATCTAATTAATTCCTATGCACTTTTCAATGCTATCTTAAAAAACTGTTATATGTGTAAATAGTTTGATCTCCTAAGAAGAGGAAACAATGGTGGAGGAATTTCTTACCCAAGCCACCTAGCAACTAGAAGACATAGCGATGGAGTGGCTCAGCAGGTTAGGCAGCATCTTAGGAAAACATGGATAGATGACATCTTGGGTCAGGACTCCTCTTCAGACTGTTGTAGTGTTTGATGCTGTTTGACCCGCAGAGCTACTCCAGCACTTTGTGTATGTTGTAAACCAGCACCTGTAGTTCCTTGTTTTCACGTAGGAACAAGCTGTGTAGCACCCGTGAAATTTTCTAATCACCTTGTTTAAAGTTCTGGCCACCCTGCTATAGAAAGGAAGGCATTATGCTGGCATAATGCAGAAAATATTAGTAAGTATAGGACAGGGGGACTTGTGTTAGAAAGAGAAACTGGACAAGCTGGCGTGTTTCCTCCTGTCACGTAGGAGGCCAAGGAGGTATATAAAATCTTAAAAATGTAGATAGTTTTTTTCCAGGATAGGAATTAAGGAGAGAGGGATATGTTGGATTTAAGAGCCTCTTCCAGTACAGCGTAATTCTATGCATCTATGTTCCTCCCTCTGTTCATGGAGGAGAAACATTTCAAATAGTTTCTTCACCATGGATAACTAAAATTGCCAAAAGGCCACATGAAGAACCAACTGGTTAGGTGGCAACTGTAGAAAGAGAAACGGAGTTTGTCTCTCGTCCGAGACAAACAGACCCTTGTTACAGACTAGAACTGTTAACCCTATTTCTCCTGCCACAGATGTTGTCTGAACTGCTGCATATTTCAGATTGTCAGAATATGCCATTCTTGCTTTGTAGATCAACCAACCTTCCCTTGAGCGGGACACTCAGTTGACACTCTCGGAGTAAGTTTCTAAATTGTCGGTATACAGAACACAAGAGGACTGAAGTATGAAAAGCCAACCAGTACACTAGCTCTTTTCCTATTGCATCCAGATATTGTGGTACCCTTGCTTTTGCTTTAAAAATCTCGACAGGTAAAATGAGCAGGCATCCCATCCACTACGCTAAACATTCCTTCTCTCAACTGCTGCTGCACAGAGGCTGCAATGTACACCATCTGCAAAATACACAACAAATACTCTGATATCACCTTCCAACCACAACAATCCTCTATCTCCTAGACAGATTGAGCTATGTCCAAGGGGGAGCATCGCTACCTGCAGCACCCCCTCCAAACTGCACATCATCTTGATTTGGTAACATATCACCGGTCCTTCGTCATCATTAGGTTTAAATCCTGGAACTCCCTATCCAGCTGTATTATGGTTGTACCTTCAGCAGCATTTAAAAGGTAGCTGCTCACCAACATATTCTGAAGCGTAGTTAGGGATAGGCTAGAAATGGCAATTTTACTATTGATCCCAATTCAAGAAAATGACTGAAAATAAAAGTCACCATTGAGGTAGAGAAAATGTCTACTATTTAAGTTTGCTTTTTCAAATTTAGCCATCTGCATTATCCATTATTTTATGAAGACCATGCTGTTTAGGCATCCTATATGAGAATATGATCTGCATTAAGCAGCTCAACATGCAATTTATTGGTTTAAACATGAACTGCAGCAAAGAAATTGGGTAAGCAACCAGTTTCCAGGTCTCCATCGTAGCCATTCTTGAGTCAAATACTCCAAAGTTGGTGATGAGATGACACTCTTGTCATATTCGCTCTCCATCAATGATAAAATCTCAAGTTAGCACCGACTGGCAGTTGTGCAGTAGGAAAAGTTAAATACTCAATAAGTTACACACAGTATGGAGGAAGCACAGCACCTCCAATAACTAAACCAATGGGCCATTGGTTCTCTTCATTATCATCCAATGCATATAAATAAAACATTCACCTTATATCCTGGAGCACAGGCACATTTGCCAGTGACACCATCACAATTAGCTCCATTCTGACAGACACAGATTTGCTGGCAGCCCTCTCCATGAAAGCCAGGGGGACACATCTCATTGCAGTCCTGCCCAGTCCAGCCTGCTCTGCAGGAACATTCACCAGACAATGGATGGCAGCTGAAAAGAGTATCAAAGAACCAACTACATAATCCTCAATTTAATTAATTGATCACATAAGAAGCAAAGTTGTTTTATTCAATAAAACAATCAAAGAAAACATCAACAAACTCCAATCGCAATCCGTGTTAATTCAGAGTTAACGTTAATCACTGGAATGGGGTTTGTAGGAACCAATAACTGAAGGGTTCTTATAAGGAATTATAGTTGATTTGTTAACCTATTACTGCTGATATTTTGAATATTTTAAATGGAACTGCAATAACCAATGGAATATCAGGGAAAGAAGCTTCATGTGCTATTTCCAAGCCTCATACCCCTGGCTGTTGGTACTGTATGGTGGGTGCAACTATAAAATTACACAAACATGCAGGAAATGATAGAAAATGAGACATTCTGTCCAATTTTAAAACGTTTATCTGTCCGAATGATTATTTCTCCAAAAGCAGGCAGAACATGGAGAAAAGCAGATTTGGATTTTTGCATCAAAGTCATTGTGCATGTGCGGACTGACTGGTTGAGATATCTTTTGACACCATGGAAAACAAATTAGTTAAAGAAATTTACCAGCATAACAAATTAGTAAATTGTTCTTCTTGGACTGTTATTACCTTTGGGTATGTTTGCCATTGCAAGGACACTGTTTATTGCACTTTAGTCCATACAGCCCATCTGGACACATTCTGTCTTGGCAACGATCACCAGTAAATCCTGGCTTGCAAAGACATGCTCCATTAACATGATAACATTCAGCTCCATTCTGGCACTCACACCTTTGGGCACACTGCAAGCCGTAACTGCCGATAGGACACTCCTCCTGACACCTATATGAAGCAAAACATGTAGAGAGTTACAACGAGGAGATGAAGTCCTACAAGGATTAATTTTCACTACACTAAATAAATACATGTTTTTCATACCAGTTAGCTTACAGAGCATCTACATTTACTTTGTGTGAAATGCATGCTATGAAATCGCTCGACTGGGATAGCTTTAACAGAAGAATTGATTTGTAGGTCAAGTAAAGAGCATTTATTTGTCAAATGCTCTGGATAAGAACCAGAACAAATATACAATAAATAAGCAGTTATTCTGGGTAAAGCCGTCCTTGATATTGCAAAAAGAAAAGTACCTATAGCAACCATAGTGGTGCAAAGTGGTTCAACGATGAGGTAGGATTGTGGATAAGGTTGTGCAGGATATTTTAAGCACCTTATCCACAACCCTACTTCAACGTTGAACCACTTTGCATCACCAAGGTTGCTATAGGTACTTTTCTTTTTGCAATATCAAGGACGACTTTACCCAGAATAACTGTTTATTTATTGTATTAAAGAAGGAACTGCAGATGCTGGAGAATCGAGGGTTACACAAAAAGCTGGAGAAACTCAGCGGGTGCAGCAGCATCTAAGGAGCGAAGGAGATAGGCGACGTTTCGGGTCGAGACCCTTCTTCAGACCTCAGGTTTTTTGTGTAACCCTGTTTATTTATTGTATCTTTGTGGGACATATCTTCGGAGACATGTATGCCCAGGAAACTAAGCCATCGACTCTTTCCACCACCGACTCACCAATGAGGACAAGTGCATGGTCTCTCACCATTTCCTTCCTGAATTCCACAATTAGCTCTTTGGTTTTGCTAATGTTAAGAGCAAGATTTTAATTTTGGAACAACTCAACCAGATTGGCAATCTCTCTCCTGTACTCTGCCTCATCATTACCCGTTATTCATCCAATGACGGTGGCATGGTAGGAAAATTTAAAGATAGCATTGGAGCTGTGGCTAGCTATGCAGTGATGGGTATAGAGAGAGTAAAGTAGGGGACTAGGCACATGGCCCTAAGCAAGATTGAGGTGTTACCAATGCGTCCTGATTAAGGTCTGCCTATGAGGAAGTCAAGGAACCAGTTGCCTTGGGAGGAACAGAGACCCAGTTTCCTTAGTTTGATCATGAGTTTGGAAGGGATGATGGTGTTGAACGATAGTTGATGAAAAACAGCCTGAAGAACATGTTCCTGTAGTCCAAGTGATTCAGGGCAGAATACAGAACTCATGAGATCACATCCGATGTTGACCTGTTGTGGTGGTAGGTAAATTGAAGTTTGAAGGTATGTCGCGTCCTCTCTTCAATCAAGCACTGATAGTATTGAACTCATTTGAGAGTAATACGATACTGTCTCTTGAACTACTTGGTTTAGCCTTGTAAGAATTGATGGCATGCAAGTCCTGCCACAGTTGCTGAGCATCCAGTTTTGTCTGGAAATAATGGGTACCAATATTAATACTTCAACCTCATCAGACAATGCAATTCCGAGAATAATCCTCTTCTCAAGTGGGCCCTCAGAATAAACGATGACTTGTTTCCAATCAATTTCCAAGGATTATGAAAAGGCAGATGAGCATTCTGGGACCTTTTCATTCTGCTGTTGGTGTCGGAAGTACCTGGGAGTTTGTGCAGTTGTTTGGGAGGTGATGTGTTCCTTCCACTAATACTAAACTAGGCGCTGATTTAAAATTTGATGGGATTGTGAGTACAATGAATGATGTACAGATGCTTCAAGGGGATATCAACAAGTTTAATGAATAAATGAAAACAGGGCAAATAGAATATAAAGTGAAAAAATGTGAGTTCATCCACAAAAGCAGTTGGTCAGTATTGGGCATGGGTAATGTTGCTGTTTAAAAGGACTGTTTTTTTTAGGAACTTTGCTGAATTTGAACAAGTAATTAGGAGGGCAATTATATTATTTAGTATGAAAAGGTTTGTATCGAGAAGTAAATAAATCTTATTGTAATTATATAGAGCTTTGGTGAGACTGCGCTTGAACTATTACGAAGTTTTGGTCTCCTTACTGAAGAAGGATATACTTGCCATAGAGTGCAGCAAGAATTCACTAGATTGGCTCAAGGAAGGTAGGTTGGATGAGGAATTCACTAGACTGACGCTCAATTTTTTATAATTTAGAGGGATGAGAGGAGATCCAATTGAAACTTTAAAAATTCTTAAAGGTTGTTAGATCTAGCAGGGTATTTCAGCTGACTGACTGAGGCGCTATAGGGACTGAAGTCAAGTCAAGTCAAGTTTATTCGTCACATACACATACGGGATGTGCAGTGAAATGAAAAGTAAGGAAAAATGTATTTACTCAGATGTAATGGACATGTTTGAAGGAAACATTATCAGCTGAAAATATCAAGGATTAAGATTACCTTGTGTATTTTATCAGTAAAACCCTTCTGCCTGTTGAAGTTGAAGTCAGATATGGTTGTTCAGGCCGTAAACAAGCAGGACTGCTATGTGAAATATGGGGCCATAATCCCACTGAAACACCATCTTTCTTTACTCTTCATTGCAACCCAAGGTCTTAACAATAGTAGATTGAAAGCCGTCTTAGGTCTCCACGAGTGCTTAGATCAATACCAGAAAGTGACTGATAGACCTGGCCATGAAACCAACAGGCGCAGAGAGGGAAAGGGAATCTCCATGTGTGTTGGATGCTAGGGCCTAATGAGTGCAGAAGCAACCAATCAATCATTTCTATGCATCTGGATTTATAGACAGATGAAGGGTAACGCATTAATCATTGGTAAAACTGTACTGTCTTGCCCAAGTTTGCACAAAGTAAGGATGATCCCGGTATCACAATTGAGAGAGGATTCCGAGAACACTGCTGGGGCAGGATGGAGGATTGACAGACCTGTGTGCAGGTTAAACAGAATTCTTGTGTAGACCTCAATCAGACTCTGTTGAGATTGATTATTAAAATCCACAAAAGCGGGTGATGAACCTTTGGAGTGCCCTATCCCAGAGGGCTGTGGTGGCTCAATCACTGGGTTCATTTAAAACAGAGACCAGAAGATTTCTGGCCATTTAGGAAATAAAGGAATATAGAAATACTGTTGGAAAATGGCACTTGGGTAGAAGATCAACCATGATCTTATGAACGGTGGAGCAGATGGTCAACTCCTGTTTCTTATGGTCATTCTGAGCTTCTATGTGCTCCTGATAAATGGTTTTCAACCCCAACCGAAATGCTCCATTTTCTTAAAGAAGGAACTGCAGATGCTGGAAAATCAAAGGTACACAAAAGTGCTGGAGAAACTCAGCATCTACGGAGCGAAGGAAATAGGCAACGTTTTGGGCCGAAACCCTTCTTCAGACCATTTTCTTCATGAGCCTAAGATTTCCAGCTGTCAGTGCAAATGTTGTTGATTTTTAAAAAGGCCTCAAGCACACCCTTGAATCTTTTCCCTTGTCTACCTAGTGATCTCTTTCAATGCCAGAGGTTTAAAATAGAAAGTTTATTTCAGGAGTCTGGTGTCAGACAAGTGAATAATATGTTCTGTCCAGCAGAGTCAATTGAGTGTAATCAGGATTTCAGTCCTGGGGATTATTGGCCTGTGAAAGAATGCTAATGTAGATTTGTTTATTCTTTCAATAGGTTTGTAAGTTTTTTCTTTGCATTGGTAGTATTTTGGTGGTTTCCTATCTTGCCCTCGTAGATTACCAGTTCCTGACAAGGCCCTGGAAAACACTGACCACAGCGCATACCTCAGGAACCATCTAGTATCCGAGGTAGACATTGATGAAGGAATACATTATCACCTTTAGTGAACCAGCACAGCGTTTGGATACCTGCGGAAAAGAATGCTTGATGAGCAGGACCTGAAGCCTAGCATAAAACACACTGACTACTGAGTAGTTGTGACCCTGTCCATTTAGCTTTTGTTATAGACCACCAATAACTAGCACCTCAAGGCACTAGAGAAAAATCAAGAATAATCACTGTTTAGCTGTTACTGTAAGATTTGTATCTCAATTACATTAAATTCTAATTGAGGATCAGGAATTTGGTCAGGAACAGCTTTCACAGACGTTCTACAAAGCAATACATTACATTTTTAAAGATAGTTTTCTCTGTATCTGTCCTCCCTCCAGCAAAAACAGAAGGCTCCCCAAAGACAACTGAAACAGCAAATAGATTATTTCTGTTAGTGTAAAAATGGATTTGATTTGATTTACGCCAAACGGATATCATTGTTAATATTCTCATAACTACGATAAAGCTAGTTATCATAGAGATTGGATAGTTTATATATTCTTGATGGCAGATGGTTGGACAAAAGCCAGAGATGAAAAGACAAAAGGATTGAAGAGTTGCAAATTGTGAAGCTAGAGGAAGTAATGTAAGTTTAAGGAAAGGGAGAAATTGGTGTGAGCCCAGATGGGTCACAAGGGAGGGGCAAAGAAAAGAGGTGTGTAGGGGAAGAAAGGGGGGGGGGGGTTTAGTTACCTAGAATTGGGGAATTCAATGTTCAGACCAATGGCTACCCAAGCGGACCATGAGGTTCTGTTTCTCCATTTTTAGTGTGGCCTCACACAGGCAATGGAGGGGGCCCTGAACAGAAAAGTCAGCATGGGAATGGGAAGAGGTGTGAAATGGTTAGCCACCAGGAGATCCAGAGGGCCTTGGCAGACCATGCGCAAGAGTTCGGCGAAACAGGTGCTGAGTCTACGCTTGGTATCCTGAATGTACAGGAGGCTATCTTGGGAATACTGGATGCAGTAGATGAGGTGCATGTGAACCTTTATCTCACCTAAAGGGCTATTTGGGGTCACTGGATGCAGGTGTGGGAGGAGGTCTGGGGATAGGAAGATACCTGAACTTGAGAACTTTGCTAACTACAAATAAATAATCAGACCACTTTTATTAAAACAGCAGTAGATCGAATGTTTTACTGGACATGTGCTAAAGCATACATTGGCATTAACAATAATAAACACCAAAGAATAAAAGGTTCTTTAGCCCATCACATCTGCTCTATTGGACTTCCTTCACTCACTATCTATTAATCCTGTTTCTGTGTCACGTACTAAAGAGCTACACTGAATGCTGGTTCAAATTTGACTTCAGATGTTTCTGTGTGAAACTTGCACATTCTCTGCATGGGTTTCCCACGGGTGCTCCAGTTTCCTCCCACATCCTCATTGCATTCTGGTAAATTATCTCTCGGTGTAATTGAAAACTAGTCATTACTTCAGTCTCACCTCTCATTAATCCACCTTCTGGAAAAAATAGACATCATTTTTGAGCTTTTCCCCATGCTCAGGCCCCAGAGCTAGAACCTTCTTGAAGTCTGTTCTCTCAAACCTTTTTAATGTGTCCACATCTTTCTCAGATTCAGAGTCCAAAAGTACAAACGTATCGCCATGTTGGCCTTGTCACTGAAGAAATGCCCAGCCTCTATTGTCACTCTGGGCAATGTCAGTAGTTCTCAGTTGCCTGAAAATATTCATTTATCTCATTAATGAATGCCTGTGACCGAAAGCTTACAAATATGATCAATGCTCAGTTGCAATCCTTTTCCCTTTAGCAGCTGGTGGAGGAAGAGGCTGTTTTAAGTCTGTTTAGTTCATTTTGGTTAAAGGATGCAAACTGTTCTGGAGATTTTCATATCACCCTTCAGGGAAGCTTTTGATTATTTTCTCCTGAGAAGCTGAGTTTGCTTGCCCTTAGTTTTTCATCTATTGCATAATAGATTCCTACTCGTTTACATGCATGCTCACTGTTGCTATGTACATTATATATCCACATTAAAATTCATTTGCTGTTTTTTGGTCTAGATTCATTCATGAATCAAATAGCAAATCCCATTTTTATGTGTTATCATTTCTATGTCACCAGCAAATTTAGTAATATCATTTTGAACAGTTATTCAACTTAATTTGCAAGTATTTGACAGATTTGGAGGGTGAGCAAAGAAGTGGCAGATGGAATACAGTGTAGCAAAGTGTGCAGTCATACACTTTGGTAGTAGGAATAAAGGCATAGATTATTTTCTAAATGAGGAGCGGATTCTGAACTCAAATGGATGTGGGAGCACTGCTGCAGTATTCTCAAAAGTTTAATTTGCAGGTTGAATTGGTGATATGGAAGGCAAATGCAATGTTAGCATTTCTTTCGAGAGGAATAGAAATATAATGCATGGATGTAATGCTATGGCTTTATAGGGCGCTTATCAGACCACATTTGGAATACTGTGAGCAGTTCTGGGCCCCATACCTGAGGAGGGATGTGCTGGCTTTGCGGATGGTCCAGAGGAGGTTTACAAAAATGATCATGATCGGGTTAACATATGATGAGCGTTTGATGGCTCTTGGCCCATATTCGCTGTAGTTTAGAAGGCTGGGGGGGGGGGGGGGAGGTCTCATTGGAACTTACTGAATACTGAAATGCCTGCATAACGTGGATGTGGAGAGGATGTTTCCATTAGTGGGAGTGTCTAAGACCAAAGGCACAGCCTCAGAATAAAAGGAAGTACCTTGAGAAAGGAGAGGAGGAATTTCTTTAGCCAGAGGGTGGTGAATCTGTGGAATTCATTGTCACGGGCAGCTGTAGAGGCAAAATCTTTGGGTATTTTCATAGTGGAGATCGATAGGTTCTTGATTAGTAAGGGTGTCAAAGGGCAGGAACGGGGTACTGATTGGGGATGATCAGCCATGATCACATTGAATGGCAGTGCTGGCTTGAAGGGCCAAGTGGCCTACACCTGTACCTATTGTCTATTGTTACGGGGAGAAGGCAGGAGAATGGGGTTGAGTGGGAAAGATAGATCACCGATGATTGAATGGCAGAGTATACTCGATGTGCTGAATGGTCTAATTCTGAGGAAAAATATAATTGGGGTTGCAAATAGGTTGGTTTTAATGGGAGTGACGTGGAGTGGCAGGAACATGATCGAGCTTGGGTTTGGTGCAGATGATGTGAAGTGTCAGGAATATAATTGGGCTAGGTAGAGGAGTGGGGGGCAAAAAAAGAGATTCAATAACCATTGGTTAGTCTCTTTATACAGTGTTGGCCCCCCTCAGTCATGACTGACCATGGGTGATGCATCCTGATCGGATGCAAGCCTGGGCGATGCCATATGGAGGACAGGCTGTTGCCCATGCTGTACGTCCCCCCTCTCCACGTCGCTGATCGATCCAAAGGAACAGCAGGGCCATTACAGTTTGGCACCAGCGCCGTTGCATGAGCTGCCAGAGCAAGGTTGTAGACAACGATGAACTGCCTTAGGGGCTCCGACTCCGGATTTTTTTTAGGTTTACTCCTGGAGCCTTTTCCATGACTGGATATGGCTACAAGGCAGTGGAGGTTTTAAATCAGAGTTTTCCCTCTCCTAGATGGACTGCCTTCCCAGGCTGACGACCCCCATCTGCCCGAGACTCGTGGGGGCGGGAGCGTGTACCTTCCCGTGCATGTCTATAGCACCTGCCCACTATACAGTGAACTGTCTATTTAAGGTTTCTTTCTGTGCGAGTTCACAGGATTTACACAAGTAGCATGAAATGTGTCTAGCACACCATTCAGGGTTGCTGCAACCTCCGAGCACATTTGCATTGTAAGTGCAGAAGACCTGGGACTAACTCTGCAGCCCTTACCCAAAGGACAAAATCTGATTTGGGGTAAAATTCAATAGTCCGTGCACAAAAATGTTGCACCTCATGATCACATTTCTAAGCCTGGGTATTTTCATAAGTTCATAAGTTATAGGAGCAGAATTAGGCCATTCAGCCCATCAAGTCTCTCCACCATTCAATCATGGCTGATTCACAGTCATCTGTTGTAATGAATTCCACAGTTTCACCACCCTATGACTAAAATAATTCCACCTCATCTCCTTTCTAAAGGTATGTCCTTTTATTTTGAGACTATGGCCCCCACACTACCTGCCTCTCCACCTATCTTTGTATCATCTGCATACTTGGCCACAAAGCCTTCAATTCCCTCATCCAAATCAATGATATACATCGTGTAGAGTAGAGTCCCCTGCGGAACATTGTTACTTATTGGCAGCCAACCAGAAAAAGCCCCCATTTATTGCCACTCCTTGCCTTCTGCCATTCAGCCAACCTGCTGTCCATGCTAGTATCTTCCCTTTTATACCATGGGCTTTCATCTTTTTTAGCAGCATCAAAGGCCTTCTGAAAAGCCAGGTAAAGCACATCCACTGATCAGTCTGAAGAAGGGTCTCGACCCAAAACGTCACCCATTCCTTCTCTCCAGAGATGCTGCCTGACCCGATGACTCCAGCAATTTGTGTCCACTGACTCTCCTTTGTCTATCCTATTATTTATTTCCTAAAAGAATTCCAACAGATTCATCAGGCAAGATCTCCCTTTCACAAAACAATGCTGACATTGTCCTATTTTATCATGTTTCTAGGTACTCATGAAATATTTCATCTTTTCACTGCAATATTATTGACTAATTGTCTACTGCTGACTATAAAGAAAATTAATATCTGCTGCATAATCTACATCTATACTTTAATTTTGTTTATTAAAAGTTTATTGAAAATAATGTAATTTCCAGCGGGGCTTGGAACAAGGGAACTGCTAATACAGCTTAAACATTTATAAAAACTATTAAAAATTCTTCGAACAAATGAAAGTGGATGAGTTAAGTATTAAAACCAATCTGAAACTCATTCAATTTTTTATTTGCTAGAAAGACTAAACAATTTCTTGCAAGTTCTTATTTTCAGTGCCGTCACATCACTGTCTGGACTCACTGACAGTTTATTTATTACATCTCTCTGAGTTGTGTCTTTTTTCTCTGAAGAGTTTATGAGATGGTGATAGTGATCTGGAATGTATCTATGTTGAGTTTATGCGAGGGAAGAAGAACAAAGGCATGCAGTTGACCATGGCAAGCTAAATTCAACTGGGGATTAGATTTAGCCCATACCAAGCATTTAACTTTATTCCAATCTTTTTTTTTATCAGACACTGCTGAGAAGTTATCAGATGAATACATAACTGTACATTAAAAAAAAAGAAATGATTAATTTGATAAAAGCTGAAGCTTCCTACAATTTGTTCCCAAACCGTCCTTTAACCCAGCTTTACAAAAGTATTGAACCCTGGAATGCTTTTCTATTCCTAAGGAGTTATACATAGATCCCTTCCACACGGAGCTTAAATTTGATAGCCAAGTTGTAACTGACCTTACCCACTTCAGTGAAAACCTTCATAGTTAGGAAAAATAAATATTCCATCCAAATGATTTGTTTAATATGTGATTAACATAGAAACATAGAAAGGTACAAATCAGTAACATGCCAGTGCCAACATTCATGCCAGTGCCAACATTAATGCCAAATTAAGTTAATCCAGTCTGCCTGCATATGGTGCATATCCCTCTTTTTTTCTGCATGTGTTTGTGTGTCTCCTTCCCTAGCACTGCATTCCAAGCACCTACTACTTTGTATAAAACAACATTTGCCTCTCAAATTTCTCCAACTCAAAGTTGTGCCCTGTAGCATTTATAATTTCCATCCTGGGAAAAAGACTCTGACTAACCTACCCTATCTCTGCCTCTCATTATTTTATGGCCATTACTCAGACTCCGACACTTCAGAGAAAACAACCCAAGTTTGTTCAACCTCTGACCAGCGGCCTCAGTTGGATTGAATTAGTCATAATATCTCCTCTACCCTGATTCTCAATACTGGTGCTCCTCAGGGTATAATGTGCCCAATCCCCTTCCCTATTACCTGTACACCCAGGACTGAGTGGCCAAGTACAGCGCCAACCTGATCTTTAACTTCACAAATGATACCATTGGCAGCCAGATCAACAACAATGATGAGACGGAGTACAGGAAAAGTATCCCAAATCTTGTGTCGTGGTGTCAGATCAACAACCTAGCTCTCAATTCCTGGTATGCGAATACTTGGCCAATAAACTTACTTACATACTTAATGCCATAAGGAGGGAATAGTTGGTTGTTGGTAGCAGGAGAATAAACATAACACTGTCCTCAATGATTAGTTAACCCTTTCACCTAATCTCCAAAATTAATTACAGCAAGTCATTCACCAAGAAATATAAAATTGAATATTTCTTTGTGCTACTCCTGACAACAAAGAATATTGGGTAGAAAATCTGTTATCCAATACTGACCTGATTTCCTGCTTAACCTGATATGTAAATAACATAGAGAAGCTTGAGCCTGGTGATAATCTGTCTGATTTTATTGCTTTCTGTCACTGACTACGTGCCATGTGGGATCACCAGGAGAGCAGTTTCTTCATATGGGGGGCAAAGGCCCTAAACTTTGACCTTTTACTGACTCGGGTCAATCTGAAATTTAACATTCATGAAACGTCTGACCCCATGGGTCTGACCTCCTCTCCTGCCCTGGAGAGGGGGAGCTTCTCTGGGCAGTGAGTATCCTGCCGGGAGCTCATTCGTGAATTGGAAGCAATGACTCAGAGAAATGGACTGAAATTACAGTGGGAATGCTACAACAGTAAAAGCCCAATTCAATCTTCCCCTGATGGAATGCAGGAAAAACCTGGTGTCTAAGTTTTAATATGCAGCACCCTAATGTGGCAAATTGATATTCAGAGCCACAATCCAAATTAAATGATGCCCTGGCGCAATAGTAACAATAAATGCCACTTAGTCACGCTGCTGCCTATCCACAGAAGCAACCAATGATCCTTGTTGGAAGCACAGTTTTTACTACCACATGCAGTGAGTTTGACCTCGTCTGCCATCTGTGGTGGAACTGTGAAGAAACAAGCTGCATCCATAGAAGCCAGATCAAGAAATTCCAGAAAAATATATATAATTTCAAAGTCTGGTAAGAATAATCCCGCTTTCATTTTCAAAAGATTTCTGATGGTGTTTCTTCACCATTTTCTCACTCTGGTTGTGCTTTGAAAAGCATCCAGTCAATTGTCCCAGTTGGGAAGGATTAATATGTAGGAGTGATTGTAAAACAAAAAAGGCTGGCTGGAATGTGAGATCAAATAGGTAAACTCTAGGATAGGTTAGTGCAGCAAAGGATGATGTGGAGATGAAGGAATTTGGAGGAATGGGCTCTGACCAACAGCTCATTTCAGGTTCGAAAATTACTTGTGAAAAACATAAAAATGAGAAGTTGGCAGCTTTCAGCCTTTCTTCCCTTCTAACTCTGTCATCAGAAAACAAACGGCAGGCACAAACAAATCAGAAAAGTGACAAATGATCTATAGTGTCTCATTACCTCTCTGTGCACTGTTAAAGGCATCATACTCATTTATTCAAACAGATTACAAATGTTTAGTTCACTCTAAACACCACAAATAGTCACTGAGGGACTCTGTTAGTGAGTTAAATATCTTTTTCCATACAAACCATAAATCTATTACAACAGTATTAGAGGCTAGACATATTTCAATTACATTATAAATATATGATTACGTGTAGCTCCATTTAGTGGTGAGAATGCACTGGTGATGCTTTCCAACTGCTGAGAGTAGGATTATTGCCAGTAGGGAATACTAAAACAATCTATAATTATCAGTCCAGCTGGGTTAAATCTGTTGGTGCTCACAAAATTAATGAGGCAATTTATGGGAATATTAAATACTGGCTGATATGTCTTCGTGAAAAAAAATCAAATAAATTGTTGCATGTATAGGATCCTATATAATAATTGCCAAATATGATTACATTTTTCACAACATTCCTGTTGAATATGTTGCAAGAACTGTGCAATCCCTGGACATTTTCAGCCATTCATAATCAACGATTTCATCTCAGAATGCTGTCATTTTAGTAAGACTGTAATAGACGATAGACATTGATCCCTTATAAGCACCTGAATCCAGAATCACAGAAATCAAAATGTATTTGCTCAATTGACTGGACAATTATTCAGTCTCAGGAAGTATTGCTGCTTCATTACACTCATTATACCTCCACACAATTTAAGCCCACAATCCCATCTCCACACTCTTGGTAGATATAATAAATGACAATCTTTCTACAGTCAGAATTTTGACACAACACTAAATTGCAGGCAAATATTCTACCAAGCATTACATAGGAACACACAGAAGGCACAGATGGAAAAAACCCTTCAGATTCTTAATTAAGTGGCTTGTGAGTGTCATGACAGGTAATGCAACTGACTTGTCACTATTTTTCAAGTGAAATGAAGAAGAATGTATCAATGAAAGTGAACAAAGTGCCTCTGTGGTACATTAAATGTTGTGCCTGTTTGCATTTTCTGACTAGTAAACTATACTTCTTGTTGTGCACATCTTTCATACTTTAAAATCAAACTCTTTTCCACTATAAATTCTAAACCCATCTAAATCTATAATGGAAAGCATTGATATAAATGCGTCTCTCTGTAACACCTTGGCTTTGTCTCAGCTTCTCAGCCTAAGAAGAACTCTTAGGCTTCTACCAATGTGTGAATTATCATTTAGCTGTAAATAATAATCAGTTAACTCCAAACTACTTCAAGGTTTTTCAACTCTTCAAGGCCCCAAAATACAGTTGTCAGTATGGGTGAACACCACTCCACTTCTTCCAGAAATATTTTATAATAATAATTCAATGATTGAATTATACATTATTGTCACTTGTACATAGGTGCAGTGAAATGCTTTGTTTTGCATTTAATCTGGTAAAATCGTACAGCAGGCAGTACACATGAGTCACTACGTGCATGGCACCGACAAAGTTTCAAAAGTTCACTGCCCGCCTGCTGTCGCATGTGGCAGCAGGTGGTCCCCCACCGGGACCCCCATTGTTGTCGGCGGCTTCCCGCCGGCCCCTCCCTTCATTCTCATCGGCCTGGGTCCACGTACGGTACATCTCTCTCTCAACTGCCCACTTCACTCTTGGTGGCGTGGGACCTGTCAACGCCGGTGGCTCAGTGCATAGTTTGGAGTTCGTGGTGGGCGTGCCTGGCCTACTGGCGAGACCGCCGTCCGTGGCGAGCAAGTTTCCGGTCAGTGGCGGAAAGCCCGGCCTGCTGGTGGGCTTGATAGTTAATAATATTAGCAAAACATGCAAGGGAAAGTCAGAAGATTGTGGTAACATAAGATGGCTTTAGTTCTGTACAGGGTTCTTTTGGAAGTGCATATACAACCTTGATAAAGGGCCTGTCCCACTGCGGCGACCTAATTGGCGAGTTTAGAAGAGTTTAGGGGAGTTTGAAAAAGTGTCATGTTGAAGACCTCCTTCGACTATGTTGAAGACTAGCTTCGGGAAAATTGGAAAACGAATAGTGGAGAGTGAAGACGACCTCCTTCGATCACCTTCGACCTCCCTTCAACTATGTTGAAGACTATCTATGACTACATTTGACTATCCTCGATTACCTACGAATACCATGCCGACCTACTACGACCTACTCAGGCTAAACCTACGAGTAAAAACAAATAGCGATTTTTTCCATGGCGACCTTTTTTTACTTGCGGGCATTTTTCAGCATGTTGCAAAATACGCCGTGGCCTAGCTGAGGCCTCGAGTACGTGGGGACTTCTCTCGAGCATGAAGGAGAGTTAGAAAGACCTTCTAGGACCTCGTGTCGACCATGCTGTGAGTATGAGTCGAGGGCAAACTCTTCTGAACTCGGGGATTAAGTCGCCGCAGTGGGACAGGCCCTTAAGGCTGTCAGAAAAGCAAAGAGACACTTACAGTCTAAATTGATGGATGAGACAGACGTTCAGCAGCTGTGGCAGGGCTTACATTCCATCATTTCCTACCAGGCAAACCCAATTTGTATCTCAAGTGACAGCAAGGCATCACACCTGAATGCCCTCAATGTTTTCTATGCTCAGTTTGAAAGGGAGAAGATCGATGTACCTCCTCATGCCAAGTAGCCCTGGTGACACTGTAATCTCAATCACCATGGCTGATGTTAGAAGATCCTCATCAGGGTGAACCCTCGGAAAGCATCTGGCTCTGATGCGAGTACCTGGCCACATTCTTAAAACCTGCACGGACCAACTAGCTGGACACCTTCAACCGCTCATTACTAAGGTCTGACGTTCCAACCAGCTTTAAAAGGATATCAATAATACTGGTCCCCAAAAATAATAAGGTGACATGCCTCAATGACTGCGACCAGTGACACTAACATCCTTGGTGATTTGAGAGGGTGGTTATGAGGCATACGAACTCCTGCATTAGTAAGGACCTGGACCCAATTGACTTATTGCTGTTGTTTATCGACTACAACGTTCAACATCATCATCCCCTCGAAACCTATCTTCAAACTCAGAGAACTTGGTCTCTGTTCATCCATATGTAATTGGATCTTCAATTTCCTTATCGGCAGATCACAATCAGTATGAATTGCCATCAATATTTCCTCCTCGATAATGATTATCACGGGAGCGCCTCAAGGCTGTGTGCTCAGTTCCCTGTTCTACTATCTCTATACCCATGGCTGCATAGCCAGATACAGTTCCAACAACCATCTTTCAATTCATTCACAATACCATGGTTGTTGGATGGATAACAGTTAACGATGAATCAAACAGGAGATAATAGGAGGGAAAATGAATATATTTTTGAATGGTGCTAGAACAACAATTTTGCTTCAATGTGAGCAAGATGAAGGAGTTTATTATTGACTTCAGGAAGGGAAAGCCAGGAATGCACAATCCTGTCTTCATCCACGGGGCGGCGTTGGAGAGAGTCAATAGCTTCAAATTCCTGGGCATTCATATCGCTGAACATCTGTCCTGGGCCCAGCACATTGATGCAATTACAAAGAAAACTCATCAATGCCTCTCCTTCCTTAGAAGATTGATGGGATTCAGCATGGCAATGAATACTCTATCAAACGTCTTTAAGTGTATGATAGAGAACATAGTGACTAATTAAGTCACCACCTGGTTCAGCAACTTAAATGCCCATCGTCTTCACCTCCCCACCAGCGAAGGGATCTATAGGAGGTGCTGCCTCAAGTAGGCAGCCATTATCATCAAAGATGCACACTCTAGTCACAATCTCATTTCGCTATTGCTACTGGGAAGAAGGTACAAGAGCCTGAAAAATGTGACAACCAGTCTCAAGAGCAGCTTCTTCTTAACAACCATCAGGCTCTTGAACATTACACAACACTAACCTGAGCAACTATGATCTTCTATGAACTGTGTCCTTGGTTGCACTACAGACTTTGGTCTTTACACTATTATGGTTACAGTTATTAATTTATTGAATTTTTAATTACAATATTATTTCTGTGTCATCACACCTTGACCCTGCCTTTTTCTCTTGCATTCCCCATTGGATGATGAGAACTTCCATAGGCCAGGCGAATATGCCGACCTGTCGAGTGCTAATGCTGCCTTCTTAATACTATTACACGCAAAATTACTCAGTTATTATTGAGGCAACACCGGTCAGGTTTCCATCAATGCAATTAGTGTTAAATATTTCTTCTCGGCAATTACTCCAGAACTATTTATGCCAGCATTTGCTCAGATATCTTTAAATAGACACATTCTAATTTTCAGAGGGGTCAATGCCTTTGAACTGAAGTTTGGGGAGGGGGACCATTCCATCGCTTACACGTATTTCTGATAATGTAATGCATACAGCAGAGGCAGCAGGCACATCAATTTTAACCTGGATAGAATAAATGAGCAAGAAAGCTAATAATTGTAGTGATTATTGTATTGAGACCAGCAAGGTTCCTCGTTCTGTGAGCATTTGGGAAAATCATTGTGTTTTTCTTACACTAGGACATAACAGTGAGGTATGTTGAGAATGTTCTTACCTGTCACCTGCGTATCCAGCTATACAATGGCATTTGCCCGTCACATGGTCACAATGCCCTCCATTATGGCAAGGGCACTCCTGGGTACAATTGATCCCAAATTTACCAAAAGGACAAGGTTGTGCACATACTGAACCCTACAAACAGGAGAAAGTAAAATTCCATTACAGTTGCACTCTTTACGGAATCGTCAAGGTATTTGAATAATCTTCCAATACAATCCAATGCCATACTTTCCAAGGAATAGTGTGGATCGTCATCAATTTGCACAATAATCTAATGGTATGATAAACGTGGAGCTGACAATAGTAATTTGTTGTGCAGTTTCCTCAGTGCTTAATTTGATGTTTTTTAACGTGTTTAATGTTATTTGTAATGTTGAGAGAGCAACAATTTAATTTATTCAACATGGCAACATGCACCAATCTTTCCTAAATACATTTTCAGATCCAATGTTGATCCAGTTGCATCCTTGTGACCTTGTACTGTACTTTTCTCATAGAATAATTTAGAAGGTGCCTCAAATAAGTGAGCAAGAAATCTATTCATCTTAGTAATCACTTTAAGATCTACTAATTGTTTTCACCTGTGGCAAGGATAAAATTCTGCTGGAAGCTTTCACATTTATACCAAGAAATGGGCAAATTATTCTGCAGAAAGGTGTAATGTATTGTAATTCTGCACATCATGCTTTCCGGCCACATTTACTACATTAGTAGAGTTAAAGTACTTTGCCTTCTGTATACTATCTATCAATTTCACAAAAGGCCAATGTTGAAGATGCCAAACATTTACAATGAAAGAAATGCTGACAATGTTCAGCAAAACAGTTCTAATGAAAGACCCCAAACCAGAATTGTTAACTTTGCTTTTATCACACATTTCCTGTCTGGCATACTGTGTAACTCCAGCAATTACTGTTGATACCACAAACTAATTAAAATCTAATTGAATAAACGTTCCTGGTAGAGCAATTCCACTCTATGTCATTGAAGAGTACTTGCCTGCTTTCTGACAGGTAATATGGGCAGCTTGTTGTCATTTCAAATTTAATTCCTGAATTCACATACGCTCTGCACTGACACTGAACTACCGTAGCTTTATAGAACTATATTGTTCAGTATAGCGTGCACATGTGCTTTTTTGGCTGGACAAATTTATTCTCAGAATTTAATTCATAGTTTGGATTTTGTGAACCTCAGTGTCCACCCATGATTAAATATTACCCCTGCTAGCTTTCATGTCCAGTTCCAGAGATACATTTGGTAGGGCAAAACTGTACCTAATTATTTTGTCAGATCCCATTTGAAAATCGAAAAAAGTAAAAATGCTGGGAATTATCAGTAAGTCAGACAGTATCTGCAGATAAATAGTGTTAATATTTTAGGTCAATTGTCTCTCAACAGAACTATCTGCCTCTTGAGACTTTAATGTTTTGCAGTGGGAATGCTAAGTTGTCAGAGGTGCCATATTTCAAATGAGACATTAAACTGAATATATTTTTGGTGGACATGAAAAAGCACAGAATCCATTACCATAGAATACAGACAAGAAAGCTATTTGGCACATTGTGTTTGCTGCCATATTACACCAAAGCGTGAAGGAATTTTAGTTTTTTTTTACCATCCATCCAGCTGGACAGGAGCACTCTCCAGTAATGTGGTGACATTTCCCACCATTCTGACACGGGCACCGTGACTCACACTGAGCTCCATGGCTGCCAGGCGGGCATCGTTCTTCACAGCTGCAGGTTAATAGCAGGTCATTATTGCTGCTCATTGCAATATTGAACCAAAGCATCACAAGAGTTTACTACAAAAGATTGCATTATCTGGAAAAATCTAATAAAATTAGTATCTCTGTGGGATAATACAATTATTGCTGAATACACTGTATTCTTGAGCAAACAGTTTCTGTTTGCCATAGTTTTAATACAGGCAATACTTTTAGTATGATAAACGGATTAAAGGAAAAAAAGAATCAAATAAATATTGTGACATATCTGAAGACACTTATAATGTTTTTTACATGCCAATGTTTAATAACAAATTCGCCTTTAGTGTTTTATGATGTTGCCAGTACCATTTGATTGAATCAAACTTTGAAGTCAGTTTTTATAATTCACAATGTTATATGTTATTGTGAAGGACAGGATCCACAAGAAGCAATAGCAGGAGAGGGTGCCCTCTGGACTATTTTCATGCATTGTACGATTACATTTTTTCTCATTTATATAATCTTCTTTGGTATTTGAATGCAAAGCATTCACGAGTGCAAAACTGAAATTTATTTCCCATTTCCAAAAGCAACTATCTGTTTAGTTTATTGATACAGCAAACAGGCCCTTCGGCCCACCGAGTCCGTGATGACCAACGGCCCCCTGTACACTAGTTACATCCTACACACTAGACAATATATAGAAGACAATTAACACACAGAGATGGACGCCTTTGGAATGTGGGAGGACACCGGAGCACCCGGAGAAGACCCATGCTGTCACAGGGTGACCATACAAACTCTGAAAACTTGAGAAACACCTTTTAAATATTTAAGGCTCAAGAGATATGTCTATTAATCGTGTGGCTGTATGAAATCATCTTATTAAGTTATTTCATATTTTAAACTGTGAATTTATATTGCAATATCAAATTATTCTGGTCATATTCATTTCAATCAAAGGTCTTTCCATTCAATACACAACTTCCTTCAAATTACACTTGGAAATATATTGTTGTGATACTGGTTTATGCACTAAACATCTTCTGAGTTGCAAATAAATTGTGCGGTGATTCTCACCACACAAAACATCAACTTTGCATGAGCACAGGGGACTGATTACTAAACAAAATATCACTGCAATATGCCACAATATAACCCAAATTGTAATTAGGAACTTTGAAAGAATACAAAAAACTTTTACTTGCACTTACAAGGCCCCCGTGTAACCAGGAGGACAGTGGCATTCTCCAGTTTCATGATCACAAGTAGCTGTATTTTGGCATTGACAGTTATACTGACATCCTTTGCCATACGTTCCTTGGTCACAGGGCTCTTCACAGCGCCATCCCTCATATCCATCAGCACAGACACAAGCTCCGGTGATGGGATTACACAAGGCTTTATTCTGACATTGGCAGCGGTTACTGCAGTGCGGTCCCCAGTGTTCACTGTCACAGCCTACATGGGGGGAAAAGAAGAACCATTATAATAGCAGGAGCTACATTAATATGGCAACTTGTGACCGGGTTGTACAACAAAAGCCTCAGCAATGGAGCTTTCCCCATCTTGATCAGTTAATGACACTCATTTACTGATGACATTTATCTGCTGAACCACAAGAGTACTTTCATTTGGAAACACTGCATTGGTAGTGTTGTGTATGGAAAATGTTTTCCTGTTCCTATTCAATATTTAAATAGTTTTACAGCTTCAGTGATCAGCAAAATAAAAATAAAGCAGAGTTGACAATTTTTAATGTAAAAAAACATGATAATGTTTTCCCCACAATTTCAGTAAGTTTATAATATAGAACAGTGGGTTTGTAATAAATGTCCATATAAAAATGGAAACTATACGCTGCTCTCAATTCACCACATTTCCTCATTATGGTTAAGCAAATACAATAGAGAGATGAAGTGTGGCATCAGTCCATATTGAGAACTACCTACACAGGAGCAGTGATTTACATTTTATGTGTTTGTGTAATGAAGGTGAACTCATTCACCACAGGACTGAATCTGGAGCTCTCATTCACACTAATTCTATTTTTACAGTATACTGGAAGTCAAATAGACCGTTCTGCTTTCCCCTTCTTACACGTATAGCCACTTTAATCCATCTAGCACAATTTTTCAGGCCACTGAAGCTGCAGTATGGCACTGTCACATTTTTGGCTCGTGATCCATAGCTGCTACATTGGCAAGCAGCAAACACACCCATTTTTTATAGACACAAAATGCTAGAGTAACTCAGCGGGACAGGCAACATGTCTGGAGAGAAGGAATGGGTGACGTTTCAGGTGGAGACCCTTCTTCAGAGGAAACGTCACCTATTCTTTCTCTCCAAAGATGCTGCCTGTCCCCCTGAGTTACTCCAGCATTTTGTGTCTATCTTCAGTTAAAACCAGCATCTGCAGTTCCTTCCTACACACTAAAATAGTCTTTCGATCCCTTGTTTATGTATATTACTGGCTTAACATTTGTTTGGATTCTCTGTCCATGACTAGTTTATTTTGAAGCAACACGATTGGTGACAGGAAGTTTGTCTAGACAATCAGCTGCAATCCCAATCAAGAAAGCAATGGGGAAGTGGGACTTTAGACAGCAGTCCTTGATCTGAGTGGTCCCTCCTATGGTTTATTTTTTATATGCTATAATTCTCAATTTGAATGGCATATTAATTAAACTGTTTACTGTTACTTCCCAGCTTTAAATTCCATTAATCATTTAGACCCACATCTCCACTTCCAGTTTACAAAATCTACTCTCATCCACTCCCTGCTCTCAATTATCAATCTTTCAATATCCAGAGCTAATCCCACCCACCCACGCATGGCCCAAATGTTGACCTACTTTTAGACTTTAGAGATACAGCGCGGAAACTGTCCCTTTTGCCCACCGAGTCCGCGCCGATCAGTGATCACCCTGTACACTAACACCATCCTACACACTAGAGACAATTTTTAAATTTACCAAATCCAATTAGCCGACAAACCTGTACATCTTTGTAGTGTGGGAGGAAACCGGAGCACGTAGAGAAAACCCACACAGTGACAAGGAAAACGTACAAAACAGGGAAGACAGCACCGGTAGTCAGGATCAAACCTGGTCTTTGGTTCTGTAAGGCAGCAACTCTACCATTGTGCCACTGTGCCATCCTAATTGAAGATTAATCCTCAGAGGATTAATCAAGAGTGTTTTATTGTCATATGTCCCGAATGGGACAATGAAATTCTAACTTGTTGCAGCACAACAGAATATGTGAATATGTAAACATAGTACAGAAAGGGGGAAGAGATAAAAGAAAAAAGTTCAATAAATAACAAATATAGTGCAATAATAATAGTATTTTGCAGTTCAGAGCTTATTCGTTGTTGTGTTTAATAGCCTGATGGCTGTAGGGAAGAAGCTGTTCCTAAACCTGGACGTTACAGTTTTCAGGCTCCTGTACCTTCTTCTTGATGGCAGTGGTGAAACGAGTGTGTGGCCAGGATGATGTGGGTCTTTGATGATACTGGCTGCCTTTTTGAGGCAGTGACTACGATACATCCCTTCGACAGTGGGGAGGTCAAAGCCGGTGATGGACTGGGCAGTGGTCACAACTTTTTGTAGTCTTTTTCGCTCCTGGGCATTCAAATTGCCGATCCAGGCCACGATGCAACCAGTCAGAATGCTCTCTACTGTGCACCTCTAGAAGCTTAGGAGAATCCTCTTCGACATGCCGAATCTCCGTAATCTTCTCAGGAAGTAGAGTCGCTGATCTGCCTTCTTTATAATTGCATCGGAGTGCTGGGTCCAGGAAAGATCTTTGATTTAATGGGGACAAGGCTGTTTTACAACTTACCGAAGCCAATTAACCTACAAACCTGTACACCTTTGGAATGTGGGTAGAAGCCAGATAACATGAGGAAAACCTACATGGTGACAGAGAGAACTTACAAGCTCCATACGGACAGCACCCGTAGTCAGAATCAAACCATGGTCTCTGGTGCCGTAAGGCAGCAACTCTACCATTGCGACACTGTGCCTCACATGCAACATTGGCCCTACCACATAAGCCCAACCCCTCACAGCCCATTCCTCCAATTTCCAGGCTACTGTACTTCCCTGTACCCATCTTTAATCTTCATCTTCCCTACACAAAATCCCCACGTTTCCCCTCAGCAACCTCTCGCTAGTCCAACTTTAACCCTATCCCTAATTTCTAACTTTCCTAACCCCAAATTCACTCTCTATCTAACTTTTAAAATATTTTGCTCAGATCTTTGCATTCAGTCACTCCTCAAATTTAGGGCAGTGAATTCTCCTATCCCTCCAATCCCCAATTCCATTTTGCCAAGCTCTTTTATTTGTGACTTACCAATTCTCAGACACCAGGTTCCATGATGTGCACTGAACCTCTAAGCGTGACTAGCTTATACTGCTGGTACTGAGTGGGGTCAAAAGGATTGAAGTTATTGTTTATCACGGAGGTTGTCAGATTGAACATAAGTGGATGCAATGAACCCTGCTCACTTTCTATTTGGAGAGTCTCCCTTCAGCTGACAGTGGGCATTTGGAGGTGCCATTTAGATAAATAATGAACAAGTTACCAAAAATAAGTATTTTAGGCATTAAATGAAAATAAGTTCATCAATGACTCACCAGAGGAATTAAATATAGTATTAAATATCAAGGAACAAGGCTTATAAAATTCCAGAAACAGTAGGCCTAAGCATTAGGTGCATTTCAGAACTCAGCAAAGACTGGCCAAAGATTAGAAAAAGAAAAAATCAGAATACAAGAGTAGACTGGTGAAAAACAGATTAGGTACATTAAATGGAAATGACCAACAGGGGAATGTGTGCTACCCTGCAGAGACAGAATCATGGATATGACATGGCAGATGCATTAAACAACTCGTAATAGATGCATTAAACAACTCGGTCTGAAGAAGGGTTTCAGCCCAAAACGTTGCCTATTAATGCTGCCGCACCCGCTGAGTTTCTCCAGCAATTTTGTCTGCATTAAACAACTCTTTGACTATGGAAGAATGCTGCAAAGTTTGCTGGATATATGAGAGAATTGAGAGTCTAGTGGGAATGAGGAAATGAAATAACTAAGTAACAGTCAAAAAATAGCACTGGGAAAATTGGTGAGTTTGATAGCTGATGAATCCCAAGGAGCTGAGGATCTACATCTCAGTTTTGAATGAAGTGTCTTTAGAGAAAGTGGATGTTCTGGGTATCATCTTTCAAAGTTCTGTAGATTCTGGAGTGGTTTATGTGGTCTGGAGTGGAGCCAAATACTTAAGGAATAAAGTAGAGATAAAACAGGAGATAAAATAGGATAAAGCCTGTAAGCCTAATGTCAGTGGCTGGAATCTATAATGATGGGCATGATAACAGAAGAACTTAGAACAGAGAACAATACAGCATAGGAACAGGCCCATCAGCCCACACTTTGTGCCAAATATTATCCCAAGTTAAACTAATCTCCTCTGCCTGCATGTGATCCATATCTCTTAATTCCCTGCATATCTACGTGCCTATCTAAAAGCCTCTTAAAAGCCACTATCTTATCTGATTCCACTACCACTCCGGCAGCGTGTTACAGATACCTACCATGTTGTGCGTAAAAAAATATTTCCCTGCACGTCACCTTTAAACTTCCCCCCTCCCATCTTAAATCTATGTTCTCTCTTTATTGACATTTCCAGCCTGTGAAAAAGGTTCTGACTGTCTGCCCGATCTATGCCTCTCAATTTTATATCCTTAAGAGCTAGTAGATAAGAAATACTTCTAGAAATGTCCCACATGGAGGATTGGTTAACCATGTTGGAGCATGTGAAATTGGGAATAATGAGCTGACACAGACTAAGAAATGGCTACTGAACAGGAAGCAAAGAGTGGGAATAAACTGATACGTCACAAGCTGGTCAAGCAGTGACCAATGAGATACTGCAAGGTAGACAAAAGAGCTGGAGAAACTCAGCGGGTGCGGCAGCATCTATGGAGCGAGGGAAATAGGCAACGTTTCGGGCCAAAACCCTTCTTCAGACTTCTTTGGTCTGAAGAAGGGTTTTGGGCCGAAACGTTGCTATTTCCTTGACTCCATAGATGCTGCTGCACCCGCTGAGTTCCTCCAGCTCTTTTGTCTACCTTCGATTTTGCAGCATCTACAGTTCCTTCTTAAACATGAGATATTGCAAGTATTGATACTTAAGCTCTGGGTATTCATAATCATTCTCAACACATTGGCTGAGGGAATTAAATGTCACATTTCCAGGTTTGTTTTTGATACTAACTTTGGTGTAATTATGTATGCGGAGAAAGCTGTAAAGAGGCTTCAAGGGGTGTAGACAGAGTGAATAGGCAAGAATGTGGCTGATAAAATATCATGTAAAAAATGTGAGCTCATCCACTTTGGTGAACAAAAATAAGAAAGCAAAATATTTGTTAAATTATGAATTATTGGGTAGAATTAATATTTAGAAGGTATTATATGAGCACAATTTGTTGGTCAAATCGCAGGTACATTAAGAAATTTGAAAGACAAGTGGAAGTTATTCTTCATTATGAGATGGTTTGATTACTGAAAGACAGATGTCTTATTATACAGGATCTTGGTGAGAATGCACCTGGAGTATTGTGTATATGTTTGGTTTCCTTACCTCGGTATCTAGATAAAGGAACTGCAGTACCAAGGGCAACATTGAGATAAGAGGTAGGCATTTTGTACTGAGATGAGGAGGAAGGTTCTTTGAGGGTAAACTTTTAGTTTCTTGGTTTGGAATTATTATTGTCCTGTATACCGAGGAATGGTGAAAAGCTTTGTTTTTCTATCCAAACAGATTAGATAATACTATACATAAATACAATCAAGTTAAATTCAAGCACAATGGTATCCAATAGAGGCAATTTGTTATTTGAATTGTGTTAATTCATAACAGAGATCAACAGATATCCAGGTATCATTGCGATTTCTGGGGAAAGTGTTGTAAATTGTGCTGTTTGATGATCAGTCATGACCTTGATTAATGGCAGTTCAGGCTCAAAGGGCTGAGTAGCAAATTCCTGCTCCTGTTACCTTTTTTATGTACCACTGTGACAAGTAATGTCTCTCTGCAATGATTTGTTGAAGGGGGGTGGGCAATGAAAGGATGGTCACACTGTCCAAAATTAGTGATGACACAATCTTAGAATAGTCACAATCTGCATTTTGGGCACCGATGTTTAACTTTGACCAGCACATTGTTTAAAGCCTCATTAGGAAAACTAGACACCTTTTTTTCTGGCATGGCAAGATTGGACATGAAGGAAATTATTACAATATTTAACAATTTACATCCACATCTAAATTAAGCAGGCAGTTTGTCTGGTTATGAGGACAATTATTTAAGTGCAATTTAACTAATTATAATAATAGAGGCACGGTGGTGCAGCGGTAGAGTTACAGTGCTTGCAACGCCGGAGACCCGGATTCTATCCTGACCACGGGTGCTGTCTGAATGCAGTTTGTACGTTGTCCCCGCGATCGTGTGGGTTTTTTCCGAGATCTTCGGTTTCCTCCCACACTCGAAAGACATACAGGTTAATTGGCTTAGTATGAATGTAAATTGTCCCTAGTGTGTGTACAATAATGTTAATGTGCAGGGAGCCCTGGTCGGTGCGGACTTGGTGGGCCGGAGAGCCTGTTTCCACGCTGTTTCTCTAAACTAAACTAAATTTTGAAATAGATAAGCGAGGACAGAATCACAAAATAATAATGTCACAATAAAAATGGAAAGCAAAGCACTTTTCTCACTCTGGGCTTTCTGCAAATAGCTAATCACTTACTCTTCTTCCAGTGATTGAACACTGTTTTTTCTCTGAGGACTGGATTATGTAACAGCTTAGCAGAAGACCTTTCACCCTCAGTAAGGTGTTAACTCAGGCATATAGAATGCATGTCTCCCTATTCTCTCCCTCCATCTGCTGATGCAGGCCTGGGTCAATCTCAGTCATATCCCATCGAGCTCATATATACCATACCAAATTTCACAGAATGTGGAAGTACATTTTGAAATTTCTCACAAATGTATATCAGAAATCGATTCAAGCTATTTTATACTGTACTTTATAATTGCTGAAAATGTTAGATTCCAAAATTTAAAGATTTTCTTCCATCTCTTAGAACTGTCATTGATAAGCATACAAATATTCAAAGTTCTAAATTAAGAGAAAAAAGGCCATGCTGGTCACCTACATGTTAGGATTGTCAAAAGGTTATGAGGGAAAGTAAACTAAAATGTTTGGCTTTTATTGTCTCCTGATTTTTTCCCCGTTAATGTAAGTTCAATGGCAATATATTTCTCATTATATCTCTGGGGGCAGATTTTGTTTTATTTTACCAGCATCACTCTTGTAGCAGCGTACCAGACAAGACGAGAAGAATGTCAATAACTTTTCGGTAAATCAAACATTATAAATGGAAGAAATCCACAATCTCTCCCATACAAAGCCGAAAATGGTTGGCTTGAGTAAGCTTTGTATGCATATTAAAGTAAATGAAGACAGAGAATACAAAGTTAACTTAATAGAATACTTCTCAGCAACTTCAGGTTATGTACAATTGAACATTTTCCATTCCTCTTTCCAGTTCTTATTTTGATTTTTTTTAACAATCACTCTCATAATCACTTGAAAGAAATAAAGCTCCTTTTGTAAATTTAAGATTAATTCCACTGTCCTTTTTCTTCCGGAAAGGATGGCATAATATTTAACCTCTGATCAATAATATGCTACCACTAATCATGCAGTATGTGGGAGGCCCATTTTGTGCCTCAGCACAATCTTGTCAGACCCTTATAATTTTATTTCCAATGTTTTAAAACGTCACAGAGAAGCTTCAGGTGAGAACACAATGTAGAATCGAACCTTGTTTCCATCCATAGAGTCTTAACTCTGGCAGCAGACACACTGAAATTATCCGTAAAATAATTTAAATGATTTCACTGAGGTCTATTGTTCCTGATAACTAAGTACATTGATAGTGAATGTTTGTGTAAAGACCAATAGGAGCAGATGGACTAGTTTTATATAGATTTAAAATGTTAATGCATGAAAATCCGAAGCAAAACATAAAGTATTGGAAAATCTGCAGGTCAGAGTGCATCTGTGTAAAGAGAAACAGTAGGCAGTGTTTAGTCTAGTGTAATAATACAGTGCGGAAACAGGCCCTTTGGCCCGAGTCGACCAGCAATCACCCTGTGCACTAACACTATCCTACACACACGAGGGACAATTTACAATTTCACCAAGCCAATTAACCTACGTCTTTGGAGTGTGGGAGGAAACTGGAGCACCCGGGGAAATCCCACACAGGTCACGGGGAAAACATACAAACTCCCTACAGACAGCACCCATTGTCAGGATCGAACCCATGTCTCTGGCGGTGTAAGGCAGCAATTCTATCGTTGCGCCACCAAGCCGTACACAGATGGGTTCTTTCCCCGCTATTCCCCATCGTTCTCAGGTGTTTGTTTTCTCATTCAAAAACTGACTCAAGAAGAAAGATTTTTGATTGCTTAGCAACTTGTTAATGGGCAATCAGAAGAAATCTATCAAGGATTATGTTGGATAGAGTAAGAGAGTCTCTAACATATTGATTTGATATCATAATCTTGAAAAGAAAAATGTAATTAGAACATTGTTGATATAACTGTACATGTTTTCTTGTAATTGAAGGCATTTTTATAATTTGAACTATCAATCAAGGAGACACTGTTCATTTTGATGGGTAATAACAACAATAGTCTTAGAAATTGTTCTATTTTACAGGATACTTTAAAAACTTTTAAACTCAAATCTGTGAAAACATAAAAGGTCCAATAATGCAATATTCCCAATTTAGGAAATCCAATATCATTCTTAAAATGGCATGAGTGCGTAAAGCAATGTGATGGCAGTATTAATATGGAGAATATGCTTGGTAATTCTTTTCCCAATGCCACAGGCTAATGAAAATGCTGAAAGTAGCAATTTTGGTTTAATATTAACTAATAGCTGACACATTTTCCTCTTTTTGTTTAAAAACCTGTTTTACCGTTTACTGAATACACTTTTGCTATATGACAGACTTTAAGTCAGTACCCTACCACTCCTGGACTTGTACTTATAACAAGTCCACACAAATGGATTATAAACTTCCATATCTAATGGTTGTAAGCGTCTGCATGGAAGTGAATTAATCCCAGGTTATGCTTAGTTCCCACGGTGCTTCAGTGTGTACCTTTAAAGAAACACCAACCAGCAAAGGCCACAAATTGGTCAGTATCAAAAATGGAATCATGGCTCATTGGCTTTGGGTCACTCCCGTATTGAATGACCTGGCCTGGCTCCAGAAAAGAGAAGTTGAACTCTGATTTGGGAAGATAAATTTTGATGTAATGGCCCGGTTCCTGTTGTGCTATCAAGGAATACTCCTCAAGGAATATTCCTGCTGCTCCTGCCTATGAAAATAAATGAACTCCCTGAGGTCCATTCTGGCTGGAACAGCAGTCTGAACAGTCAGTTTTTTTGCCATGAACCGAATGAGCAAACACACTTTGACTGAAGGTACAAGCAGTAGGAGTGTTCTGCAGGAGGAAAACGTGAGCAGGAAAATAGAGATGAAGTGTCCTTTAGCTTGTTAGCATCTGTACTTGGTTACAAATTAAAGTGAAGGAAATGTGCATGAAAGTTTACAATAAGGCTTGAAATACAGAATATTATGATACAAAAGATTAAGAAGGGAAACAGTCGTAACTATGGTGGGAGTTGGTAACTTTTCTGTGTGAGTATCAAATGGATGGGCAATAAAAAGAAGTCTGGATATGATGGGATCAAAGTGGTATCCGAAACATTGGTATCTTTCCTATATCACACCTAATTCCCATCACATTTAAGTTGACTCAACTGTAGCAAAATTACATATTCTGACACATACAGTATTCTATAAAGCAGCAAAAACAGGGTATTCCATTCTGCGCTCCTATTTTCTTCTCTTCTGTCGAATCTGTTTTAATAATGCCGCTTTCCACATCATACTTCCAATCTGTCTTCCTTTCCCTTTGACCAAAGGTTTGCTTCCACCATTGGTTGAAAGACCTTGATTCCATCCCATTTTCTTAAGATGGCACCGGAAAGAGGCAACGCTTTGCTGTCAACTATAGATCACTTGTAGACTCACATTTTGACCTTTTAAAACTCAAATCTCCCACCAGAACTACAGCTGTAGGAAATGGCTTTTAAGCCAATTAATCCATCATATCTCATGCTGCTGCACATTGATTAAGGCTTGGCGTTCAAACTAATCATTCCCTCCAAACTTGTCACCAAGCTCAAAGACCTGGGTCTCTATACCTCCCTTTGCAACAAAATCTTTGACTTCCTCATGGATTGACTTCCAGTATGGATTGATAACAACATCCCCTCAATGCCCATAAACACAGGTGCACTTCAAAGCTGCATGCTTGGTCCACGTCTGTACACTCTTTACACCAATGACTATGGCTTAGCACAGCTTCAAGGCCATCTGTAAATCAAGAAATCAGTGGTCAGGAGAACGTGATGCCACAACAACAACCTATTTCTCAATATCAACAAAACCCAAGGAACTAATCATTTTCTTCAGAAAACGGTAATTCAGGAGACCATGTGTCAGTTTTCACCGGTGGGTCAATGGTGGGGAGAGTGAGCAATTTCAAATTTCTGGCCAGTAATATCTAGGATGACCTGTCTTGAGCTCAGCATATCGATGTAATCACAAAGAAGGTGCACTGGCACCTCTATTTCATGCCACAGATGTTGCCTGACCAGTTTATATTCCAGCATTTGCATTATTTAACTTTTGGATTCTTGTGTCTCATTTCGACTGAACTTTTAGTTTTATTCTCCATCCCACACATACTTTGTCTTTGATCTCTTACTCGGTTCAAAGACCAACATCTTATCTTCTGACTGACACAGTACAAATTTCAGGGCTCAACAATGATTAGATTTCAATGATTTTAAAAGACTAGCTATCTAGCTAAAAGATTATCTAGCTATCTTACAATTCCAACATTCGGTTTTTTTCTTCTCTCATCCGGTTTTTCAGATTCCATTTATTTGTTGTTATTTACGCTCCCTTCAGCAATAACTTCAATGGGCGGCACGGTGGCGTAATGGTAGAGTTGCTGCCTTACAGCGCTTGCAGCGCCGGAGACCCTGGTTCGATCCTGACCACGGGTGCTGTCTGTATGGAGTTTGTACTTTCTCCCCGTGACCACGTGGACTTTCTCCGAGATCTTTGGTTTTCTTCCACACTCCAAAGACGTACAGGTTTGTAGGTTAATTGGCTTGGGTTTATATACTTGGTATAAGTGTAAATTGTCCCTAGTGTGTGTAGGCTTGTGTTAAAGTGCGGGGATCTCTGGTCAGTGTGGACTTGTTGGGCCGAAGGGCCTGTTTCCTCACTGTTTCTCTAAACTAAACCAAACAATAAGCACCACTTCATATGTCACTCAACCTCTCCACATCCCCATCCTATCATAGTCCTCTTTTAGTTCTCTCCATCCTTCCTTCCTTTCTCTCATTATGAAAACTTGCTTCATTTCCAACTTTTCCAAATTCTGGTCAAAAGCCAGGGAGCTGAAATGTTACCTCAGTTTCTCTCTCCACAGCCTGGATGGTCCATGATTCAACAAGATTGTAAATATGATGACTGTAAATTACACTCAGAAGACTGTAAGCTATGAGTCGTTAACCTCCAACTAACTTGCTACAACAATGGCAGGCACACATTTTGGAAGCAGCTTCTGTTCTCCAAGGATTAGAAAAGGATTCAATCATCATCTAAACAGTTAAAATCTGACATGTTCCATCTTGATCACTGCATAGGAAAATGGAAGGTAATAAACTTTGATTTTGGTGCCAAAACCACATGAGAGTATTTACTGGTTGCTTATGTTAACTCTATTCCATTTCAAACTTCACTACAACCAAAAAATGCAGAACTGGATATAATTGGCAGCCAATTCTGTTATTCTCACAGAATATCCCTTCATAATAAACCACCTGCCATCCGTTATAATCAATGAGCTTTCAACAATAAGCAATGCATCAAACTTCAGTTATTTACATTGGATAATTAATATTAATTAATGATTATTAAAGTAGGTAAGTCAGTAATAAGTTGAAGCAGAATTTCACACCATTGCTGAATATACATCATGGACATCAAACAGTGTTGAGGAAATCTTAACTGTGCTTCTTTCCAGAATGCTGCCTGATCTACTCTGTGTTGCTAGCATTTTCTGGGCTTTTCTTTCAGATGTCCAGCAAATGCATTTTTTCCATTCCAATGGATTATCCAGTTAACTTTACAATCAACTCCTGCTCCTCTTTAGAATATGTTGGTATAGCATCAGCGTGGTTACAGAGCATGTAAGTGAAGGATCATCTTGCTGTTCCATGCATCAAATAGTGAGTGGATGTGAATAAAGGTTATTGAAAATGTGTTCTCTAGTTGCTGACACAGATTCAAAATTCGAAGTACGGTTTCTACTGAATGTGTATCACTTTGGCACCATCGTAAAGTCAAAATATCGTAAGTCGAAGCATGTCGAGGAGCATGTGTACTCTGTAATCACCAGAGGGCACGCTTACAGACAGATTCTAAATCTGATACAACAGCGTGCGTGCGTGTTGCATGTGCTGTTGACGCCACACACGAGTAATTAATCTGTCATCCAATCACAGACCCCCTTATGCACATCAGTTGTACGCTATATTTTGCCAATTCCTGCCTAAACAAAAAGTTTCAGTAATGTCTGGTGTTGTTCGGTCGGCTGGCATGTGCAAATATGTATAAACTTGCAAAAAAGAAAATATTGTGTACCTATAACAAGCAATGGGAAGCAAAAAAGACGTGGGTTAAGCCCCTCAGCGTGACTTGACGAAGGCCTCCTGTACTTTATGCCGTCGGGAATTCTCAATTGGCCAAGGAGGTGCGAATGTTCTAACTCAGCGTGCTTCCACAGACGTGCACGAGAAGGCGCAACGAGCTAAAGGTGCAAGCAATATTGGTGCATTCTTCGTGAAATCTACTGTGGAAAACGACAAAATCGCGGCGGCGTGAAGCCTCGTATGTGTACCATACGGTTAAACACGGACTCAGCTACAACAGCATCGACTGTCTTGCTGAGCTCAACGGTGCTTTGTTTAATGACTCAAATGTTGTGAAGAAGATGCACTTGGGAAGAACGAAAGCTGAGATCATTACAATGAATGTTTTAGGACCAAAGGCTGTGCGGGATAATATGGATGATCTGTCCCCGGCCGAAGAAGGTGAGCCCGCAGAGCCCGCGTAATTCTCAGTTGTCACCGATGCCTCAAACAGGGGAGATAGAAAAATGTTTCCAGTGTGCGTGAGATATTTCCCTGTGTCTGATGGAGTGCAGTATAAGTTAGTTGACGTTTATGAAGACAGTGATGAAACTGCAAATGGCATACATCAAGCTCTGGAAAAGTATGAGCTGGATATTAGACACGTCACAGCCTATGCAGCAGATAATGTCAATGTAAACTTTGGAAAACACCACTCAGTTTACCAGTTATTGAGCAGTGCCAACAATTGCATTCTGAAGGGTAATTGCCCAGCTCGCATAGCTCATAATACATTTTATTTAATGGCGCCTTTCAAGACACTCAAGCCTCCTTACATCACATATCAGTATTAAACATACAATAAGCAACAAAGCACCAGTAATTAAAAAATCAACAATAATACATCCAATAAGTAACAACGTATAGCACAACGAGTTAAGATTGATATAAAATAAGATGCAGTTGCTGCAGTTAAAATGATGAGTTTTAAGAGCGGTTTTGAATTCTGTCATGTTGTCTAATGTGCGGATGTGAGGGGGTAGTGAATTCCAAAGTTTAGGTGCATAACGCCTGCAAGCACGCCTGTGATCAGCTGTTAGTGGAAATTGAGACAATTGTTCTAAAGGTCTACAGCCACTTCTCAATATCTTCTTCTCGAAGAGAGGAACTGCGTTCATTTTTTGCCTTTCTTGACATTGAGCGGCGTGAAATCTGCGTCTTGTATGCACACGATCGCTCTCTCTTCATCCAGCTGTCGAACGTCTCCTGCAAAGCTGGCCAGCTCTTACGTCATACTTCAAGTCCCTTGAGACTTGTCCTGTGACACTGAAGAGGATTTTTGAGGATGAAGAAAAAACTGGAGCTACAGAAATTAATGTGTGCTTTTTCCACGACGTGGGGTGTGTTTTTGACCAACTCATAAAAAGTTGGAAGAAACAAAGCTCTGCATCAAATATGTTTACGAGGAAGTCCGAAAGTTCAAAATGCAGATGCTTCAGCGGAAACAGGACAGCTTTTTTGGATACCAGACCAAGCAGCTGTTGGACAAACAAGTGCCAGCACAAAGGTACAAGCAGCAACAGGACTTTGTGAAGTTCTACGACTCTGTCATTACATACATTGACAAATGGTTTGATTTCTCACCAGAAAATGTAATGATGAAACTGAAACTGATCGGCCTCAAATGAGGTGCTCTCCTTCACTGACCTGGAGCTGCCCCCAAAATGACAGACAGTTGATATGGAACAACTCTATGAAGAGTTTTGTGCTAGCCGGGAGGAAATATGGAAAGCCAGACAGGATACCACGAAATCCACCAGTGAGAAGTAGGTGGCAGTTTTCCAAAACATAGGGAAAGCCAACTTGATCAACATGTTCAGGATTGTCTCATTTGTCCTCAGTGTGTCCGGCTCAAATGCCTTTGTAGAGGATCTTCTCTCTGATGACCATTAAATGGTCAGACTCAAGAAACTGATGCAGCACAGAGTTGATCAAAAATGAATTTCAAATATCTGTGAACTGTGACTTGTCATGTAAGCCCTTCTCTCTGGTTGTGCAAAAGGACAAAGGACTGCTTGAATCAGTTAAGAGCAGCAAGAAATATCCATGGAAAAAGTAGACTTGGTGAGACCCCCCCCCCTTTTACTCCTTTGCAGTGATTATGCCTACTCTATAGGCACATACAGATAGGGTTATTTGGTGTTATTTCATGTCTGACTAGTAGTCAGACTATGCTCTGTATTATGCTTTGTCATAATTTGCTGTTACATTTCATATATAACACTGAAGATATGTATACATTGTTTATATATTGGATTTGTTTACCTATTCAGGGTTGTTGTTTTTTTCTCTCCCTCTCTCTTTTGTAAAAGGTCCCAGTTACCATCTGCTAGCTGCCAGCCCCCTCAGTCACTTCATCCCGGGCCTGCACCAGACACACACCGCCGCGGCACGCCACCTTTTGTCCCTTATTTGGGAGTGAGAAAGTTGACAACAGTAACAGGTGAGGCGACCTCAACACTACTGGATCAAGTCATATATGTAGGAATCCCATAATTGACTTAAATTGCAATTTGGCATTTCAAAATTACTGAAAGCTATGCAAAATTAAACTAATTAACTATTTTTAAATGGTACAGAATAAACTGAACATTGTACATCACATTTTTTATATCAGTCTCAAGAAGGGTCGCGACCCAAAACGTCACCTATTCCTTCACTCCATACATGCTGCCTCACCCGCTGAGTTTCTCCAGCATTTTTGTCTACCTTCACATTTTTTATAGATCATTGCTGCTGCAGGAAATGTGACAATAGACCTCTGCCTTTTTGAGGCATTCGTAAACGGGCAGAAATTCAGATAGAGGTAAACAATGCAGAATTTCTATTAAATCCTTGATACCTCACAGTGAATACCAATGGAGAAAGAAATGGTGGGGCACATCGGGCCCTCACCCACTGTTCATACATCGGTGAAGGTTCCTGGTGGGAATGGGATGGAAGGGTGAGGGGCATTTGCTATCAGCCATGAAGTGCTGCTGCCAGTGGTGGGTATTCCTGCAAAAAGCTCCAGAAGCTCAATACTAACAAGTATTGAAGGACCATTAATTTTAGAGCAAGCCCTTGCCATTTGAATCTTTTACCCTGTGACCTCCCTCTGGCTGCTGCCGCACACTGCCAGAGACTTGGGTTTGATTTGACCTCGGGTGCTGTCTGTGTGGAGTTGGCACATTCTCCCTGTGATTGTGTGAGTTCCCTCTGGTTTCCTCCCACATCCTAAAGATATGCGAGTTTTTAGGTTCATTGGCCTAATGTGTAGGGAATGGATGCGAAAGTGGGATAAGATAGAACAAATATAGATGGCTGAACGATGGTCGGCATGGACTTGGTGAGCTGAAGGAACTGTTTACATGCTGTATCTCGAAAGAAACAAGGAGACTCAAGAGACTGCGGATGCCGGACTCTGGAGCAATGAAGAATCTGCTGATGGAAATCAGCAGGTTGAACATTGGTCCTGATTTGTCCACTGATGTAACTTGGCCTGCTGAGTTCCACCAGCAAATTGCTCTGACTTAAACAAACAAGCCAGTTCTTTTAAAAGCATCAAACCTAAAGGTGTGGGAAGGAACTGTAGATGCTGGTTTATACTGACAATAAGACACAAAATGCTGGAGTAACTCAGCACGTCAGGCAGCATCTCTGGAGGGTAGGAATACGTGACGTTTTGAGTCGAGACCCTTCTTCAGACATTCGAAATACATTCCAGCTAATTACCAACCAATCAGTCTATTCACAATAATCAGGAAATTATGGGATCTCTTGATGACTGTATTATCAAGGGACACTTAGTCAACAACATCCTACCCATTGTTGCCCAATTTGGGGATTACCAAAATTACACTCCTCCAGATCTCAGCACAGCCTTCATACAAACACCAAACAGATTAATTTGATACGATACAATAAAACATTATTCATCCCTGGAGGGAAATTGGTCTGTCAACAGTCACGACACACAAGGTACATGAAAACTTGAAATTAAAAGTGAAAACAAAAAGATAAAGACAATCGACTGTTGCACAGCGCCTTCACCGGAACAAATGAACAGACAAACGAAAACAGACTTATCTTATGAGGATTCTAAACTGAAGTGCCTCCCCCTTCCCCACATCGGGTCCCCTCTGTTCTCTGCATATCCCTCACGGCAATCCCGCCACACCGTGTCCCCATTGTCTTCTCCATCCCCCTCATGCGCATCGATGGCTGATCGCGAGTCGATTGCGAGGCCCCTCTGCCCCCGATGCCCCTACCGCGGCTCACGCTGCCACCGAGGCACCTGCTGCTGCCGCCGAGGCTTCCATCGCCACCACCGCCATCCTTTGGCCCAGACAGGCCTCGTTGCCCGGTTTCACCCTAGTCCCTGGGAAGCCTGTGGGGCGAGTCGGGCCTACCAGGGCACGTTCCATTTGGCGGCGCAGTTGTTCAGAGGGAGGATCGGACCCACGTGGCTCCCCGGGACACCCCCACTGCGCATGCGGTTCCCCAGGACACTGAGGTGGGAAGGGGAGGGGAGGGAGAGAGAGGGAAAGCAAGGTCTACTTGAAGTAGAGAAGTCAATGTTCATACTGCTGGGGTGTAAGTTACCCAAGTGAAAAATGAGGTGCCGTTCCTCCAATTTGCACTGGGCCTCACTCTGACAATGGACAAGGCCCAGGACAGAAAGGTCAGATTGGGAATGGGAGGGGGAGTTGAAGTGCTGGACCACAGGGAGATCAGATAGGTTAAGACAGACTGAGCGGAGATGTTCATCAAAATGATCGCCGAGCCTGCGCTTGGTCTCGCCGATGTAGAGAAGTTGACACCTGGAACAACGGATATAGTAGATGAGGTTGGAGGAGGTGCAAGTGAACCTCTGCCTCACCTGTAAAGACTGTTTATGTCCTTAGATGGGTCGAGGTGGGAGGTAAAGGGACAGGTGTTGCATCTCCTGCGGTTGCAGGGGAAAGTACCTGGGGTAGGGGTGGTTTGGGTGGGAAGTTACGGAGCGAATGGTCTCTGAGGAAAGCAGAAAGGGGTGGAGATGGGATGATGTGCCCATAGTGAGATCCAGTTGGAGGAGACGAAAAATAAAAACTGTAAACCTTTAGCCAGAAATGATGCAAATACAAAAAAAAAAGTCTACTTGTGCGTCAGTTCTGTCACAGTCAACAATGGGGACTGCTGAGACAATGTCGAAGAAATTAAAACACAGTTCACTGACATGCAATTTGTGTTGATTGATTTCCTATTTTTAATTAATAATTCTAATTATACAGCAAATTTAGCCAAAAGCTCAAGGTGGATCAATCGCACGGCATCGATCGAGGCAGCACCATTATCTCTGCATACCTGAAGTTATTGATTTTCTGCTGAGCATATTAGAAAACAGAACCAACTTGTCCCAATCGCCTGCCAGCACTGCAGATTAAACCAGACCCAGTCATTCCCACATAGTGCCTGACCTTAGAAATTAAACAAAGAAAACTGCACCATTTCACAAAAATGCCACAATGTGTTTGTCAAACGAGAACCTTTCTTCTTAAGAGCCTTTAGTCATTTTAATAGCCCAATGTCAACATCCAAATGCTGATTATTCTTTCTATTGTTCAGCGAAATACTAGCTGTTAGTTAAATCTTCTACAATATAAAAAGCATATTCAAATTTTCTATCATTAAACCTGCCAACATCAGATGTCTGATAAAACAATTATCCGTAATAATGCATGGTTGACTAGTTGGAATAACAACCCAAGATAATGACATTAATTTAGTTTTCACAACATCATCTTCAAAAATATTCCAATGTAAAATAATTATTACATACTCTTTATTTCAATTTATATTTTGATTTGATGAAAGGCGTGTGTTAACCATAATTTATACTGTTCTTTAATTAATGGAAATTGACGGTTACTCTGAAGCATTTTTATGGAAGATCTCAGCATCATTTGTGGAACCCAACATTGAATTCATATTTACTGTGTGCTGCATTAGGATTTTTCCCCATTAGTAATATTAGCTCAGAGCCTGTTTCCCATTGATATGACCACAGGCAAGAATAACCTCAATGATCTTGGCAGACCTTGATTCCGTGTCGAGGTCATTCAGTGTATCTGCTCCATAATCACTGCTTGAAAATAAGTGCTTATAAATTTCCAAATAACATAATGTTTACATTTCTACTATTAAAATTAACGTTGTTGCTTTAATTCATCTAAATGGTTTAATACATTGAACTGTATAACTTCAATTGTGAATACAGCCTGTAATCAGCAAATGTATTCACAAATCCATGCTCTAGTAACTATATTTCATTACGGTCTTCTGATGCTGAACTGCATCACACAGCTGGGAATTGATAAGGAAAATGAAGCCATATTTTTTCTGTAAAGGGTTTAATTTTCTTAATTACTTCAATTGGTGTATAATTATCATAGTTTCCGAATAACCTGGGGTTTCCCAGTAAATTTGAATGAGATTAACTCCATTGTTCTTAGAACAGTCAAATGATATCCTCCCATTTCCTGACACATTTTAAAGGTAGTTTTCTTTTCTTATTTTCTTTTAAATATCACTGGGAAAGATGTCAAAGCTGGGTGCACCATAATCAATCTGACTCCTCTCAAGTCAGTCTGCAGAAGAACAAAGGTTACTCTGTTTTTTCTTTTCTTTTCATCTTTGACACAAATTCGTTGCTATCTAGAGTTAAATAGGAGTTACACAGTCAGCAACCTACTGTCTCACTGACTGAAGTCCATGAAACTAAATATCATGTGGCAAATACAACAGGCAGGCAAGTGGCTGTTTGGCATGAGTAACCATGGATTTATTTGTGGTCTCCATTTCCTATTTTCCCTGTGCCAATCCCCACTGCCTCAAGATTAAGAACAGCAAGATCGTGCATGAAATCATGGTTTGATATTGCCCATCTTTACAACTCACCACAAGGCAGTCAATGTCAGATACCCCATAATCACCACAGAATATTTTCTGTCTTATAAACAAGCAAATAAAATAAACAAATATTTTTGGTAATGGAAGATGACCAAGAAAACCTAGAAATTGTGTAGGGTGGTAGGTTTAAAGTAAATGAGGAGCTCAAAGAATATATTATTGTAAGAAATAGTATTGAAGAATTTAATAGAACTGAAAAGTGAAATATTCACAGGGATTATGACTCGTGGATCTTGAAGTTGATGATGGCAATGGTGGATAAGTTAGTTGTCATTGAAAGCAATTTTAAAAAGTACAAGAGTAGAGGCATCTTGCCTCTACTGGTCACAATGGCCCATTGGTAAAATGAACCATTAATATCATTTCTATCCTTTAATCAATCCTTCTTGAGCACTGGTGAGATTGCATGTGTGATATCATGCGGAAGTCTGGTCATGAAAGGAGGTAATTACAATGGAGGGTGTGCAGCAAAGCTTCACCAGACTGATTACAGCAATTAAGGCATTGTCCAATGAGGAGAGATTAGCAGACTAGTCCGACATTTGGCTTTAGTAGGAAAGCTGATCTAATTAAAATGTGCAAAACAATTATGTGGTTTAACAGGGTAGATGTAGAGTTGATGTTTCCCCTGGCTAAGGAGTTGAGAACCAAGGATCCCATTCAGAACTGAGTTGAAGATGCTTTATTTTTCATCAGAGGGCTTCCTGATTCAAGAGAGGTGGGGGGCTGAGGTGCAAAGTACATTCAAGGTTAATCATTTTGTGGATATGAAAGGAATCATGGAAAGATCTTACTGAACAATAGAGCAGGCACAAGGTATAGGATGGCCTACTCCGGCTATTTGTTATGTTCTCAAATTATGTGAAGCAATATATTGATGGGGAACTACATCTGAACCACTGGATAAATACATGAACAATGAATAATTGGCCAGATCATGCTTGCTCTTGCTCCTTTTGTGTCATCACATATGGATGAGCACAGAAACTGACAGATCCTGAAGGCAAATTGCTTCGTCGCCCTGTACTGGACTCAACAGGAAGTCTAGCAATGAGGCTCAGTCTTACTGTGATGGCCCAGCATGTCACAGGGAAATCACCATTTGAAGCTCCACCAAGTCAGATCACGCACACAATTCAATATCCCACCAATTTCAATCGAGATTGTGCAACAACAAACTAAGAGACAAAGTTCCAACTTTTAAAATTATTTTGTTTGATTTTTTTCATTATTTTTATGCTTTAGTTTATTTCTAAATTGTAATAGTTGTTATTTCTGTTAATTGTATACTCCAATTTTAATAATTTTTAAAATGTATTGAACAATGTTTTAAAATTTGCAACATTGACAATGGGCAAAGCACTGCCCCAGATTTGCCAAAGGATGGTAGGGGCCTAATGAGGGCAGGCCTAATGTCAGGCAGCAAGCACCTTCCTGTACTGTCCAAGGCCAAATCAGCTCCAGCCAATGCTGTTGGCTTCCAGCATGCAGAAAGCCAGCCTGGGTATGTGCATGAAGGAAAGGCCAACCAGAACTGACTGGGTAATGCCCCAAATATTTTGCTGCAATTTATTCATTTAGATTAGATTAGATTCAACTTTATTGTCATTGCACTTTTCAGTACAATGAAATGCTTTAACCTAGCAGTCACGACATAGAATAAAATAACAAAACACACACCCAACACGGTTTAACATCCACCACAGTGAGTCCACCAGGCACCTCCTCACTGTGATGGAAGGCAAAAGTCCCAAAGTCCTTGTCTCTTCCCTCGCAATGTTGCAATGTTCCCTTCCCATTTGCAATGTTGTTTACATAAGTATTACATGCTGGTAAAGTTCAGCACTTCAAATATAGAAAAAATAATCGCAGCTCAGGAAAGATGATCAATTCATTTTAAATTCTTGACCCAGGAAGGCCCTCCGCTCGTCTTATTTCACCACCTAATTATTTCAGATAGTTTCTAATGTTTTATCTCCAAGACTTTGTCCCAAGTTCATTTCATAAAATGCTTTGTGAAAATTTCCAGATACCAGCCTTCTATTTATTTTTATTAGTTTGAACTTTTGTCCGTTTTTCAAATCTGCAATTTAAGTTATGATAATCTTTCCAGACTTACCTTTTACAAACTCTTAAATAGCTTAATCTGCCCTGTAGCAGAGGCAGAATATTTGACATTAAAAAAGAATGTTACTCGAGTACAGTATGGTTTGAGAACAGTGCTCCTCTGACTGTAGTCTCAGAGGATTTCCATTAGTGACAGTGGCATGAGTTTATTTTAGAATGTTTTATAGTTAGACCTTGGTAACGTAGTTAGAAGCCTTTGTGGCTTTAATCTGCTGTTTTTAGTTGACTGATAAACAAGAAACATTGGGTAGTGGTGGGTGGGGGGTAGTGGGGAAGATTGGGGGTGAATTCACTTTATTGGGACTCTAATTCTAATTGTTAGCAGTTAACTGAAGCTAGCTAACTCAACTAGTGTTTCCATAACACTAGTCTTCCATATCTGAACTTGCTGCACCTGCTAGTTAACCAACCTATATCCATGTTCATATACCAAATGCAATATCTTATGCATTCAAGTAAACTTTTGTGTGGCGTTCTTGTTGAAAATCCCAATAAACTGCATTTCCTGCCCCCCTTCAACCTACTCAAATTGACTAATTTGTCAGACAATGATTTCCCATTCACGAAGCATTACTGATCAGATTATTAAATCTGCAATTTACCAAAAATTCTGCATTTGTTTCCATAATAGATGATGTTACCATTTTTTAATAATAGACTAACATATTGGCATAACCCTCGGTAAGCGCCTGGACCTGTTGGTATACCCAGTCGAGTTCTCAAAATCTGTGCAGACCAACTCGCTGTGGTTTTTGCGGAAATGTTCATCCTCTCACGACTGAGGTTTGAGGTTCCCACCTGTATCAATAACACCGATGCCCAAGAAGAGTCAGGTGACTATCGACAAGTGGCACTAACATCTGTGGTGATGAAGTGCTTTGAGAGGTTGATTATGGTGGATGTCAACTCCTACCTCAACAAGACCTCGCGATCTCACTGGCTCTCCACTCCGCACTGGACCACTCGGACAATAAAAACATACGTCAGTCTGTTGTTTATAGACTGCAGCTCGGCGTTCAATACCATTATCCCCTCCAAGTCGATTACCATGCGCTGTTCAGGGGCACCCTGGGGGATTTCCGGGACCACTGGGCACCGCGGGGGGTTGAATGTATCCCTGACAAGGGCTGTAAGATAGTTGTATAATAGTTTATTGTGTGTATTGTATAATGGTGGTGGATTCTGGTTTGCTTTATTATTTTAATATTTGAATAAATATTTTTGATACAAAAAAAGCTGGTTACCAAGCTCACGGAACTGGGTCTCTGCGCATCCCTCTGCAATTGGTTCCTCGACTTCCTCATTCACAGTCCACAGTCTGTTTGAATTGGCAGAAATACTTCTTCCTCATTAACAATCAGTACGGGAGCACCTCAAGACTACGTGCGCAGCCCCCTGCTCTACTCACTCCACACTCAAGATTGTGTAGCCGGACATAGTACAAACACCATCTTCAAGTACACCGATGACACCACCATTGTGGGATGAATTACAGATGGTGATGAGTCAGAGTATAGAAGTGAGATCGTCGCTTCCCGGAACCAATTAATGGACTTGACTTTTGAGTCGGTGTCAGCGGTCTGTGGAGCCAATAAATCCTTCCCACGTGAATCTGCTAATGGTGATGCTGCTGCTCAACGATTGGGCCACCAATGCCAGAGGGAGCATCGCCAAAATTCTGTCTCTCAAAATTCCATGGGCTGTGGGGAGTGGGCAGTGAGGAGTGGGCTGGGGGGAGTGGGCTGGGGGGAGTGGGCTGGGGGGAGTGGGCCTGGGGGGAGTGGGCTGGGGGGAGTGGGCTGTGAGTAGTGGGCAGGGGGGAGTGGGGCAGGGGGAGTGGGGCAGGGGGAGTGGGGCAGGGGGAGTGGGGCAGGGGGAGTGGGGCAGGGGGAGTGGGCTGGGGGGAGTGGGCTGGGAGGAGTGGGCTGGGAGGAGTGGGCTGGGAGGAGTGGGCGGGGGGAGTGGGCGGGGGGAGTGGGCTCTGAGGAGTGGGCTGTGGGGAGTGGCAGCTGAGATCCCATCGTGATGTAATTTTCAGCTGTTCATGGCAGCGTATGAAAATGAGGTCCCATTGTGATTGGAGGACTGTGAGATGCCATTGTGACATAATCACTGGAAGCTGTTAGAAAAGTCTCTCACAGTCAGTTATTATTCTCAAAGTTGGCTTTTTCAAATCTTTAAATATCAATAACTCGTGAAATATAACATCAAATCTGAAGGAAACTTGATTAGATCGACGATGGGACAAATGTTCTGCAACATTTTTTGCGCGACCGTGTATCGTTTTGGCAATACATGGCCCACCATCACACAGACACACACACACATAGAAACAAGACGAGACTTTTAATAGTATATACTAAACCAAGTTGGACCACTTGCTGCGGGGGGGGGGGGGCGGGGCGGCATCACATGGGTGGGCTGGTCCCCGAATACAGCGTCAATCATCCCCATCACCCGTTCCCCCAACGTTACCCATTTCCCCAACACAATATTCCACCACACACCCCTAGCCCCCAACTGCGCAGGCGCGGCTCATTTCCCCATATCCCCAAACCTCCCTCCCCCTCCTCTTCACCTGCCCTCTTCTCTCCCCTCGCCTCATCCACTCCCTCCTTCACCTCTCCCTCCCTCTCCTTTCCCCTACCGTCAGTCATTCCCTACCCTCAGTCACTCCCTCCCACCCTCCATAAACCCTCTCTACCCGCATTATTCCACCTCTCACCCGTTTCCCCAATGCAACCCATTTCAACCACTCACCCATTCCCCCAATGCAATCAATCCTTCCCACGTGTGGGGGGGGAAGGTGGGGGCAGACGGCGCTTCCCGGAGACAATAAATGGACTCGACGTTCCCTTGAGCCTATCAATCCTTCCCACGTGTGTGGGGAGGGGAGGGAAAATCTCCCTTTCTCCTTACTCCCCTTGAAGCTGCTGATCCCATTGTCTCTCTCAACTCTTCCTCGCTCTCCTTTTCCCTACCCTCAGTCACTCCCTCCCTCACCTCTTCCCTTTCGTACTCCCCCACTAAAGACAATTTTTAAATAACATTTATACTCCTCCCATCCCCCACTCCATCAACTCTCATAGCTTGTGTATTGGCAGCAGAGATCACATTGTGGTGTCATTTTCAGATGCCATTGTGACATCATCACTGGAAGCTGCTAGAAAAGTCTCATTCTCACAGTCAGTTATTATTCTCAAAGTTGGCTTTTTTTTAAACTTTAAATATCAATAACGTGAAATGTGAAGAATGTGAAGAAACTTGAAAGAACGACCACAGGAAAAAGCCGAGTAAGATTCTGTAAAAAATGTTTGCGCTATTGTGTGCCATTTTGGCGTAGCTCCTGAGATCACAGACAGCCAAACAAGTTGAGACTTTTAATAGTATATACATATAGATAGATGTGTACCTGTGAGTATGTGTATACATACACACGGAACTTTTTTTTCCCCTCTCATTTATCATATTGTTTACATATGTGTAATATGTTTACATATGCTGTTGTGCTGCAGCAAATAAGAATTTCATTGTTCTATCTGGGACATATGACATTAAAACACTCTTGACTCTTGATATTGGTAGTTTTCCAATCCTCCAGCACTTCTCCAGAATCTGAGGATTTGTGGATTATAACTACTGCATTCACTCTTGCTATAGCTAATTATTTATGGGGCCTAGGATGAAAGTCTTGGGGACTTATCCGATTTATCTGCCTGATTTTCTCTTGAAGACAGAAATTGAATACTATTACCTTTTTTATGGTTTTACTTGGATGTTCTCAGTATAAACAATAATGCAAAATATAAGTTTAATTCCTCTGCCATTTTCTTGTTTCCCACAACTATTTCCCCAGTTTCATTCTCTCGAAAGCTTATGTTCACTTTCACCTCACTCTCCCCTTTTTATGAACTTAAAGTTGCTCATATTGTCAATTTTTTTTTCTTGTTGGTTAATATTCTCCCTATTTAGTTTATTTTTTATTAGTGCTGGTCTTCAGACATACTCTTATTCTAAGCAATCTTATATTTTCCATTCAATTCAATACTTGCCGTAACATCCTTGTTCAGCCACAATTGCTTCATCCCCTCCTTAGAATGTCTCCTCCTCATCGCGATACACTTTTGCTGTGAATTGTGAATTACCTCCTTAAATCGCTGCCACTGCTTGTCCATTGTCTTTACTACTCATCTACCTGCCCAGTCCAGTTTAGATAACTCCCCCTCATTCCTTTGTAATTTCTCTTATTTAAGTTTAACTCGGTTGTAACAGACCTAAGTTTTTTACTTCAAAGCTTAACACTAAAATCTATCAGGCTGCAATTGCTGCTCTGAGATCATTTATAACAAGTGTCACATTGCACATTATCAGCTCCAAAAAAGCCAGCTCTCTGGATGATTCGGTAACACATTGCGCGAAGAAACTAACCTAACCGCATTCTATGAATTAATTTATAAGCCGCCATTTCCAATTTGATTAACCCAGTTTACCCAAGGATTTACTGCAGGTCACTTGCGATTAACACACAGCTTTCTGTTACATAGATCCTTAGTTTCTATTTTTTTTCCCTTTCTACAATGTGGCTACTGTTTGGAAGCCAATACATTACACCTACAATCATCTTCTACCCATTGCTTTTTTTTAAAAACTATGCCCAAATTGTTCTTTGTTCACATCTCATTAGCAGAGATAACCCCACCACATTTTTATTCTTGTCTGACAAAAGGTATGGTTTCTAAGTTTACTAATGATACAAAAATAGGTGAAGGAGTATGCTGTGATGAAGACATTGTAATTCTCCAAAGGGATATTGATAGAGCAAAAACCACCTGGCAAATGGAGTTAAATGAGGGGAAATATGAGGACATGCACTTCAGGAAGAGGAATCAAAGCCAGATTATTGTTATCTAAAGGGAGGGAGACTGCAAATGAGTGAACTTCAGTGGGATCCAGGTGTTCTAGTGCATGAATCACAAAATGTTACTAGGCAGTTCCAACAAGTAGTTAAGAAGATAAAAAGCATGCTGGCCTTTATTGGACTAGTGAGGTTCAGTTACTGTTTTACAGGGTGTTAGTGGGGCCACACCTGGAATACTGTGTGCCCTTAATGAAAAGATGAAAGAGAATTTACCAGGTTACATTTTACAATGAGAGAGTTTTCCTACCATGTGAAGCTATGCTGTTTGGGCCTGTATTCCTTGAAGTTAAGAAGAACGAGGGGTGAATTTATTCAAACGTATGATCCTAAGGGGGCTTGACAGGGTAGATGCTTCCATTGGTGGAAGAATCACAAATAAGGTGACATAACGGAAAAATAAGGGTCCGGTCATTTAAAACTGAAGTGCCCAGAAATATATCCTCTGAAGGGAATGAACCACTGAAAAACTCTGCCACTGAGGAAGAATTCTCTCCCACCTGGGGAGACCCATTTTTTCAAATATATTGAATGTGGAGATAGACAAATATTTGAAAGATCGAGGAATTGCCGATTATGCAGAACAGTCGGGGGCGGCACGCACACCCCCATCCACATTAACGGTACGGAGGTGGAACGTGTTTCTAGCTTCAGGTTCTTGGGAGTCAACCTCTCCGACGACCTCTCTTGGACCCACAATACCTCAACTCTGATCAAGAAGGCTCACCAGCGTCTCTTCTTCCTGAGGAGACTGAAGAAGGTCCATCTGTCTCCTCAGATCCTGGTGAACTTCTACCGCTGCACCATCGAGAGCATCCTTACCAACTGCATCACAGTTTGGTATGGCAACTGCTCTGTCTCCGACCGGAAGGCATTGCAGAGGGTGGTGAAAATTGCCCAACGCATCACCGTTTCCTCGCTCCCCTCCATTGAGTCTGTCCAAAGCAAGCGTTGTCTGCGGAGGGCGCTCAGCATCGCCAAGGACCTCTCTCACCCCAACCATGGACTGTTTACCCTCCTACCATCCGGGAGGCGCTACAGGTCTCTCCGTTGCCGAACCAGCAGGTCCAGGAACAGCTTCTTTCCGGCGGCTGTCACGCTACTCAACAACATACCTCGGTGACTGCCAATCACCCCCCCCCCCCCCCCCCCCCTGGACACTTATTGTTATTTATTCAAATAATTTGCTGTGTCGCTCTTCCAGGGAGATGCTAAATGCATTTCGTTGTCTCTGTACTGTACACTGACAATGACAATTAAAATTGAATCTGAATCTGAATCTGAATCTGACAGTCACAGAAGAGAGAGACACATCTGCCAAGATTATATTGAATGGTGGGGCAGGCTTGAGGAACTGAGTGGCCTACTCCTGTTGCTACAGTCTTGTGTTCATCCTAAAAAATAATTATCCCAGAATATTGCATTCCTAGCTTTGATGCCCTTATAACCATGTCTCCAACAGCCCACAGAGGTACAATGGCTGCCTCGCCAACGGTCTGTCTCGTCTTTTTCCTTCTTTCTGTTTTTAGCTTGTTGTAAAATGTACGTTTTAGTTTATCTTTAGTTTTGTATCATGTGGGAGGGGGGGGAACTTTTTTAACCTCGACGGAGATGTGACTTTTTTGGTGTCATTTCTCTGTCTGCACTGCGGTTCAACATCGAGGAGCTGGCGGCCTCTTGCTGTAACCTCGAGAGGTCCGACCACGTGTGCCTGTGGAGTTAGCATTGTGGAGCTTGCAACCCCTTTGCCAGGGATGGACCTCCATGCTCCAACCACGGGAGCCCGCGCTTTAACTACGTTGAGCTTGTGGTCCCTGGTTAGTGACCAACTTTGGGAGTTCCAAGCCGCAAGAGCTTCAACCGCCCTGATCGCGGAAGCTTCGATTGCCCTGACGCGGGAGCTTTGATCGTCGGATGTGGGAGCTTCAATCTCCCCGACTGCGGATGGTTCAACTCCCCCGACCACGGGAGAAAAGGAGGAAAGAAGATAAGACTTTATTGCTTTCCATCACAGTGGGGAATGGGGAGGAGCCGCTGTGGTGGATGTTTATGTCAAATTTTGATGTAGTTGTGTGTCTTGTCTCTTTTTTGGTATGACTGTACGGCAAACAAAATTCCTCATATATTGCAAAACATACTTGGCCAATAAATTACGATTATGATTTATGGCGATGTTTATATCTGTTTATATCTATTTGTGTTGTTAGTTCATTAGTTTCAGATGCCATGTACATTTAGACGGAGGAGCTCTTGATTTTATCTTTCTACCACCTCTCTTTTCATAACTCCATCTACTGGACCTATATTCTTCTTCCCCTTCTTTCCCTTGTTTTCCTATTTGGCTTTATATTTCATCCTTTAATTTTTATCTGTGTTTCCTCTCAACTTTTGCCATACTTGTTTAAACTGATCTAATAACACCAACAAACACTTAGGAGGATAAGAGTCTCATTGCCTGTGTGTAATCCGTCCACTTGTACAGACCCAATCTTCCCCAGAACAGATTCTGATGCCTTTGAAGTCTAAATCTCACACTCCTATACTATCCCTCTAGCCACATGTTCATAATACATTAAATAAAGATTAGTATCTTGATACAATTACATAGGGCCTTGGTGAGATAACTGTGTACAGTTCTGGTCTTCTTACCTTAAAAACTGATATACTTGCTATAGAAGAAATACAGCAGAGATTCATCAGTTCCTGGAATGGCAGGTGTGTCACACGAGGTAAGATTGAGTAAACTGGACATCTAGGCTGAGCTTTTAGAAAGGTGAAAAGGGCTATAAAAAGGGGAAATGAAATGGCTTCGGCGAGTCGGATTAAGGAAAATCCCAAGAATTCTTATGCCAACATTAAAAGCAAGTGGGTAATCAAGGATAAAGGAGGGAATTTGTATTTGGAGCTAGGGGATGTAGGTGAGGTACTAAAATGAGTACTTTGCATCTGTATTCACCAAGGAGAAGGACATGGAGGACAGTGAGATCAGTATGGAGAATTTTAATATGCAGGGGCAGTTGAGATTAAGGAGGTTTTGGGGCTCTTGAAGAGCATAACGTGGGATAAATGCCCAGCACCAGGTTATTAGAGGCAAGAAAGGAGATTGCCGCAGCCTTGACAAAGATTTTAGCAACTTCTCTAGCCAGTTGCAAAGTCCTGGAAGACTGGAGAGGAGCTAATGCTGTTCCTTTGTTTAAAAAGGGAAATAGATAGAATCTAGGGAATTATAGGACGGTGAGCCTCAAGTCAGTAGTAGAGACACTATTGGGAAAGAATTCTTTGAGATAGTATTTACTCCCATTTGGAAGATAATGGGTTAATTAGGGACAGTTAGCATAGCTTTGTATATGCCAGTTGTTCCTTACTAACTTGATCAAGTTTTTTGAAGAATTGACAAAAGTAATCATACAATGAGGGTAGGGCGGTGGATGTTGGCCACACAAATTTTATTAAGGTATTTGATAAAATCCCCCATGATAGGCTGATACGGAAGATTAAAATGCATGGGATTAACACCGATTTGATCATATGAATTTGGAACTGGATTAAGAATAGAAAACAGCGGTTGTGTTAGAAGGACAATATTCGGACTGGGGGTCTACGACCAGTAGAGTTCTGCAGGGATCTGAACGTAGATTGGTTGGTTAGTAAGTTCACGGACTGTGAGGAAGGCTGTTGAATATAGATCAGTTACAGAAATGGGTGGAGAAATAGCAGATGGAGTTTAATCTGAGAACATGTGGGGCAAAACGGCTGGCAATATAGCCACCTGGTTGAAGACCTCTGTTTGTGGATAATCCTTCTACATCCTACAGGTGGGTGTGAATCTCAATCAGATTATGTGAATTATGAAAGAGTAGCCTGTAGATGGGATTTGCTGCCAGAATGCCATCAACCCATATCTGGATTTATTTCTCACCAGAAATTGGAATTGTTTGGCTGTGCATGTGCAGCTCTATTATGCCAAGAAATTATAATTCTGCCATCCATGTTACTTCACTGTAAAAATTAACACTGACAAGATTCTTCATACTATTATTGACAGAATGAATAAAGAAGGCATGAATGGGGAGTGCCTTCAGTGAGATGCAGTTATCATTGTTCCCAAGAATTAAAAAACAAGCGTAGTGTTCCCGTCCCCCTTCACTTATTTCGTGTCTCTGGCTAGCTACCCCTGCACACCTTAGACTCTACATCAGTTTAAATATCATAATTTAGAGAAGCTGATGATTAAAGTGATGCCAGTCTGCCATGAAGGAAGAGGGAAGGGATTGCAGGCAGCTGCAGCTTCTCCCAGGCCTGGGACAAGGTCAGCTGCTTAGCTTTTCATCAGTTGAATGGTAATAACATGAGAGCTAAGGAAAGAAGTATCTCAAAAATAACAAGTAATTTAAAAAGGGCACCTGCTTGCTCTCTGTGAAATGAATGGTGCTCAGCAAACTAAGAGAAGGAATGAAAAAAAATTGCAAAATGCGATGCATTTAGAAAGGAAAATCCTAATCCAACTCGCTGTGTTCAGAAACAGCAATTTATTTTTTGGTTTCAATCCATTTGCAGCCGTCAGAGAAAGCCTACAGTGCCTCACACTGAACATTTGTATCACAATAGAATCCACTGCTGAAAATCTCCTGTTAATTACAAAGAATAATTTAATGCAGTCCGAGGGGAAAGGGGGACCCATTTCTGGGAGGCCAAAAGTGAGACATCATTCATGATATTTTTGCTGTGAGTGACTGCATACAGACACAGTAGAAAGCCAGATTATCAGGCGAGCAGGTGTGCAGAGATAAGACTCTAATGCCCCACTGTGGGACATGAGGAATTTATTAAGCAGCTACTGAGAGAGACTTCAAATACTGGCACAGTCTGCTTCTGTCAAATGAGAGCTTTTCAGATATTCATGAGCATTACAAATTGTCCAACACGACTCACTTTCACAATTAAAGCCAAAGTGATGTAGACACTTAAATCATAATAAATGTGTTCTGAACATCGGACACTCATATCTACCATCTTCAAAAAAATGTGCTGACGTGTATTTCTTATAGTGCTTGTATTTAGTACACATTCAAAAAACATACAATGCATCATTCTGCAGAGACTGCCAAGGTGGAGACAAAATGTATTTCTCAACACTTTGCTTGATTTGACAAGGTGATGCCCGATAACGGTTTTCCTCAAATTTCTCCTTTCTATGACTGAAGCTGCTGTTTCATGCTGAACCAAGGTCCCATTATCCTTTTACCTGAATGAGCAGCAGCAGGTGATCTAGGAAATGGGAATTCCTTACTGCTCCAAATCTTGTTTTCATCCAATGTCCATAATTCTACTTTCTGCAACTGTCACAAAATCACTATTGAGAAAGGTAATCTGTCTTTTCTTTACTGAACTGGACATTTGGGCTAGTACTCTTTTGGATGCATGGAGACAGGGATGGGGCTCTGTAGGGAGGGTGTATGGTGCATGGATCGGTGGAAGCAGGGGTATATGAAACTTCAACTTATTGACTCCTTTAAATTAATTTACTTAATGTTGTGCTTGATATCTTTCTAGAGTACAGTTTGTCAACAAGCATGCAGAGCTCCCAAGTGATATGACCTTTTCCCCGAATCAAGGGATGTTTCAAGATTCAAAGCCTTTTTTTCATGATGTACCTTCAATAGACAATAAACAATAGACAATAGGTGTAGGAATAGACCATTCAGCCCTTCAAGCCAGCTCCGTCATTGACTGTGATCATGGCTGATCATCCACAATCAGTACCCCGATCCTACCTTCACCCCATGTCCCTTGACTCCGCTATCTTTCAGAGCTCTATTTAACTCTGTCTTGAAAGCATCCAGAGAATTTTACCTCCACTGCTTTCTGAGGCAGAGAATTCCACAGATTCACAACTCTCTGGTTTTTCCTCATCTCCATCCTAAATGGCCAACCCCTTATTCTTAAACTGCGACCCCTGGTTCAGGACTCCCCCAACATCGGGAACATGTTTCCTGCCTCTAGTGTGTCCAATCCCTTAATAATCTTGTATGTTTCAGTAAGATTCCCTCTCATCCTTCTAAATTCCAGTGTGTACAAGCCCATCAGTTATGATTAAATGTAGGGTGATCATAATTCAGTTGGCCTAGTCCTTTCTAAAAATATCATTATGACTGAAAACTTGTACATGGAGAGTAATTTGTTAATTCAAGGTCTGCCAACCTTTCTTATGCTTAGCTTCCTTGTGACAGAGTGTTAAAGTCAGCAGAAAGTTGAGCTTGCTGACTCCTTGCACATCTGCAACTGAGTGAAGATGGATTAACTGTCCAACTAAATTGACTCGCTTCAGTTTTCACACTGCTGTTAGCTCTCGTCAGCAGAGCAGCCTGGTGCCAAGAACACAAATACAATACAAACATAACATGGTTGCTAGCTTCCTACCTTAGTTTACATCTAGTTTCTTTAGTAAATGTACTCAGGAAAAATATATGCTTTTATGGTTCAGCAACAAAGAGCAAATGATGCTCAGATGTCCAATGCCAATCGCTTGATTAGGAAAGAACTGCAGATGCTGGTTTAAACCGAAGATAAAAACAAAATGATGGAGTAACTCAGCGGAACAGACAGCATCTCTGGAGAGAAGGAATGGGTGACGTTTCGGGTCAAGAACTTTCTTGAGACCAGATTTCATTCTGGAGAAACCTTCGATGTCACTGTTTATACTCAGATCTTTCAGCAAATACTTATCTTGCAATACGCAATAATGACAGCAATAACATGCCAGTTTACAATAAGAGGTGACATATGCAGGTGGCTCTTCATTCGGGAAAATTAGTTTCCATTCTGTTCCAATCATAAGCAGCTCTCATGCAAATATATGCCAGTATAGCACAACAAAATGCAGCATTATTATCATATTCTTCTGAAAAGAACCTGCTGCCTTTCAGCCATGTCCACAATTAATGGTGTAACCACCTCACTATCAATAATTACCCGATTCCATTATTCCAGACACTAATATATCCCCAATAACATATTAATTTAAAACAATTCTCAAACATAAAGCATTGCTCTTGGATGAATTTTAACCAAACTTACTTGGGAGAACAGGTTTAATATGGAGTACCCACTGTAATCTGGTTTCTCAATTACCCAGTAAGAACAAACAGCAGTCTCACAATTTGCTGATCAGGCCCCTGTGTTACTGAATCGATTTTAACTTGGGCAGTAACACTGGGGTCTGCACATATATCCCATAGGCTGAAGCAGTGAGAGGATCAAGGGACATTCTTTTGTTGATGTTGGAGAGACAGAGTTTGCTCAATGACTTCCACAGATAAAGTCATGGCCTTAACGGGCATACATTAGTTTGGAGTCTTTTCTCTCTATATTATGAAAACTTACAATGCTTTGTTACTAACAGGTTAGCTACTACACAAAAACGAAAGAAGCTGAAGGAACTGTGAAATCTGGCAAATGAGTACAATGTAGAGAATTATATTCCAGGATTACCTGCTGAGAGATGCACTGAATGTTGACATGGCCATGTCAACGGCAGATGGTCAGTCCATTGTTGGCCCGAACACATAAAAATCCTTCAACAGTCTGCTCACACCCCCAGAACAAAAAAGGTCCTCACCTTCCACCCAGATCATTTTCTGCAATTTCCAACACTTCGAAGAGACTCCATCACAACACATATTCCCCTTTCAGCATTTCATAGTGACCATTTCCTTCATTAACTGTAGCATTCAATAAGTTTCCAAGATGGAAGATGAGGTGCTATTCCTCAAGCTTGCTTGCATTAAGTCTCATTGTAATATTGCAGATGCCTGCAACTAATATGTCATAGTGGGAGTTGAATGGAGAATTCAAGTGTCAGGTCACCCCTCCCATAGACTGAATTACAAGGTAAAAAACTATCCGGTGCCGTTTGGTAGATTAATTGGTTAGTGTAAATTATCGCTGGTGTTGGTGAGGAGAAGGGAAAAATCAGGGGGCTGTCAGTGGGTTGCAGGAGAGGGAGAAAAAGCAACAGTAAATAAATGGGGGAATGAAGTTGTTAGAATTTCTCTGAGAGCCGGCATAGGCTAGATGGTCTGAATGGTCTCATTGTGTGTCTTTATTTCTATTTTTAAAAATTACATTTTTATGTAATGCTCAAAGTGCTGAAACTTAAACAACAGTACACAATAAACTGACTTATTGACTGCCTGACAATTTCAGGAATATGCTTGCTGTCCACATTTGCTTATGAATTGACAGAGATTTCCTTAACGTACAACCAATTTAAAGACAGCAATATCATTACCCAATCAGGCTTGCATCAGTCTCAGCACAAGAATGTCCAGGTAGCAGTCTTCAACTGAATGTTGCTAATAGCCGTTATCTAACATCCTCCTCGTACAATTCATCCTGCTATACCAGCCCTTAGGGAAATATTCAGCACTTAGCATAACTCCTGATGACAAGGTGCAGTGCAACCCATCACATTAACAATGAACGAAACCCTCAATAATAGTTCGTGGACTTACTGAATTAATAGTTTAGAAACTCATGGCTGCAAAATAAGACGTTGCCTAATGCACCAGAAATGCATTTACATAGAAACATAGAAACATAGAAATTAGATGCAGGAGTAGGCCATTCGGCCCTTCGAGCCTGCACCGCCATTCAATATGATCATGGCTGATCATCCAACTCAGTATCCCGTACCTGCCTTCTCTCCATACCCTCTGATCCCCTTAGCCACAAGGGCCACATCTAACTCCCTCTTAAATATAGCCAATGAACTGGCCTCAACTACCTTCTGTGGCAGAGAATTCCAGAGACCCACCACTCTCTGTGTGGAAAAAGTCCTTCTCATCTCGGTCCTAAAGGATTTCCCCCTTATCCTTAAGCTGTGACCCCTTGTCCTGGACCTCCCCAACATCGGGAACAATCTTCCTGCATCTAGCCTGTCCAACCCCTTAAGAATTTTGTAAGTTTCTATAAGATCGCCTCTCAATCTCCTAAATTCTAGAGAGTATAAACCGAGTCTATGCAGTCTTTGTTCATAAGACAGTCCTGACATCCCAGGAATCAGTCTGGTGAACCTTCTCTGCACTCCCTCTATGGCAATAATGTCCTTCCTCAGATTTGGAGACCAGAACTGTACGCAATACTCCAGGTGTGGTCTCACCAAGACCCTATACAACTGAAGTAGAACCTCCCTGCTCCTATACTCAAATCCTTTTGCTATGAAAGCTAACATACCATTTGCTTTCTTCACTGCCTGCTGCACCTGCATGCCTACTTTCAATGACTGGTGTACCATGACACCCAGGTCACGCTGCATCTCCCCTTTTCCTAATCGGCCTCCATTTAGATAATAGTCTGTTTTCCTATTTTTGCCACCAAAGTGGATAACCTCACATTTATCCACATTATACTGCATCTGCCAAACATTTGCCCACTCACCCAGCCTATCCAAGTCACCTTGCAGTCTCCTAGCATCCTCCTCACAGCTAACACTGCCTCCCAGCTTAGTGTCATCCACAAACTTGGAGATATTGCCTTCAATTCCCTCATCCAGATCATTAATGTATATTGTAAATAGCTGGGGTCCCAGCACTGAGCCTTGCGGTACCCCACTAGTCACTGCCTGCCATTGTGAAAAGGACGTGTTTACTCCTACTCTTTGCTTCCTGTTTGCCAGCCAGTTCTCTATCCACATCAATACTGAACCCCCAATGCCGTATGCTTTAAGTTTATATACTAATCTCTTATGCGGGACCTTGTCGAAAGCCTTCTGGAAGTCCAGATAGACCACATCCACTGGTTCTCCCCTATCCACACTACTAGTTACATCTTCGAAAAATTCCACAAGATTCGTCAGACATCAGATTTGATCACATTACACGAGTGACAAGGATTTTTGATGATTTTCGAACAGAAATTAATTAATTTCTGTGACTCATTTGATATTGGGAGTGTTGTTGTGGTCTGGTACCACTGTCGCTGCTGCAAATTGTTATTCAAGGTTCTGCACTTTCTGGCGAGCTGTGGATTGATAATGTTATCAGAGTTGCTTTGGTACCAGGGTATGGACAGGTGAAGACAGAAGGCAGGTGCAAATTTGTACCTGATTATACTTTAGTATAGTTGGAAGCTATTTGCTGAATCAAGCGAAAGTTATACCCTGTTATGAGTAGGAAACACAGTATTGGTGCGTACTTATGAGTACGTAGTAAGTCAAGATGTGTGAAAATGTTATGTAAACATATTTTCTACATTTGGATAAGAAAATTGCTAGATTTGCATATTTCTCAAACAGTTAAGCAGCTTGCAGCTACTTGTGAACCATGCAATTGCCCGTCAGTGCAGGGAAATGCCTGCCAGGAAAGATTATTAAATTTGTGAGCCACGAATTTGAAAACAGGAAACTCTGATACAATCACCAGTTTGATTGATGGGTAATATTACTGAAGAGGAATGGATAAACTCTAATCATTCTTTCCAGAGGAAGAAAAATATCAACCTGTCTCTGGTTCTGAAGGTATCAACCATCCTTCTTCTGAACTTGAAATTTCCTAACCTGAGATAGTACAATTGTGCAAAGGTGGCCAGAGCTTCAGCACAGGAAATTGCTGACTATTGTAGGTCCTTAAAGGCCGCGACTAATGGCAAAGATATTTGAGTGTTTTGCGTATTACATCAATATCTTAAGTGCAAATTTAGAATACTGCCAATCAGCTGGCTTGGCAAGATGCTTTACATTGGTTCTACTTAAAAAGTACACCATTTATTAAAGTAATAAAATAAGTGTATTTATGTCCACAAAGGTTTGGCACCAAAGTTCTATATTATACTATATGGATATTTTATGGAATGTCTCTAACTAACAAACACGATTAAACTGTGCAGATGGTACATAAATTATCATTGAAACGTTATATTGCTGTTAACACTTTAATTAGTCCTGATACTGAGCTCACTTTTCAGTATTAACTAGGAGGTGGAAGATTGCAACCTTCACGTGGTCAGCCCAGTTTCAACGAATGCAATCAACCCAGAGTGCACAATCAAATAAGATCAAATAGAACAAGTTGCACTACAGCTTTAGGCTGTGCACGCCATACGCAAGAAGAAGAAGTATTATCTATAAAACTACTATCTGACGTTCATCTACCCACACACATTAAATGTCTTGGAAAAAAATAACATTTTAATATAGTAATACATAATTTTTGTTCCTGCTGCACAACAATTTTGCAGCAGGAACTCTGCTGGGAGTGAGCTGTTTCCAATGCCCCCATTTCACATCTTGGATCAAATGTATCAGGGCAACTTTATATTATATATATATATATTATATATATATATATATATATTATATATATATTATATTATATATTATATATATATTATATATAATATATTATATATATATTATATTATATATATATATATATATCTACACATTAATTCTTTACATCTGCACATATCCTGTGACTGAATATGCCAAACGAGGTCTATCTTTTGTGGATGAGAGACTGTTGCCACCATAAAGCAATTAATTATGAAGTGTCTTTGACAACAGTTTTGCATCTGACCAACAGGTCAATGTTTTCTGTTTTAGTTGAGGCATCTGAACGGTGAGACTCTTTAATGATGTACTGATGCTGTAGAAATGCTGTTCGACACTGAAACAATTAAATTTGCAAAATCATAGATGTCAATCCATCTGCTCCAGTTTAAATGACCCCCATTAATATAAATGAAACTGTTGATACATAAATTATATATTCACGATAAATATATATATATATATGTTATTCCTGCAACATGTAATAATGTAAGTTACTCTTTTCAATAATTAGAGTCAAATATTTTTAATACAGTATTTCTATTTACAGAACACTAATGTGTTGGTATATCTGGATCCAAAAATGTTTTCCAGAGTACCAAAGTATTAGTAGCTTTAAAGAAGACTAAAGCCAAGAGATAGATAATTAGTTAATTCATCAACATGCTAAGCTAATAGCAAGAGAAGCGCACACTCCTGAGAGAAATTTTTAATTGGAATTTGAATTTCGAATTCTACTTCCTAAAAGAATGCTGTGGTCAGTTTTATCAATGCCACACAAAATCATTATGTAATCACCATTCAACCACATTTGCAAATAAGTTTATACATACACGAAACATATCCTTTGTGAGATTTTGGATCCCAGCCATCATACATCGGGTGGAGAATAAGCAACAGCCAGCTGCTTCCTCCCAGGGCAGCTTGACACAAAACAAGCACAATTTCCTAGTGGCCAATTATAAAGAGGAAACAACGGGGGCTGCTCTTAGCTCCTAATTCCATTCAGTACAATTTAAAAAACAGAAAGTATCATGCAAATCAAAGGGGCGCAGCGGTAGAGTTGCTGCCTTACAGCACTTGCAGCGCCAGAGTCCCAGGTTTAATCCCAACTACGGTAGCTGTACGTACGAAGTTTGTACGTTCTCCCCGTGACCACGTGGGTTTTTTCATCGATCTTTGGTTTCTTCCCTCACTCCAAAGGCGTACAGGTTTGTAGGTTAATTGGCTTTGTATAAGTGTGAGTTGTCCCTAGTGTGTGTAGGATAGTGCTAATGTGCGGGGGTCGCTAATCGGCGTGGACTTGGTGGGCTGAAGGGCCTGTTTCCGTGCTGTATCCCTAAACTAAATCGAAACTAACTGCATTAACATGCCATCGACAAAATTCAAAGTGAAAAATATCAAAAAAGTTCACCCGAACAATCAGAGAGAAAAATGAATGAGATCCCTTAAATTTTAAATATCGAGGGCCAATTACATAGTGGCTAAAGAGTCAGGTTCATAGGATTGAGTATAGAACAAAGAGCAGGAAGTTCTCTTGTGAACCACTGGTCCCCCACAAGATCAGGTATTCCTTCAGCTGAGTGAGAAAGTTAATTGCAATCTTTAAGAGCAGGTGTGTAGACCACTATGAGGGGTCCAGATCATCAATAACATGAACAACACCAACACCAATTGTTTCTAAATCTTTAAAGCAAACGGCCCCATTCAGAGTAACAATATCAAACAAAATCTGACACATTAGGAGACATTAAGCAATGAGCAAACATTTGGCCAAAATGGTAGCTTTTGATCAGCACCTTAAAGGAAGAATGTTTAGTAGGGAGCATCAATGAGGAATTGAAGCACTCAAGATACTGAGACTATTAACAGTCATGCCTTCAATGGTTAAGCTCTTAAACTTCAAAATCCCCTCCCTAAATCCCCCCTCCCCTTAAAGATGGACCATAAAACCTACCGTTCTGACCAAATATTTGGTCATCTATCCCAAAATGTAAGCTAATGTCAAATTTTGAACGCTTCTTTAATGGAACTTGGGAAATTTCATGACATTAAAGAAGCCGTAGAAATGGATATTATTGTTTTTGCTTTAAAATAAAACCACATTCCTCTGTACAGTACATTGAAAGAAAAATGATACAGTACATTGAAAGAAAAGTGATGCAGTAATTCTCCTTGAAAAATGAGACTTTCTCATCTGAAAGCTGCAGTGGAATAAAGTGAATATTGATGATAGCAGCAGGAAAAAAGAGGGAACTCTTACAGAATACATTAAGATTTAAATTACATGACACAAACAAAAAGTACCCATGATTTCAATATTTGACAACATTCTGGAGCTGATTAACTAAAAACTATGGCTCTATAATAAAAGCAGCCATAAATAAATCATGAACCATGATCATTAATAGCAAGCACCCATGTATCACTTCTTTTAAAGAGCTCTTCGCATTATGTCTGCCATATATCTTGGAACCCCTGTGTAAAGGTCATCAGCACAACCATCCAAATCATATCTGGTTTTTGTTCCTGCTTGTTAAGAGAACCAGTGTCTCTGGTGGTTCCCGAGATCAGAGAGAAATGTAAATTTAGTAGGATGCAAGTCCTATTTTCCCAGTCCCTATGCTGTGCAGTAGGAATTGGAAAATGGCAACACTGCTTATCACAGAATAACTTGCCTTACAGTCTCAGTAAAAGAAAAAATAACATTGTCTTCCAACATTTGTGATAGCCCTTCCCTTTGCCAAAGATTGCTAAACCATTTAAAATTTAAATCCAGCCTCTCAGTGACTGCAACAACACTGCATGTCAGAAACTCACCAAAAATCAACCTTTCAGCAGTTAGGACATCAATGGCAAGAAATATGTCCCAACAGGTTCTGTTAATATGATTTGAATATTACATAGCAATATTCAACATGGGAACAGGCCCTTCAACCATTGTATGTCTGCCCCAACATTTATGAAAAATTAAACTAATCCCATCTGCTTGCACATGGTTAATATACCTTTATTGTCTGCTCTTAAATGTTGTTATACCTTCTACCACCATCCCTGGTAGCGTATTCCAGACATCTATCTCTTCCTGTTTTTAAAACTAAATATTGCTATAAGTTTAAACTTCCCCCTCTCACCTTAAAGCTGGACTCTCTAATATTTGAAATTTCCGTTTTAGGAAAAAGACTCTGAATACGTACCTCAAAATGTTATGGTCACCACTCAATCTCTCACACTTCAGAGAGAACAATCCAATGTTGTACATTCCATGATTGTAGACCTCAGTCAGATAGAATTGGTCATACCATTTCCTTCACCCTTACCTCGAACACTCATGCTCCTCGGGGTAATGTGCTTACTCGCCTGCTCCATTCTCTGTACATTCATGATAGTCTGACCAAGTGCAGCGCCAACTCGTTGTTTATGTTCGCCGATGACACTGTTGTTGGCCTGATCAACAACAATGATGACACACAGTACGGGCCAGAGATTTGGAATCTTCTTTCATGGTGTCAGCAGGACGAAAAAGTTGGTTGTTAACCCAAGGAAGCAGGAAGGTTAATGCAGCCCAAGATAAAAGCTAAACCAAGCAGCACCATTTTCGCTGTGGAAATATACTTTTAAATGTCTTTCGATAGTAGCCCATGATGACCCTACTGAAAATTCAGCAGCGAGACCTCAACCAAGAGGTCTGTCTGCAATGATCAGCATTTTCAGATGAGTGTATATACATTAGGCCATTTAGGGGCTTGTCCCACTTATGCGTAATTTGCCCGTCATTTATGCGGCATCATTTACACGTCACGATGCGCGCGTTACAAGTGCATGGTGCGCATAACGCGCGCATGGTGCGTGGTGACGTAGGCAGTGACACGTGGTCGCTCGCAGGCGCCCCAAGATTTTGGGATTCACAAAATCTTCGCGCGCCACCTGCATGACGCGCAAATGGCGCCCAAGTGGAACAGGCCCTTTAGTAACAAATATGTATAGAGGCATGATTAACATTTAAAAGTAACTATGACAATTAGTCAGGTGGCCTATTTACAAGCTACTCAATAGTTATTTTCCTTGAGTTAGTTTTGAACAGAGTTACACTGACAATAGTAATGAGAGCAGGCACAAGGGGATTCCACTAGATTCAATTAACCTACCATATTTATTAAATTGTTACTGAACAAAGTGTATTTACAGGATTGCAAAGAGATAATTATAAAAGTTAAACAAATAATTTCCAAAGCAATAGTATTTATAGAAATATTTCTCAACAATATATCTGGTTTGATCCACAGGTCTGCGATTCTTTCTAAATATTGCATGAATTTTGGCGTATAAGATTAGACGTGCCAATTTTGGGATTTGACAACAGCGACGGCTAAATGCATTCAATCTTAATTGAACAAGAATAGTGTTAGTAGTTCCATTACAACTGTGAGGTGTTGCATTTAGGGAGGTCAAATGCAAAAGGAACGTATACAGTAAATGGTAGGCCTCTTGAGGGAATTTGTGGTGCAAATCCACAGCTCCCTGAGGGTGGCAAACACAAATGGATAGGGTGGTAAAGAAGGTATGCTTGCCCTCATTAGTCAGGGCTTTAAGTATGAAAGTTGGGAAGTCATGTACTCCAACTCCAGCATATCTTCAGCCTGAGCCTGGAGAGGGTTCCTATGATGTGGAAGACATCCTGCCTGGTTCCTGTACCAAAGAGGATATGCCCCAGCTCCTCCAATGACTACAGAGCAGTGTGCTGACTCCACACACCATGAAGTGCCTGGAGAGGCTGGTGCTCACTCGCATGCAACCCCTGGTTAAACCCTGGACCCCCTGCAGTTCATTTACCAAACAAAGATAGGGGTTGAGGACGCCATCATCCACCTGCTTCATCGTTCCTATGCTCACCGGGATAAGCTGGGAAGCATTGTGATACTAATGTTTTTGTTTACTTCTCCAGTGCGTTTAACACCGTCCGGCCTGCACTGCTAGGGAGCAAATTGATGAAGATGCAGGTGGATGCTCCATTGGTGTCCTGGATCACCAACTACCTGACTGGATGACCACAATGTGTCAGGCTACAGAACTGTGTCTCAGACATGGTAGTGAGCAACACAGGGGCCCCACAGGAGACTGTCCTCTCTCCCTTCCTTTTCACCATCTACCTCGGACTTCAGATATAACTTGGACTCCTGAACCTGCTGAAGTTTTCAGATGACTCTGCAATTGCGGGCTGCATCAGAGATGGAGGGAAGCTGAATACAGAGGTGTGGTCAACGACTTTGTCAATCACCTGCAGCTCAACATCGACAAGACTAAGGAGTTGGTGGTGGACTTTAGGAGGAGAGGAACACCCCTGTCACCCGTCTCCATCAATGGTGTGGATGTGCAGTTTACCAGGGAGTACAAATACTTTGGAGTGTACCTGGACAGTAAACTGGACTGGTCCAGAAACGCTGAGGCCCTCTACGAAGGGAAGGGCCAGCTGTACCTTTTGAGAAGGCTCCGCTCCTTCAACGTTTGCAGTAAGATGTTCTACCAATCGGTGGTAGCCAGTGCCATCTTTTTTGCTGTTGCGTGCTGGGACAGCAGGGCGAAGGTCGCAGACGCCAATGGGATTAACAAACTCATCAGGAAGACTGGCTCCATCCGGGGGGCAGAGTCGGAATCATGGGAGGTGGTCTTGGAGGGGAGGAAGCTCCTCAAACTGCAGAACATCCTAGACAATACTGCTCACCCCCTCCATAACACACTGGTCAACTGGTCAACCTGAGGAACAACTGCAGCAACAGTCTGCTTTCACGAAGATGCAGGACAGAACTACACATGAGACCCTTTTTCCCTGTGGCTATCAAACTATACAAGTCCTCCCCCTTCTGTCATGGGGTAGACTGAGGCTGACTCCCCTTCCAATTCTTTCCACTCGTCACTTTAATTTCATGATTCATGTATTTTGTGTTTTTATGACTGTTGGCAGATCAATTTCCCTCCTGGGATAAATTAAGGTCTATCGTATCGTATGTTGCAGCTGCGTGAAACCTTTGTTAGGACAAATGTGGATTATTGTGTGAAGTTTTGGTCATTGCAATATCAAGGTCAGTTTATTGTCACATGTACCAATTAAGGTACAGTGAAATTTGAGTTACCATGCAGCCATACTAAGTGAAAAGCAACAAGACACACAACCACATAAAATAATAGTTAACTGTGGCTCCCCATATTCATCACTGTGATGGAAGGTAATAAAGTCCAATCCTCTCCTTCTTCATCCTCCCAGTCAGGGCTGTCGAACCATCTGCAATCAGGACCATCAAAGCTCCCGCAGCCGGCGATCTGAAGCCCTCGTGTCAGGGTGATCGAAACTCCAGCGTCGGGATGATTGAAACTCTCCGTGGCTTGGAGCTCCCGAATCGGTCTCTAACCGGGGACCGCGGGCTCTCCACAGTTGATCCCCGGCAAAGGATCGCAAGCTCCACGATAGTAAGTCCGCGCCGCGCTCGCAGTTGAAGCGCCGGGTCGGTCTCCAGGAAAAGCCGCGTCACTCCACGATGTTAGGCCGCAGTGGGGACAGAAATACGATACGAAAAAGAAATTGCATCTCCGTCGAGGTAAGAGATTGAAAAAAGTTTCCCCCAGACCCCCCACACACATGATATTGACTCATTTGGAGTGTATTAGGTATAAAGAGACATTCACATTAGTTTGAAGTGACATATCACCAGGGTGCAAGGCAATTCCTTGTTCATGTTGCTCATAAAGTAAACAGTATACGCAGTATTGATAGATACAACAATAAATGGCATGAAGGATGCAAAACAGCAGCATGGTGCAAAGATCGTCATGTAAACTGAACTGGCAGAATAGGTAGAACAAAGGGGAATATACGGAATACAGAATAAAATTCTCAGCATTGTAGCGCATCAGTTCCATAGAGAGCATTCAGAAGCCTAATGCCGGAAGGGCAGAAACTGCTCTTCAGTCTGGTAGCGCGTGCTGACCAACTTCTGTACCTTTTTGCTGACTGGAGCAGGGAAAAGAAAGAACGATAGGGGTGGGACAAGTCTTTGATTGTGTTGGCTGCTTTTCAGAAGCATCGTGGTGTGGATGGAGTCAAAGGTGGAGGGTCTGGTTAGAGTGTTGGACAGGGGTACATTGACAACACTCATCAAATTGAGTTTAGGGTAATGTGTGACTACCAAATAGGAATCAATCCCTTTAATTTACGATCCGTGGGGAATATATCAACAACACAATCATCCAACCCTATTGCTTCAGGGAAAGTCTTCATCAGGGCCCTCCTCAGGTTCCTCCTCCTAGTGGGCAAGGAGCTGCTCCCATAATCATTGTGTGAATTCTGCCCATTAGAGACATTAGTGGACACGATTTTCACGACAAGAGGAAATGCGAGGAGCGGTATCTTTTAACCTTCCTAAATCTATGACTTTGCCAATTGAAAGAGATTATGATGCATTCTTCTCAGATTTGGCTGATTACAGAAATGTATTTACATCAGACACCAGTTAAATGATGGCATGCAGTGCATGACCAGTGAATCCACAACCAACATCACCATCATTCCAGAATAAAAATACCCCAACTTCAGGCACAGGACTGCAGTACTCAGACAGTGTTTATGTATGCACACATTGGAAGACGAAGCTTCAAGTTATTGTCCACTTGTTCACCAAGGCATTCAAGGGAATAAATCTTGCACAACATTTGGAAAAAATAGGTTCTCTACAAACCTGTCCTCACTGTACAACACCATCCTCCAATAATAAAGGTGTATGACGAGTCTCTGGAAAATGTGGACCACTTTGAATATTTCAAGCACCTTAGATTATGAAATTCACAGCGCATCAGCACAGCCTTTGGCCTTCAGACAAAAAGAGTATTACAAGAGTATTCGTACTACATTTATAAAGGACCTTGTGAAGACTGGAGTATTATGTTTCATTTTCAAAGAAAGGATATACTTGCCAAAGAAGGAGTGCAGCAAAGATAAATTTACCTGGTTCCAGGCATGGTAGGTTTGCCCTATAAGGAGAAACTGAGAAGAAATCGGGGATATAATTCTCTTCAATTAAGAAGAATGAGAGAAGTGCCTGTCAAATCATACATAATTCCCAAAGGCCGTAAGTGGCAAGAAGCATGCAGAATGATTTCCTTGGTGAAGGAATCTACATAGGGGCACTATTTCAGTATTAGGAAAGACTGCTTCGATCGTAGCGGAGGAGAAACTTTGTCACTCAAAGGATGGTGAATCTTTGGAATTCACCTCCCCTAATGATTGTGGAGCCTTAATTCTTGAATTCATTCAAAACATAGACCAACAGATTTGTGGTCATTGAGGGAATCTAGAACACGGGGACAGTACTGAAAAATGGCACTGAGACAAAATATCAGCCATGATCTCAATGAATGGGAGAGCAGGCTCAGAGGGCATGGTAGCTAACTCCTGTTTCTATTTCCTATGCCCTTATGCAGGTAAGTAGGAGTGCAATGTTGAGGTTAAAGAACATCAGCCATGATCTTAACAAATGGTACAGCAGGATGTACCGGTGCCAAAAAAGTCATCTGTCTCCTGCCTCAATGACTACTGTCCTGTGGCACTGACCCCCATCGTGATGAAGTGCTTCAAATGGTTAGTCATGGGACACATCAAGAATAATCTCCCCACCTCACTAGACCCTCACCAGTTTGCATACCGCCCTAACCGCTCCACAGAAAACGCCATCTCCTCCACCCTCTATGCAGTCCTCTCCCACATAGACAACAAAAAAAAAATCCATGTTGGCAACAACACCTCAAACATCATCTTCCTGAACACCGGAGCCCCTCAAGGCTGTGTCCTTAGTCCACCACTATTAACACTATTTATCCTTGACTGTGCCGCCAAACACAACACCAACCAAATAATCAAATTTACAGATGACACTACAGTGGTGGGCCTCATCAGAGACAACATTGAGACTGCCTACAGAGAGGAAATGGCACAGCTTGTGAACTGGTGCGATGATAACAATCTGTCTCTGAACATCACCAAGACGAAAGAGATGATTGTATACTACTGGAGAACACAGGCTGCCCACTCCTCCCCGCACATCAATGGCTCCATTGTGGAGAGGGTGAACAACATCAAATTCCTAGGGGTGCACTTTGCTGACGACCTCTCCTGGTCTCTCAACACTACACACCTGGCTGGGAGTGCTCAAAAGGGGCTGTACTTCCTCAGGAGGCTGAAACATGCAAGGCTTCCCCCACCCATCCTCTTTATGTTCTATAGAGGTACCACAGAGAGCATACACCTCCCATGGACTCGTTGTCCCTCTGTCATCCGGCAAGAGGTACCGGAGCATCAAGGCCAGCACTACCAGGATGTGCTATAGCTTCATTCCCCTAGCTGTTAGAATGATGAACATCCTGCTGCCCCCCAACGAACACACACACCCCACCTAAAGCACACACGTGCGCTGCACTTGCACCATACATCAATAACGACCACTATGCACCTTGCACCTCAGCCCTGTGAGGAACGACATTTTGTTCAAATGAATACTTTTCGAATGTTCGAATGACAAATAAATTATTATTATTATTATTAAAGAGCTAAACTGGCATACATCATATCCTAACTGATATGTTGATATATTTGCATGTCCCCAGCATTTAGACCTTAATTCTTGAGTTCACTCAGTTAGTTTCAATTGGCAGGCTATGATGCAGACCTTCGAGTCTGAGCTCAGACACACAAAGACAGAAGAAATGTTTTAAAGGATGCTCCTAATGGCTCAAGGAAATCCTTAGACCAAAACCACGCAAAACAGAGAAGCAGCTTTTGTGGTGACCCTGGGAATAGTCAATATAAGTACCTTCATCACGAGCGTGAATAACAGACGTATAATATTCCCCAAAATTACTCATTCACCTCATGGCCCAGCCATTGCGAGTTTCTCTATGTAATCAATAGAAATGAAAGAACTGGAGTAGAAGCCAGGCAATCCTATGCAGTTGATGTTGACCAAGACATATGCTTAATCGCTCATTAAAACAGATGGACATGCGCATTGGAGTAGGAGTAGATCACTCAGTCCCCAATGAAATCACAACTGAACTGACCATAATGCTAACTCACTATTCCTGCCTTCCCACATTACCCCCTTGATTATCCAATTATCTCAAAAACATTCAAAGAGCCTACTCCGTCACACTTTGAAGAACAGTTCCAACCAGAAATGATTTTTAAATAATGACCACTGGTTCTAGATTTTCCCACAAGAGGAAATATTTCCAAATTCACCCTCCCAAGGCTTCTCAGGATCTTTAATGATTCAATCAAGTTCTCTCTCAATAAGTTGTAGCAGATACAAGACTATTTATCCAAACTTTCCTCAAACACAACTTGCTCATACCATTTGCAAATCTAATAAATCAACCTAATAAACCTTCCCAGAACTGCTTCCAAAGACAAGAACTGCTTTTAAAACAATACTGTCAATGTACTCCAGATGCGGTCTTAGTGGTGCCCAATATAAATGAAGCACCACCTCCCTATTTTTGCATTTAATTTCCCTCACAATAATTGACACCATTCTGTTAGCTTACAGCTTACATACACTACCCACACAATAGCCTTTTGAAATTTGTTCATTAAGATACCCAGAGCTTTCCGATCTCTCATTTAGATCTATTTTCTTTTTCCTTGTTTCCTGTCAACATTGGCAATTTCACAATTTTCCACATTATGCTCCATTGCCCACACATTTTAACTATCTATGTTACTATGTAACCACTTTATATTGGTCCGCAGTCTACTTTCCAACCCATCTTTAGGCTAAATTCCACAAACATATTTTCCATGCGTCTACCTAAGTCATTTGCATGAATTGTAAATAGTCCCAGCACCTACCCCTGTGGCACAACTCTCATTACATCTTACTAAAACCAGAAAGAACATTCACCATCTATCTTTTATCCATAGCATGTTACTTTTTCAAAGGACTCTACTAAATCCCTTTCACAAAACTACATTGATTTTACTTGATTGCATTGAGTTTTCCTAAGTGCCTGCTATAATTCTTTTAATAATAGTTTCTAACATTTTATGCGACAAATGTTAAGCTGTCTGCTCTGGAGTTTTCTGCTTTCTGATTCCCTCCCTTTTTAATGGGTTTACTTTTGTGTTTTTTTCAACATAATGGAATCTTCCCAGAATTCAGGGAATTTTGGAAAAGTAAAATCACACATTGGCCATCTTGTTAGCAATTTCTTTTAAGGCCCTAGCCCACACCTCCAACTGTTAGCTCATATTGCCCACCACACCAAGAATAGCAAGATCATTCACATGTGAGTGAAGGGTTTGAAATCTCTGCAAATCACCAGCTCCTCATTCTATTATTCCATTAACTCAAAATGTAAGCTGTTAGTTTTCATTGAAATGCTGCAGTTATGAGAGGTGTTTATGATGGTACTGGTAGCTGTAAGACAAAGATCTGCTTTACGATCTGTGCTTTTCTGCTCATCATTTAGCAGCAGTTCCCTTTCCAAATAATTGCCATTAAATGATCAGACATTAATGCAAATTGGATTCATCTGGAAATAAATCCTGCAGTGAGTTTACAATTCTCAACAGGTAGCATTCCCGCCAGCAGATGAAAATAAGTCCAACTGCGTTGAGACCCAGATATTTGTTTTTCAGACAGACTGAGCCCCAGACAAGGGACAATAACAGCAGTCCATGTCATCATGTGGGAGACCTGCTGATTACCTAATGATGTATTGTGTTAATGTCTGGTGAACATGAGGTCAGAACGCCCTCTTTCTACAACCTTCAACCAAATACATTTTAAGTTCAATAATTTTCCCCATTAAACAGGAAACAATAGTCTGTTATTAAAGTGGTACTGTCTTTCTGTAGGCATGTTTCTGTGTTAATTATGTTCTTTGCATTGCCAATAATCTGTCTTTGATATTATGCTATAATTGCAAATGTCAAATTAGAAGAAAGGCACAATTCTATTAGAATATAGGTTTTCCAAACAGATCGCCAGGATGCTCAAAGAAATTGAATTTGTGCTGTGTTCACTAATGTATGGAATTGTTCACATGGCCTGGAGGGAGTCTTGAAAATCTGCTTTTAAAGCATAATACATAAGATACAGAAGATTAACGCCCATTAATTTAATTCCATTGCAGGCAAGATGTGGAAAAGAGTAAAAGATTAATAGACATTATCTAAATGTAGCTTCTGGAAAATGATTAGTTATTCAGTCATTGACATCGGTAGTTGAGTTAACTGCCTCTCTCTTCACCTCCCCTCCTCACCAGATTTGATTCAGCCTGATACTGAACCCTGTTTCCAGTTCCCACGTCCAGTTGCACACCAAAGCCAAAATTCCCACCCCTGGCTGTGGCGTCAGTCTACATTCCCAAACATGTGCCGTCAGTGGGCAATACGCTGATGTCAAGTGGTGCCTGTCTGTGTGTCTACCTTTATGTGTGATCACTCAAACCCATAGAGCAGAGGCTAGTTTCCAGCTGTCTTAAGCCCTCTACTGGAGCAAGACCTTGCTCATGAGAGAACTGGTGAGCAACAGTTAACCTGCTTTAAAATAAATCACACACAGGCAATAGCCAATCCATAACATAAAGCTCAGGATCTGGACTGTCAGGAACTCTGTAAATATTTGCAACAGTGACAGACCTGAATGCAAGACACAAGGAACTGCAGATGCTGAAATATGTTCTAAAACACAAAATAACTCCACAGCTCAGGCAGCAGCCCTGAAGGACATGGATCGACAATATTTTTGAGAAGGGATTAGAGAGAAAGCTCAGAGCCAATTGCGAGCGGTGCGAGAGGGGAGGTGAATACCGAGGTCAAAATGTTGTATATGAATGCGCGAAGTATAAGAAATAAAGTTGACAGAGCTAGAGGCTCTGTTAGAAATTGGCAAGTATGATGTTGTTGGAAATACCGAGAATTGGCTGCAAGAGGGCCAGAGCAGGGAACTGAATATTCAAGGGTATACCTCCTATTAAAAAGACAGACAGGTGGGTAGAGGGGGTGGGGTAGCTCTATTAGTGAGGAATTAAATTCAGTCCCTTGCAAGGGGTGACATTGAAACAGGAGATGTGGAGTCAGTATGGATAGAACTAAGGAAGTGTAAGGGTAAAAAGACCCTAATGGACCCAAACAGTAGCCTGGATATAAGTTGCAAGTTCCATCAGGAGTTAAAATTGGCATGTAGTAAAGGTAATGCTACGGTTGTTATGGGAGATTTCAAAATGCAGGTAGACTGGAAAAATCAGATTGGTACTGGACTCCAAGAAAGGGAGTTTGTGGAGTGCCTCTGTGATGGATTCTTAGAGCAGCTTGTATTGGAGCCTACCAGGAAAAAGGCAATTCTGGATTTAGTGTTATGTAATGAACCAGTTTTGATAAAGGAACTTGAGGTTAAGGAGCCATTAGGAGGTAGTGACCATAATATGGTCAAGTTTAATCTACAATTGGAGTGAGAAGGGTAAATCGGAGGTGTCAGTGTTACAGTTGAATAAAGGAGACCATAGTCATGAGGGAGGAGCTGGCCAAAGTTGACTGGAAAGATACCCTAGCAGGGATGACAGTGGAACAACAATGGCAGGTATTTCTGGGAATAATACAGAAGGTGCAGGATCAGTTCATTTCAAAGAGGAAGAGAGATTCCAAGGGGAGTAATGGGCGACCACGACTGACAAGGGACGCCAGGGACAGTATAAAAATAAAAGAGAAGAAGTACCATATAGCAAAGATGAGCGGGAAACAAGTGGATTGGGTAATGTTTAAAGAGCAACAGAACTAAAAAGGCAATACGGGGAGAAAAGATGAGGTACGAAGGTAAGCTAGCCAAGAATATAAAGGAGGATAGTAAAAGCCTTTAGGTATGTGAAGAGAAAAAATTAGTTAAGACCAAAGTTGGGCCCTTGAAGACTGAAAAAGGTGAATTTGTCATGGGGAACAAGGAAATGGCAGATAAGTTGAACAGGTACTTCGGATCTGTCTTCACTAAGGAGGACACAAACAATCTTCCTGATATACTAGTGGCCAGAGGATCTGGGCTGATGGAGGAACAGAAGGAAATCCACATTAGGCAGGAAATAGTGTTGGGTAGACTGATGGGATTGAAGGCTGATAAATCCCCAGGGCCTGATAATCTGCATCCCAGGGTACTTAGGGAAGTGGCTCTAGAAATCGTGGATGCATTGGTGATAATTTTCCAATGTTCTATAGATTCAGGATCAGTTCCTGTGGATTGGAGGGTAGCCAATGTCATCCTACTTTTTAAGAAAGGCGGGAGAGAGAAAACAGGGAATTATAGACCAGTTAGCCAGACATCGGTGGTGGGGAAGATGCTGGAGTCAATTATAAAAGATAAAATAGCGGCACATTTGGATAGCAGTAACAGGATCGGTCCTAGTCAGCAAGGATTTACGGAGGGGAAATCATGCTTGACTAATCTTCTGGAATTCTTTGAGGATGCAACTAGGAAGATGTACAAGGGAGAGCCAGTGGATGTAGTGTACCTGGACTTTCAGAAAGCATTTGATAAGGTCCCACACAGGAGATTAGTGGGCAAAATTAGGGCACATGGTATTGGGGGTAGAGTGCTGACATGGATAGAAAATTGGTTGGCAGACAGGAAACAAAGAGTAGGGATTAACGGGTCCCTTTCAGAATGGCAGACAGTAACTAGTGAGGTACCGCAAGGCTCGGTGCTGGGTCGCAGCTATTTGCAATATACATCAATGATTTAGATGAAGGGATTCATAGTAACATTAACAAATTTGCAGATGACACAAAGCTGGGTGGCAGTGTGAACTATGAGGTGGATGCTATGAGAAAGCAGGGTGATTTTGACTGGTTGGGTGAGTGGGCAGATGCATGGCAGATGCAGATTAATGTGGATAAATGTGAGGTTATCCACTTTGGTAGCAAAAACACAAATAGGCAGATTACTATCTAAATGGTGTCAAGTTGGGAAAAGGGGAAATACAATGGGATCCGGAGGTCCTTGTTCATCAGTCAATGAAAGTAAGCATGCAGATACAGCAGGCAGTGAAGAAAGTGAATGGCATGTTGGCCTTCATAACAAGAGGAGTTAAGTATAGGAGCAAAGAGGTCCTTCTGCAGTTGTACAGGGTCCTAGTGAGACCACACCTGGAGTATTGTGTGCAGTATTGGTCCCCTAATTTGAGGAAGGACATTCTTGCTATTGAGGGAGTGCAGCGTAGGTTTACAAGGTTAATTCCCGGGATGGCGGGACTGTCATATGCTGGTGGGATGGAGCGGCTGGGCTTGTATACTCTGGAGTTTAGAAGGATGAAGGGGATTCTTTTTGAAACATATAAGATTATTAAGGGTTTGGACACGATAGAGGCAGGAAAGATGTTCCTGATGTTGGGGGAATCCAGAACCAGGGGCAACCATTTAAGAATAAGGGGTAGGCTATTTAGAACGGGGACAAGGAAACACTTTTTCTCACAGAGAGTTGTGAGTCTGTGGAATACTCTGCCTCAGAATGCGGTGGAGGCCGGTTCTCTGGATACTTTCAAGAGAGAGCTAGATAGGGCTCTTAAAGATAATGGAGTCAGGGGATATGGGGAGAAGGCAGGAATGGGGTACTGATTGTGGATGATCAACCATGATCACATTGAATGGCAGTGCTGGCTCGAAGGGCAGAATGGCCTAGTCCTGCACCTATTCTCTATTGTCTATTGTCTATTTTGGATCAGGACCCTTCTTCAGACTGATTATAGTGGGGGAGAGAAAGATGGAAAAGAGATGGGGCAGGACAAAGCCTGGCAAGTGACAGTTGGATACAGGTTGGGTGCGGGGGTTGGTTGATCAACAAAATGTTGTTGATAAGGAGAGACGAGGTTTGAAAGAGCAGCAAAATGTAAAGCCAGAGGGAAAGAAATGGGTGGAAGAGGACAGGTCGGGGGTAGTTGGAATAAGGGGAGAATGGGAGGTGGGACAAAGAAAAAGAATGGGGTAGGGTGTTACCTAATATGGGGGATGCAATATTCATACTGTTAGGATGTAAGCAACCCAAGTGAATAGGAGGTGCTGTTCCTCCAGTTTGCGTATGGCCGCACTCTGGCAATGGAGCAGGCCCAGAACAGAAAGATCAGTATGAGAATGGAAAGAGGAATTAAAGTGGTTAGCAACTGGGAGGTCCAACAAGCCTAGGCAGACTGAACACGTATTTGACTAAATGATCACCTAGTCTACGCTTAATCTCACCAATATAAAGGAGGCAACACTGGGAGCACCGAATGTAGCAGATTAGGTTAGAGGAGATGCACGTGAACTTCTATCTGGCCTGGAAGAGAGAGCTGTTGGGGTCCGTGGATGGAGATGAGGGAGAAGGTGTAGGCCGAGTGTTACATTTCCTGCGTTTACAGGATAAATTACCTGGGGAGAGGGTGGTTTGGATGGGAAAGGGTGAGCAAACACGAAGTTGCAGCGGAGGTGACCTCTACAAAAAGCGGAAAAGGTGGGGGCGGGAAGATGCCAGAGAAGGTAGTTGAGGCAGGTACTATAACAATTTTCAAAAGACATTTGGACAGCAAATATGAGCCAAATATTGACAGGTGGAAATAGCGTAGATAGGGTGTATTGGTCAGCACTCGCAAGTTAGCCTGAAGGCTCTAGTTCTGTGCAGTATGTCTATGACCCTTTGAGATGGCAAAGAACGTGTGGGAGTAACTTCTTCTGGAAGGATAGAGAATGGCGTCTTCATAGAGTGATCATTACGATCAAGAATGAGTTAGCCCAGTGTCTTACTCACTCCCTGAGCAATTCACAAATGTCTAATGACACTTCAGCTCAATCTGACACTAATAAGCTGTAGCACCCCTACCCTTAAAGCTTTAGTCATGGCTAAGAAGAACTTTGAATGCAACATTTTAAAAATCCTGAACCACTTCGCAAATGGAGACAAACTGATCCTCCTGAGTGACCATTCGAGGAAGGTCGTATCAAAAAGAAAAGAGTAAGCAAGTATTTAATTGGTGTAGTTGCTGGATTCCTCAAATGAATACGAGATTGCGAATAGAGTTTTGAAGGGGAGGGGTTAAGAGAGGCCATGGTGCGGTTGAGACGGACTTCGACAACAACTTGACTGATAATTCCAATCACATAGTGCATGGTTTTGTGCAATCTAATTGAAATGAGTTGTAGGATCAATTGTGAAAAGTGATCTTCATTTCCCAACTCATATAATGCAACATGGATTTTTTCTGATGTGTCTGTACTTGAATGATACCAAATAGTAGTTGTGCTTTACATCACTGCTGTGATGCTGGTATTTGGGTGTTACTCAGAAATAACATGGTTTTACAATTAATAACTGAAGGAAGCAAACCTGACCAGTTTCATGTTCCTTGAAGAGATAAGCATTGTTCATGTTAAGATATGGTTGGCACAGTGGCTATCAGAGAGTTTTATGTTCAATCCTAATTTCAGGTGCTGTGTGAAGAATCTACATGTTTTCTTCAGGTTCTCATGTTTCCTTCATATTCCTTCATATTCAAAAGGTGTTTAGATAGGTTTGTTAGATCATCTGAATTTAGTGTATTTGGTAGGAGAATCGGGAGGATGTTAATGGGCATTCACAAGAGAATAAATTATAGGGAAATAAATGGAGAATGTAAATGATGGAATTGTTCTAAGAGACAGAATATAATCAATGGGATTAAAAGGAAGTATAAAAGGAATTTTTGACAATATTGACCATCTGGAAAGGAAGTAATACATATAAACTGATAAGGGATCTCTAAAGGGCCTGTCCTACAAGCATGCAACTCTATGCGATTAGCGCGACCTAACATGGTCGCTTGAGCCGTCCGGCGTCGCGGGGCCGGTCCCACTTCGATCGCCGGAGCCGTGCGGAATTGTGCGGAGTTCGTCCCGACATCGTGCGGGGCTCCGAAAAACTGACTATGTTCAAAAATTCCGCGCGGCAACGGCTTGTCGGCTCGCAGTCGCCTCGACCCATTACACACCGCCCCGACATCGTGCCTCCGTGAACCTATCTGTAGGTGCCTCCGTGGCCCTCTGTGTGTGTGTGCCTCTGTGCCCCTCTCTGTGTGCCCCTCTCTGTCCTGGCGAACTTACCTTAGACTTCGCTCCAAGTTCGCCTCACTTTGCGTCGCGTTGCGCCACTTACCCGACCTCCGCGCGGCCCCTGCTGCCGGTTTGGTCGCGCTTGCCGCATGCAGGCGCATGCTGGTGGGAACGGCCCTGTACAGGGGATCACCCGACCTCCGCGCGGCCCCCGCTTCTAGTTTGATCGCGTTCATCGCATAGAGTTGCATGCTTGTAGGACAGGCCCTTAAAGCTTAGGGCCTCAACAGCTGGTAGGTATGGCCTCCAATGGTGGATTGATTAAAATTAAAATGGTCAAGAGCCACTAAATGAAGGATCACAGATCTCCGAGGGTAATAGGATCATGACATTTACTGATATGGAAACCCAAGAGATAGAGGGAATTAAAACGAAGGATGAGAAGTTTAAAACAAATGTTCAGCTTAATCAGTAACCACTGCACATCAACAGTGAGATCAGTGTGAGGAATACTAATAAGCAAAGAAAGTTTGAGATTAAGAAGGAGATGATGTTGGGAAGAGCATTAAAGTGGATACATTCTCAGGGCCTGATGGGATCTATTGAAATGCAAGAGAGGAGATTGCGGGAGCTTTGAGAAAGATTTCTGTACCTTCGCTAGCCACAGACGAGGTCCCAGAAGACTGGAGAGTTTTTCCTTTGTTTAAGAAGGGAAGTTGAGTTAATACAGGAAATTATAGGCTAATGAAACTCACATCAGTGGTGAGGAAGCTATTGGAGAGGATTCTTCAGGATACGATTTACTCGGGGACAATCAGTATGGCTTTTTCCCCAACAAGTCATGTTTTTCGAATTAGATTGATATATTTGAGGCGGTGACGATGAGGGTAGGGCAGTGGATGTTGGATGGATTTTAGGAAGATATTTGATAAAGTCCCTCATAGTAGGCTAATCCAGAAGATTAGGATGCATGGAATCCACATCGAGTTGGCCATTTGGATTCAGAACTTGCTTTCTCAAGGAAGACAGAAGGTTGTGGTGAATGGGTATTATTCTGTCTGGAGGTCTGTGCCCAGTGGAGTTCCACAGGTATCGGTGCTGGGACCTCTGTTGTTTTGTGATATATATCTATAAATGGTAAGTTTGCCGACAGCAGTAAAATTGATGGAATTGAGGACAGTGAGGAAGGCTGCCGAGGTATACCGCAGGATATATATAGATCAGCTACAGAAATAGGCGGAGATTGGACAGATGGAGTTTAATCAAAGCAAATGTGAAATGCTGCACTTTAGATGGTCAAATGTAAAGGGAAAATATACAGTTATGGCCTTTAGCAGCATTGATATACAGAATGATCTTGGGTCCAAATCAAACGTTTGTTGAAAGTGGCACGTAGATAGATTGGTGAAAGAGGAGTACCATATGTTTGCCTTCATCAGTGGGGGCAGCTTCTATTCAAATGTGTACGTAAAATAATGAGTATAAATAATTTAACAGCATATACAAACACCAAAGCAACAATATCACTTCACCACACTGCATGATATACAAAATAGTTTTGCATACATTAATTGTAGCAACTATTTTATTATTGATTATTGGTTGGAGACTGGCCCAAGCACTTCCAGTGCAATCCCTCCTGTGGGTCTGACACTTTTGTGGCATCTGTTGGATTCCTAATTATGTCATCAATGTGTGCATATATGTCCTAATACACATATATGTCCTCATTTCATTTAGTTTAGGTGGGGTGTCAAAAACCACAGGGCAGAAATGCTTTCTCCCAGAGAATCTTCAGAAATATCACATCTTACCTGGATCCCTCTAATGAACAAAGCCAAAGAGGTTACCAACATGGAGATGAATAATATTTTCACAAAGATCTTTGGTAACAATCTTATGCCTTCTCCATCAAGGTCAAGGTCATATTGACTACCAACTTCAATTTTTTTCCAAATTTACTATTTCAGATGATCTTCAAATGGAGATGTGTTATTGGTCTTCATTTTATAGTGAAGAAGAGGTAGAATGTTAAGCACTGGAATTTGGCAATATTGCTGGCTTCCCACCTGAGTAGGCAGCTATTGACTGCAACCATGGGTACATAATGGTTCCTTTTAACCACATGGATCTTTTTCTCAGCAGGAAGGATTTCCATTCCCTCAACTTCCAGCAGCTGCACATAATCAGAAAAATTGTTTGATAGTAAATTTCATGTTTCTGGGAAACAGCCATATATATGCTGTTGCTACGACTAAATAAAAATGCAAAGATCCGGTAAATACGGTACCATGTGAGAATAAATATAAAATTGCCCATTGTGTCAAGAAAAAAATAGAAAAGGGATGTTATTGAAATGATGAGAGATTAAAAAGCAAGAAAACTAACAGAATATTGTTTATTGCAATAGGATGTGAATACGAAAATAGGAAGATTATACTTCAATTATGTAAACAGCCAGGGACACCACATCTGGAGTATAAGCATAGTATTGTGTTCATTATTTAAGGAAGTTTGTATTGGCATTGGAAGCAGTTCAGAAAATATTCACTTGACTAAAATCTTATTAGGAAATTTAAAAAACTGCAAATGCTGCAAACCTGAAAAATAAACAGAAAATGCTGGTACAAAAGTAGTGAATATTTTGGATCTGGGAGACCATTCATCAAAGCTAAGAGAGAAACACGTTAGCCTGGGGTAGCAAAAAAGGTGGGTATGGTGATGAATGTAATAATGGGTATTTCCTTGACTGAGTAAAATAATGGGGTAGTTAAAATAAGATTAAGTCTCTGCATAATGTGTGTAAGCTTGCATAGTCTTTTACATTAAAAAAACAGAAAAGCAGTAAAGGGGTGCCTGGCAAAAATAGCTATTTGAGTTCTACAAACAATCCCACTCCCCTCACTAATTTCCTAAATCTATTCTCTCATATAGTCATACAGCACAACATGTGCCCTTAAAATGGGATAATTTGCAGTGGTTATTTAACTTACCAGCATTTGTTTTGTGAGTGGAAGGAAATCAGAGCATAAAGTAAAAGTCCACATAGTCATAGAGAGAATGTGCATTAAGAGCTGATGCCCTTTTAAAATTAGTGAGGAAATAAACAAATGTGGCAGAACTACAGACGGTTAAGTCTATTCAAGGACTGCCATTTTAATGCGTGATTGCCAACCAGTCGAACAAATTTTAACAGTGGTTTTGCAACATTTTGCAGATGACCAGATTGCTGCATACATTTGTGCAATTTCTTGGCATTTTTATTATCTATATTTGTAATACATTTCATTATAAACAATTAAAACACATTTGGACAGATTTGCAGATAGGAATATTTTAGAGGGTACATCAGACCAGCACAGATGGGCATGTTCATTGGCATGGATGAATTGGGCTGAAAGGCCTGTTTCCATGCTGTCTGACTCTATGACTCTATTTATGTACACAGCACCACCGCTCTTTAGGTTGTGGATTATAGAGATTCACACCCCTCAGATTAATTTCCTTCTTATCTCAGTCTGGGACGTTGCATATCAATTAAATCCCCTCCCTTTCTTCTAAATTCACATTTCTAATTTTTTTAAATGAGTAGTTTATAATTTTCTAAAACACCGGACACTTCAGTAAAACAATTGGTATAGTGTGAAACTGGTTCTAATTTTCCCTTCATAACTACATATGAAGGTTACCTTTTCCAGCTGTAAGTTTTCATTAATATTTCATTTTTATTCACATACATGCTAGAAAATATTGACTGCCAAAAAAGTCAAATGCACATTATTTTTTTCATCCATGCATATGACAATCAGTAACTTCTGATGTGGAATGTGGATGTGACAATTTCCTGGTTGAAGCACACCTCTATAACATTTTGACTGGTTACTTTTGGTCACAGTTTACATTAATCTGATTTCCACATCAGGTGCAATTGAAATGTCATCATTCCACATGCAATGCTTCTCTGGAGATTTGCCCAACAAATAGATGCACTAGCATTGGGCATTGTTAGCACACCTACGTTTTACAAGAGATACTTCAGTACTGGTCCTAACCTGGGCTCAGAACCCCCTCGGGTTTCAACTTTGGGCCTCCCTCTCCACCAGTACCAAATACACCCCTAACCTACTACAGCCAACAATCACACCGCATATTCTGACCTCACTTCCTAACATACTTTGTTCCAATTACTGTCCCTGACTGGGACCACATGGATAAACCCCAAACCCTGACACATGGCCCCAACTCCACAATCCAAGTCTTGAATGGATTCCCAACACAAGTTGTACTTCAGGTTTAACAAATGTTCTCCCTCTTTAACCCACAACTCAACCCTACTCTCAGATTTACTTGAGACTTTAATAGTCAAGAGTCAACACTCAAGTCAAGAGAGTGTGATTGTCTCATGCACCGACAGTGAAACAATGAAGTTATACATGCAGCAAAATAACAGGCCTGTAAACACAATACATATAGATAACAATGTATATAATAAACAAAAATTCAATACAAACTCCAACACTAATACAAAAAAGCTCAAAGTACTTATCGCAACCAAAGACAGCCCATAGTTTATGTTGAAGTAGTATTGTGATGTGTTCAAGAGCCTGATGGTTGTTGGGAAGAAGCTATTTTTGAACCTGCTGGTCACCGATTTCAGACTCCTATTGCCTTCTTTCTGATGGTAGAAGTGGAATGAGAGCATGGCCAGAGTGGAGTGGTTCTTTGATGATGCTGGCTGCCTTTTTGAGACAGTGCCTCCGATAGATTCCATAATGGTGGGAAGGATCAGTTATGGGCTTTATTTGTGATTACATCAATGTGTAGGGCCCAGGACAAATCTTCAGAGATATGCGTGCCCAGGAACTTGATGTTGATGACTCTCTCCACAGCCAACCTGTCGATGAAGACAGGTTCCTGGATCCTCGGCTTTTACCTTTTAAAGTCAACCATTGGCTTCTTTGTCTTGCTGACGTTGAGAGCATGATTATTGTTCTGGCACCATTCAGTCAGATTTTCGATCTCTGTCCTATACTCTGACTCATCATTACCCATTATTTGTCCAACAGTGGTGGTATCTTTGGTAAATTTAAAGATAGTGTTAGAACTGTGCCTGGCTGCACAGTTATGGATATAGAGTGAGTTGAGCAGCGGACTGAGCACACAGCCCTGAGATCCTCCTGTGCTGATGGTTATCGAGGAGGAGTTGTTGCCAATTCGTACTGATTGTAGTCTGCCGATTAGAAAGTTAAGGATCCAATTGCATAGGGATGAGCAGAGACCAAGTTTCCTAATTTAAAAACAAGCTTGGAGGGGTGATGGTAATGAATGCAGAGCTGTAGTCAATGAACACCAGCCTGGTGTACATGTCCGTACAGGTCCAAGTGGTCCATTGCAGAGTGGAAAGCCAGAGTGATCGCCTTCCCCATTGATCTATTGTGGTGTTAGGCAAATTGTAGTGGGTTCAGGTCCTTGCTGAGGTAGGAGCTGGTTTGCATCATAATCAACTTCTCAATGAACCTCATCGTCATGGATGTTAGTGCCACAAATCAGTAGTTATTGAGGTATACCACCTTACTCTTCTTGGGCACTGGTAATCTTGAAGCCTTTTTAAAGCAAGTGGGAACCTCAGAAATTCTGCAGGATCTGATGCTGTGCTTAGGACCAAATCGGTCGCTAGCCTGCCACCCATCAACAAATACTTCACTAATTCAGTGCTAATATATTTCCTGGGTCAACATTTTTAGAAATTCAAGCTATATTACAAACTACATTGCATTGCTACTGTTCCTGAAACTGTACACAAAATCGTGTTCTAAGCAGCTGCGAATGTGTTTTTTAGAGTTTATTTTTTTAGAGTTTTAGACACACAGCGTGGAAACAGGCTCTTCAGCCCACTGAGTCCACATCAACCAGTGATCCCTGCACATTAACACTATCCCACACTAGGGACTATTTTAACTTTTATACCAAGCCAATTAACCTGCAAACCTGTACGTCTTTGGAGTGTGGGAAGAAACCAAGGTTATCGGAGAAAACCCACGCAGGTCACGGGGAGAACATACAGACAACAGACAAGAACATACAGACAAGCACCAGACAAGCCAGGATCAAACCTGGGTCTCTGCCTTTTGTGACTTCTACAATTCTACTGCCTTTTGTGACTTATTTTGTAAAAAATTGGCATGAAATGCTTCTGCAGCTTGTACTCCAATTAGCTTCTGGGTATATAAGACATAATCAACGGTTCTCAACAGGACTACCCAAGGATAACAAGAACAGATGGGTGTTTAATGTTTTTCTACAAACTTATGTTATGCCAGAAAGAACACCACACCTCCCCATCCAAGGACTTACCCACGTGTCAGTTCAGTATTCTGAGGGCCCCAGTTGGTGAGTTTTATCACAAGGCCTGATTAGAATCTGAAGTCTGCTGACTTTAGATTGGTAAGAACAAGGAACAGTTCCCCATGAGCTTCCATCTGTCATCTTCATACATATACTGCAGGCTCACCAGATTATGTCGCAACCAAATGTTTGGATACTGTGTTGGCCAACCAAACCGCCATGGTGCACAGCTCCTGTTCTCTGATCTATGACAGAAAATCTGTCATGTCAGCAAAAGCTTTTCAGTCCATGGTCATTTATTCTGGTTCTGTTGCAAAGTTCATTTTCTTTGTAAAACTTTGTCAACCCAGTGGGTTTCCATCCTACTAGGAAGCTGGACTTAATAATTGATCAAGGAGACTCGTTGAAGTCAAGACCTTCTATATATGAGAGAATGTTTCCTTACCAGGAGGGAAGTTATCTCTCAGGTATCTCTCTCCTGCTAGATGAATTGTAGAGCATTCAAATCAAAGGTTGGGACTCCGGTACAGTGCAGAATAAAGGCACAACATCATTACCTGCACATCATTGGCCAAATAACAACAGCTATCTTTACAGTGCCGTATGCAGAACTGCTCAGGAGACCTTAACAAATGAACTATATTGCTGCCATTATTTAATGCATCACTATTTTTTCTGCACATTAGGGCAGTGTTTATTCCCAAGGGTACTGAGAATTCAGTTAGTATGCCCATGCAGAAAGAAATTATTAATCATTGTTCGTGTCACATCAAGATGGTGGAATTATGTATAATCTCCACATCATGATCATTTTACAGCAGAAACAGAGAAGTAAAATACATAGGGATTGAGATGAAGAATGTCCGAATCCAGATTCAAAACTTGGTCGTGTAGTCTATTCCACTACCCAGAGCCCATAGTGTGGCTCCACATCCACTTTGCTGTTCCATGTTTATTCATGCTTCCTGAACCTCTATTGCCTGCATCTCTATTGCCTGCATCTCACGGTTGCCAAAGGGCCGATGGTCTTGGATTCCGAGATACAGCAGACATTTTTTTGTAGGCCCTTGCAATTCAATCATGGCTGATCTTTTGCTCTGGTGTCACTTTTCTGTAATAATTCCATATCTCTCAATTTTCTTAATATCCAAAAATCTACATCTCTGTCTTAGATGTACTCAGTGACTGAGCTTCCACAGTCCTCTTAGACAGATAATATCATAGGTTTGCTACTCTTGAGGTGGATAAATTCTTTCTCGTCACAGTGCTGAGAAGCTAAACCCTTATCTCAAGGCAGTAACCCCTGAATCTAGATATCCTGCCAAGTCAAAACAAGCTCTCTGCATTTATACCATTGAGCCTTGAAAGAATTTTCAATGGGATCACCTCTCGTTCTTCTAAACTCTAGCAAGTACAAGCCCAGTATTCTTAATCTCTGAAAATGGAAAATGTACTACGGGAAAAGAAAAAAAAGGCAAGACCAGTTGGGCAGTTTTTTCCAAAGACTCATCTAATCATAATCTGCATTTTGGGAAGTCTAACATGGGCAGGACCAACACAGTAAATTATAGGGCTCTGGGGAGTGTTATAGAGCAGCGTGATCTATGAGTGCAGGTGCATAGTTCCCTGAAGGTGGAGTCGCAGGTAGATCAGGTGGTCAAAAATACTTTTGGCAAATGGGGCTTCATCAGTCAGAGTATTTAGTATAGACGTTGGGAGGCCATGTTGCAGATGTAAGATGTTGGTGAGGCCAATGTCCGAGTCCTGTGTCAGTTCTGGGCACCGTGTTGTAGGCTGAGGAATAGTTGACGGAATTTAAGGCAGAAAACTGTGAGGTGTTGCCTTTTGGGAACTCTAACATGGGCAGGGCCCACACAGTGAATGGTAGGGCTCTGGGGAGTGTTGATGAGCAGAGGGATATAGGAGTGCAGTTGCATAGTTCCCTGAAGGTGGAGTGCAGGTAGATCAGGTGGTTAAAAAGTTATATGGCACATTGGCCTTCATCAGCTAGAGTATTAAGTATCGAAGTTGGGAGGTCATTGTTGCAGTTAAGACGTTGGTGAGACCATATTTAGAGTATTGTGTTCAGATCTAGGGACCGTGTTGTAGGAAACATGTTGTCAAGCTGGAAAGGGTACAAAGAAGATTTATGAGGGTCTGAGCTATAGGCAGAGGTTGAGTAGGCTGGGACTATTCCTTGGAGCACAGTAGGATGAGGGGTGATCTTATAGAGGTGTATAAGATCATGAGAGGAATAGTTCATGTAGATGTACAGAGTCCCTTGCCCAGAGTAGGTGAATCGAGGGTCAGAGGACATAGGTTTAAGGCAAAGGGTAAAAGAATTAATAGGAATCTGAGGGGTAACTTTTTCACACATAGGATGGTGGATGTATGGAACAAGCTGCCAGAAGAGGCAGTTGAGGCAAGGACTGTCCCAACATTTAAGAAACAGTTAGACAGGGACATGGGTAGGACAGGTTTGGAGGGATATGGACCAAATACTTGCAGGCAGGATTAGTGTAGCTGGAACATGTTGGCTGGTGTGGGCAAGTTAGGCTGAAGGGCCTGGTTCCACATGGTATCATTCTATGACTCTGACTGTAAATGCACAGCAAAACTGTGAGACAAATCCAGATAAAATCCATTTCTTCTCTCAGCCCTTCCCCCCCGCCTCAGCAATCTGTGACCTTTTTCAAATGTTTGATTTATAGACCAAATTTGGAAGGAAATGTGTGAAAATGACACATCAGTGGTTTGCTTGAAGCAACGCCACATGTTAATAGTCCAATCTTTTCTATATCAGTATGGGTAACAGCAAGTGGTGGATGGCTTGCTGCTCTTCATTGTTTCAGAATGAATGTTGCCATGGGTTGAGGGGAGGGGACATCAAATACTTGTCTTTGGTGAGGGAGGGTGAAACCATCTGTATTATCAGAGAAACTCTGCTGCCAGCAAAGAACCTGCTTCATTTCCTTTGCACAATTTCCCTCCATCGCCATTTCTGTCATTTTTTTAAATATCAAATCATTCCTTTTCTCAGAGTAAATTTCTGGCGCAGTAAGGCAGCAACTCTACCTCTGTGCCACACTAAATCTTTAAATTAAACTAAACTACACCAGTGTGTTGCCCTAAGTTCAGTTTGACTGATGCAGCTGAAGATTGATTTGTCACCTACAAATGAAAAAAATCATTTGCTGGTTATTCTAGTGTACAGTATATTTTTTATAACATGCCAAATAATCTTAGTCTTTAACACATCATCATAAATCTACAGTTAAGTGCAATCATTTTAAATAAATATATTGATTCCGTTATATCAGGAACAAGTCCAGTTTTAAAGACAGGGCTAGTTTTTTGTAAATAAAATTTAAAAGTGCTGCAAAGTTCATTTGCAGTGAGGATAATTTGCGCTGAAATTTCAAAAACATTTTTCACCAAGTTCCCTTATATTGAATAAATCATGCAAGAAAACCTTCAATTTCATCAATTTCACACCACAGACTTTTGTGTAAATCATGTTCCATTTTGGAGTGTAATCAATTCCCACTTTATACTGCAACATGTTTCCCATCAGTGCCACTCCCTTTACCAGTAAAATGCCACAGCATTTCCTTGAGCAATAATATTTATCTGATTGTCCAAAAGAAAATCAAATATTTGCTGGTATGTGCTGTGCCGTCAGGAATGAGGCCGGATTTGGCATTGACCACACCAAAACTCGCAATAGATGAGCACAGTGATATGTTTTATTTGGACGGACATGAAAGTCCAGGTCCACATAGGGGAGCTGTCCCTCAGCTTCGGGACGCACGTGAGATCCTGGCGATCTTGGGCTTGTCTCTGCAGCTTAGTCCTAGTCTTGAAGGAGGAGGCATGTCGATCTCAGGCTTATCCTGGCAGCTCAGCTTTGGGCTTGAAAAGGCAGACTGGCGGTCTCAGGTTTATCCTGATGGCTCAGTCTTTGCCTCTGTGCATGGGTGCAGTCCCTCATTGTTTGTGCACAGGTAAGAGGCACTGGCAGTCTCAGGCTTTCCCCGGCCACACAAACTTGGCCTAAGTCGAGGAGCTGGCTGTCTAGAGCTTCTTCCCGGCAGCTCAGTCTTGAGTTCAGGATGGCGTTGGTGGTCTCGAGTTTGTCCCAGTGTTTCAGTCTTCCTCAGCCTGTAACAGGAATACACAGCTACCAGGAAAGCACTCCACTTTCTCTCCCTTCCTCTCTCTCTTCTCTCTTCCTTCCTTTTTTCTTCCACTTTCTCTTCTGCTTCTTCTCTCACCCACTACCTTCCCGTTTCCTGGCTGGAATGTCTGGGTTTTATAAAGAGCAGGCTGGCGATGTTTAAATGGGTCAATTCAATGTCAGCTAATTGGATCTAGCTGTTACCGAGAATGCTGAGGATTGGCCTTTCCCAGCCTGTCTGCATGTGATAGGGATGAAAGCAGCACCTGAGAGTGGGGGTGCTATCCCAGTGCACAATGACTATATTTTCTGATCATATTTAGCTTTCTATAATTTGGTCCAAGCGATTGGTGGAGGGGGGGTGGGGGGTGTAGGTTGAGGTGAAGAGGAGAGTTATCTGGAGCAATGGTTGAGATAGAAAGGTAATGCACGTCACTTCACAGAGAGGTGAAGAAATGTACACTGTCAAAATTAGCAGGAGACACAAGGGACTGCAATCTTGAGCAAAAACAACGTGTTGAAGGAGCTTAGTAGGCCAGACACCATCTGTGCATGGAAGTGGACCGTCATGGATATTGCTTCGTGTCAGAACCTTCTTCATTCTGAAATTTGCGGAACTGAAGAGAAGCTTAAAAGAAATAGATCTTATTAAGTTCCTTAATACAGAAGTGGGAAGAGAGGGAATTCTAGATCGTGAAACCAAAGTAGCAGAAGACTTAGCCACCAATTGTAGACAAACTTTGGAACAGTGTTTGTAAAGGTACAGATAGAGATGAGGTTTCTGAGGCCATGCATCTATATATAAGGGAGTTGGGAGCTCCTCAGCAGTTGAATATTCACCTTTCACAAACTTTATTGCAAAGTCTGCTGCTAGTGAAAACTGAAAATAGATATTGTGGGATATTTGTACTTAGTTCTATTTTGATTTTGAATTTTTTAAATGTTGGTAGAACTTAAGTGCGTTTCCAAAAATGGCAACATGTTAACATGTGCGGGAGAGCCCCATATTTCGTATCAAAAGCAAGCTGTGGCTAATCATTTGTAGCAAGTAACTTGCGCACAAGTCGCCACTTCAACAACTGAGCCATCCACAAGCCTCTGAGAAAATAATGTATATGCTTTTTGTTGCCTAGTTAAACCAATTGGCTTTTGCTTCCATATAAGCTTACTATGGGGTCCTACATTTTACTGTCCAAGGCCAATGGATCTTTATTCTGACCTTTGACAATACTCTGCTTGAAGTGGCTTTAGAAAGGATTCTAAAGTGTCTAAAATGGATTCAAGACAACTGTTGATTAAGTTTGCAAAATGGAGCACATGCTGGAAATCTGAAACTGCTCGAAATATGAAATAGATAAAGCCGCATCTGTGGAGAGAGAAACAGTTCACGTTTCACGTTAATGACTTTTTGGCTTCTCCAGGTTCCATTAAAAGATCATTGATCTGAAATTTTAAACTTTTGTTTTTCTCTTCACAGATGCTGCCTGGCATGCTGAGCATTTCCAAAATATTGTTTTTACAGCACTGATGTAGTTATGGTCCATCTCTCAGGGCAGTTCAAAGCACAATGAGTTACTGAAGTAGATTATAATGCATACCGATGAAGCCAGAGAAACAGATTGTCATATTAAGAAAGTAGTTTTTGATTTATTTCCAAATGCATTTCATGAGGAAATTGTTCATGCTTATCCAGGAAAGTGCAATGCCCTAAGTGTGCTGTTGAAATTTGCATTGAGAGCCTTTGACCAAACAGTTCATTCATGCCACACTGGAACTCTCTGCATGTCCGTTGGGTACAATAATATAATATAACTTCATTGGGAAATGTTTAACTCAGAGTGAGGTTGGGCCTGGAGCTCGTGGGCAAGAGAGGGCCCATTGACTAATGAGTGTGGTCAAATACCTCCTAGTGGACCATGATGCAATCACTGAATGTCAGCTATTATTCCCCAGAAAGTTGCTGACATTATTTCCTCAGGCTGCCTTTCCACCGCAGCCTCTGGCCTCACAGTCTCCAAACATCGCCTGCTTCTACTTCGGCCTCCAGATCCACAAGAAAAACTGGCCTGGTAGACCGATTATTTTTTGTGCACTTTCCCACAGAATTTAGTTTGTCCTACCTCGATTATATTATTTCTGACTTTGTCCAATCCCTTCTCACTTATATCAGTGACAAATTTGATGGCCTTCACCATATTGACATGTTTTCAGTTCAACGACCCATCTTCATATCTATCCAGTTCCTCTACACTTCCAATTCACCTAATCTGTCTCTCTCTCTCTCTCTCTCTCTCTTCCACAGTCATTGTTTGGCCGAACTAGTTCTTATATTGATCAGCTTCTCTTTCAACTTCACAGCTGTAGCAATGGGAAGTTGCATGGCCCTAGCTATGATCATATATGTGCGCTATATGTAACGGTTCCAGTTTCAGTCATGGTTAGGTCCTCACTCTCAACTTTTTTCTTTGGGCCCAGCACATGTCATCACAAAGAAGGTGTGCCAGCATCTTTACTTTCTTAGAAGTTTAAAAGGATTTAGCATATCACCAAATATTCTAACAAATGCAATCTACAGATGCAATGTGGAAAGTATTCTGACTGGTTGTACAATTGCCTGATATGGCAATCCCAATGCACAGGAAAGCAAGATTTTGCAGAGAGTGGTGGACTCAGCTTGGTCCACCACTCCCTACCACTGAAAGCATCACAAAGCACAGGCTCAGAGAGTCACATATTTTACAGACAAAAGTGCAGCAGCTGGGTTTCAGTGCAGGCAAAAATAAGGTCATCCACTGCAACTGGACATCAGATTATATTTTCTTAATAGCAACATGTTAGTAGTGGAGGTTGAAAGAGACCAAAGTATTACAAACAAAAAATAAGACAAAAGCAAATGGAGTGCAGGTCTTTATACCCTGGGAATGGGAATACGAAAGCAAAAAGCCATGCAACAGCTTTATATAGCAATGTTACAAAATTTTGAGATTTTAAAAATTAAGTCTGCAATTTATCCCATCAGATAAAGCATAAAAAGAAGTTAAATTTGACACCTAATTTACTTTCATATCTTCAGTATTAAAATAGTTATGGCCTTTTTCATACTCAGAAATTAGTATATTATTCCCTATTGCTTTTCCATTGACTTAACTCAAAAGCTGTGATCTAGGGCAGTCAAAAGCCCATAACTTTCTTAAAAATTAAGAGAACTCAATGAAATATTCAGTTATTATAGATTGAAGCATTCTGAAACAAATATGAAACAATCTTACTTGAATGTCCTGAAATTAAAGCATATAATTAGTTAGTTACCTAATTGTAGCTAATTACAAAATTCAATTACTAGATCTAAACATCAATCCATTTCTTAAGAAAATATAAACATTTTTAAATTGCCTAAGTGTCCAAATAACATTCACACAATAATTCACAATATAACATGATTTTTAAATCTAATTTTCATGAATTTATAGGCCAAATTGAAGGAATTTAGTGTTCAATTCTTGTAAATTAATGGCCATTTAAATCAACGTGAGTGGGTTTTAGTGGATTATGATGAATTAGAACATTGCAGTTTGCGGTGAAGTCGGCAGGGAAAATACTACCGGTTCGTATATTTTTGTTTTCCCCATTTCACAACATGAAAATGTGATTAAATGCTTCCTAAGAAGCACGTTTTTTATGTAAAAATAAACTGTGTACTTTATTTTCTCCCCTACGTAAAATCCTTCCCGTTGTCGGCGCTCACGGCTTTAGAAGATGATTTTTAAATTACTCTAGCTAATAAATAATCTAGCGTAGTTTAAAAATACCTTCATAAATCAAATGTTGGAGCGATTTTTCTTCAGCAACGAAATCCCCTGACATGGATCGATTTACCCTGTCTGTAGAAAAACAGCACTTTAAACACGCCCCCCTCTGAAAGGCGCCAAAGTCATGCACATGGGGAGTGGCAGAATTGCAGTGCTGCTCAAGGTAAGTTTTGTAACATACCTACTTTATATAGCATTGGTTACACAATAGCTGGAGCAAAGTGTTCAGCTCTGGACACCACACTGTTGAAAGGATACATTGTCCTTGGAAGGGTGGAGTGCAGATTTTCCACTGTGATACCTGAAATTCAAGGACTAAAGGGCCTGTCCCACTAGCGCGCGATTAGACGCGACAAGCGCGACAAATTCTGACGCGGGGGTCGCGTGGGGGTCAGGCGATCCCGGTGCGAGTGAAGGGCCTGTCCCACTAGCGCGCGATTACACGCGCGACGTCCGAAGGAAGGACGTTATTTTTCATCACGTGACGATGCGCATGAGCATGCGCGTTGCACGACGTCGGGCAGTGACGTCATCACGCAACACCACGCTGAAGACGCACAACGTCAAAACGTCATCACGTTAATCACGTTCTACACGTGATTCTGCGCGACAGGATTTTGCCGCGCGTACTTTTTTGAGCAGTGTCGGTTTTTGGACACTACGCGCGATGTCGACACCAGCTACACACAACTCGACGAGACTCCGGCGATCGCAGTGGGACAGGGTCACGCGAGGCCGGGCGACTAAAGCGACCACGGTAGGTCGCGCTTGTCGCGTCTAATCGCGCGCTAGTGGGACAGGCCCTTAAACAACAAGGAGAAAATCCACATGTTTTCCATCAAAATTAAAGGATGATATAATCAATGTTTTAATCTAATAAATGAAACTATTTTAGTGGGTTGCGGATCTAGCTCAGGGGCGGAATAAAGAGGCAAAACATTAAAGGCAGTTCTTTCAGAAACAGATAGGAAACATTGTTGCACATGAAGTGAATTCAAAATTTGTAATTCTCTATTAAATACAGTATTTAATGACTATTTATTGTTTAAGTCTAAGATTGGTACACGCTCAACAGCAAGGTTTTAACACATATGGGGCAGGAGTGTGGAATTAATTCACACATCAATCATGATCTTTGAATAGCAGAAGAGTTGACAAATTATATCTTACTGTCCTTATATACATACATTGTTTTGATTCATACTTTTGTTAGACCAAGAGTTGTGCCATGATTGGGAGCTGATTAATCCTGATGAAACCCAAACAGGGCATCAGTGAGTAAGATATTAGAGACGAGACGCATGAGACTGCCAATGCTGGAAAATTGAGCATAAAACTAAATGTTGGAGAAGCTCAGTGAAGCAGGAAGCATTTGTGGAGGGAATGGAAAGCGATGTTTCAGGTTGTGATCCTTTATCAGTCTGAAGTAGGGTCCCAACCCGATACATTGTCACCACCAGTCCAAAGGGAGTCCTGACCAGAAACACCGTCTGCCCATTCCGTCCAGAGATATTGCCTGACCTCGAGTTGCTCCAGTGCATTTTTTTGCTCAAGATATCAGAGAGTGAATCCATCTTGATAGTATTGTCAATGATGCCTTTGCTAGAGAATGATTGGCAGATAATTAGGTGGATTGGATCTGTTCTTTTCTTTTTTTTTGGGGGGGGAGGGGGCACCTTGGAATCCTCTATAATGGTTTCCATGAAGATAAGCGAGGAAAGACGAGGTATCAGAATGATAATGGTCAGTACTAGTGAAAGTCCAGAGCCGTGTAAAAAGATCTGACAAATACATATGGACAAAGTGGTGTATGGCTAAATGGAATTGATGGCTAAAAATTGATGTTGATAATATTGGAGCATGCTTCCTAATTGTTTGGGATTGGCTGGTGCAAAGTGGAGAGTGATAATCTTCATTCTCTACATTTACTAATATTTACTGAAATACAATTGTAAATTAGGACAGCTACATATACAATAGGATGGTTTAAAATTATGATGGATGCAAAGAAAGTGTCAGGATGTAACATGTTGCGTAGTGATTCCTTGGATGGAAATGGGGGGGAAAGCATAGCATGGGAAACAGAAGGCAATTAGAGAACGGCTACGGAGCAAGAGGGGATTTGAGCCAAAGTGGAGGAATGAGAGGATTCAATAGTAATCTTGAGTGAACATTCTGCAGCAAGCTTTCGTGGTTACATTTCACAGATGCATTTTGTTGTATTTTACTATGTGAAATGTTGCTGATAAGGAAAGGATATAACACAGCCGGGGGTCATGACCAGTGCCAAGGGAAAACTGCAAGCCATGCTGCGGACAGAGCCACCTGCCACTGATCACCAGGCGTTGTTAAGTATAAGTATTGATGCTTTGCCACAATAAAGCTTGCATTAATCAATACCTTTTTTGTGTGGTCTCTGGTTCCAAAATCAAATGCTCGCAGTCAAAATACCTATAGTAAGTGCTGCTTGTTACATTACAATGGATCTTTAACTTCCTGAAGCAAGGGTATCCTTTGTGTTTGTAACTCATCCGGTGGTTCTTGCTGAAGAAAGTTGATTAGATTTGATATATAAAGGTTATTTCAATCTGAAGAGAAAAATTGCTATCTGCTTTCAATGACCTTGCAAAAATCAGTTAAACTCTGGTATGTCAATGATCGTATCCAGGATTGTGCACTTCTATGAGAGTGGAATGGGGCGTGTAATATTGATCTGGGTTAACAAACGACTGCAAAATTATGATGAACAACATAACAAAAATTTGGATGGCACTGTTGTCAAATTGATTCTACATTTCTGCCTATACTTGCTATGAGCATAAAGAGACAGTGCAATTTATTTTCAGAAAGGAGACACTGCAGTTTATTTTTCTTCTTAACATTTTCTGAGAAAAAGTAGATTATGAGGTACATGATACTCATTTGATTGCACAATGAGAAATATTTGTCATTAAGAAACTGATTTCTTGCCAAACTAGCAGGCAGATGAGTTGGTACATGTTATTATAGTACTTGCTAGATTAGATATGCTGCTTTTACTTGTAGTTTGAAACACAGAGAGTATTATGGAGGAACTGAATTTTACATTTCAAAATATTATCACATTCCCATTTTAATAATATAATTAGTGTATAATTACAACTTCATTTACAAATAATATCAGAATTATAACAGAATAAAATTAAGCAATGAGTTGGCTCACTACCAGACTAGATACAAGTATAGTAAACCCTCATTTTCATGGACCTCTTTATAACAGATTTCAGTTATAGTGGACTGACCCACCGATTTTCACTGCCAGGCTGGGCTGCTGTTGCCACCCCAGCCCGTGCCACTCTTTGGCCATTCCCGCCGCTGCTACCACCACCGCCGTGGCTGAAAACGCCGCAGTTGCTGTTGCTGCTGCCGTCTTCACTGCCGCCACCGTGTTCACTGCCACCGCCCCTTAACTGCTCTCTGGCCACCTGAGGGCTACAACCACTGACTGCACTGATCATCATCTCTCCCTGTCTATTAAGTCACCTACATTCCAGGTCCAATTCCAGACCAAGAGTCTGAAGAAGGGTCAGGGCACAAGACGTCACCTATGCTGCCTGAACTGCTGACTTACTCCAGCACTTTGTGTCCGTTTGTATAGTAAACAGCAAATGTAGTTGTTTGCTTCTACCATTTATACAATGATAATCTCTTACTCGGTTGTAGCGGACAATCGGTAATAACCTCCCGCTCTATGGTCCGTTATAATGTGTGTTTACTGTAGTCAAAATTCTGTTAAGAATTGGGGCTTTAAGAATGCCATTGGACTGATTAAACCTGCTCAATAAAGGACTGGGGTTTGACACTTGCCCCTTACCTCCACCAGCAGGTTTCTCTGACAATGGCAATAACATTATTTTTTGGCTTTTAACCATGCCACTTCACTTAATTAAATGAGCTGGAGTTTAATCCTCCTGCATGCTTCCGCCCATAACTAGATTCAGTTTTTAAAACATACATCCTAGGAAACATACATGCTAGTTCTGTAATTTCATTGATCAAGGCTCCAGGAATTGATCAAGGTTCATTCATTAGAAAGGAGCACTGTCCATGTCAAGCATATTCTGCAGAATTTAACACAGTTTAGCTCAGAATGAAGGCTTTTGCAATTTGGTCAATTTAACTGTCAAAGACAAAATTAAAATCAACATGTTTAACTTCTTGGCAGTTTGTGCCTTTTTGAAAAATAAATAATATCTGGGCTTTGCTCTCTGAAAGGGTATTTGATGAGGGCATGCTGTTGAACTAATGTGCCTGTCCCACTTAGGCTATTTTTAGGCAACTGCCGGCGACTGTCATAGTTGTAGCAGGTCGCCAATAAACCGGCGACTGGACCCCCCTTCAACATAAAATTTAAAATAGAATCATTACTTTAACAACAAAAAAAAACGAAGTCAGCACCGGCGACAACCTACGCCACCTGGCGACAACTACAACAGCACCTACGTCAGGAGAAGTCAAGCTACGCTCATTGGCGTCAAACCCACTGTCGGGTCAAAATCCAGTGGCGACCAGAAAGAAGCTACGACTCTTTGGGCGACTGAGGAGTTGGTATCACAACCATACAGGCGACACCCCGGCGATCATGTGGTGACAACCTAGTTGCCTGTAGCCACCTAAGAAATAGCCTAAGTGGGACAGGCCCATTAATCTCTTTTTTTCCCTGCCATCTTTAACTTTACATTTGTCTCTTTAAGAGTTTTGGGTTCAACTATCATTCAATAGCACATTGAAGCTTTTTTTTTGATGCAGCTGACATGTGCATTGTTAAATAACTAAACTGTTAATGATTTTTTAAATTACTTGTAAAGTATCATTCATATCTGGCAATTTTAGTCCTTAAATTGCAGCAAATTAGAGCAATCTTTTCCCTTGTTGGATACAAGCTATTACTTTGCTAGAATCCTGATAATTATAGATGAGGATTTATCTTATTTATTCATTCATGCAAGGTGAATTTTGCTGACATGCTAACATTTATTGTCCATTCCTAACTGTCCCTTGACAGGAGTAATGCGCTAGACCATTTCAGAAGACAGTTATTAGTCAAGGGCATGATGGGTCCTGGGTCACATCTAGTTGTACAAAATAGAAACAGGCCCTCAGTCCTATGCCGATGATCATGCTTATCTACACTAATCCCACGTCTTCTCTAATTCAATATTCCTCTATGCCTTCTTCATTCTAGTAACTGTCCAGATTTCTCTTAAATGTTACTCTTACTGTTCCTGCCTCCATCTTCTCCTCTGGCAGCACATTCCAGTTACCAACTCTTTTTTGTGTGGATAGCATTACCCCTCAGATCTCCTTTGAACTTCTTCCTTCTCACCATAAACCTTTCCCGTTACCTTTAGACTCTCCTACCATGGGAAACTGACTCTGGCTATCTACTCTATCTATGCCTCCCGTACTTATATATGCCGCTATCATGCCATTTCTCAGCCTCTTTTGCTCTTGGGGAAAAAGATCCAACTCCTTGTAATTCAAGTCCTCCAATCCAAGTAATATACACTTCTTCACATGCTTTAGTTTAACACATGTTTCCTATAATGCAGCAAACAGAATGGCACAAAATACTCCAAGTGCCCAAGAATACTCCAAGTGCCCAAGTAAGTAAGAATTGCAGATTTTCTTTCCTGAATATTAAAGAACCAGGTGGGTTTTTGTGACAATTTGGTAATTTGGTGCTTCCTGTATTCCAGAAATATTGAATAAACCGCATTTAAAACTCTCTAGCAACTGCAGTAGGATTTTAATTCATGTCACTGGATCAGCAGTTCAGCAATGTAATTACAGTGTTACTGTACTTTTTCATCAGCTAATCTTAATTTATTCATTCAAACTCTAAAGTCGCCCACAGTAGCATCCAATTAGCTCTAAAGTGGTTCCAGATTTCCTTCACACTTTTTAATCTGGTTGTCCATTCCTTGCATTTGTCATTCTTCACATGAGGAATTTCCTAATTATCTTTTCTAAATTGGCCTTTGTTTAGTTTAAACATATAACCCCTTACTCCATGTCAAAATCAAAATGTAAGATAATATTTACTCAGCTGATCCAGTGCTATCAACCATACCCTTAGGTTACATTTAAGGCACCAAAATTGAAAACTTCCTTCCAATGTTCATCTTAACTCGGCTCTTTGACACTAAGGGTCAGTATTGTGCCTCTTCCAGCCTGGGCACCTCTCCTTGTGACTTGTGAATGTTCACAATTTAAGATATGTCAACAACACTGTACTTTTTTTCCTGAGGTGTAGTATGGCTTTAACAACAAAAGGAATTTTGGTGGAATTAAACTTTCAACATTTACTGTGATATCTCTCCAGACTAATCTCTGAGGAACCTTTTTGACAGGCAGTGTACAGGATGGTGTGAATATGTTCATGCCAATAAATTAAGTTCAATTTTTTCAAGCAACAGAATTGCAGGTCCAGCTCCTCATGTGACATGAGCAAAGAGAATCAAGGAACCGCAAATAAAGCAGCAAATTAAAAATGGTTGGCATCGGTAATATTCTACGATTCTGCAAGCTTACATAATTAACCTGCTATCTTGGCCTGTTGTTGATAATGACAACGTTAACCAAAGCTTGGCTTATTCTAGTAGTTTAATTCTTCACTGATGAAGAATAAACAACACAGGTCCTGCATTTACTGCAAAACAATTCCTTGGAACGCACTTAATTACCTTTTTAAGTAAGGCAATAATAAGCTTTCTAAATTAAATCCAATAACTTTTTAATTTTCTACAGGAAATAACTGTATGCTCTCCCTTCATTGACTTTGCAGAAAATTATATATCGTAAGTCACTTAAAATCTCAGGGCAATAATCTTGGCAAACAAGAAGATTGTTTAATTTTGCTGTGAGCAACAGAACAATCATTCCAGTGTTTCCTTACAAGTTCATTGGCATTGGCAGGATGCAAGTTAACTCATCTATGTTCAGAGGATTTGTTGGCGAATGCTGCGGCATGATGTCCCAGAAGGTAATTTTATTTTGCAGTGATTATAAACTAAGTCTTCGGTTAAACATCTTGGGATCAGAAGTGAAAGTAAGACTCTATTGAATGTTAATGTATTACCTTCCACAAGCTGGCCAAGGACACCTTGGGATCATAAGTGAAAGCAGAACCTTACTGAATGTAAACTGAGGCTAAAACAGGGATTAAAGAAAGTTTAGCACACTCTGCATCCAATTGCATATCATCAGCAATTAGGCAAGATAAATGATTGAGTTTCTGTCCACAGAGTCTAAATTTTAAAGTAGAAAAAGTTAAACTTGTAGTAGAAAAAGGAAAGTTAAAATGTTATTGAGGAAACCCAATCCCACCCTGCTCATGTGACTACAGTAATTATGATCCAACTATGAATCTTGCTTTTTCTGCAAACCCTCAGAATTATTTTTTTGCACAGTCCTTTTCTTTTCACTATCTGGAACTTCTACAATTTCATTGCAGAATCAATTATTTTCCAAATGTATGTTAATCCTATCCCGAAGAATTTTCTCCACTAATTTCCCTATCATTGACTTGAGGCTTCTTAAACAAAGGAACAACAGTGAATACTCTCCAGTTCCCCAGGACCTCATCTTTGGCTAGAGTAGATACAAAGATCTTTGTCAAGGCCTATACAATCTCTTCTCTAGTTTTCTCAATAACCAGTGATAGATCCCATCAGGCCCTGGGCATTTATCCACTTTCAGACTCTTCAAGAGTCTCAACAACTCCTTCTTGATCTCAAATTGCTGTAGCATAATACTATTTCCAAATTGATCACAGTCCTCCATCTCTTTCTCATTGGTGAATACATACAAAATACTTGTTTAGTACCTCGATTTGGGGATGTTTACTACATCCCCAAACTCCAAGCATAAAATTCCTCCTTAATCCTTTTGTTTTTAATGTACATCTAAAATGCCTTGGGGTTTTCTTTATTCCAACTCACCAATGACATTTCCTGGCCTCTTTGCCGTTCTACTTGCTTACTTCTAATTGCCTAATTGTCTCCTGCTTGCTTTCTATTCCGCAAAGGCACTATCCGATTTCATATTTGTAAAGCGTCCATAGATATTCTTTTATTTATTTTTAGTCAACGTTGCAATCGCTTTGGTCAACCAAGATTTATTACTCTGCCATCCTTATCCCTCCTCCTTACTGGAACATGCCAGGCTTCACCTCTGATCAGTTCCCCTTTAAACAAGTCTCACATTTCAGATGTGGACTAACCCAATCTACATACTATTTCAAGTAACCTACTTAGGTACTCTTAACAAATTCTACCCCACCTAAGCCATTTGCACTGAGCAAAGCCCAGTCATTATTGGTGACGTTACAATCGTCCACTATGCCAACCCTGTAGCTTTTGCGTCTTTTTGTCGTCTGTCTACATATCTTTTCTCTATTCCCCATTGGCTATTAGAGCAGGAATGGCCACTAAATTGCTCAACTTTGCCTGGTCATTCGATATGAACATGGCCATGTGCCCAGGCCACACATCTTCTATGTCACACATCCCTCTGATTTAATTTGGTCATGTATCATATAGCCAGTCGCTCAATTGTGTCGCAGGAGCACTGTGCTCTCTTTTATCAGCATTGTGCTCCTCCTTGTCCATTCCTTCCATCAACCCCTCATTTTTGTCTTGCTGCGTGTTCTCCTATTCTGGGAAGGAAGAAAATGTAAGTGTATCCCAATGCTCTACAAGATAATATGAAGAAAAACTGGATAGACTCTGCTTGTACTCGCTGGAATTTAGAAGATTGAGGGGGGATCTTATAGAGACTTACAAAATTCTTAAGGGGTTGGACAGGCTAGATGCAGGAAGATTGTTCCCCATGTTGGGGAACTCCAGAACAAGGGGTCACAGTTTAAGGATAAGGGGGAAGTCTTTTAGGACCGGGATGAGAAAATCATTTTTCACACAGAGAGTGGTGAATCTGTGGAATTTCATTTCGGAGTCACGTGAGTGACTTCGTGAAGAGCCCGCCGGCGCGCATGCTCGACATATCGTCGTAACGCGTTGCTGCGACGGCTGGCGGTGGAGCGCGCTCCTCGCCAGCCCTTCATAAGGGGCCACGGAGGTAAGTATTCTACCTTTAGTTGGTGGTCCTTGTTGTCTGATTATGTCTTGCAGCAAGGACATGGATGGGAGTTCGAAGGGCCGGAGGACGTCAGGACGAGTTCGCCGGTCAACAGTTCCGGGGCCTTTACCATCGGCAGTACCTGCAGCGCAGGCCGGGACTCAGGCGGAGATGTGGGTAAGCCCTGTGATTACAGGTCCAGATCCGCCAGCACACCACAGCTCGGAGGAGTTCGACGAGGAGGAGTGTGGTGTGCCGCCAGAGCAGGGGGACCCTGCCATGGCAGTCAGGTCGTCAGCGGGCTCGCTGGCGACCTCGAGCAGGGCACGTGCCGTTGCACGGCCTGTTCCACTCAGCCCTCCGAGAAGGGGGAGGGCAGGAGCCCAGAAGCCTAACCCTGTTAGGGCTAAGGCATTGCCTATCGCGGAGGAGCGGTCAGGTTCCAGGGCGAGACCCGGGGCGGCTGTGAGGTCCAGCCGGCATACCCCGACTCTCGACGCCGGGACGGATCGGTCGAGTCGGGTCTCGTCACGGTCGCCGAGCCCCCCATGGATGGGTGGGCGAGACCATGCGTCGGCAACGTCCACGATGTGGGCAGCCGGCAAGACTGCGCGGGCCCCAGGCAGCCATGCTTCGGCTGGTGCCGACACCTCGCCGCAAGTGCCCTTAGTGGCAGCGGCTTCAGCGGTTGAACACGCCCGCGCATGAATCGCGCAGTTTCGCCTCGGCGGCTGTTAGCGACAACTACCGGCACCGGCAGGGCCTCGACGAGGTGCGGGCCGATGACAGGAGCCCGGTTTTCTTTTCAGAGCCGGAGGACTCCGACCACCTGAGTGTTCAGGGTGAAGGGCGTATTGACCGTATGGAGCGGCTGCTGGAGCTCCTGCTTCAACGTCAACAACAGCAGGGCAGCAACAGGCACAGGGCGTCTTCACCAACATCTACTATCAGCCTGGAGCAGCAGGAGGAGGAGGTTCTGGTGGATCCCGTACCACCTCCGTTGGAGGTGCCAGCGGAGGAACTCTTGGATGTGGCGACCAAATTCGCGGCCCCACATACGGCTGGTCTTCCTCTAAATACAAAGCTGGCAGCCACAGTGGACTTTCTTAATAATCAGGTGCTGCAGGAAGAAGTCCTCATCCAGGCTATGAGCCGTCACAAGGCTCCATCAAACTGCAACTCCCTCAACGTGCCTGTGGTCAATACGCCAATATGGGGCAACATCAGTGCGGCTATCCGTCAACAGGAGCTAAAATTGCAGCGGATCCTGAAACTCCTCACGGCCGGTATTACCGCCTTTGCGCGGTCGGTGGACGGGGACGAACTGAATTTGGACCAGGAAGATGCTCTGGCCTTATTGTGCGCGACCCAGCATGAAATCAACGGGTTTTGCAAAAACAGCATCCGCCCAGCACTCAACCCGAAGTTTGCAGGATTGTGCAAACCACCGCCGCTGCCGCCGCCCCGTCAGCTCTTTGGTGAGGACCTCTCGAAGAGAGTCAAAGAGCTTGACGAACAAGCCAAAACGGTGGGGATCATACGCTCTCAGAGTGCCCCCACACCGTCAGGCTCAAAAGCTCCATACATTCGCTCACGAGGGTCGGCCAGTGCCTCGACGAGGACTCGCCCTCTAGCTCCACAACGACAACAGCACCAGAACCAGCACCAAGGGTCTTTTTTAGGACAGGGTCGGCAGAGACCTTTGTGGAAATCGAAGACGCCGCGCCCTCAAGCCAACCCAGCACCTCCACGGCCACCCACACGTGTCAAGGACCGCCGGTAACCACGGAGGTGAGGGGGTCTGGTTCTCTTTTTTCTCTCTGTTTAACTTCCCATGTTGGTGGTCGGTTACGGTTGTTTTTGGATGAATGGGGTAATTTTACTGGTGATGAGTATGTGTTGCGGAATATTCAGGGGCATAAAATTGAGTTTATTAATGGCGACATTCCTCCATCTCAGCACATGCCTGGTCGTACGTTCAAATTGTCTGCTGCAGAACAGGCAGCAGGTTATAAGGAAATTTTAAGTCTGGAACAGAAGGGTGTGATTGAGAAAACGGTGCATGAGCCAATTGAATTTGTTTCAAACATATTTACTAGACCTAAGAAGGATGGAGGCTGTCGTGTCATTATTGATCTAACCCGTTTGAATACGTTTGTAACATATACTCATTTTAAAATGGATACGTTTGAAACAGCCAAATCATTGATTTCTCATGGCTGCTTTATGGCATGCATAGATTTGAGGGATGCATATTATTCAGTATCCATCCAGAAATATGATAGAAGGTTTTTGAAATTTATCTGGATGGGGCAACTTTGGCAGTATAAGGCTTTGCCTAATGGGCTCACTACAGCCCCTAGATTGTTCACTAAATTGGTGAAGCCAATCATGGCTTATTTGAGACAACGACATCATATAGTTATGGCCTATTTAGATGATGTCTTTATTGTGGGCCACACCCTGCAATTGGCTGAACAGGGTGTTGCAGCTGCTGTCAATATATTTCAACAATTAGGATTCATTGTCCATCCAGAGAAATCGAAGTTCTGCCCTGCCCAGGTAATTAATTACCTAGGGTTCACGGTGAACTCAATGAGCATGAGGATAACTATACCAATTAACAAAATTGAGGAAGTCACTAAGGTGTGCAGAGATTTAATTGGCACCAATATACCATCGATTCGGCATACAGCCACAGTAATTGGCAAGCTAGTGGCTTTGTTTCCGGCAGCACGATATGGACCTTTGCATTATCAGAATTTGCAAAGAGCTAAAATTACTGCGTTAAAACGGAACGCTGGTCATTACGATCGATCAATGCAGCTGCCGTCCGAAGCGATAACTGAGTTGCAATGGTGGGTGTGTCACATTAGCAACTCATTTAAGCCTGTTAGGGAGGCTAATCCGGTGGTATATTTACAGACTGATGCAAGCTCCAATGGCTGGGGAGCTACTGATAATTGCTCTAGTTGTGGGGGCAGATGGGACACCCTTGAGGCATCGATGTTGTTGACTCAAGGGATTAACTATTTGGAGTTGCTGGCAGCATTCCACGGACTTCGTGCATATTGTTCCAAGCTTGTTGGAGCACACGTCCGTCTCCAAATAGACAACACCACAGCTGTGGCATATTTAAACCATATGGGTGGTACCAGGTCAGTTTCGTGTGACAAATTGGCTAACTCAATTTGGCTCTGGTGTGTTCAAAGAGACATTTGGATTTCTGCTACCTATTTGCCAGGTGAGCTTAATACTGTGGCGGACACCAGGTCACGCAAATTTAATGACAACATTGAATGGATGTTGCATCCTGAGATTTTTTCTAAAGTCACAGCCAAATTTGGTAAACCGGACATTGACCTTTTTGCGTCACGGTTGAACCATCAGGTACCAGCCTACGTTTCATGGGAACCAGATCCTGGGGCAATAGCGCTAGATGCATTCTCGCTGGACTGGGGGAATTGGTTTTTCTATGCCTTCCCTCCGTTTTGCCTCATCAGTCGGGTATTGCGGAAGATTCAGGCAGATGCTGCCAAGGGCATCCTTATTATACCCGACTGGCCCACACAGCCTTGGTATCCGGTGGTCTTTGACATGCTCAACGAACCTTGGGTCCTTTTGAAGGGTTGCCCACAATTGGTTACTCACCCTGTTTCAGGGGAGCCACATCCCTGCCATGGCTATTTACATTTGTTGGCTTGCAGGTTCTGAACAGGCCGTTAGTCCAATACGGCCTCTCGGCTCGGACCATGGATACCATCGGGGCGTCGTGTCGAGAGTCCACAAGGCGAAGATACCGCTCGCATATTAAGAAGTGGGAAGCCTACTGCAGCCGCTCTCGCATCACATATGATGACGTGACAATAACCGACGTCCTGGAATTCCTCGCGGGGTTGCACCATGATGAACACTTAAGTTACAGTGCCATCAACAGCGCCAGAAGTGCGCTATCATTCTACCTCAAGATTGGGGTAGGATCCAACAGGCTAGTGTCCAGACTCATGCGGGGTATATTCAATATGAATCCGCCTACACCACGCTATAATATCACCTGGGATGTCAGGGACGTATTAACCCTGCTCAGGACGTGGTCTCCCATGGAAGGGCTCCAACTGGACCAACTCACCATGAAGCTGGTGATGTTACTAGCGCTGACTTCAGCTCAGAGGGTACAGACACTACACAAACTTCGTGTCGACAGAATGACTTCTACCCCTACAGAAGTAGTCTTTTTCATTGACGAGCTACTAAAGCAGCATAGACCTGGGTGCACAGGGCTGCAGCTGAAGTTCCCGGCATACCCCGCAGATGCTAGGCTATGTTTAGCCTCACATATCCGCCACTATGTCAAGGTGACGGCACGCATCAGAGGAATGGAGAGATACCTGCTTGTCACTCATAAGAGACCTCATCATCGAGTGACAGTCCAGACGATATCCAGGTGGCTTCGAGTCGTCTTGGGTAAGTCAGGTATCGACATTAATGTGTTCAAGTCTCATTCCACCAGGGCTGCATCGACGTCAGCGGCGAGGGTCATGGAGGTGCCCATGGACCAAATTCTCGCCACAGCAGGATGGGCGAATGAAGCTGTGTTCCAGCGTTTTTATAACAAGCCTGTTGCTGCTCCTCTACAGTTCGCAGAAGCCGTGCTGAATGCAGGTCAAGAACGTGGAGATGTCCCCGCATGAGGGGTTTTTGATTTGTTATTAATAAATATGCTCTTGTTTTGCAGTATGAACTATTGAGCAAGTTTGTTCCTCCCATCCATCCCTGGTAGTGGTGTGTCAGCATGGACGTGGTCCAGGGCGTGTAATCACAGAAGCTTTGAAGTCTTCACAAAGTCACTCACATGACTCCGAAATGAAATAGTAAGATTGAACGAGAACTTACCAGTTCGAAGGTTGATCTTTATTTTATGAGGAGTCGAAGTGAGGGATTTCGTGCCCTCCTCGCCCAACCCTCAATCACCTTCATCTGGTAATCTTGGTCAATTCAATCATACTATGCGAAGTCATTTCTATTGTTGGTTCTGTGATTCCACGCCGCTACTTTGAAGTATGTCGAGCATGCACGCCGGCGGGCTCTTCACGAAATCCCTCACTTCGACTCCTCATAAAATAAAGATCAACCTTCGAACTGGTAAGTTCTCGTTCAATCTTACTATTCTCTGCCACAGAAGGTAGTTGAGGCCAGATCATTGGCTATATTTAAGAGGGAGTTCTGCCACATCTGTGGCCCTTGTGGTTAAAGGGATCAGGGGATATGGAGAGAAGGCAGGTACAGGATACTGAGTTGGATGATCAGCCATGATCATATTGAATGGCAGTGCAGGCTCAAAGGGCCGAATGGCCTACTCCAGCACCTATTTTCTATGTTTCTATAATAACAAAGTAGTTGTGCTGCTATATTCTGACTAAAATAAATGTTATCGTTACGCAACAGCATGGATGGCAATGTTTGTATTTACTATATGTTAACTCAAAAGAGACAGAGTCATTGAAACACTAACAGTAAATTTACTTGGTAAACTAAATTGCTTTTGAACTTGAGGGGGTTTGAGGGTCTGTGGCTCCTTTGGACTTTAGGTTCAGCATGAGCGTATTTGCTGGAGAAATGTGATGGAGAGCCAGGGGCTGTTAATCTGCATAGTGCGTGGGTTATAGGGAAATAAATGGGGTCATGGAATTGATGGAAGTGCTCTGAGAGCTGGCCTGGACTAGGGACTAGATGAAATGAATGATTGCCAACTGCATTGTAAATTTAAGTAATATGAAACTTTTAATTATCCTCTCTCTAGAGGCTCCAGTGTGGCTGGTGGAGGGGGCTGATGTAGAAGAGATGTGAGAGGGATACATGTGTAGGTGTGTCAATTGCTTTAAGACTTACACAATTAGATAAGGTCTCTCCCTCAGTCTTGTAGCGTCTCCCTCCTTTATGGGCTGATATCCACTCCCCCCCCCCCCCCCCCCCACCATTGAGGGCTGTTACCCATTTTCCTTTAAGGCACAGCAAAGTGCCAGCACTTTCTGCAATGTAAAGTGTGGTGAAGAATCAGCCAGTTCCTGTTTATTAGAGATGAAATATGCCACCCAAAGCTGTTGTAAGTGTCTTTTTGGCCAATTTCACAGCTTTTTATGATTGAGGTAATTCATTGTTAGAATGAAATACAACAGTGGTAAACACATCCAAGCAAGCTGAAACACAATTTTGAGGCCTCTGTGCCAAATTAAAGGAAGGCCATTGCACTAGCACAGACCAAGTGGTCTATTACGAATTTCAAATCTAAATTGGTATTTTATATTCAATATCACCAATTTCCTGTAAATCTCTAATTCTAATCTCTGGATTATAGAAATGATTTTGCACTGGAAAAGGTGAAAAGAAGAATTACATGATGAAACCAGAATTGAGGAGGTTATAAAGAAAAAGATCACCAACTTGGAGCTCTTTACGTTCAAAAAGAGAAAGCTCAGGAATGGACTAATAAAAGCTTTCAAATAAAAGAGAACTTTTTGAGGGTAATGGTGATCAGAAATGATGACGGGACATTAAAAAAAATGACTCCTTATCAACTAATTATGTGAAAACATGCTGAAAGTCATAACATTCTGCAATCCTGTACATACCCATAAATATTTCTCATGATTACTGAGAGTTTGGATTAATAAGCATTTTTCTCGGGGTGGAAGATTGCAACCTTCACGTGGTCCGCCCTGTTTCGACTAATGCAATCAACTCGACATGCACAAACGGAAGATCAAATAGAACAAGTTGTCCAACAACTTTAGGCTGTGCACGCCACACAAAAGAAGAAAAACAATTCTCAATTAACAAATTCTGTTTATTTGCATGTGAATGAACAATCCCTCAGTGAGATTTAGCAATTTCCCATTGTTATTCCTAAAATTAAAATTATATGGGATTATAAACTTTGCTCTTATACAATTTTACCTAACTTTACAAATCAACATTTTTAATTCAATGAATGTACTGCAACATTGAGAATCATACAAGATTCATATATCGTGTCATGTGCAAAAAATATTTAAAAAAGCACAATTTAACTTAATTTATTCTGAATGAGGATTTATCAATTGAGATGTAATCAGGGCAAATTCAATATATCTTTAAATCCTATTTTTGATATTATTATACTTTAGCAACTATGATAAAAAAAACCTGACTCCAGCAAATTTCACAGTATAGTGTCAGTACAAATTGCCTTATATGTTGACTGTTACTCTTTTTAAATACCCACAAAAATTGATCTGTTAACAGATCTAGTCATTACCTCAGAGGAGGTGACCATGATACAGTATGGTTTAAGATCCAATCAATAACAGAAAAAAAACGCACTATCTAATCTGCCCAACCGTAATTGGACACGTTTGAGCCAGATACCCAATTTACATAAAGCACAGTTTTATAGTCCATAAAAAGTCATACGTTTTAACAATGGGGAAACTGGACTACAGATCTCAATCCAATAATCTTAGATCATTCTACTACATAGTCTGAAGTAGATGCATTTTGGTATGACTAAATCTGTTGGTTTATCTTTGGTTTTCTAAAATTCAAGGTCTCTAACAGAACAATATACTATGCTAGTGTGAGGAGTTACAGTGGAAATTCCATATTTGCTGCCCAGACAGTGTATGAACCCATTATGCAATATTCCATTCTTAGATTGTTGTTGGCCAAATATGCCATCTTTCACCTCCATTGAATCTACCTAAAAAATAATTAAGATTCTACCTCCATGGCCTTTGAGTATGTGAATTACAAATATTCAAAACTACAAGAGAAAAAATGTCATCGTCTCTCTTTCTTAAATAGGTAAACCTATATTTTCAAAACAAATCATTTTTTCCTTGTTCTAGATTATCCCACATCCAGTAAAATGTAAACAGAATGAACTGCGGACGCTGGAAATTTTGTAGGACACGAAGTGCTGAAGTAACTCAGCGGTCAGGCAGTCTCTCTGGAGGACATGGAAAGGTGGCGTTTTGTGTCAGGACCCATATTCCTCATCCTGACTGGAACGTGCTTTCCACATCCATTATGTCAAGAACCGTCTGAATTCTATATGCTAAATCAAGCATCCTCTAACTCCTGTGCTCCAGCAGATGCAAGCAAAACTTGTTCAATCTTTCCCCTTTAGATGCCCTGTTCAATCTAGGTATTAGTTTAATAAATCTTCTTTGAATAGCTTTCAATATATTAACATGGTACACAATAAATAGTCACCCCCTTACAGGAAGAATGTAGAGATTTTGAGCAGAATGCAGATGAGGTTTACTAGGATGCTACCTGATTAAAGGGTATTGGGCATTAGAAGAGGTTGGACAAACTTGGATTTATTTATTTATTTATTTATTTATTTATTTCTGTTAATATTTTTTATTAGAAGTAAATACATATTGATACATATTAAGACAATTTAAAATGTGAAAAAAAAGAAAAACAAAAGAACTTACTATTCATCACATACATTCTTAATATTTATAAAATTTACAGTCATTCTTGTTTATACTTCTACATATTTTTTTATTATTTTTAATAAAGGGGAAATTAATAGAAAGAAATAATAAGAGAAATTAAAATAATAATAAAAATAGAAAATCAATAATGTGAGTGGAGTTTTAAACATTCTGTACTACGTTGTAGATATATCAGTGATCTATTATATATAATTCTTCATCCATTTCCCGTCCAGGTTTCAGTCAGGCCCTCGAACCGAGCCAGTTTGTCCCTTTAGGTAATCAATAAATGGAGACCATGTTCCTCTAAACTGATCTAGCCTGTCCAAGAGGACAAGTCTTAATCTTTCCAAATGAAGTGTCTCCGACATTTCTGTAATCCACATTTTAATAGAGGGGTTGGTAGGACCTTTCCAAAATCTTAATATTAATTTTTTACCAATTAATTAACTATAATCGATAAAAAATTGTTGTTTTGTTGTTAGTGATTGATCAGTTTCTAATATACCTAATATAATTAATTTAGAATCTGGATACAGATTTGTATTAACTACTTTCGAAATTATCTTAAAAATTTCTGACCAAAAATTAGTAATTTTAATACATTTGGTAAATTAGTGCGTTAGGTTGGCTTCTAGGTGTTGACATTTGTCACATATAGCAGAAACATTTGGGAAAATTCTATTTAGTTTGGACTTTGAGAGATGTAATCTATGTAAAATTTTAAATTGTATCAGAGAGTGTCTGGCATTTAATGAACAGTAGTGTATATGTTGTAAACTTTCCTCCCATACTTCTAAACTGATTGATTGTCCTAATTCACTTTCCCATGCTTACCTATATATTTCCGACGGTGGTGCATCTGGATTATTTTCTCTGAAGTTCCAGAGGCTGAAAGGATGCCTGATAGAAATTTGTAAAAGTACGAGAGGCATAGATAGGGTAGACAGTCAGAATATTTTTCCCAAGGATGAAAATATCAAATACTAGAAGGCATAGGTGAGAGGGAGAAAGTTTATAGAGGATGTGTAGGGTAAGTCTTTTACACAGGGAGTGGATGCCTAGAATGCACCGCCAGTGGTGATGGAGGAAGCAGATACAATAGTGGTATTTAAGAGGCTTTTTAATAGGCATTTGAAAATGCAGGGAGCGGATGGATATGGAACCTGTGCAGGCAATGGGGATTAGATTAAATTGGCACCATCTTTGATACAGACAACATGGACCAAAGGACGTTTTCCTGTGCTGTATTATTCTATGTTCTATATTAAACATATTTTCTTACATAAAGAGTACTCCAGATAAGGTTCCATCACTGCTCAATGTAACTGAAGCACAATCTCCATATTTGGCAATCCGCTCACAATAAACAATTACAATCTGTTGGCTTTCCGGAGTTCTTATTTCGTCTGCGCACTAGCCTTTTGTTAACCATGTAGTAGAACAATCAGATCTCACCACAAGTCGAAAGTCCTATAATCTTTCACTATTTAATTATATATTTTTTTTACCTTTCCTATTAAATCCTCAAATCCACATTTTTGCACAATGTATTCCACTTGGCACATCTTGACAACTCATTTTATCTAATTATCCTCTCCATAACTTACTTTCCTACTTATCTTTCTGTCATCAGCAAATTTAGCAACCTTTGATGACTTCACCATCATTTATAAAAATTGTATAAGCTGGCACAGCAGCACTGATCCCTATGGCATTCCTCTCATTATATCTTGCTGAGCAGTAAAAGGCCCATTTGGTGCTTACTCTCCGTTTCCTGCTCGGCAGCCAATCTTGTAAACTGCTAGGCAACAAATCTTGTACATTAACATGTTACCTTGTATGTGAGCATCTAATTTCCACAATATATTTTGTTGTGTTATTACATTAATTGGTTCTCCTATAACCATTGTACATATTACATCTTCAAAGAACCTCAATAAACAGGTCAAATATGATTTCCTTTGCCACACATCTAACTCACTTATTACATTTATTTGTTTCCTATTCAATAGACTCTTCCCTTAATCTAGGGGTTTTGGAAAATTGAAACTAATTTATCAATTATTTCATTTGTCACTTCCTTTAATCTGCTAGGATAATGTCCACCTGTACATTTCAACCTGCAAGCCACAGCTCCAATCATTTGCTCATTCATCAACAACGGGCTGGAGGGTACCACTGGCAGTACTCAGGAAGCACCTAGTCACCAATAAACTGCTTATCAATACCTGGTTTGCAGTTTGCCAAGGCCATTCAAGTCCAACCTCAGCACAGTTTTGATCCAAACACGATCTAAAGTGTTGAATTCTAAAGCTGAAGTGAGAGTGACGGCCCTGGAATCACAAAGTTTAAAAGTAAACAATTGTGGTGACTGGAGATTAATAATCTATTCTTCAGATGATTAATGCCAGTGTTTCTCAGGGCATTGTCCTGAACTCAACCATCCTTAGCTGCTTCCTCGATGATCTTCTTTCCATGACAAGGTCAAAAGCCAGGATGTTTTCTCATGATCAAGCAATATTCAGCAAGACCTGGGTAATATCTCAACATGGCCTCGAGTCGCAAGTAATATTTTGGCACTAACGTGTCAGGCCATGACCATCTCTAACAAAAGATAATTTAACCACCTACCTTTTACATTCATTAGAATTAATATCACTATATATCCCTACCATCAACATCCTGCGGATCACCAGAGATTCTAGTGGACAAGCCACATAAACACTGTGGGTACAAATGTGACTCAAAGGGTTGGTATCTTGTGATTAATAAATCACTATCTGGAATGCCTAAGTACATCTGCAAGTCACAAGTCAGAAGCATGATGAATTAACTTTCCTTACCAGGATGAGTACAGTGCAACAACTCATAAGAAGGTCAACGTCATTCAGATCAAAGGAGCATGCTTTGTTGGAACCCCATCAATCACCCCAAACATTCATTTCTTCCAAAGTCAAGTGTGGTTGTTGCAAAGTGTATTATTTTCAAAATTAACTGCAGCTATTCACCCATGCTACACAATAGCACTTCCCAATGCTTCAACCTCACCCACCAAGGATATTAGCTGCCTTTGCATGGGAACACCACCACCTGCATGTTCCCTTCAAAGTAGTACAATGCCAGTGCTTCATTATTACTGGGTCCAACAGCTGACATTTTAAGGAGATCTGTTTCTCCATATAGTTTTTGGTTATCTGGAACGAGTTGCCAGAGGTGTTGATAGAGGGCAGGAACAATTAAAAGATTTAAAAGGCCAGACACTTGAATTGGAAATGTATAGAAGGTTACAGGCCTAATGATAGCAAGTTGGATTAGCATGTAACTGCGCATCATCTTCTCTAGGGCAAATGGGCAATCGATGCTAACAATGCCAGTGATGCCCAGATAGAAATTGTGAATAAAGAAATAAAATCTAATAAAACATCTACATCTTCAGCCTTAATATAAGTTACACAAAATTACATCTGGTCTGCAGCAAAAACACTGGCCGGTCAGTCTTGGTCTATGCTCATGTTTATATTTCACAGAAACATTCCCCACCCTTTTACTCTTTTTTACTCTTACTATGACAATACCTCCTTATCTTCCTTTCTATTTCACTTGCTTATCTCACTTTCTCTTAATTCTACTCTTGGTCCAACATAATTAGACAGCGAGTTAGTGAGTTCCACATTCATAATACTCTTACATCCTTATTCCATGGAATTTCCATTTACAGCTCATAAAGATGGTTTCAGCTTGAGTTGGAAACAACTTTTCTACATCTGCTCATTTTATAAAGATCATAATGTCTTCCTTTCCAGACTGTTCAATGTTTCTTCATATAAGCATTTTCCCCAGTTCTAATATTTCCCTTGTCTATTTTTCAATTTTTCAAGATTGTACTTTTGAATCATAATATGGAGAATGGAACGGTGCACATTACCCCAAGCATTATTCAATCAAGATTTGAGACACATTTAACATATCTTTTCTGACTTAATTCTATTGCCCTAGAAATTAATGCAAGAGCCTGGTGCTTTAATGAGGTTATTAACCCGTGTCACTACTCTAGTGATTATGTAGCCATAACCTTTTGCTACTCTCCCCAAAAGTCAAAATTATAGATATAACAATAGATATAAATATTGGTCCTATTAAAATGAAAGCATACTAAACCCAACCTACAATGCTGGCAATTAAGAGGTTCTGCTGATTCATTACTCCGTTTTGTGCCTCATTTAGCAGCTCCATGTGATGTATTAGAAAGTTAGCATGCTGATTAATCCACCTAATTGAGCAAAAACAAATCATTCCAGTATAACTATCTACAGTTACATGCTGATAAAGAACTGTGTTTGAAGCTTCAGTCCAGCAAAGGAAGATAAACAGCATTAACCATAAACCTTTTGCACTGTAACACCAGTAATTTAGCCTCCCAGCAATAGGGTGATTAATGGGTTGCTGAACCAAAATATCAAAGACCCATTTAAAAACCACAATGTTAGTGCCTTCAATTTTAAGAATTAATAAAGATAGACTGTATGGTATGTATATTCAATTTAAGCATCTTTCTGCCTCTGTGTGCATGAGGTTAATTATAACCATATAATGCCTTATTAAAAGGTTTAGCGAGATATGGGACAAATACAGGAAAATGGGATTAGCTCAGATTGACATCCTGGAGGGAAAGACAAGTTGGGCATAAAAGCCTGTTTCTGTGCTGCATAAATCTAATTCTATAACCAGTATTGTTAATATTAGATTTGCGTATCTATACTTCTAGATTCCATTAAGCCCTAACCTCAATGAGATATTATTGTGTCACTTTTACTGTATCATATAAGCATCCCAAATATACCTCACAGAAAGGGAAGAGTAATTTGAATTTGAAACATAAAAGTATAAAACCAAATTAATCTTTGACTACCACCAGAGTTTAAAGTTTAAATTATTAAGATGTACATAAGTTATATTGCATTTTCCTACACCTGGTGATCCAGCAGTACCAGATCCAGAGAAAATTAGATCTAGTCCATTTGTGAATGAAATGGAGCAGTTAATCCCCAAATGATTCATGTAAATTGCAACCTCAGAATTAACACAACAATGGAGCTTTTTAACTTAATTTGCATACTAACATTTTCTCAGGCTTTAGGCTTTAGAGATACAGAATGGAAACAAGCTCTTCGGCCCAAGTGTCTGCGCCAACCAACTATCACCCCGTACACTAGCACCATCCTACACTAGACAAAAGTCACAGAAACCAATTAACTTACAAACCTGTACATCTTTGGAGTGTGGGAGGAAAACGGAGCACCAAGTGAAAACCATGTGTTCGCAGGAGAATGTACAAACTCCGTACAGACTGCACCCATAGTCAGGATTAACCACGGGTCTCTGGCACTGTAAGGCAGCAACTCTACTGCTGCACCACCACAGTAATGAAAATGTGTGTGTGATCCCAAATTACTATGGATGCTTATGGATAATTGGAACTTTCAAACCTCAGTTCAATAGATTTTTGTTACACAAGGCCAACATGACAAATGGAACAAAAATTGGTAAATGAATTTCTGCTATTGAGGTTTACCAAGTGCACACAAGTGGTATTAGCCAAGATATCAGACAAGTCTTGTTTAGTGGGTAGCACCATACAGTATTTGGCAATAATAGGTTAATTTATTTACCTGTAAATGTATCGAAACCAAAGTGGGTTTAACCACATTACAAACATTTATTTCCCTAGTCCCTGAATGCTCAGCATTGCAGACAAATTGTCCATGCTGTAACTCAGAGCTCATTACTCTTCACATCACCCCAGATGTTTGTGTAAAAATGCAGATGGGAAAATTAATATGATACATTATTGTGCTAATTTTGGAGTCACTGAAGTTGCGATTTACATGAATCATTTAAGGATCAATTGCTTTGATACTGTCCTTGCCGTGTCGGCTATCTAATAGCTATAATTTATTTGTGGTGCCCTTTTATCCATTTCATCCATCAAAAACGCATCTATTCCATAAGATATTGTGGAAATATTTAGTAGATCTGGTTAATGCAAAAACTGCATTTCATATAATAGAAGCAATCTTTCAGCATAATTATCTGTATTTTTCATCACATATCAATGGCTTGAAATTTCCTTTAAGTTTGCACCATATAATTACTTGGTTAAAAATTTACTCAAGTTCAAGGATTTCGGCCAGACCTTCAAATTTCCAATAGTAATGAGAAGGTTGGGGAACATTTCTATGATTATGATTGTCCTGTCCTAAGTGATATATCAACAGAATCCAGTACTTTAAACATTCATTCCCCTTTTCCCACCATCCGTACAGGTGCCCTGCTGCAAGGATGCATTTCAATAAAGAACCAAACTCCTTTGTCAAGTTCAAGCTTACATTTATTGTCACATGCACCAATTAGTACAGTGAGATTTGAGTTACCATACGGACATACGAATAAAAAGAGAACACAACACACGATAGAATTTAACGTAAACATTCCCACAAAGCGGAATCAACATTTCCCACTGTGAGGGAAGGCAACAAAGTTCAGTCAAATTCCTTCCTCTTTGCTTTTCACCCGTGGTCGGGGCCTTTGAGGCCTCCGCAGTCGCCGCTATGGTGGACCTGTTCAGGCCCTCTCACCGGGATGATCAGAACTCCGACATCGGATTGGAAGAACATTCTCAGCGGCTTGGAGTTCCGAATCGGCCACTTCTTACCAGAGACCGCGGCTCCCGAAGTCCATAGGCCGAGCTGGGCGGAGATTCAACACTGGCGACCCTCAGCAAAGGGATCACCAGGACTCCGTCATGTTGAAGGCAGCGCTGCCCGTGGCTGGAAGCTCCACAACCACAGCTCCACGATGATAAAGAAGCAGGCCTAACACTCCGGAGCTTCGACAATTGATCGCCGGGAAGGTATCGCCCGCTCCGCGATGGCAAATCAGTGCTGCACCGCCGCTGAAGCTCTGATCGGACTCTGGCAAGAAAGGCTGCGCCAATCTAGATGGTAGGCCGCGAGGGGGGGGGGGGGGGGCGAAGAGGCAACTCGGAGAGTAGTCGCATCCACGCCAGGAAGTGACTGAGAAACGGTTTCCCCCTTGCCCTCCACACTTCCCCCACATAAAAAGACTAAGAAACCTCCAAAACATACTTTTTAAACAGACTAAAAGTAACAAAAAGATGAAAAAACAGAAAGACAGTTTGTCACTGCTTCCCCCAACTTTATCTCTACAGACCAGAGGGACATGGCAGCAGATACATGAAATTCTATCCTCTTCAAGATTCTTTCTTAAATCTCAGACTAAGTTGACTTGAACATGTATTACTGGTCCTTTCTCATCAATATCCTGGTTCGTCTTGAATAACATGGAGCAACTTCACAATACAAAATGCCATGGTAAGCAGTTCTGAAGGGGACAAATCATGATCTAGTTAGTAATGTCCATTCCTCAAGAATGAAAGAACAGGCAGGGAAAGAAACTATCATTTGTACAAGTATGGTTCACATGTAACACAATCCTTGGTACTTGTTTGATTTTCAATATCCTATGCATTAAACTTTTTTTAAAACATTTTTTCGGGTGTAAAGACAATCTATATGTATACAAGGCAACAGCTGGCACTTTTTGCTCACGGCAATTTGACATGACAGTAACAAAGCCAGAATTGACCCCAATCAAATGAAAAGAGAATTTAACTAGAAATTCTTGAGCACCTGATTGAGTGCTGTTGGGCGCAGTGCTGAAGGCCAAGGACTGTTGGCCACCCTTGAAATTTTCATTTTATGCCCAAGTTTCAAGCTAAAAGACCATATGTGGAAAAAATATTAATTTTAATATTTTTGGAAAATTCCTACCCAATTATAATTTTGCTGGAGAGCATCGAGGGTCTGTTCTGATTTTGTTACAGTTGGTGAGGAAAGGGGCACATGCAGCCTGGCACGTCATCTAGTAATGGTGGTGGTGAGAGGAGATGGTAAAGCATTGGAAACCACAGATGGGATATCTTCACCAGGGGTGGTTTTGAGATTGGGGAAAGTGGTGACGGGAGAGGGGTGGGTAAGAAATTAATTAATTCAGCAGGTAAACCAACTGTCAATATATTAGGGCAACCAAGCACCCAACAACAAATGTCACTAGGACAACATGGTCCAACTTCATGTGAAATCCTCCAAAAGGTATACATGAACATTGGCTTTTGGACCCCTACTATGGTAGGTCTCTGGGTGCACGAGAGATTCACGCTAGTAAATACCAAGTCAGATTTCCAGAGTGATATGAAATGTCCAGGATATGCAGTTGCTGTTTGTCACTTTGGGTAAAAAGGTATTTTGGACAAGGCCACGATCCTCTGTTATTAATGTATGCCAAAACTTTAATCATGAAAAACTATACGCATGAACCAAGTTACAGGGCATATGATCAGACTCAGAGACCAGATCTCAAATCAACTTGCCCAAGAATTTTTGCTGCGTAATGCTATTTCTACATGAAAACTTAAGCCCTACTCTGCATTTTTAAATATGGGCATTTGTCTGTTTTAGAAACATAGATAGGAACATAGAAAATAGGTGCAGGAGGAGGCCATTCGGCCCTTCGAGCCAGCACCGCCATTCATTGTGATCATGGCTGATCGTCCGCTATCAATAACCCGTGCCTGCCTTCTCCCCATATCCCTTGACTCCACTAGCCCCAAGAGCTCTATCCAACTCTCTCTTAAATCCATCCAGTGATTTGGCCTCCGCTGCCTCTGTGGCAGAGAATTCCGTCAATTCACAACTCTCTGGGTAAAAAAGTTTTTTCTCACATCAGTCTTAAATGACCTCCCCTTTATTCTAAGACTGTGGCCCCTGGTTCTGGACTCACCCAACATTGGGAAAATATCTAGCTTGTCCAGTCCTTTTATAATTTTATATGTTCCTATAAGATCCCCCCTCATCCTTCTAAACTCCAGTAAACAAGCCTAGTCTTTTCAATCTTTCCTCATATAACAGTCCAGCCATCCCAGGGATCAATCTTGTAAACCTACGCTGCACTGCCTCAATCACAAGGATGTCCTTCCTCAAATTAGGAGACCAAAACTGTACACAATACACTAGATGTGGTCTCACCAAAGCCCTACACAACTGCAGAAGAACCTCTTTAGTTCTATACTGAAATCCTCTTGTTATAAAGACCAACATTCCATTAGCTTTCTTCACTGCCTGCTGTACCTGCACACCAACTTTCAGTGACCGATGTACAAGGACACCCAGGTCTTGCTGTACCTCCCCCTTACCCAACCTAACCTCATTGAGATAATAATCTCCCCCCTTGTTTTTGCTGCCAAAGTGGATAACCTCACAACTACTTTTAAACTACTTAATATTGAAAAGAACAATCCAAGCAGATTGAGTGTTAACATGGGAACTGAGCCGACTAGAAAAGTGTACAGTAGAAACAAGGAACTACAAATGCTGGTTTACAAATAAGGATAAAGTGCCAGAGTCAGGCAGCATCAGGCAGCAGGTCAGCAGAACCTCTGGAGAACATAGATAGGTGACGTTTCGGTCTGGGACCCTTTTTCAGGAAAGAATACAATTTGTTTTTCTCCATGCTCTCATTCTTTTCCCAATGCTCTTGAAATTTCTAACCTCACACATTTGGCCAATTCATGCAATTGCATTTTTAATTTTGTTCCAATTCTGCTTCTCAACTGGATTTCTTTCATATGTCCTCCCTTATCTCAGTCCTCAATGCCCATTCACTTTATCTCAAACACATTTTTTCTGCTAGCCTTTAACAAATTTCTTTTGATATATTTTGCCCTCTACTGCCCTCTATATTATGTTTTCATTCTGTCTTCAAATCTTTTTAATATCACAAAAAAGCAAAACGTCAATAGCACAGCTAAATTATTTGGGAGTTCCAAACTGCAATATGATCTCAAAAATGAGACACTTGTGAACTGCTTAAACTATACTCTTGTGGTCTGTTATTGACATCTGAATCCTGATCTTATCTCAGAGCCTCGGATATTTTTTCTCCATGAAAGCACCTGAATTGGATCATAGCTCTACCACAGCTACCCATTACTCTATATTTACAAAGTGTTCAAAAACAATCAATAATCTGTTATTAAGTTAGGGTTTCTAATGAAATATTGCAGACAGATGCTTTTCTCTTGAAACACATACAATAAAAATAATAAACCATCTTTGAACAGAGCATAAACTGTTATTTATTACAAACTCACTAATTCCCTCAGCTACCTACACCACGCCACCTCAAAATATATATTTTGTAAAGATGCCATCCCTTTCTCTCAATTTTGCTACTGCATCTGTTCGTGAGATCTTCTTCTTTCGTGTGGCGTGCACAGCATAAAGTTGTTGGACAACTTGTTCTATTTGATCTTCCGTTTGTGCACGTCACGTTGATTGCATTAGTCGAAACAGAGCAGACCGCGTGAAGGTTGCAATTTTCCACCCCTGTTCGTGAGATGAGGCCATGCACTCCAGGGCCGATTTGTCCTCCTTAATCAGGAAACAGACCACCAATTCCCCCCCCCCCACAGTGGAAGAAAGGTGGAGCCTGCCCCTGTTATTAATATGTTCAAGAGGGAACTGCAGATGCTGGAAAATTGAAGGTAGACAAAAGTGCTGGTGAAACTCAGCGGGTGCGGCATCATCTATGGAGTGAAGGAAATAGGCAACGTTTTGAGCCAAAACCCTTCTTCAGACTGAAGATCAGTCTGAAGAAGGGTTTCGGCCTGAAACGTTGCCCATTTCCTTCACTCCATAGATACTGCCCCCCTGCTGAGTTCCTCCAGCACTTTTGTCTACCTATTATTAATATCCCTGCCTGCCATCTGGACTATAACAATTTAGAGGAGGAACGCTGAAAAGAAGTGGCAGCAGACAAAGCTTGGCGAGGGATAGGTGGATACAGATGTGGGTTGGTTTGTTTTTAAAATCGGCAGATGATTGGACAAAGGCCAATAATGAAGAGACAAAAAGTGTGAGATAAGAATTGAAGATGTGCGAATTGTGAAACTAGCGGAAGGAATATACGTGGAAGGGAATTTGGGGGGGGGGGGGGGAATGGGAAGGGGAGAAATTGGTGCAAATCCAGCTGTGACACAGGGAAGAGGGGGGGGGGTGAATAGGGATGAATGTTCATGCTGTTAGGTTGTAACCTGCCCAAGAAGAATATGAGAAGCTGTTCGTCCAGTTTGCACATGGCCCCACTCTGGCAATGGAGGAGGTTCATGATAGAAAGGTCAATATTGAATGGAAGGGGAATTAAAATAGTCAGCAACCAGGAGATCCAGCAGGCCATGCTGGATCAAGAGCAAATATTCAGCGAAATGGGCGCATAGTCTATGCTTGATCTCACAGAAACATGGTTGCCCAGCAAAATATTTAAGTAAAAACGTAGGCAAACCAGGGTGACATATAGTTAAACCGGAATATTTAAATCAAACACTCAGATATCGAACCAAGTTCCCATACACCAGAAGGTGCCTACAACCACTCCAAAGAGTTTGTAGAGAGTACGAGTTTGTAGGCTAATTGTCTTGGTAAAATTGTAAATTGTCCCTGGTGTGTGTAGGATAGCGTTAGTGTACAGGGATCGCTGGTCAGTGTGGATGGTGAGCCGATGGGCCTGTTTCAATGCTGTATTTCTAAACTAAACTAAAAACCCCACAGCAACTGGCAAATCGATACTCCCAGTCTCCCAAATGATCGTTCATATCTACTGTCTGTACACCAGTTAGGCATTCGTAATCTCTGGAGGACCTGTATCTTCAACTCCATTTAGACACATTTTTGTAAAAGGCCACTGGCTTATGACTATTAAATTGGATATTGATACTTAGAGCAAAACAATTAAATAATTTCAGGAGCTGGCAATAAAAAATATTTTAATATCCCCCCTCCTTACAGGTATGAAACCTTTGATTACATTTTTCAACTGTGTCCTTTTTTGAGGTAGGGGCATGAAGCCATGGGTATCTGCTGAGAGGCATCACCCAGGGCTTTCATGTCAATCACCTGTGAAATTAGGAAAATTACTTTATCAGCTAGTGCAAAAACTGGCCATGTGTTCTTCAGCATGCGGATATCTGTGTGGTGCAGGATTCACCAGATAAGCTCAGGCTAAACTCAGATTTTCAGCATCCACAGTGCTTAGGTATTATTTAATTACATTCTCTATCATACACATGCACAGGTAGGTTCATTCAATACTGAATCTCAGACTTATTTACCAGAAAACATTTAATATATGTTCCTGGAGAGGGTGGAAATCGAAACGAAAGGGAGAGGCATCCATTTTAAGAAGCTGTCAGCAATTAGGCCAGGGCTACACCGGCAGATGCCTGGAATTATTTTGGTAACAGTAAATAGACGAGATTGGAAGGAAAAATGTAGCACACCACACGGTCAAGTGTAAGAAATATTCATTTGCTACTGAGCCATGCTACATCAGAGTTCATTTGCATGGTTTCTTAAATTAAGATCTCACCTTTTACTGCATTGCAGTAATTGTTGCAATCAAAAAACGCATCACGTCTAAAAATACTTACTAAATGAAAATTTCAGAGGCTAATGTAGAGCCAAGGAATAGCATTAGCAAATGCTTAAAATTACATATGCTGGTTATGAAATTTTTGTAACCATATTGGCACAATGTGGACTTTACTTCGAAAATATGTCTTGATATGTCATTTATAAAAATTAACAAGGCAGATTTAATTTAAAAGTTGGCTCCTGATCCCAGTTTTAGTAAATGAAAGACTGCAACTGGGAAAAAAAAATTGTTGGAATGCAGCCCAGGATAGGAATAAAAGTTTTGAAAGATGTGTGGAATTAAATCATCGTGAACATTTTTATCCCCCAAAGTAAAATACAATGCTCAATGTGATAATCTGAAAACTTTTAATTTATTTATGTATTTTACTTACACATGATTGTGGCAACGTTTATGAAATTTGCTTGGTCATTGATAACACACTCTTTGACTGGATATTCTGTAGTTCTGATTAATGATATTACAAGAGCAGTGTTTCCCTCCAGCAAAAAAATCTCTAATTGATCTCGTAACAGTAATGAAAATAAAATCCCTTACACTTGTGAAGTCATTCAATTAATTTAGTTTTAATAACCTTTCTGATTAATTTTCATGTAAAAGCTTAAACATGTAATAGTAAATATAATTTTAACATAATAGTAAAAAAAAGCTTCCTATTTAGCTATGGAATCTACCTTGGTATAAAATTAGTATTTTTACCAATAGTGGTAAAATTACTCATTTTATACCGTGATAGATTACATGAAGTGTTAAAATTATTTTTTCTTTCATTCTACTTGTAATTTCATTTTCTTCAATCCCATTCTCCTGACCATGCTGCAATCTCTTAGCTAGGAGAACAAGCGGGTAAGTTTCCTCTGCACCTCTACACATATGGCTCTGATGCCTCCAGACAAAGACTGTAGTCTTTATCCGAGTCAGCCATTGGATTGATGTATATATCAAATCCTAACGGTAACCTTTCTGTCATTTGTTAGAGTCATGAAATCACACAGCTTCGAAAGAAGCCCTTCAACCCACCTGGTGTATGCTGACCATAAAGTACCTACCTATACCAACTCCATTCACCAGCTCTTGGCCTGCAGACATCTCAGGAACAGGCTTAGTACACATTGACACTAATGACAGATGTAGGAATACGGATGAGATCCTGCAAAGTGAATTTAGGGTGCAAGGCAAGGGGTTAAAAAGCTGGATCAAAAGGGGCAGCATCTTCTCCGGAAGAACTGTTTACTATGTGAACGGAGCCTTTTTCACAGCAGTATGTGCAAATATGAAGGTAAAGAAATTGTACTGCCCACATAGAATACATGTATGCATCGTTCACATATCACCCACTTATCCATTGCATTTGAGACAAGCAGGAGAAAGCATTTGCCCCTTCAAATCAATGCCCCTTACTCTCATGACATGTCGTCACTTCCAGGAACAATTTTGACAGCTCTGTATAGACAACTTTCATTATTCACAAAATGTTAGAATTATGTCTGCCTAAGGCAAGCAATCAAAGCAGCACATTCATTACATCATCTCACGTTAATGAGTTCTGTCAACATAAATAAATTATCAGGACAAGCAACCAAACTATATTCCATATGACCACCCTACACTATGGCAAGAGACAGAAGGTGGATGCTTCAACAGGAAAAGGGGCTGCTGAAGGTGAAAAGCCCCTTGCATTATACTATCCAGTTCCGAATTAATTTCACAAGTTAATCATAATAACAATTTAATCAACAAATAGAAAAATACAATACCGTCCAATATAAATATTGTTAGTCAAAAAATATAATTACTATATAATGAATAGAAGAATCATTTTATATTTTTGGGTTGAAAGGCTAATTTTATAGCACAATGCAGTTAAATCAAACCTTCACAGTTCTAACCCATCCAATCACAAACAGTGGACACAAAATGTTGGAGTAGCTCAGGTGGTCAGGTAGCATCCCTTCTTCAGATGGTCTTGACTCAAAACGTCCAGAGATGCTGCCTGACCCGGTGCGTTACTCCAGCATTTTGTGTCTATCTTCAGTGTGAACCAGCATCTGCAGTTACATAGAAAACATAAAAAAGTTGCAGGCGGATGTATTCAGCCATTTGCACCAGCACCGCCATTCAATGTGATCATGGCTGATCATCCACAATCAGTACCCCGTTCCTGCCTTCTCCCCATATCCCTTGATTCTGCTAGCCCTAAGAGCTCTATCGAACTCTCTTTTGAATGCATCCAGTGAATCGGCCTCCACTGCCTTCTGAGGCAGAGATTTCCACAAATACACAACTCTCTGGGTGAAAAGGTTTATCCTCATCTCAGTTCTAAATGACTTACCCCTTATTCTTAAGCAGTGGCCCCTGGTTCTGGACTCCCCCAACATCGGGAACATGTTTCCTGCCTCTAGCGTGTCCAAACCCTTAATAAACTTATATGTTTCAATAAGATCCCCACTCATCCTTCTAAACTCCAGAGCATACAAGCCCAGCCACTCCATTCTCTCAGCATATGACAGTCCCGCCTTCCCGGGAATTAACCTTGTAAACCTACGCTGCACTCCCTCAATAGCAATAATGTCCTTCCTCAAATTAGGAGACCAAAACTGCACACATTACTCCAGGTGTGGTCTCACTAGGGTCCTGTACAACTGCAGAATGACCTCTTTGCTCCTATATTCAAATCCTCTTGTTATGAAGGCCAACATGCCATTAGCTTTCTTCACTGCCTCCTGTATCTGCATGCTTATTTTCAGTGACTGATGTACAAGGACACTCAGGTCTCGTTGCACTTCCCCTTTTCCTAATTTGACACCATTCAGATAATAATCTGCCTTCTTGTTCTTACCACCAAAGTGGGTAACCTCGCATTTATCCACATTATCTGCAACTACCATGCATCTGCCCATTCACCCAACCTATACAAGTAACCCTGCATCCTCATAGCATCCTCTTCACAGTTCACCATGCCACCCAGCTTTGTGTCAACTGCAAATTTGCTAATGTTACTTTTAATTCCTTTTTTGCCTCCTTTTTCCTAACCTTTAATATCCTTCATCAACCAAGGTTCCTGGATTCTGTCTTTCACTATAACATAAAGATGATGATTCTGAAGAAGTTCCTTTATGTGCAAACAACCTCCCATAATCAACTTTTGGGAGTTTTGGCCCTACACTATTGAAATTAGCCTTCCCCCAATTTAGGACTTCAACTTGAGGGCCAATCCTATCTGTTTCCATAACTATCTTGAAATTAATAAAATGATAGTCACTGCTGTCAAAGTGAACCTCCACTCACACACCAACCACTTATGCAGCCTCATATCCTCAGAGGAGATCGAGAGTAGCCCCTTTTCTAGTCGGGCCATTTATATTTTGCTTCAGAATACTTTCTTGGACTCAACAAATTCTATTGCATCTAATCTCTTAACACTGAAGTAGTTCCAGTCAATATTAGGGAAGTTAGAATCACCCACACATACACTCATATAATACTTACACCGATCTGCAATATCCATACATATTTGCTTTTGTAATTCCTGCTGACTATTGGAAGCCAATCCCATCAAAGTTATCACCATTTTTAATTTCTAAATTCTACACTTGTGGCATCCCTAGATTCCCCCCCCCCCCCCCCCCCCCATCCTCAGGGTATCCTCTCTAGCTATGTTGCAACATTCTCCTTAATCAGAAGTTCAACTGCCCCTCTTCTCTTACCCTAACCTCTATCGCATTGTAAGCACAATGAGCTACCAATCCTGCCCATCTCTCAACCATGTTTCCAATTATAGCTATAATATCACAATTCCTGCTTGGATTTCAACTCCTTACCATGAGGCATCTTACTTTAAAGTAAATGCACTTTACTCTATCAGGCCTCCCACGCCCCCCATCCTGCCCTTGCCTGACCTGCCTATTTGACTTAATTACTCTAACCTTCATTTTTTGCTTCATATTTTTCATGTGATACATTACTACATTCTGTCCGAGCTTGCACCCACACCAGTTCAAGTGTGCACAAGTAGCATTAGCTACTTATTGCAAGAATATTGATCCCTCTCCTATCCCGTGTGCAGGGCACCTCAGCCCCAGAGCGATCCCCATGGTCTAAATAGCTGAAGTCCTTCAGCCTGCACTGGGCCTTCAGTCATGCATTTGTCCTATCCTCCTGTTACTACCTTTAGAACTATTGAGATCCAATTTTTTAACCTTCTGTCTGTCTCCTAATATTCACTTTGCAGAAGCACTTCTCTCTTCCTGCCTATATTGTTAGTACCAATATGGACCATGACGTCTGGCTGCTCACCCTCTTCTGTCAGAATGTCTTGTATCAGCTACAAGACACTCTTAATATTGGGGGTTTACACAAAAAGCTGGAGAAACTCAGCGGGTGCAGCGGCATCTATGGAGCAAAGGAAATAGGCAACGTTTCTGGCCGAAACCCTTCTTCAGACTGAAATAGGGATTCAGCCTGAAACGTTGCCTATCTCCTTTGCTCCATACATGCTGCTGCACCCGCTGAGTTTCTCCAGCTTTTTGTGTAAATCCTCGATTTTCCAGCATCTGCAGTTCCTTCTTTAACTCTTAATATTGGCACTTGGGAAGCAACATATCATCCTGGAGTCAGACTCATGGTCACAGAAACACCTATCTGTACTCCTGACATCCGCATCCCCTATCACTACTGCTTGCCAAGACTTTAACCATCCCTGGTGTACAACAGAGCCAATCGTGGCACCACTGTTGTGCTGCTGCTATAGCTTTCCCCTGAGAGGCTATCAATCTCTCCCCAACAGTATTCAAATTGGTATACTTATAGCAAATACAGTGCAAATTCTGCAACAATGTGACTACATTTCAAAATAAATAATTTGTGTAAGTTACTAATTGGTATTCTCACTCACCACTCGAGCAGTCTGTTCCTCCCCAACCAGGTTCACACTGACAGGTGTCTGGGGAAACACACTTTCCATGCATGCATTCTTCTGTGCACAATGCTGCAAAGAAGAATGGATAAATAACTTATTAATATTAACATATTTTTAAACAACATGAAACTGAAATTTAGTTGCATCACATAATAAAGATTTTTATTATAATTAGTCTTTAAAAAAAAGTTACATAAAAATCACTGTTACATTTTATTTTTCAGGCTTTATCCCATCCAAATCTTTCTTTTCCAGCTTTCTACCCCCCCCCCCCCCTCCTTTAGTCTCTCACTGAAGAAGAATCCCAACCCAAAGGTTGTTTGTACATTTCCCTTTGCAGATGCTGCCTGACCCATGGAGTTCCTCCAACAGTTTGTTTTTTGCTCAAAATTCCAGTACCTACAGTCTTATGTCTTCAACCTGGAGCTTCTCTGCATCCTCCTTAATAATCACCTTCCCACTCAGCTTTGTGTCATCTGCAAATTGGAGAAATTACAACAAATTCTTACATTTAAACCACCAATCATATCTGCCCTAATACTAATCCCTGTGGTAGCCCATTGGGCACTTCCTGCAGTTCAGAAAAAAATCTATTTATTCCATTCTGTTTCCTGCTAGCTATCCAGTTCTCCATATCAACACATCACCCCAAACCCTTTGTTTTAATTTTATGAATTAATCTCATGTGAACCTTATAAAAAGCTTTCCGGAAGTCCAAATGCAACACATCCACTGGTTCTCTGTCATCTATTCTGCGAGCTACATCCTGTAAGAATTGCAGTTGACTTGTCAAGCCCAATTTCCTTTCACGAATCTATGTTGACACATTCTAATCCTGTTACCAAGCGTTCTGCTTTATATTGAGTCATAGATCCTTCAGACAGTCCCTTCAGCCCAACTCGTCTATGCTGGTCAAGATACCCATCTATACGAGTCCTATTTGCCCGTGTTGTCCCATACACTTCCAAACCTTTCCCAACCGTGCCTGTCCCAACATGTTTTAAATGTTACAATACTTGCCTCAACTATTTCACCTGGCAGCTCATTCCATATATGTACCATCCTCTGTGTGAAAAAATTAAATCTTTCCTCTCTCACAAATCTATGCCCTCTTGATATACCAACTATAGTTCTCGTCAATTCTTCCCTTCCCTCCCGCTCCTCCCCTTCCCCGGGCACTTTCCCTTGCAACCGCAAGAGATGCTACACTTGTCCCTTTACCTCCCCCCCCCCCCCCCCCACTCCTTTCAAGGACCATAGCAGTCCTTCCAGGTCCGACAGAGGTTCACCTGAACCTCCTCCAACCTCATCTATTGCATACGCTGCTCTAGATGCCAGCTGATCTATATCGGTGAGACCAAGCGGAGGCTTGGCGATCGTTTCGCCGAACACCTCCGCTCGGTCTGCAATAACCAACCCGACCTCCCGGTGGCACAGCACTTCAACTCCCCCTCCCATTCCGTATCCGACCTCTCTGTCCTGGGCCTCCTCCTGAGTCAGCATCACCGCAAATTGGAGGAACAGCACCTCATATTCCGCTTGGGGAGTCTGCATCCTCTTGGCATGAACATTGAATTCTTTCAATTCTGTTGACCCTTGCTGTCTCCTACCCTTCCCACCTCTCCCTCAGCCCTCAGGCTCCTCCTCCTCCTTTTTCCTTTCTTCCCCCCGCCTCCCCCCACCCCCTATCAGTCTGAAGAAGGGATTCGGCCCGAAACGTTACCCAACTCCTTCGCTCCATAGATGCTGCTGCACCCGCTGAGTTTCTCCAGCATTTTGTGTATCCCCTATAGTTCTTGATATACCAACCCAGGAAACAGATTGTGCATTCACCCTATCTATTTCCTCATAATTTTACTGTGTACATTCATCTTATCTTTGTCTGTAATTATTTTATACACCTCTATAAAAGTTCATCCCTCAGTGTGCTATGCTTCACGGAATAAAGTCCTAGCCTGCCCAATCTCTCCCTATATAACTCAGTCCCTTGAGTCTTTGTAACATCCTCTTAATTCTTTTCTGCACTCTTTTCAATTTAATAGCATCTTTCCTATAGATGGGCGACCAAAACTGAACACAATTCTCCAATTGCAGCATAAGTCACAACTTTTATATTCAATACCCTTGCTGATAAAGGCCAGAGGACAAAAGCTTTATTCTCCACCCTGTCCACTTTCTGAGAATTATGTACTTGTACACCTAGGTTCCTCTGTTTTAAAACTCTTCCTAGGCCACACCATTCATTGTAAAGGTCCTAACCTGCTTGGCATCCCAAATTACAATAGCTTGTACTTCAATCTGAATTCAACTCCATTTGCCATTCCTCAGATCCCTGACCCTGTTGATCAAGATCCCATTGCAACAATTGATAACCCTTCCCAACTGTCTACGATTTTAGTAAAATCTACAAAATTATATAGACGACAAACAACAATGGTCCCGGCACCAAACAATGAGGCACACAAATTGTCTTGGGCTTTTTGTCCAAAAAACAACTTTCCACCATTACCTTCTACAAGCAACATGTGTATCCAATAAAATAGTTCTCCTTGGATACCAAGTCATCTAACCTTCCACCATCACCTTCTGCTTCCTGTCATTAAGCCAAATATGTATCCAATTAGCTAGCTCTCCCTGAATCCCAAGTAATGTAACCTTCCATCTCTCGCAATGAATTCTAACGTTTTCACTGATGTCAGGCGAACCTGTCTATAATTCCTTGTTTTCTCTCTATCTATCTTAGATTAGCTAACCTCCAATCCACTGGAACTCTTTCAAAATCTAAAGAATGTTAAAAGCGAATGGATATTAGGCTGTATTCCCAATTCCCCAATTCTACCTAATTGCGGTCCTTGCAATCTCTTTCTTTTTATCTACACTTTCGCTATAGCTGTAACACTTTATACGGCATGATTTGATTGTATTCACATTTGGATGACCTACCTGTATTGCATTTTTTCCTGTATCTTGGTACACGGGTAACAATAATAAACCAAAACCGATACCAATGTTGAACAATGACCACCAATATTCCACTTTTTCTAGGTCACTTTCTTAAGTATTCTTGGATACAAACTGTCAAGCACTGGAGATTTGTTGGTTTTTAATTCCTTCAGTTTCCCTAACACTATTATTGCATAATAATAAAGTAGTGGTGGATGGTTGTTTTTCTGCCTGGAAATCTATAACCAGTAGAGCACCAGAGAGATACATTCTGGGTCTGCTTTTTTTTTGTGATTTATGTAAATAATTTGGATGAGAATGGCTGTAGTAACAACACAAACAATGGTGGAGTTATAGATAATGAGGAAAGTGGCCTGAAGGTTCAGAAGGATATAGATCAGCTGGATGGAACAACAGATGGGATTTAATTGAGTGTGAAGTAGTACATTTTAGGTTGTCTAATGCTGGTCTAATATATCCAGTAAATGGCAGGAACATTAGAAGCATTGATGTACAGAGGAACTTCAGGTGCAAGTTCATAGCTCCCTGAAAATGGCAACAGGGGGCAACATAGCGTACTGAAGACAGTGTTTGGCTTGCTGTCCTTCATAGGCAGGGATATTTAGTATAATAGTTTAGTAGAAGAGTTATGATATCATGTTGCAGATGCACATGACATTAGTAAGGTTACACTTGGAATATCATGTGCAGTTCTGGTCAGCACACTATAAAAAAGATGTGGTGCCTTCAGAAAAGGTGAAAGAGAATTTTACTGAATGTTGCTTGAAATGGAAAGGCTTAGTTACAAAAAGAGATTGGATAGGCACTGGGGGTTACACAAAAAGCTGGAGAAACTCAGCGGTTGCAGCAGCATCTAAGGAGCGAAGGAGATAGGCGACGTTTCGGGTCGAGACCCTTCTTCAGACTGCTGGATAGGCACTGAATGTTCTGGAGTGCAAAAGGTTACCTTATAGAAGTTTATAAAATAATGAAGGGTATACTTAGGATAGATAGTTACAGACTTTTTTTCCTAGGATAGGGAAGCCTAAAATTAGAGGACACTAGACCAAGTGCAGATCCATTGGGTCTGTCCCCCCAAACCACCCATCCCCTACCCATAGCCCCCACAGGAGGCGTGGTCCTCCAACACAACCCGTTGCCGAAGGTAAGATTCGAGCACTCCTCAGCAAAGATCATAGCTCGCGAGCCTCCTCCAGCACTGGAGTTAAAAAATAAAATCCCAATCCCCAATTGCGATACCAATTGACCCTCCCCCTCCTGTCCTGCCAGGAGCTATGATGGCAACATTGTGCACTTGATGTGAGATGGCATTGAGCTGAAGAGTTCTGAGTGTTGATGCCAGTGTTCCTGTCTTGCAACTTTCTATGAAGTGTGTGAGGAATGATTTTGGCATAACGTTGTGAAATGGCATAACATATTTAGGCATCACAGTCAACATGGACAAGTCCATACCAAAGGTCCTCCAGCAACAAAGGACCAAATACTTTGGACCATTCTTACTTCACCACCAAAGAAGCCAATGGCTCCACCCGTCGCCCTCGCTTTGGAAAATCAGACCACCTGATGGTGTTCCTTCTTCCTGTGTACAGGCACCGAATCTCAGGCATCCAAATCTGGGACTACAGATTCACGTAGGAAGTCCAGGTATGACCTCGATAAGGCCATCAGAAACGCAAAGACAAATTTTTTTCTAAACGGAGGATGAAATGGATGTTTGTCAGCTGTGGCAGGGCTTGCATGTCATCACTTCCTATATGGCAAAACTAAGCGACTGCAAGGCATCACCCCCAAACAACCTTATTAAAGATCCTACCGTCAAGGTTGTATAGGCTCCTGAAAATCGTGACCAACAAATTCAAGAATAGCTTCTTCGAAACAACCATCAGGCTCTTAAACACTACATAATACTAACCTCAGTAACTATAAACTTCTATGGAATATGTCTTTGATTGCACTATGGCCTTGGGTTTTTTGCACAAGTATCGTGGTTATTAAGTTACTGAATTTTATAAGATTATTATTATATTTATCTGTGTATAATTCCTTTTCAGGCATGTTAAGCTGCTGCAGGTAAGATTTTCAATGTTCTGTTGTCGGTAATATGACATTTAAACTATTTTAACTCATGCTGTATGACTCTATCGCTAGTTTCACTTTGTTACTCCCTCTTAATAGGTCATAGGACCCTTGGATCTCGACCTAAAAGTCACCCATTTCTTTTCTCCAGAGATGCTGCCTGTCCGGCTGAGTTACTCTCAGCATTTGTGTCTATTTTTGGTGTAAATAGCATTTTGTGTCTATTTTTGGTGTAAACTAGCATCTGCAGTTCCTTCCTACACATTTTTTTGCGCCTATTAGGGGTGGACAGTTTGGCTTTGTGCAAGGCAGGTCATGGGTTACTTACTTTATTGAGTTTTTTCTGAGGCATTGACAACAATGGTTATGAGGGAAGGGCAGTGGATGATCTCTATGTGGAAAGTGCCTCGTGCTAGGATGATCCAGAAGATTAATAGGCCATAAGACAATTTAATAGATTGAATTCAAATTAGGTTTGGCCATAGAAGACAGAAAGTAGGTGGGGGGGGGGGGGGGGGGGGGTGTTTTTTGGCCAGTGGTGTTCCGCATGGATCAGTGCTGGAACTGATTGATGTGACTTGGAGAAAAAGCAGATGGGCTGACTGGTAAGTTTGCAGTTGACTCAAAAAATATATGGAATAGTGGATTGTGAAAAGGAGGTTATAGAGCAGTTGGAAATAAGGGCAGAGAAATGGCAGATGGTTTAATCCGGACAAGTATGGTGTTACACTTTGGGGAGATCAAATGTAAAGAGAAAGTATACAGTAAATGGTAGAACCCTTAGGTACATTGATGTACAGATGGATCTTGGCGTGCCATACCATTGAACCCTAAAAGTGGCCACATAAGTAGATAATATGGTAAAAAAGTGTATGGCATGCCTTCATCGATTGGGGCATTGAGTTTAAAAGTCAGGAGGTCATGTTGCAGTGATATAAAACCTTAGGGCAAATTTGGAGTTCAGGTTGCTACGTTACAAGAAGGACATGGTGGCTGGAGAGGGTGGAGAAGACGATAACCAGTATGTTGCCTGGATTAGGGTAGTATATAAAATGATGAGAGGCAAAGATAGGGTACATAGTCAGGAATTTTTCTCACAGAGTAGAAAAGTCAAATACTAGATGGCATGACTTTAAGGCGAGAGTGGGAAAGGTTCAAGGGGATTTTTGTGGTAAATTTTCTTCATGCCGTGAATGAGCGATTATGGACCATGTGCCGGCAGAAGGGATTATTTAATTTGCCATAATAGTCAGTACAGATGATGTGTCAAAAGGCTTGTTGTACTGTTCCAATTTCTCCATAAAACTCTCTGTCCATAGAAATATCACCTCTGCACTAACCACCTTTTCCTGTCCAAAGTTAGCATCAGATATTGTTGCCGTGCAAATTTACATCCTTCTTTCCAATAGACATGTCTATTTCTTTCAATCAATTTTATTTACGACCACAACTACAGTCCCCTGTAACATTTAATACAGATCGTCTCTCATGTATCAGTCACAGTGTAGTTCAATAGAATTCACTTGGTCCCACTTTCACTAATTTGATTTTACTACCATAGCTACTATATTTGTCCTGCCATCAGTTCGATCAAGGACACACAAGAAACTGCAGATGCTGGAATCTTGAGCAAACACAAACAGCTGGGGGAACTCAGCAGGTCAGGCATCACCTGTGGAGGTAATAGATAGACAACACTTCGGGTTATGATCCTTCATATCATAGAAATATAGAAACATAGAAAATAGGTGCAGGAGTAGGCCATCATTGAAAAGGTGGGGACAGGGAGGTGTGATTGGTGGTTGGATAACGTTGAAAGTGGCAGAAATGTCAGAGAATGATGTGGTGAACACAGAGGCTGATAGAGTGAAAGGTGAGGACTAGGTGAGCTCTATCCATGTTTTGTCTGGGGGAGGGGGAGTGGGAGCAGAACTGTGGGACCTGGATAGAACACAGATTAGGTCCCCATTCACAAGACTGGGGAGGGAAACCACGTTTACTTAAGAAAGAGGAATCTTGGATGTCTTGGAGTTGAAGGTGTTCCAGTCTGAAGAAATATCCCGTCCCAAAATGTCATCTGTCCATCCCTCCACAGATGTAGCCTGGCCCACTGAGTTCCTCCAGAACTTGTTTTTTTGCAGAAGATCTATCAGGGATCTATCCTTGTTCTCCTTCTCATCGGACTCGCCTGGCTTTTCAATTATGAAGTATTTATAGATTTTATGTGTTGTCAAAAACAAGACATTACTGCATAAATGTAACCTACCAGATTTCTGGAGCTTACAAGTGTTTTCCATAGGGGTGTTTTAAGTTAATTATATTATAGGCTTTGTGGACATGTGTGCCACTTTTTTTAAGCAGACTAGTTTTGTTTGATTGACTTAATTGAACAATTATGTTCAGATGCATTGATCTGATAATATTAGCATTCTTGGCAGAATGCTAAAATTAGTTCCATTCAAGCTAGCAATAAAAATGACCTACATAGCAAACTGTAACCATGCCAGCTCGGTAGTAATTTGATTATCATGAATTATTCTAGCTTTTCCAGGGTCAAACAGCTAGTTAAGCTATTTCACGGAAAAAGTCAACATGAAGAATTTAAAAACAACTCACTTAAAGCTTGTCATCTTTTCAAGTTCTACTGAACTAAATTATATGGCTCTAAGATTTTGATGGTATTGTACCTTAGACAAAATGAAGTTATAATTTAAAAATGTTTAAATTCTGTATTCAAAATAAGCAACATTCATATTGGGAAAGATTAAGTCATAGAGTCATACTGCAGAGAAACTGGCCCTTCGGCCCAACTTGCCCACACCGACCAATTTGTCCCATCTTTACTACTCCCACCCATGCCCGCATTTGACCCATATCCCTCTAAACCCATCCTATCTAGGTACCTGTCTAAATGTTTCTTAAATATTAAGGACATTTGAACAGAAATAATTATGCAATTATAAAATTCAAGGACTAATTGCAAGTACAATGAACAAAAAATCTTGTTCACAGGTGTCACTGTAAATTCTCAAATCTCACATCAATAGTATTATCGATTGCCGTTAATATATCAAACATGTTTCACATCATGCTGGAATATTTTGCCTTCTGCTGAATTAATACATTTCTCTTTCTGTTGGCTAATCATAATCCATGAAAATCCAACCACTACAGTTGGCATTTGTAAATTCAGCTTTAAATAAATTCAGAAAAATATGGCCATAATTTTGCACCACTGCTTAGGTAATGTGGGCATTGACTTGAGCCTGCATAGATCTGCAATGAAAACACAGACAATTTATCAAGAGCCATTGCAACCCCAAAATAGATACATCCACTAGAAGTGTGCAGAGCAGGTACACCAAGACTTCAATCACCTAGTTGAGACCAACACTTGTCAACTCAAGCACCACACTCTTAAGTTATACTTAGTTTGAGATTAAAGTCGTACTGAAAATATTCTCTTAAGTTTGCAGTGATAGTCTCCCTGGAATAATTCTCCTACCAGGATCTCCGCAAAGATGTTGATAAAACATTTCTACATTTCTGAAACAGCATCTTCATTAAAACGAAATGCCACCTTCACCAGCCACGCCTTTATCAAAACAAGGTAGGGACATTTGTGGCTAAGGCTGTGAAAGGGACCTGCACCCACTCCAACAAGAATTCCTGCACCACAGACAAGTGTATTCTGTTCCTCAGCTTCCAAGCCAATTTGAAATGTTTTTGTGTCTCAACCAGCACAGTGCACCATTGATAGAAAAGGGTGCTTCAGCTAGTACTTACATTTTTTTCTGAGAAGTAGCTGCTAATCAGTTCCCAATAATTAAATGTACTATTTTGTTTATAGCATGTCCATGCAAGTTTAAATCATGGTAATAATCAATTAACCTTCAAGAGTGCAAAGCAAAGCTAGGCTCTCAAGCAGATTAGCCTTCCGACAATAGTATCACTCGACACAATCACTTTTTAAATGATTTAATTGTTAGAAAGATCTTTGGCTGTCATAATAAAGAAAACATTCAGTTCACACAGTCAAAGTAGATGGTTACACAGGACAAGTATCACAACTGGTCTCCAATGTCAGACAGTCCGGGAATACTTATTAAGATATTGCCTGTGGACTTGTAGATTCATTGATTAATCAAGAGCAGACTATCATGGCATTAAGAGATCTGGTGGTCAGTTACAAAGGGAGCAGATTCAACAATTCCCAAGGTTATTTTAGACAAAATCAAAGTAATTTAAAGAATGCAGTGGTTTCTCTAATTTCTAATTTTTAAACAAAAGCTTTCTTAAATTTGAGTTACATTGCAAGAAATTTGAAAACTAAACTAGATTAATATTGTCAGCATCAATAATAATGCTTCAGAGCGCCACTACTATGTATAATGAATTCTAATAAAGTATAATGATGCTTGTGACATTACTAATAGGGGCGAGTGAGCTGGGTACACTTTCAATTATTCAAAAATATTTTAAATTATTATTTTAAAAATAAGTAACATTGTTTAATTTAAAGCAAAACGACATTGACTCAATCTATCTTTCATACTCTTCAGAAACTATTTTGAGATTGTCTTAAAAACACCACATTTCTGTGATTGTGTCAGCTGCTCCTTCAGGAAGAAATTCAGGAAGAGAGAGTATTTAACTCCTGATTGACTGACAATGATCAAAAATAAATTAAGATTCCACCAAACATGCTATGAGACCATGCGGCTTTGTTGAAAGCAACTTTATAAAAACTAAATGCAACATTGCAAAGCCTAAAGGAAAAGTATTTTCCAATCACAACACGAGTAACCCAAGGACACAATTTATGTTATCTCCTTTTCTCCACAATCTAACTGTCTGCAGAATTTCAGTAAACCAGGAACTTTTCAAAGTGCTGATAAAGTCAGAGTTTTTTTCCCCATCAAAATGAACTTTCTGTGAAAATTGATAGTGCAAGATTAAATGGGTAAGGGTGCATAACCTTCTATGGAATAAAATGAGCAAGGAAGGAACAATCCCAAAGCCTGAGGTATGTGTTATCTATTTTTGTGGGCTTGATTCTTTTACCGCAGGAAAAGTAACACCTGCCCTTATACCTCCAGGACTCCATCCAGGGACCCTGACTGCTCTTCCAGGTGAGACAAAGGTTCACATGCACCTCCTCTAACCTCATCTACTGCTCGCAGTGTTCCCGATGTTGGCTCCTGTACATCGGCAAGCGTTCATTTCGCTGAACACTTACGCTCGGTTTGCCAAAGACTACTGGATCTCCCGGTTGCTAGCTATTTTAACTAACCTTTCCATTCCCATACTATCCCTTCTGTCCTGGGCCTCGTTCATTGCCAGAATGAGGCCACATAGAAATTGAAGGAACAGCACCTCATATTTCACTTGAGTAGCTTGCAACCCAGCGGTAAGAAAGTCAAATTCTCTAATTTTAGCTAACTTCTACATGCCCATCCCACCAACTACCCTCCTCCCCACCACTGGACATCATCATGCCAATAAATATTTGGCCTGTCAGTAGGCAGACGTTCGGTAGCCACACAAGAATAGAAGAGTAAGTACAGATTGTCATCCTTCTACCTTACTGAACAACACTATCAACATACCTTTCAACTTCTCCGTACTTCCCTGTCTGCCTGCCATGAATTGTAAGCAGTATACCTAAGATTGCCAAAGATAATACTGGTTATATTTTCACGCTATTGTAGCGAATTGTTTGCTTTATTAAATTTTTTGAGGATAACTATATTTTTGCCTGCTGCCAGACATTACTGAAGTATAGAATTGTTGTCAAGTGCTCATCCGACAATCCATTTAGTTTCTTTAACGGAGGACAGTTGAAGGATCTCTTAATCTGCTAAATTGCGCATTTCTTGCTGGTTGAAATCATTTATTCATTCTGTCTCCGTACATCTAGCTTCATGCCAAAAGATGCAGAACCACCACATTTTGGGTTGTTGCCTCATAAAATATGCACCTTTGGGAGCTTAAAATAATAATGTTGCTTTACAAATGTAAGCTGACAAAATAAAACAATAGCATACAGTAATCATTAATATTCATGTTACTGTTCACTAAAAGTTACCTTATTTTACACATTTTTAAATTTTTAAATAAAGAATTTTGTATTGGTGACTGCGACAATGTGATGGCACTTCAGAACTGATGACCTTTGGGACATTTTAGTTATTTGTGCAGATAACCGCATAGAAATATCTCAGCAATATCACTGATTGATAACTGAATATACTAATACAATACAATAATACTTTATTAGCCAAGTATGTTTTGCAGCATACGAGAAATTTCATTTGCTAAGTCAGTCATACAAATAAAAACCAACAGAACACACAAAATACATTTTAACCTAAACTAGGTATGTTGCAAAACTTACCTTGAGCAGCGCTGCAGTTCTGCCGCTCCCTGTGTGCGCGACTTTGGCGCCTTTCAGAGGGGGGCGGGCTTAAAGTGCCGTTTTTCAACAGACATAGAAAATCGATGAATGTCGGGCGATTTCGTTGCGGAAGAAAAATCGCTCCGACATTTCATGAATGAAGGTATTTTTAAATTACTCTAAATTATTTATTAACTAGAGTAATTTAAAAATCACCTTCAAAAGCCGTGAGAACCGACAACCGGAAGCATTTTGCGTAGGGGAGAAAAAAAGGTAAATAGTTTATTTTTATATTAAAAGTTGGTTTTTCGGGAGGCTTTAATAATATTTTTATGTTGCGAAATGGGGTCCCAAAAAATGTATGAACAAACAATATTTTTCCTCCCGACTTCACCGCTAACCGCAACGTTCTAATCCACCGCATTCCACTAAAACCCACTCGCTAGTTGATTTAAATGGCCATTAATTTACAGGAATCAAACACTAAATTCCTTCCATTTGGCCCAGAAATTCATGAAAATTAGATTTAAAAATTATGTTATATTGTGGATTATTGTGTGAATGTTATTTGGACACTTAGGCAATTTTAAAAAAGTTTATCTTTTCTTAAGAAATGGATAGATGTTTAGATCTACTCATTGAATTTTGTAATTAGCTACAATTAGATAACTAACTAATTATATGCTTTAATTTCAGGTCATCCAAGTAAGATTGTTTCATATTTGTTTCAGAATGCTTCAATCTATAATAACTGAAAATTTCATTGAGTTCTCTTAATTTTTAAGAAAGTTATGGGCTTTTAACTTTTCCAGATCACAGCTTTTGAGTTAAGTCAATTGAAAGGCAATGGGGAGCAAGATGCTAATTTCTGAGTATGAAAATGGCCATAACTTTCTTAATACTGAAGATATGAAAGTAAATTAGGTGTCAAATTAAACTTCTTTTTATGCTTTATCTGATGGGATATATTGCAGACTTGATTTTTTAAATCTCAAAATTTTGTAACATTGCTACCTAAACATCCACCACAGTGACTCCTCTACAATCCTCACTGCGATGGAAGACGAAAAAAAGTTCAATCACTTCCCTTCTTTGTTCTCCCGCAGTCGGGGTCTCAAGCCTTCCATTGACGGTACGATCTTACTCCCGTGGCCGGCGGTCGGGTCCTCTGCATCGGGGCGATCCAGCTCTTGCGAAGGTGGGGGGGGGGGGGAATCTCAGCTCCCCCGCACCGGGTGATCTGACCCCAGGTCGGGGCTTGTCAAACCTTCTGCATCGTTGCAGCATTCCAACTCGGTCTCTCCCAAGACTGCGAGCTCTCGACGGTAAGCTCTGCAGTTGAAGCGATCCCAGGCAAGGGATCGGCCCCGATGGTAATTTCACACCCCTCGGTGGGGCTCAAAGTCAGTCCCGAATGAGGCCTCCAGCTCCACGATGTTGGGCCGCAAAACGACTGGAGACACGATCAGGAAAACAATCGCATCTCCGGCAAGGGAAGAAACTCAAAAATAGTTTCCTCCGACCCCCTCCCACCACATAAAACAAACCAGAGAACATTTACACAAACTTTTAAAACACAGACCTGACATGTCACCTGTCCATAGATGCTGTCTGACCCACTGAGTTACTATAGCACGTTGTGCATTTATTTTAAATGATAAACTATTGTTCTTTTCTATTTTCTTTTATTAAGTGTGGCAAAAACTCTTTGTTCCTGGAGTTGTAGAGTGATGCAGTGTGGAAACAGGCCCTTTGGCCCAACATTCCCACACCTGCGAACATGTCCCTGATACACTAGTCCCACCTCCCTGCGTTTGCTCCATATCCCTCCAAACCTGTCCTATCCATGTACCTGTCCAAATGTTTCTTAAACGTTGGAATAGACCCATCCTCAATTACTTCCTCTGGCAGCTTGTTCCATACATCCACCACCCTTTGTGTGAAAAAGATACTCCTCAGATTCCTATTAAATCTTTTCCCCTTCACCTTAAACCTATGTCCTCTGGTCCTCGATTCACCTATTCTGGGAAAGAGACTCTGTACATCTACCCGATCTATTCCTCTCACAAATTTATACACCTCTATAAGATCACCACTCATCCTCCTGCCCTCCGGGGAATAGAGACCTAGTCTACTCAACCTCTCCCTATAACTCAGACCCTCTAGTCCTGGCATAAATCTTCTCTGTACACTTTCCAGCTTGACATCTTTCCTATAACACGGTGCCCAGAACTGAACACAATACTCTAAATGCAGTCTCACCAATGTCTTATACAACTGCAACATGACCTCCCAACTTCTATACTCAATACTCTTATGAAGGCCAATGTGCCAAATGCCTTTTTGACCATACTATCGACCTGCATCACCCGTTCCTTCTCTCCAAAGATGCTGCCTGTCCCGCTGAGTTACTCCAGCATTTTGTGTCTAACTTGCAAATCTTGCCATGTATGTTCTTATGCAAATCATTGATATAGATGACTAACAGTAACGGGCCCAGCACAAAATCCTGAGGCACACCACTAGTCACAGGCTTCCAGTCTGAGAAGCAACCTTCCACCATCACCCTCTGCTTCCTGCCATGAAGCCAATTTTCTATCCATTCATTTCTATCCATACAGGCATCTCTCCTTGGATCCTATGAGATCTAACCTTCCAGAGCAGCCTACCATGCAGAACCTTGTTGAATGCTTTGCTGAAGTCCATATATAAAACATCTACAGCTCTGCCCTCATCGACCTTTTTGATCACGTCTTCAAAAACTCAATCAGAATTGTGAGACGTGACCTCCCACGTACAAACCCATGCTGACTATCCCTAATTAGCCCTTGTGTTAAAGAAGGAACTGCAGATGCTGGAGAATCAAGGGTTACACAAAAGGCTGGAGAAACTCAGCGGGTGCAGCAGCATCTAAGGAGCGAAGGAGATAGGCGACGTTTCGGGTCGAGACCCTTCTTCAGACTGGGGGTCTTCAGACTGAGTTTCTCCAGCCTTTTGTGTAACCCTAATTAGCCCTTGTCCGTCTAAATGCCTGTATATCCTATCCTTCAGAATACTCTCTAGTCTAGTAGCTTTCCAACTACAGATGTTAAGCTCACTGGCCTATAGATCCCAACATTTTCCCTGCAGCCCTTCTTGAATAAAGGCACAACATTTACCACCCTCCAGTCTTCCGGCACCGCTCCTGTATTTAAAGACGCCTCTTAAAGTTCCTATTTTAGATTAGCTGCTAAATTATTTGTTTGATCCTTCCTTTCGGATCATTGCACACGGGTACAATTGACTACTGCTAACCATTTCTGGAGGCTGCACAATGAAATCTATTGCAATCTTACAAGCTGTTGGAATCAGCAAAATACTAAAATTAGTTGCCAGAGAACAGAAGAATGATTTAATATGACAATACATGTAATTGAGAGATATTAGTATCAGTATGTTCAGCAACAATCATGCTAACATGCTAATTTCCTTCAATCATTATGATCAATAATGGTTCCTGCATATTCACATGGTATCTCACACTGTGAGCCCAAATGATTACTTTTTTACTTGCGCCAGGTTAGCCAGCCATTCTGCTACAGGTCCTTTGATTGAATCTGTTCTTATCCATTAGACTATTAAGTGGGATCTTATCAGAGATTTTTGAAAATCTAGGTAAAGCACATTTACTACTTCTTGCTCACATTTCCTGTCACATTTTTAAAGATTTCAGAATATTATTGTTTACCAGTACATTTCTAATTTCTCCTTTGACAAGGATTTCATTTTATTGGTCATGTTGCATCTCCTTTATAAATAGATCTTGAACAGTCCTCTGTCACCACACCTGTTTACAACCCTTTTAAAAAATATATGAATAAATGCTTCCCCGCTGTCTTGTATCCGGACACTTTAAGAATTTGTTTGTTTCTCAACCTGTCTTGAGCCTTCCAACCAACTCTGAACACATACAATCAGATTTCTCTCTGTATTCTTCTGCTACCTATTTACCCATTCTCATAGTTTGATTATATCTCTTTGAAGTCTATTACTGTGCTCCTCATGGTTCACCATTTCTCCAAGTATTTTGTCACCTGCAAATTTTGAAGTGGCTCCCCATACGTCCAAAAGCAACCTGTTAGCATACATCCTTGTGGAAATTAATTGAATCACGGGCTGACTTCGCTATTTTTTCATATGATGAATTTTTCTGTCCACCATTTGTTCATATATTTTGTGAAACCCTATAAATCTCTCCAAAAAGTTCTTCCGGTCATTTTCCATTCTCCGGATATTCATTCCCAGTGATTTATCATAATTTGAGAAGAACTTGACAAACAATTCACAAAACAGACATCAAGCAGTTCACAAAATGGAAATGAGGTGAGGAAGACACAGCGAGAGATCATAAAGTTGGTAGGGGTGAACCAAGCTTCTCCATCAAAGCTTGTCAACCAAGGGTCCAAAATAAGATCACTAACACCCAAGAGAACAGGCAAATGTGAACGTAAAAGGAAGATGACTCCAAGAGATGGGGCCTTGCTAATTTGGGAAAGTGAGAAGGTTCTGAGGAAGAGAAGCTCAAGCACTATGCCCCAATGCCTCATTGAAATTAGTCGTATAGCCAGAAGACATGTGAGAAAAAAAAATCTAGTTGTTGCGATGAAGGAACGATACCAGTAGGCCCTAAAATATAAAGATTATAAATGGGTGGACAGACAAAAGCCATTTCCTGGTTCAGGGCCAACATAGCCAACATATTCAGAGATTAGTCGCAGAGCTGGTGTGAAAATGACCTGAACAGATGATATTCTGAGGATGCTTCAGCTACTATGGTGGTCTGTTGCACTCAGTTGATGGAATAATGAGATCACCGCAATATATTGATGTATTACGGAGAAGAGCTGGAGATGGCAAGGACTTTTGCAAATGGATCTGGGATATTCCAGCAAGACCTTGCACTGTGTTCTGCATCAAAGATGGTGACCCATTTTTTTCTAAAGAAGGGGATACATGTCTTGTACTGGCCTGGTAACTCACCTAACCTGAAACAGATTGAGAATTTGTGGTCAATTATCAAGGAGAGACTAAAAGAAAAGGACTGAACCACGAGACAGAACCTCATTGAAGCCATACTCCAGCTGTGGTATCAAGATTTTAAAAATCCTCTGAAACTGTCAGAATCTGTTGATTCCATGACAAATCCTATCAAAGACTTGATAAAGGACTGTGGTGGACATATAATGTACTATAGACATAATGATAATGAATAAAAGGTAGCCTTGTGACATGTATATTGACTTGTGATATCAGAGTGCCTGCTTGATTAAATTAATTTGTACAAGGATGTACATTAAGAAAACCAGTGTTCATGTACTAATCACTTATGCCCCTGTCCCACTTAGTAAACCTGACTGGAAACCTCTGGAGACTTAGCGCCCCACCCAAGGTTTACGTGCGGTTCCCGGAGGTTTTTGTCAGTCTCCCTAATGGTCGAAAGTGGTTTCTGCTTCCTCTAAGTTCTGGCTATTATTTCAAAAAATTCAAAACCGGCCGCGACTAAATCGGTAATTTTTTAGTCGAAGCCAGTTGCGATGCTAGTTGAAGGTGGTTGCTGGAGGTTGCAGGTAGTGGAAGGTAAGGCCTCCCTGGTGGAATAAAACTGGGTGAAAAAAAGGTCTTACCTTCCACAACCGGCTTAGACTAAAAAATGACCAATTTTTAAAACAGCAACCTATTTTTAGTCGCGGCCGGTTTTGAATTTTTTGAAATAATCGCCGGAACATAGAAGAAGCGGAAACCACTTTCGACCATTAGGGAGACTGACAAAAACCTCCGGGAACCTCCTGAAACCGCACGGAAACCTTGGGTGGGCGCAAAGTCTCCAGAGGTTTCCGTTCAGGTTTCCTAAGTGGGACAGGGGCAGAAGGAAATCCACTGTGCACTTGCCTCCAGACTGAAAGAAACATCTTTCTGTTTTGTAACATAGTTATTTTCCCCTCCATGCATCCACATTCCCTTTTATTTCATGGTCTTCAATGTTGATGATGCCTAATTTGCAGGACCATGCGACGTGCCTGTTAAAAGTATATATATATGCTACAAACGTCTATTCTTTCATGAACCCTCTCTTACTTCATCAAAAAGTTTAATCAAGTTAGCTGGACATGGCATGCTTAAACAAACCCATTCTGCCTTTCTCTAATCAATCCACACTTGTGCATCTGACTGCTAATTCTGTCCTTTATTACTGTTTCTAAAATTTACCCCAAAACTGCTGTTACACATGACAGTCAGTAATCGATGGGTTTACCCCTACACTTACATTTTGAACAAGGCTGTAACATTTGCAATTTAGCAATCCTTAAGTACTACCCCTAAATCTGTAGATGTTTTGAAGATTATGGCCAGGGTCTCTGTAATTTTCTCCCTTGCTACCCCCACTATCACAGTGGGATCAGATGATTTATCCACCAATTGCAACTGCCTTTTCTTGTACCTGTTTAGCGATTTTTAGGTCAGAAATCAACCAATAAGGAACTCAATCTCCAACATGGATATAGATAGATTAAACAACTAGAAAAAATGTTCAGTGGACCTTAATTTGAGGAAATTCACACTTTTTATCATGTTCTATAATGATTTGTCTAATTGAATCTCTCTCAGTGCACTCCCGTTCCCCATACCAGTTATTATGCTGTAACCCAATCTCACATGCCTATCAACTACAACCTCATTCTCCCTTCATTCATCTGGACTTGGCACAGTGGCAATTAAAACCACTAGACAGCGTCTTTTGCATGGGAGAATAAAACAAAACCCATGTGTAGGAAAGAACTGCAGATGCTGCTTTAAATCGAAGGTAGACACAACATCCTGGAGTAACTCAGCGGGACAGGCTGCATCTCTGGAGAGTAGTCTCGACCCAAAATGTCACCCGTTCTCTGGAGAGGAGTGGGTGACATTTTGGGTCGAGACCCTTCTTCAGCCTGAAGAAGGGTCTCGACCGGAAACATCACCCATTCCTTCTCTCCAGAGATGCTGCCTGTCCCGCTGAATTAATCCAGCATTTTGTGTCTACCTTAAAACAAAACCCACATGGTCATAGAGAGAAAATGCAAACCCCACACAGACAGCATCAGAGGTTAGATTTGGACCGAAGGTTCTGCAAGAAGAATAGTAAGATTGAACGAGAACTTACCAGTTCGAAGGTTGATCTTTATTTTATGAGGAGTCGAAGTGAGGGATTTCGTGAAGAGCCCGCCGGCGCGCATGCTCGACATACTTCAAAGTAGCGGCGTGGAATCACAGAACCAACAATAGAAATGACTTCGCATAGTATGATTGAAGTGACTAAGATTACCACATGAAGGTGATTGAGGGTTGGGCGAGGAGGGCACGAAATCCCTCACTTCGACTCCTCATAAAATAAAGATCAACCTTCGAACTGGTAAGTTCTCGTTCAATCTTACTATTTCATTTCGGAGTCACGTGAGTGACTTCGTGAAGACTTCAAAGCTTCTGTGATTACACGCCCTGGACCACGTCCATGCTGACACACCACTACCAGGGATGGATGGGAGGAACAAACTTGCTCAATAGTCCATACTGCAAAACAAGAGCATATTTATTAATAACAGATCAAAACCCCTCATACGGGGACATCTCCACGTTCTTGACCTGCATTCAGCACGGCTTCTGCGAACTGTAGAGGAGCAGCAACAGGCTTGTTATAAAAACGCTGGAACACAGCTTCATTAGCCCATCCTGCGGTGGCGAGAATTTGGTCCATGGGCACCTCCATGACCCTCGCCGCTGACGTCGATGCAGCCCTGGAGGAATGAGACTTGAACACATTAGTGTCGATACCTGACTTACCCAAGACGACTCGAAGCCACCTGGATATCGTCTGGACTGTCACTCGATGATGAGGTCTCTTATGAGTGACAAGCAGGTATCTCTCCATTCCTCTGATGCGTGCCGTCACCTTGACATAGTGGCGGATATGTGAGGCTAAACATAGCCTAGCATCTGCGGGGTATGCCGGGAACTTCAGCTGCAGCCCTGTGCACCCAGGTCTATGCTGCTTTAGTAGCTCGTCAATGAAAAAGACTACTTCTGTGGGGGTAGACGTCATTCTGTCGACACGAAGTTTGTGTAGTGTCTGTACCCTCTGAGCTGAAGTCAGCGCTAGTAACATCACCAGCTTCATGGTGAGTTGGTCCAGTTGGAGCCCTTCCATGGGTGACCACGTCCTGAGCAGGGTTAATACGTCCCTGACATCCCAGGTGATATTATAGCGTGGTGTAGGCGGATTCATATTGAATATACCCCGCATGAGTCTGGACACTAGCCTGTTGGATCCTACCTCCAAACTGAGGTAGAGTGATAGCGCACTTCTGGCGCTGTTGATGGCACTGTAACTTAAGTGTTCATCATGGTGCAACCCCGCGAGGAATTCCAGGACGTCGGTTATTGTCACGTCATCGTACGTGATGCGAGAGCGGCTGCAGTAGGCTTCCCACTTCTTAATATGCGAGCGGTATCTTCGCCTTGTGGACTCTCGACACGACGCCCCGATGGTATCCATGGTCCGAGCCGAGAGGCCGTATTGGACTAACGGCCTGTTCAGGACCTGCAAGCCAACAAATTTAAATAGCCATGGCAGGGATGTGGCTCCCCTGAGACAGGGTGAGTAACCAATTGTGGGCAACTCTTCAAAAGGACCCAAGGTTCGTTGAGCATGTCAAAGACCACCGGATACCAAGGCTGTGTGGGCCAGTCGGGTATAATAAGGATGCCCTTGGCAGCATCTGCCTGAATCTTTCGCAATACCCGACTGATGAGGCAAAACGGGGGGAAGGCATAGAAAAACCACTTCCCCCAGTCCAGCGAGAATGCATCTAGCGCTATTGCCCCAGGATCTGGTTCCCATGAAACGTAGGTTGGTACCTGATGGTTCAACCGTGACGCAAAGAGGTCAATGTCCGATTTACCAAATTTGGCTGTAACTTTAGAAAAAATCTCAGGATGCAACATCCATTCAATATTGTCATTAAATTTGCGTGACCTGGTGTCCGCCACAGTATTAAGCTCACCTGGCAAATAGGTAGCTGAAATCCAAATGTCTCTTTGAACACACCAGAGCCAAATTGAGTTAGCCAATTTGTCACACGAAACTGACCTGGTACCACCCATATGGTTTAAGTATGCCACTGCTGTGGTGTTGTCTATTTGGAGACGGACATGTGCTCCAACAACCTTGGAACAATACGCACGAAGTCCGTGGAATGCTGCCAGCAACTCCAAATAGTTAATCCCTTGATTTAACAACACCGTTGATTCAAGGGTGTCCCATCTGCCACCACAACTAGAGCAATTATTCGTGGCTCCCCAACCATTGGAGCTTGCATCAGTTTGCAAATATACCACTGGATTAGCCTCCCTAACAGGCTTGAATGAGCTGCTAATGTGACACACCCACCATTGCAACTCATTTATCGCTTCGGGCGGCAGCTGCATGGACCGATCATAATGACCAGCGTTCTGATTTAACGCAGCAATTTTAGCTCTTTGCAAATTCTGATAATGCAAAGGTCCATATCGCGCTGCCGGAAACAAAGCTACCAGCTTCCCAATTATTGTGGCTAAGTGCCGAATCGATGGTATATTGGTGCGGATTAAATCTTGACACACCTGGGTAACCTCCTCAATCTTGTTAATTGGAATGGTAACCCTCATGCTTATAGAGTTCACCGTGAACCCTAGGTAATTAATCACCTGGGCAGGGTAGAACTTTGATTTCTCTGGATGAACAATAAACCCCAATTGTTGAAATATATTGACAGCAGCTGCAACACCCTGTTCAGCCAATTCCAGGGTATGGCCCACAATTAAGATATCATCTAAATAGGCCATAACTATATGGTGCCGTTTTCTCAAATAAGCCATAATTGGCTTCACTAATTTAGTGAACAATCTAGGGGCTGTGGTGAGCCCATTAGGCAAAGCCTTGTACTGCCAAAGTTGCCCCATCCAGATGAATTTCAAAAACCTTCTGTCACATTTCTGGATGGATACGGAATAATATGCGTCTTTTAAATCGATGCATGCCATAAAGCAACCATGAGAAATCAATGATTTGGCTGTTTCAAACGTATCCATTTTAAAATGAGTATATGTTACAAAAGTATTCAAACGGGTTAGATCAATAATGACACGAGAACCTCCATCCTTCTTAGGTCTGGTGAATATGTTCGAAACAAATTCAACTGGCTCATGCACCACTCTCTCAATCACTCCTTTGTGCTCAAGACTTAACAGTTCCTTATAGCCGGCTGCCTGTTCTGCAGCAGATAATTTAAACGTTCGAGCGGGCATGTGCTGGGATGGAGGAATGTCGCCATTAATAAACTCAATTTTATGCCCCTGAATATTCTGCAACACATACTCGTCACCAGTAAAATTACCCCATGCACCCAAAAACCACCGAAGGCGACCACCAACATGTGAAGTTAAACAGAGAGAAAAGAGAGAACCAGACCCCCTCACCTCCGTGGTTACCGGCGGTCCTTGACACGCGTGTGCGGACGTGGAGGCGCTGGGTTGGCTTGAGGGCGCGACGTCTTCGTTTTCCACCAGGGTCTCTGCCGACCCTGTCCTAAAAAAGACCCCTGGTGCTGGGTCTGATGTTGCTGTCGTTGTGGAGCTTGAGGGTGGGTCCTCGTCGAGGTACTAGCAGACCCTCGTGATCGAATGTATGGAGACTTTGAGCCTGACGGTGTGGGGGCACTCTGAGGGCGCATGATCCCCACCGTTTTGGCTTGCTCGTCAAGCTCTTTGACTCTCTTCGAGAGGTCCTCCCCAAAGAGCTGACGGGGCGGGGGCGGCGGCGGTGGTTTGCACAATCCTGCAAACTTTGGATTGAGCGCTGGGCGGATGCTGGTTTTGCGAAACCCGTTAATTTCGTGCTGGGTCGCGCACAGGAGGGCCAGGGCATCTTCCTGGTCCAAATTCAATTCGTCCCCGTCCACACAAAGGCGGTAATACCGGCCGTGAGGAGCTTCAGGATCCGCTGCAATTTTACCTCCTGTTGACGGATAGCCGCACTGATGTTGCCCCATATCGGCGTATTGACCACAGGCACGTTGAGGGAGTTGCAATTGGATGGAGCCTTGTGACGGCTCATTGCCTGAATGAGGACTTCTTCCTGTAGTTGCTGGTTGTTAAGAAAGTCCACAGTGGCTGCCAGCTTCGTGTTTAAAGGAAGTCCAGATGAATGTGGGGCCGCAAATTTGGTCGCCACATCCAGAAGATCCTCCGCTGGTACCTCCACCAGAGGTGGTATGGAATCCACCAAAACCTCCTCCTCCTGCTGCTCCAGGCTGATGGTAGGGGCTGGTGACGACGCCCTGTGCCTGTGGCTGCCCTGCTGTTGTTGGCTTTGAAGCAGGAGCTCCAGCAGCCGCTCCATACGGTCAATACGCCCTTCACCCTGAACACTCAGGTGGTCGGAGTCCTCCGGCTCTGAAAAGAAAACTGGGCTCCTATCATCGGCCCGCACCTCATCGAGGCCCTGCCGGTGCCGGTAGTTGTCGCTAACAGCCGCCGAGGCGAAACTGCGCGATTCCCGCGCGGGCGTGTTCAACCGCCTCCGTTTAGCGGGAGCTGACGCCGCTGCCACTAAGGGCACTTGCGGCGTGGTGTTGGCACCAGCCGAAGCATGGCTACCTGAAGCCCGCGCAGGATTGCCGGCTGCCCACATCGTGGACCTTGCCGACGCATGGTCTCGCCCACCCATCCATGGGGGGCTCGGCGACCGTGACGAGACCCGACTCAACCGACCCGTCCCGGCGTCGAGAGTCGGGGTGTGCTGGCTGGACCTCACAGCCGCCCCGGGTCTCGCCCTGGAACCTGACCGCTCCTCTGTGTCAGGCAATGCCTTAGCCCTGGCAGGGTTAGGCTTCTGGGCTCCTGCCCTGCCCCTTCTCGGGGGGCTGAGTGGAACGGGCCGTGCAGCCGCACGCCCCCTGCTCGAGGTCGCCAGCTGACGACCTGACTGCCATGGCAGGGTCCTCCTGCTCTGGCGGCACACCACACTCCTCCTCGTCGAACTCCTCCGAGCTGTGGTGTGCTGGCGGATCTGGACCTGTAATCACAGGGCTTACCCACATCTCCGCCTGAGTCCCGGCCTGCACTGCAGGTACTGCCGATGGTAACGGCCCCGGAACTGTTGACCGGCGAACTCGTCCTGACGTCCTCCGGCCCTTCGAACTCCCATCCATGTCCTTGCTGCAAGACATAACCAACAACAAGGACCACCAACTAAAGGTGGAATACTCACCTCCGTGGCCCCTTATGAAGGGCTGGCGAGGAGCGCGCTCCACCGCCAGCCGTCGCAGCAACGCGTTACGACGATATGTCGAGCATGCGCGCTGGCGGGCTCTTCACGAAGTCACTCACGTGACTCCGAAATGAAATCACAATTTACTGCATTATGACGTTACCAATTTTGATGTGAATTGCTGAAAGGCACAATATTATTTAAATGGACGGTGTCTACATAATGTTGCACTACCCTACGATCTAGGCATCTTCATTCATGAAACAAAGAATCAACATGCAGGTTGAGTGGTTAATTGGTAAGTCACCTGGTCAGTCTATATTTAAGGGGTTCATACTTAAATTGAAGGCAATTATGAGAAAACTGATTCCTGGTGTGGAAGTTTTGTCAAATGAGGAAAAGATGGATCTACATTTAACTGAATTCAAAAGAATAAGTGATTATATAATTGAAATGAGCAATGTTTTGGGGGGATTTCACAGGGTGAATTATATGTTGTGAACAGTTGCTGTTTCACGTGGAGAATCTCAAAAGATAGGACATAATTACAAGGGGACAGTTATTTAAAGCATAGATTTTATTTCTGTGGAGGTTGGTGAATATCTGGAATTCTCTATCCTAGAGTACCATGGAGGCTAAATTATTCCAAGCATTTAACGTTGAGGCAGGTACATTTTTGAAAATCAAGGAATTGCAGGCTATGGGGGGGAGGAGGGATATGGCACAGAAGATGAAATAAAGTCAGTGTCTATCAGCCATGATCATATTGAATGATTTGGCAGGGTTGATAGGTCACATGACCTAATCCTGTTTCTATATTCTTGTGTTCTTAAAAGTCTCCTTTTTTTTGTCAATTATCTTAAATCAGTCCTCTGTCTTCAGTCTTTTATCATTGAAAGCATTTTTTATTTATTTACTTTATCTGGACTATTAATGATTTTGGACACTTCCATCATATATTTTTTCAACCATCTTTACTTTTAGGAGAACAAATGCAGTCAAACCATATAACTAATTTCCCGCATCCTCAGGACTATTTTGTTAAAGGTTTCTGCACAGACTCCACAGATTTCACAACCTTCCTGTAGTTTAGTGAGCAATAAATAGTTTGAGCCCCATCCCTTAGATCAATAGCCTCAGATTAATTTAAAATGTAGTGGGTTGACCTTTTCTGTCCTCTTTGTAATTCAACATTTTAGCAGTTTGAAATCCCAGTTGAACAGCCTTGTGAGAATTTTATTTTGACATATTCCACCGGTGTTGATTCTGCTGCCAGTTTAAACTAGCAGAAAATTAAAACATATGTCCAAAATGAAAGGTATCTGCTTTCTTAAAAAATAGAGAACAGTGATAGTGATTTGCTTTCTCATCCAATGTCACTCCTCTCTTTGCTTTAGTTTGTATTTGCTGATAGCATTAAATACTGCTTTGCTTAATCAGGATGCAGTTGATAATCATGCATCTTGCTTATAGTTTCATACCATTTCCCACTGTGCATCTTTACAGAATGGTTGACAATTACTTGACATGGGCCACTGGACCTTACATTTTATTAAATGATCAAGAAAATTTATGTATCCATTTCTTCTCTCCAGAGATGCTGCCTGTCCTGCTGAATTACTCCAACATTTTGTGACTGCCAGTATCTGAATGATGTCAGATTAGGAAAAGAGGATGTGCAATGAGGCCTAGTTGACCTTGTACATCAGTCACTGAAAGTACGTATGCAGATACAGCAGGCAATGAAGAAAGCAAATGGCATGTTGGCCTTCATAGTGAGAGGGTTTGAGTATAGGAACAAGGAGGTCCTACTGCATTGTACATGATGAGACCGCACCTGGAGTATTGTGTGCAGTTTTGGTCTCCTAGTTTGAGGAAGGACATTCTTGCTTTTGAGGGAGTGCAGCATAAGTTCACCAGGTTAAGTCCTGGGATGGTTACACAAAAAGCTGGAGAAACTCAGCGGGTGCAGCAGCATCTAAGGAGTGAAGGAGATAGGCGACGTTTCGGGTCGAGACCCTTCTTCAGACTGGTCAGGGATCAGGGAAACGAGAGATATAAACAGTGATATGGAGAGATAAAGCAAGAACAATGAGTGAAAGATATGCAAAAAAGTATTGGTGATAAGGAAAACAGAATTGAGAAAATTCAATGTTTAAGCCCAGAGGATGCAGACTCCCCAAGCGGAATATGAGATGTTGTTCCTCAAACTTGCGGTGTTGTTCACTCTGGCCATGGAGGAGGCCCAGGACCGAGAGGTCGGATACGGAGTGGGAGGGGGAGTTGAAGTGCTGAGCCACCGGGAGGTCGGGTTGGTTATTGCGGACCGAGCGGAGGTGTTCGGCGAAACGATCGCCTAGCCTCCGCTTGGTCTCACCGATGTAGATTAGCTGGCATCTGGAGCAACGGATGCAGTAGACGAGGTTGGAGGAGGTGCAGGTGAACCTCTGTCGGACTTGGAATGACTGCTTGGGTCCCTGAAAGGAGTGGATGGGGGAGGTGAAGGAACAAGTGTAGCATCTCTTGCGGTTGCAAGGGAAAGTGCCCGGGGAAGGAGTGGAGCAGGAGGGAAGGGAAGAATTGACGAGGGAGTTGCGGAGGGAGCGGTCTTTGCGGAAGGCAGATAGGGGGGGAGATGGGAAGATGTGGCGAGTGGAGGGGTCACGTTGGAGGTGGCGAAACTGGCGGAGGACTATCTGTTGTATGCGCTGGCTGGTGGGGTGAAAGGTGAGGACCAGGGGGACTCGGCCCTTGTTGTGAGTGGGGGAATGGGGAGAGAGGGCAGTGTTGCGGGGTATGGAGGAGACCCTGGTGCGAGCCTCATCGATAGTGGGGGAGGGGAAACCCCGTTCTCTGAAGAACAAGGACATTTGCGATGACCTGGTGTGGAACACGTCATCCTGGGAGCAGATGCGGCGTAGTCGGAGGAATTGGGAATAGGGGATGGAGTCCTTACAGGAAGCAGGGTGGGAGGAAAAGTAGTCCAGGTAGCTGTGGGAGTCAGTTGGTTTGTAGTGGATGTCAGTCAGGAGTGTGTCACCTGCAATAGAGATGGTGAGGTCAAGGAATGGTAGGGAAATGTCGGAAATGGTCCAAGTATATTTGAGTGCCGGATGGAAGTTGGTGGTGAAATGGATAAAGTCAGTCAGTTCTGCGTGGGTGCAGGAGGTGACACCAAAGCAGTCGTCAATGTAACGGAGGTAAAGGTCGGGGGTGGGGCCCTGGTACGTCGAGAACAAAGATTGTTCGACGTACCAGACAAAGAGGCAGGCGTAGCTAGGGCCCATGCGTGTGCCCATAGCTACGCCTTGTGTTTGGAGGAAATGGGAGGAGTCAAAAGAGAAGTTGTTTAGGGTAAGGACCAACTCCGCTAGGCGGAGGAGGGTGTCAGTGGATGGGTATGGGTTGCTCCTCTGGTCGAGGAAGTACCGGAGGGCTTTGAGACCATCCTGGTGGGGGATGCAGGTGTATAGTGACTGGACGTCCATGGTGAAGATGAGAGGATGGGGGCCTGGACAACGGAATGTGCGGAGCCGACGGAGAGTGTCTGAGGTGTCTTGAACATAGGTGGGGAGGGATTTAACAAAGGGGGATGGCTGGACTGTCATGTGATGAAAGAATGGATCAACTGGGGTTATATTGACTGGAATTTAAAAGGATGAGAGGGAATCTTGTAGAAACATATAAAATTATTAAGGGATTGGACTGGCTAGATGCAAGAAAAATGTTCCCGATGTTGGGGGAGTCTAGAACCAGTGGTCACAGTTTAAGAATAAGGGTTAGGACATTTAGGGCCGAGATGAGGAAAAACCTTTTCACCCAGAGTTGTGAATCTGTGGAATTCTCTGCCACAGAAGGCAGTGGAGGCCAATTCACTGGATGTATTCAAGAAAGTTAGATATAGATCTTAGGGATAACGGAATCAAGGAAAATGGGGAGAAAGCAGGAATAGGGTACTGATTCAGAATGATCAGCCATGCTCATATTGAATGGCGGTGCTGGCTCAAAGGGCCGAATGACCTACTCCTGCACCTATTTTCTACGTTTCATGATATACATGTAGTTCGCTGCTTATTAAACAGTTGGAGGGTGGGGCAGTTGGTAGAGCTGCTGCCTCCCAATTCCAGCAATCTGTGTTCAATCCTGACTTTGGGAACCATTTATGTGCAGTTGGAACATTCTCAGGTGACCATGTGGGTTTCCACACATTCCAAAAGATTAACTGGCCAAAAAGAATTGATGGGAATGTGGAAATATTTGGTTACAGGGAACATTTATGAGAAAATCTGATTGTTCTGATGAACCAAATTTGCTTCATTCAATATGGTATAGAAACATGGCAAAATTGGTCTGAAATAAAATTCCATTTTATGTAGCTTAGTGCAGAAAATAATGTAACAGCATGGCATTTCAAAGCTTTAATCTACAGTTCAATTATAGAGTTACTGAGTACAATTTCACACATATATACTTGAATGAAGTATGAATATGCTGATTAGATTTAGATGTTATTTACACCTCCTCTCATACCGTCTACTGACTAATGGCACTGCAGCATGGGTAAAAATCCACTGTATAAATTGTGTGCATCCACTTTATTGTAGGGCATTGGAAGTCCTAGATAATCAAACAAGCAAACTAAATATGTCATTCAAAAGAGAGATATTATTCTTCACTTAACTGCATACTTCTTAAAGTATTGTGTCTATAAATTACTCTTCTATTATAGTCATTGCATTTTAGAGATTTTTATGTAATCTTTCTGAAGAGCATATCTTGATTTTCTTTTAGCCGCAACATCCTAAGTAAATCGATGTGCTCAATAGAATGCTTTGAAACCTTTGAAATTGCTGTGGCATCTTGAAGTAATTCATTATCGGGAGTAGATGTGCCAAATGCACATCAGATGGAATGAAATGACAACAAAGGGACTTCTATAATTTGTCTTAAGGCATTCTGTCTAAACAGCGCTTGCTTTTATTCTTTTTTTTTTTCCCTGTCCACAGATAAATAAAGAAAAGCTAGTAAATGTACAATAACTGTGACTGATAAATCTTTAGCTTTTCTGTTTCAATTAGGGTCAAATGTATTATAGACAGTTATAGAGCGGAAATGTCATGTTAAAATATTCAAGTGTTTCTGAATTCTCTTTCTCCTTTCATTCTTCAAGTAACCATGTCTGCTTTGTTGGTGCAGAAGCTTGAAGTATCTGACATGAACAAATTACACTACATTTTACTCCTACCAGTGGGCTATACAGATACAAATGCTTGAATACCATAGATGTACATGTCATAGGGACATATAAACTTACGGCACAACAGCATCTATGCCAGCTAAAATTGAACTCGTTATTTCATCGCCACTTTTCAACAAAATTCTATCATGTAGCACAACATTTTTAATATAAATCAGTTGGATAAAAGAAACAGATTTCTTACAAAGTGCGACAGCGAAACATGATTGCGTACCTATCCTGGAATATTGTACGTGTATGGTGACCGTGAGGGTTTCATAGTGGTGTTACACTGCACCGATAAGCCTGAATATGATCTTTACAGGAGGTTTGAAGCCTCTCTCAACATTATTTTGAAGAGGCATGACTTTATCTGGATAGCTACCAGGGAACCTAAAGAACCCGTCTTCATCCTGATATCTATTTCTTTAGGTGTTCCCTTCAGTGATTGCTCCCATCTTCTCTTGTTGATCTCTGCATTACTCATTCTCTCCCTACCTTCACCAACCACATAGCTTCCTGGAACCAAGGTGGCAAATATTTTATCCACCCTTTCTAGGATCTTCACATCCTTCCTAAGGTATGGTACCCAGCATTGGATGCAATATTTCAGTTGCAGATGTGCACAATTTGACTGCTTGCTCTTGTACCCTTTGTCTTCACATATGTCCTAATCCTAAAATACCTTATAGTTTACTAAAAGACCTGTCAATATGTGTTACTACTTTGGTCAAAGTCAAACAAAAAAATTAAGAATTGTCTTTTTTTTTTTAAGGCAGAGAATGAATGGAAGCATCTTGATATTGCCCTTCCCTTTGTGTGTTTGCACAAACATATCCCAATCCGTGTGTGTGACCTCATGGGTCTCATGTATTGCTTCTGGAGCCCACCTATAAAAGAAATGCTGACTCACCCTGTGTAACGGTTAACATGCCTTTAGTGACAGGATCAGTTTCTACTCTTTAAACTTTAAATGAGCCTTCTAAAACATTCAATTTGTGATTTCTTTATCAGTGCTTCCAAAGTTCTTTTCTGTATAGTTATATAACAGGTTTTCCATTACACTGTGTAAATTATAAATTATATGGGTCCAAAATAAATAAATTAGCCAGTTTTAATGAAGAAAGTCATCAAACATCAACTGCATATTTTGTTTGAACCCCTGACTGACCAGCTGTTTAATCACAATATATCTGAATTTGTTCTTGAGAAATGTAAAAATCACATATCATTAACGCATTATTAACAGTGTTGCTCGAGCTGCTTGTTCTTTGCTCCACATTCCAGCATCTAGTTTCCATTAATACTGTTAGATATTGTTCAAAGTACTGTAACTTTCCTAATCCCTTCCCCATCTGATTCCTTCTGCCTGTCGTCCCTCCGCAATTTCTTCTTACTAATTTCCATCTATCACCATCAACCTCCGTCCCTAAAATCCCACTGCCCCTCCCCCAACAATCGCCGCTTCACCAAGGTTCCAACTACCAACCTCTATTTCACCCCTCCCTCTCACCTATTCAAATTGGTTACCTTCTCTCTACAGTTTCAGTCATGACCCAAAATGTAAACTATCCCTTTGCCTCCACAAATGCTGCTTGACCCTTTGAGCTTCTCCAGCAATTTGTTTTTACATTCAAGTTAGGTAAACTCATCCAATTCTTCAAAGTAAACCAATGGAAAACTGAATCAATTTTAACATTTCATTTTCTATAATGGAAACAAGTAGGGTAATTTCTATATTGTAGGATTAGTCACCACACAAGACCATCTAAATTCAGTAGTGATGGTTGGGAGCAACTATTGCCTTGCTGATGTTTTGAATAAAATGTAAAGCTTCACAGTATACTGAAACGTTTGCTTCTTGTTTGAATTACAATAAAATCATTTGACCATATAGGGACAGATTAAGGAACAATAGCATTGGTAGCTGCCCAAGAATTCTCTGCAACACAGAAAAGTTCCACTAAGTAAATCCTCATAAGATACTGTTACTTTAAACAAAAAGCATGGATTAAGCCAACAGGAAAATACGTCTCCAACAAACATTGGGCTAAACCAACACTCTGCTTAAATATTTACTTCACTTGACCGAACATATTGCATCATGAAATGGCAAAGGAAAGAGAAAAACTAGAAGCTATTGAACATGTTGATGTGATTGAGATCAAAAGGTTAATACAGGTATTGAGTATTCTGAGCAACAATCTCTTTTAACTGCAAACATAATTCAGTGGCATCTCTATGACACATGTATGGTTTAGTCAAGCAACTGCATTTCCAGTGTTAATATCCCTGCAGAAAAGACTGCATTAAAAGGAATTTTGTTTCAGAATGATAAAATCTAGGACAAACCATCATTGGTTAATACATTTTAGCACCAAATAATTTAATAATGGTAATTTTCAACAGTTATATTTTACCATCCTAAAATTGGCTTAATTCTATCTGCTTTTCTCTTTACCTCTCTTAATGACTTTCTCAATTTCTTTCCTGACATCTAAATTTTCCAATTTGTCATTAGGTTTTCTCATTATGGTAGATTAATGGATTGAAGTTCTGGAACAGTACAGCAAACACTCTTCTTTAAAATAAAAAACATTACAGCTGATTCACAATTATTCAAAGTAATGGAAAGGATTGTCACCAAGAATAATTCAAAAATATTGATAAAGCGAAATATTTTAGACCTCATTGAAAGTTATCAAATGTATTGCACAATCCATCTTCTTTCTCTATATTACTAAATCTCTCATCTTGTTTGTTTGTTTGCTTGTTAGCCCAGCTTGTATTGTGCAAAAACGGTACACGATAGCACTACAATTTTTGGCCCACCTTACTCACCATTGTCCTGGGAGGTATATTACACAAGTTTTGTTCTGATTAATGGTACATTTTACAAGTTATTGACGTTTAAAACTTTTTTCAAAAACAGCGCCCCCACTTTACTTGATAGGCGTCACAAAGGACACCCCACGGGTTCTCATCGCAGCCTATGCACAATTTCAGACCTTTTCCCCCCCCCCCCCCGTCACAATGGCGACTGGACGGCTCCACGGGGCAGGAACAGGCTGCGCCGGGTGCCCTCGGTTTCTCCCTCCCCTCCTCCGGCTCCAAGAAGCTCGCCCCGCTTCTCCCCCACCTCCCCCAACAGCACCCGCCTCAAGCCCACCCCCTCCCCCAGCTCCAGGACGCTCGCTACCTCCCTCGACAACCCCGGCCTCAAGTACAACTTAATCGCCGTCCTGCTGGAGAAAACGGAGCCGGCAGTGGTTTACATCGAGCTCCTAGGGAGGTGAGGAGGGAAGCTGAGGGGATTGAGGGAGAGAAGGGGGTGGGGAGGGAGAGGAAGGGGAAAGTGGGGGTGGTGAGGAGGGAGAGTGGGGGGGATAGAGTGTGAGGAGGAGGTAGGGAGGGGAGAGGAATTATGGAGGGAGGGAGGGACTGAGGGTAGGGGAAAGGAAAAGGAGAGGTGTAGGAAGGAGTGGGAGATGGAAGGAGGACAGGGGAAAGAAGAGGGAGGGTGAAGAGGAGGGGGAGTGTCCTGGGGATGAGAGGGAATGGAGGAGGATAGGGCTAGGAAGGGGGATGGCAAGGCATAGTTGTTGGAGGGTTGCCGTGATGGTGAGGTGCAGTTGGGGGAGGGTGCCATGACTCGCGTCACAACGGGGATTTCTGGCATCACAACGGGAACCCCTCAGCCGTGCCTGCGCAGTTGGGGGCTATGGGTGAGTGCTGGGATATTGCGTTGGGGGAATGGGACCCAACGGGTCCCACTTGGTCTATATGTTGTTAAAAGTACGCGGTATGTTTCTGTTTAAAATGTGTTTTAGTGGTATATGTTTCCAATATCACAAGCAAACCACGTTTCTCAACATTTAAAATCATTCATTTTAATTTGCAGACAGATTTACTGAATAGTGCTGCACTTCAAAATTAATGCATCATTGTACTTTAATGTATGACAGTAATTAATGTGCCATTACTGTTCTAACTGCAGTTTACTCTTACTGGAGTGAATATACTCCTATTGTATTCTGTGGAAGCAGGCTTCAAAGCCTGGAAGCATAGGCTTTTTAAACTGACATAACTGTCTTTTGAAACCTCACACAGAAGTGAGGTTGCATAGGATGTTACAGTGGCACAGCGGTAGAGTTGCTGCCGTATAGGGCCACAGACCCGGCTTCGATTCTAACTATGAGAAGTATGTACGTTCAGCCTGTGACCACGTGGGTTTTCCCCAGGTGCTCTGGTTTTCTCCCACATTCTAAAGACATACAGGTTTGTACATTAATTTACATCCCTAGTGTGTAGGACTAGAACTAGTGTACGGGTGATCGCTGTTCGGCGTGGATTCAGTGTGCCAAAGGGCCTATTTCCATCCTGTATCTCTAAACTAAGACTATGCCCGCATACCAGTAAATCAACTGTTTGTTAATCAAAGCTCCACTGTATAATATGCTCAGAAGTATAAAAATATTTTACATCCAACTAATGACATCTATATTGTAGTCACTGTTATTGCACAGACAGGAAGTAACAACTAATCTTAATTTATGCAAATCTGACCAACAGAGTGCTGTAGTCTAATCTAGCAATGATTAGGTACAAGATAATTTCAGCTTTGTCATGATATTTAAATACATGATAGTCTAATGAGGCCCATCAAAGTCATGCTGGAGGAGAAGTTTACAAACAAGTCCAGATGTTCAACATATTTATGGAGAATGTATTGCAGGTGAATCGGTGGCGGGTGTGGTGGTAACGTTGAGGAGCAGCCTGGTCCCAAATTATTATTGTGGGGTGGTCAATGGAGTATTCCTACACTATGCTGCTCGAACATAAAATGTTAGGGTCCATGTGATTCACAAACTATCTCCTCCCATATAATGAGGATTCTTCTGCTTGAAACAAAAATACCAAAATTCCAAACTACAAAAGTGTTGGCAAACTTGTAGACTAATCTACCAGCCTCAAATAATGCCAAATTCAATAGGTTAAATTTTACGTCTCACAGCAAAAAATAATGGTGGTTAGATAATAAATGTTCAGCAAGGCACCAGAACATCTTTAATAAGCAATTCTATAGCTGAAAGTTGTATCCATAAGAAATTACAACACAGCAGACACAAGGGACCACAGATGCTGGAATCTGGATCATAAAACAAACTGATGGAGGAACTCGGCCGGTCGAATAGCATCCATTGAGAGAAATAAATTGTTGATACTTTGGTCCGAGACCCTACATCAAGAACAGGATTTTTCAGTACTGAATGATGTCCATTTACGGTATCTCTAACTCTCATTCTGTCAGTCTAAATCAAAGATCAAAGGAACCAAACTATCACTGCAGGGTAAATCATGTGAGTTCCCTTGTTTACTGAGGGATCTTTACATACAATGTATTTCTGATCATCATCAGCATATGGCCAGTGATTCTTCCATAGAGATTGCTCCATACAATGGTTACTATCTTGCAAAATCTTTCTGTGGCTGCCCTAACACTCCAGGGTGTCTCAGAGCAGCTGACTGATATAAGTACATCACGATTATGCTAAACGTTGAAATACATTGGTTAGTCTGCACTTGAACTCCTGGGTGCAAGTCCAGTTCCATATTTTAAGAAAGCTTTGATCACAAAAAAGACTGAGCAAAGCAAACTGTTTCAATAAACTAATAGAACAATTTCAAAAATATTGATTGATAGTTTGAGACTGCTGAACTACACAACTGGTGAAATGTGGACTTCACATGAGGAATAACACCCTCTCAGAAGAGAAAAAAAACAAAATATAGGAAAAGTGATAGTCCAGCAAAGTACATTTAGTTAAAAATCAACACTTACGGACACAAAAATCTTCACTTTCATAGTATCCAGGGCAGCATTGCGACCTCCTTCTATACATTGTTCTTAGACCTCTACGATAAGCTGTTTTGTAGCTTATTCTGTAGGAAATATTAAATTTCTGTGATTTTTGCTATCTAAAGATTTGTGCAAATCACACTTACAATTAACTTATGTAATTAGCAACTAGAAAGTTCACACATTTTCACTGATATGCAAATCAACACAACAATTTTACCACACATGTTTAAATTATCCTTCTATTTATATGTGTCTAATATAAACATATTGGCATTAAAATAGTTAAGATAATTAATAATGTACCTGTAGGCAAAATAATCTTGAAGTATCAAATCTACATGCTGAAGTTATTACAGAAATGAGTCAATTTCTAACACAAGGATAAGGTCAGGGGTGGCATGACCATCTTTTTAGTCCCCTGCAAGATTCCAAATTTTTACAGTTGCCAAGAGGCCAAATGGTAGACAATTAGATTACACAGACCCAAACTCCTTTAGGTTCTCAAATTAAAGGTCCCTGACTGAGAAAAGACTTTTGAGTCCTATGATGCCATTAAACTGTTAATATCATATTGTACTTTTCCTCAGAGAGGTTTACTGGGAGACAAGTTAATAAACAAATAATAATTAAGTAACATATTTTATTTTGGGATCTGTATACGAGTATATTTGTATATACAGCATATCATTTTTTGAAAAAAGTTAATGACTATAATGCAGGAATTGGCCCAGAGTTTTGGTTGGCTTTTAAAAACAACATGTATCTTCAAACTTTAAAGTAAATTAATCATGAGACCATAAGACATAGCAGAATTAGGCACTTTGGCCCATCGAATCTGCTCCACCATTTGATCAAAGCTGATCTATTTTTCCCTCTCAACCCATTTCTCCTTCCATCTCCCCATAACCATTGATGACTTTACTAATCAAGAACCTATTAATCTCCCTGCTTTTATTCTATTATCTTTTTCTTCTACTCCTCTTGAAATGAATGCTAACATTGCATTTGCCTACCACCAACTCGACCTGCAAATTAATGTTTTGGGAATTCTGCACCAGCACTCCCAAAACCATTTGCACCTCCAATTTCCGAATCCTCTCCTCATTTAGAAAATAATTTCCGCTTTTGTTCCTTGTACCAAAGTGCATGCCCATATATTTTGCTGTGCAGCATTCCATTTGCCACTTCTTTGCCTACTTTCCCAACATGTCCAAGCCCTTCTGCAGACTATCTGCTTCCTCAGTACTACCTGCCCTCCACCTATCTTCATATCATCTATGAGGTCATAGATGATATTAGGACATTCTTCTCCTTATTTATAACAATTACCTAAACCAATTGATGATATTATTACCTGGGCCATTCTCATGTATCCATTATTTTTTAAGAATTATATGCCATGGTGTACTATTTAAATATGTTTTATGTCAACAACGGTCACCAAGGTAGCTGTGAATAACAAGAAATGAACTGGTAAACCAATTAAATATTAATTTTTGCTCTATGTAATGAGTGTTTACCCATTTCAAACCAACCTGTGTCTGGTGCATTTAAACCAATTAAGAATATCCGTGCATCTAGTATAGTAGACCTGGTCAAATGGATGGGCATAGGATTCCTGAACTGTGACAGCATAACTGAAAAAAAGCACAATAAGTAATTTTAATGATCTGAGCTGGTAATGAGTACAGACATCAATATATATCATCATATACTTATTAAAAGTCTGAACTTGTACGTGTGCATATGTGTGTGTATATGTGGTCGTCTTTACATCTTCGCAAAAACACTATGTGGTAACGATTACATTTTAACATATTCTGATGTTTTTTCCCTCGAGGGGAAAAAACACATTTTTTCCCCTCGAGGCCGAGAGCACCTTCACTGAACATTTTATGCTTTATTTCTCGACTTATTACTAATTAAAGTCAGGAGTTTAAAAACATCACAAGACTTTGAATTAAAAAGGACCAGCTTTCATTGATGACGTCACGATGGCTCGGCTAGCAGTGATCAGCTTTAGACAATAGGCAATAGGTGCAGGAATAGGCCATTTCGAGCCAGCATCGCCATTCAATGTGATCATGGATGATCATCCCGAATCAGTACCCCATTCCTGCCTTCTACCCATATCCCCTGACTCCACTATCTTTAAGAACCCTATCTAACTCTCTCTTGAAAGTATCCAGAACCGGCCTCCACTGCCCTCTGAGGCAGAGAATTCCACAGACTCACAACTCTGTCTGAAAAAGTGTTTCCTCATCTCCATTCTAAATGGCTTACCCCTTATTCTTAAACAGTGGCCCCTGGTTCTGGACTCCCCCAACATAGGGAACATGTTTCCTGCCTCTAGCATGTCCAAACCATTAATAAACTTATGTTTCAATAAGATCCCCTCTCATCCTTCTAAACTCCAGAGTATACAGGCCCAGCCACTCCATTCTCTGAGCATATGACAGTTCCGCCTTCCCGAGAGTTAACCTTGTAAACCTACGCTACACTCCCTCAATAGCAATAATGTCTTTCCTCAAATTAGGGGACCAAAATTGCACACAATACTCCAGGTGTGGTCTCACTAGGGCCCTATACAACTGCAGAAGGACCTCTTTGCTCCTATACTCAACTCCTCTTGTTATGAAGGCCAACATGCCATTCGCTTTTTTCACTGCCTGTATTTACCTATATCATCCTATATTTCATGTTATTTGCGATTAAAGCTTTTAAAAATGCCAACTTTCACAAGATTTTTACATTCTGGATCACATTTTTCCCCGCTGGGCAGAGAGCAACTTTACTGAACATTTTATGCTTTATTTCTCGACATTACGAATTAAAGTTTAAAATAAATCAGAATACTTTGAATTTAAAACGACCAGCTTCAACTGATGACATCACAATGGCTCGGCTAGCAGTCATCAGCTTCGTTGAAGATTTCATCCTATATTTCACGTTATTCGCTAATAAAGCTTTAAAAATGCCAACTTTCACAAGATTTTTACTGTTAAAATCATTCCTGCCAGCTTCCAACACACTTCGATCCAATGTTGTGACACAGGAACACAATGAACCTTTTACCTCACAGGAGGGGAAGGGTGAATTTCTATTGCAACATGCAGGGCTGCAGATATCAATTGTTTGGATCACCCTGCATTATTCCAACAATCCAGACAATGGGTCCTGATAATAGGTGTTTTTGAGGTACATCTTGGATTTATTCAAAGCTGTAGAATACATCTAAATACTCTAAAGGCCCTGTCCCACTTTCCTGAGTTACTCACAAACTCTCCCGAGTTTTCCCCTTGATTCGAACTCGGGGAATGTCGGTAGCGAGCTCAAAAGAGGCCGTAGGAGTCCGTAGATGTTTCGTAGCAGCTCGTAATGCCAGCCGTAGGAAATCGGGGCATCAGGTAAGTCGGGACGTTTTTTTCAACATGTTGAAAAATATCCACGAGTTTAAAAAAATAGCCCCGAGTATCTACGAATGGTTATTACCGTATTTCCCAGAGTTCGAATCAAGGGGAAAACTCGAGAGAGTTCGCGAGTAACTCGGGAGAGTTTGTGAGTAACTCGGGAAAGTGGGACAGGGCCTTAAAGCTGCTTTGTAGCAAACTGCAATTTGCACTACCAAAGCACCCATACCATCATATATTTCCAATCTTACAATAAAACTGGTTAATATTTACTTCAAGGTAGCACTTTGAGTGAATATATATATAGCAGATTTTCTGGAGAGCTACAGTAGAATAGTGCATTGAAGTTACAACATGCTGTGTCAGAATACAGACAAGAGCCACATTACAGCCTTTCAGATCATGGAAATTCACATACACAATTCCGAGATTCTGTGTGTGTGTGTGTGTGTGTGTGTGTGTGTGTGTGTGTGTGTGTGTGTGTGTGTGTGTGTGTGTGTGTGTGTGTGTGTGTGTGTGTGTGTGTGTGTGTGTGTGTGTAACAAAAAACATGGGTTTATAAAAGTTTATGTAAGTAATTTTGAAAATTTATTGAAATCGTAACGTAGTTCAGCTGTAAGTCAAGAAATTGTTGCCATTACGCAAAAATAGAAATGGACAAATTATAACTATGTGATTGAGGGGCTCGTTTAGACACTTCCCAATAGATGTCAGCAACTCAGCTTCCACCACTGTCTCAGGCAGTGTATTCCGGGTACACCATTGTCTGGGTGAGAAAGGTCCTCCTCAGATCTCCACTAAAAACCTCTTACCCTATATCTATGTCTTCTAGTTTTATTGACCTCTGATGTGGAGAAAGGTTTCCTGAATCTTATTGATACCCCTCATCATTTTATGTATCTCAAACATATTCCTCCTTTGCTCTGGGAAAAATACATTGCTTCTCCAGCCGCTCCTCATAGCTGAATTGCGCCTTCCCAATCAACATGCTGATGAATCTTCTGCAAACCATCTCCAGCACTATCAAATCTTTTCTGTACTGTGGTGACCAGAGCTGCAGGCAGTATTCCAGCCCCAGGAATCTTCTCACTTGCTCCCTATAGCAGTCTGGCATAAATCCCATCTGGCTGTGGAGAATGATCTGCCTTTAAGCTTGCTGAGGTATTGAGTACCTTCCCCTTTATTTCAGGAGACCTTCACTAGACTTTCACCTACTCCTTTACTGATTTTTTCCAACCACAAATAGACCCAAATTGCTGGAGTAACTCAGTGGGTCAGGAAGCATCTCTGGAGAAAAAGGATGGGTGATGTTTTGGGTCGTGACCCTTCTTCAGGCAAGGTCTGTTATTTTTGTGAATACTGATGAAAAGTATTTATTTAGGACCTTACTTATACCTCTGGTTCCGTGTCCTTCGTGTCCCTAATGTGCTAAACTCTTCTCCTTGTTATCTTTTTTTGTCCGTAATATGCATAAAATGTCTTTGGTTTTATTTTAATCCTGTCCACCAGTGATAATTCTATTTGCCATCATTATTTCCTTTTTAATCACATCCCTACACTTTTGATACTCTTGATGGGCCTGCCCTGTCTTTAGTACTCAATACCCACCATATGCTTCCTTTGCAGAAGTTTCCCCACATTAGTGCATAAAATGATGAAAACGAGTCTTTCCATGGCAATATCTTCTTTCTGCAACTATACGATGAAGTAGTGTTCGAAATAGTTGTATGCCATGTGTTTGTGGGATCTGAGAAGCTTCCGTTTCTAACCCAGTGCCAGACCCTACCAGCTAATGGTATAAACAGCTCCACCAAAATTAACTGCAGGAAGCTGAGTAGACCATCTATCTTAAAGGCATTCTGAACTACCTAAGAAATATACTACTAGAAAGAGCGAAGGTCAGCAAAATCAGATCCCTTAATCTGATTCATTTAATGATTTATTAAACAAAGTTATACAAAGTCTATCAGTATCTTAAGGTGAAAAATCATGTTCCTACTCTACTTTTTAAGAACGATGGCTGAGATCAGGAATCATGATTGCAAAGCTTGCCATTTTCATTTGGGGCATTCTACTGTCTACTTCTATAAGTCATTTGATTCCTATCATGAAATTCCAAGGAAAGACACAAAAATGCTGGAGTAACTCAGCGAGTCATGCAGCATTCCTGGAGCACATGGATTAGTGATGTTTTGGGTCGGCTCGGCACCCTTCTTCAGACCCAAATCTTCAGATGAAATTCCAATTTTGTTATATTGTAGATGCTATTATATAAGCACATTAAATTAAACGATTCTTTAAGAGAATCAGACACATTGTTGGTAACTGCTTAATAATCAACATTTAATCCCAAAGGGCAATAAAGGCTACTCACTGCAGGCTTCCACTGCAATGTGATTTATTAACGTGTACTTGACAAAGTCATCATGTGAAATACAGCAAATCAATACGAGTATTTAATCTAGCTTTTCTCTTGATTAGAATGTTGCACTCATACCAATTTGCTCAATCAATAGTTTGAGGTGTGCTTTTGGTTTGCAAATGCTTTATTTAAAAAGTAGGAAGGTTTGGCCACTTGATTAACCTCAATCATTCTATTAATGAATTTGTTGTTACTTTAACAAGCTTGTTTTAAATGACCTCGGTTTTGTTTTAAATTCTAATGGTATGTACTTCATGCTCTGCATTTTATTGTATCCATTCTTTTGCTTTTTTTCCCTTCTGTTTTTCCAAGTAACTGTTTTAACCATACTGATTACTGACATTCAGTTTGATGGTAAAAATCCAGCTACATAAGCAAAACTGAATTCTGTCTTAATACTTTTTTTTAACCTAATATAATCATATTGTGTAACAAGAGATTGTACAACATTAGGTAAAATATTGCTTCCATTTATTGAACGTTTTTCATCTTTCATGGTAGAAAATTGAATTTATCATCTAAATAGCAGGTTATTATTTTTGAATTTTATAAAAACCAAGCTCCAAATTATTATTGTTCATTATGTTCAATGCATATTTGCCTCTGAATGTGGTACATATTTTCTTGTTGCACAACAATCTTGTTTTATATGATTTTTAAAAAACACAGATTAAGTACAGATACCTATAACTTTATTTCATTTTTACAATAGTTATCCTTTAAGTTGATTTAAGTAATACACCATCAACAAAAAAATAATAATTATGAATTATACTGATATCAAGTTTAATTTATTTAGGAACCTCATAGAATTACACAGAATACAGAAGAAATTATTGTAGCCCTTGCTAATGAACATGATAAAGCAACAAAATTAAAATAAAGTTACTACAAACAAAAGAAAAAATTAAAAGGATACAGCGTTATGCCTATTGCCAAATTTCCTAAATTTCATGACTTAAACTTAACATTGCACATACAATTCATGAAGGAAAAGAATCAGGAATAAACAAAAACAGATAGCATTTACCTTTCCCAGTGGCTGCACACATTAGGATCATCTGGATTTAGACACAATACCACTCTTTCAAGGTAACAAATTAACAACACCCATTGGCACCAACGCAAGGCAGCACACACCATTCTCCCAAATCTAAAGAAAACAAGAAACTGATTACAAATTCAGTGCTTCTAATGCTAAATTTTAGTGCACATGCAAGTTCATGTTTTATCAAAAACAACTTCCATCATTACAGGATATTTGCATATTTTGCACATAAGAGTCAACGGTGACTATTTATCATATGCATCGGATATGAACAGGAACAATGAAATTCTTACTTACAGTAGTTTTACTGGCAAATTAGATGCAACAATAAATATACAATAAACTTTCAGTAATTCATGGTAAACTCGGCCAATGATAGTGAAAAAACCAAAGTGCGTAGAGCAGCCAAAGTAGTTCAGTCGGGACTAAGATGGTGTTGTTTAGAATATGCAGAGTGGTTCAAGAACCACATGCTTGATGGAAAAAACATGTGCTTGAACCTGAAAAGTAATGATTCGCAGGCTCCTGTACTATCCTCCCAAAGGTAGTAGCAAGAAGAGAGCATTGGCAAAGTTGGCATTGTCTTTGATGATATTAGCTGCCTCCTTGAGGCAGCACTTCCTATAGATGGCTTTAACAGTAGGGAGTTCAGTATCCATGACAGATGGTTTAAAGTGCACCACTTTTTGCAGCCTGTTCTTGAACATTTGAATTTCTGAAATGGCCTGTAATGCAAATCACTTATTATGCTCTGTACTGAAGAGGGGATACGGTGGAGAGGATACGGTGGAGAGGATACGGTGGAAAGTGTGGAAGTTCAATAGATATTCAGCGACATATCGAATCTCCCCAAACTCTTGCATAAGTAGAGGCGTTTGTGAGATTTATTTGTGATTGCATCAATGCGTAGGGCCCAGAATGGATGAAAAATATGTCTGTCTAGGAACTTTAAGCTTTTGGCCCTATCCACCACCATCCAACCAAAAAGGCCAGGTGCATAGTCCCTTGGCTTTCCCTTCTTGAGGACAACAATCTGTTCCTTGGTCTTGTTAATGTTGTGAGCAAGCTTGCAGTTCTGGCACCACTCAATCAAATCCGTGATCGCACACCTGTATTCTGACTCAATTTTAACCATTATTCTTCCAACAATGGGAGTATAATTGACAAATTTAAAGATGGCACTGCAGCTATGTCTGGCTACACTGTCATCAATATAGAGAAAGTAAAGTAGGGAACTAAGCACGCAGCCCTAAGGTGCCCCGATGATTATAATTGTTTGTTTTTTGAGAATGTGTGTATGTGTATATATACACACTGAACTTTTTTTCTCTCATTTAGGTACAATGTTTACATATTCTGTTGTGCTGCAGCAAGTAAGAATTTCATTGTTCCACCTGGAACACATGACAATAAAACACTCTTGACTATCTTGATAGTCAGTGATCAGGAGGTATTGTTGCTCATCTATACTGATAGACATCTACCGATGAGGAAGTCCAGGATCTAGTTACATAAGGGGCAGAGACCAAATTGCCTCAGTTTGATAACGTGTTTGGAAGGGAAGATGATGTTGATCAACGATCAATGAACAACAGTCCGACGTGTGTGTTCCTGATATCCAAGTAGTCCAGCGCAGAGTGGAGAGCCAGCAGTTCACATCCGTTGTTGATTTGTTATGGCAGTAAATGAATTTAAGTGGTTCCAGGTCATTACTGAGGCAGAATATGATGTGTGTCATAACCAACCCCTGGAATCATTCATCATAATAGACACGAGTGTCACCGATCGAGGCATGTCACCTTGCTCTTCTTGGACTCGGATATTATGCATGCCTTTTTAAAGCAGTTGGGGACCTAGGATCATTGTAGTGAAAGGTTGAAGATGTCAATGAAAGCTCCTGCAGAGAGGCCCAGGAGCCGTTGAAGCAAGAGTCGTCATCTCCGGGCGGTGAGTTATAAAATCGAGCGTGGGACTTTACTCCACAGAGGCACAGGAGCCGTTGGAGCAAGAGGAGTAATCTCCGGGCGGTGAGATATAAAATCGAGCGTGGGACTTTACTCCACAGAGGCACAGGAGCTGTTGGAGCAAGAGGAGGAGTCTCCGGGCGGTGAGATATAAAATCGAGCATGGAGCTTTACTCCACAGAGGCCCAGGAGCCGTTGGAGCAAGAGGAGGTGTACCCAATCTGTAACGTTCCACACTTCAAAGGAAGTGTTCTGGTGGAAGCCGCTGATTGGTGGAAGCGGATTGGAGGAAGCAGCTGATTGGGAACAACCCCAGGTTTGCATTTCTGCTTTCTGGTTAAGGGTACAGTGAGCTAAGGGTACAGTGCTTTTTAGTAAAGGTTAGTTTAAATGATTAAGATTTTTATAGTGTGAGTGAGTTGATTTAATTTGGGGGCAAGCCATGTCAGCTGAGATCGGCCCCATGGTTTGCTCATCCTGCAACATGTGGGAGATCAGGGATATGGTCGGTGTCCCTGGTGACTACGTTTGCAGGAAGTGTGTCCAGCTGCAGCTCCTGGCAGACCGCATTGAACGATTGGAGCTGTGGTTGGATTCATACTGGAGCATCCATGATGCTGAGAAAGTCGTGAATAGCACGTACAGTGAGTTGGTCACACCGCAGGTAAAAGTTAAGCGGACAGAAAGGGAACAGGTGGCCATTAGCCAGTGTTGCAGTAGGCAGGTAGTGCAGGAGTCCTCTGAAGTCATCTCCCTCCTAAACAGATATACCATTTTGGATACTGTTGGGGGAGATGGCTCATCAGGGGAAGGCCAGTACAAACAGGACGGTCTGCACCTGGGCTGGAATGGAACCAATGTTGTTGGGGGAGTGTTTGTTAGTGCTGTCAGGGAGGATGTAAACTAATGTGGCAGGGTGATGGGAGCATGAGCAGAGAGACAGAGGGGTGTAAAATGAGAGTAGAAGCAATAGGTAGCAAGGTGAAAAGTAAAAGTGGCAGGCAGAAAAATCAGGGAAAAAATCAAAAAGGGCCACTTTTCAACATAATTGTATAAGGGGTAAGAGTGTTGTAAAAACAAGCCGGAAGGCTTTATGTCTCAATGCAAGGAGCATTCGTAATAAAATGGATAAGTTGAATGTGCAGATAGTTATTAATGAATATGATATAGTTGGGATCACGGAGACATGGCTCCAGGGTGACCAAGGGTGGGAGCTGAACAACCAGGGATATTCAATATTCAGGAGGGATAGACAGAAAGGAAAAGGAGGTGGAGTAGCGTTGCTGGTTAGAGAGGAGATTAACACAATAGAAAGGAAGGACATTAGCTTGGAGGATGTGGAATCGATATGGGTAGAGCTGCAAAACACTAAGGGGCAGAAGACTGGCAAGTGATTCTTAAATGGTTGACGATGGATATGCAATGGAAGGCATTTAAAGACTGCATGGATGAACTACAACAATTGTTCATCCCAGTTTGGCAAAAGAATAAATCAGGGAAGGTAGTGCATCTGTGGATAACAAGGGAAATCAGGGATAGTATCAAAACAAAAGATGAAGCATACAAATTAGCCATAAAAAGCAGCCTACCAGAGGACTGGGAGAAATTCAGTCCAGCAGAGGAGTACAAAGGGCTTAATTAGGAAAGGGAAAATAGATTATGAAAAAAAACTGTCAGGGAACATAAAAAGACTGCAAAAGTTTTTATAGATATGTGAAGAGAAAAAGATTAATTAAAACAAATGTAGGTCCCTTGCAGTCAGAAACTGGTGAATTGATCATGGGGAACAAGGACATGGCAGACCAATTGAATAACTACTTTGGTTCTGTCTTCACTAAGGAAGACATCAATAAACAAATGAGATGGAGGAACTGAGTGAAATCCAGGTTAGCCGGGAAATGGTGTTAGGTAAATTGAATGGATTAAAGGCCGATAAATCCCCAGGGCCAGATAGGCTGCATCCCAGAGTACTTAAGGAAGTAGCCCCAGAAATACTGGATGCATTAGTGATAATTTTTCAAAACTCTTTAGATTCTGGAGTAGTTCCTGAGGATTGGACAGTAGCTAATGTAACCCCACTTTTTAAAAAGGGAGGGAGAGAGAAATGGGGAATTACAGACCAGTTAGTCTAACATCGGTAGTGGGGAAAATGCTAGTCAGTTATTAAAGATGGGATAGCAGCACATTTGGAAAGTGGTGAAATCATTGGACAAAGTCAGCATGGATTTATGAAAGGTAAATCATGTCTGACGAACCTTATAGAATTTTTCGAGGATGTAACTAGTAGAGTGGATAAGGGAGAACCAGTTGATGTGTTATATCTGGACTTTCAGAAGGCTTTCGACAAGGTCCCACATAAGAGATTAGTATGCAAATTTAAAGCACACGGTATTGGGGGTTCATTATTGATGTGGATAGAGAACTGGCTAGCTGACAGGAAGCAAAGGGTAGGAGTAAACTGATCCTTATCAGAATACAGTTTTGGTCTCCTAATCTGAGGAAAGACATTCTTGCCAGAGGGAGTACAGAGAAGGTTCACCAGACTGATTCCTGGGATGGCAGGACTTTAATATGAAGAAAGACTGGATAGACTCGGCTTGTACTCGCTAGAATTTAGAAGATTGAGGGGGGATCTTATATAGAGTTACAAAATTCTTAAGGGGTTGGACAGGCTAGATGCAGGTAGATTGTTCCCGATGTTGGGGAAGTCCAGAACAAGGGGTCACAGTTTAAGGATCAGGGGGAAGTCTTTTAGGACCGAGATGAGAAAATCATTCTTCACACAGAGAGTGGTGAATCTGTGGAATTCTCTGCCACAGAAGGTAGTTGAGGCCAGTTCATTGGCTATATTTAGGAGGGAGTTAGATGTGTCCCTTGTGGCTAAAGGGATCAGGAGGTATGGAGAGAAGGCAGGTACAGGATACCGAGTTGGATGATCAGCCATGATCATATTGAATGGCGGTGCAGGCTCGAAGGGCCAAATGGCCTACTCCTGCACCTATTTTGTATGTTTCTACATACCATCAGAGCCAGACACTTTCCAAGGGATTGCCCTGGAGAAGGAACTTCTGACATTGGGCTGATCAAAAAAAGACCATAGAGTCATCGAGGCTGTATGGACTCGTGAATTGTTATTTTCCTTTTCGATGAAGCATAGGAATATTTTAATGGAGTCAGTTTGTCCTGTACCTGAACATTCCAAGGAATATAAACAGAATAAAAAACAAATAACATGCCTCACTTGCAGCAAACTGCATCTATGGGAGATTATTAAAGAATACGGAAGACGAGTTAATGTTTCCTGTATCAGAGGGTTCTTAAAGAGTTAAAAGTAATTTGTAGAATGAGCATCACAGATGAGATCGCAAGAGATGAGAGATCGCAATCATTAGTGAGTTGCACTACCACATTTCCAAAAGAATGGCAATCATCTTCCTTCTACATTAATTTGCCTTAAGCATTTATATATTTCAGATCAATTCCACAAGAAGCAAACAAAAAGTGATGTTTTCAGTGTGTTGGAACTTATCCTGAAGGAGAAACACCAAAGCTGCTTTATCAAATAAAGCGGTGCTCCCTCACTGGAACCATTTCTTTCTGATCACATTCTGTAAACTGACAGTGGACCTTTGAGATCTCCTAACATAATTTTTCTGAATTAAAATTATTCAAAACAATTTCAGATACAAAGCTGTCATCTCTTCACACCGACATGCAATTCATATTTACACACTGTTAGAAATATCAGCTCTTATTTTATTCTATGACAAAGGACAAAGGACATTTATTGTCACATACACCAATTGTTGTTGTGAAATTTGAGTTGCCATTTGCAGCACACCAATAAAAATAACACAACTTTGAAGAATTTAACATTGAACATAAAAACATCTCCCCACAATGGTTCCCACTGTGAGGGAAGGCAACAAAGTCCAGTCCTCTTCCTCTTGATCACCCATGGTTGGGCCTATTGAGGCCTCCGCAGTCGCCGTGATGGCGGCCCGATTTTACTGGCCCTCTCGCCAGATGATGGAGCTCTGGTGCGGGAGAACACTCTCAGCGGCTTGGAGTGTCTGGAACAGCCGCTCCTCGGAGACCGCAGCTCCCGAAGTCCACAGGCCGCGCTGGTCGGAGTGCCAACACTGGCGATCTCGATGAAAAATCCCAGGTTCTGCGGTGTTTAAACCCAGCGCCGCCCGCAGCTGGACGCTCTGCGACCACAGCTCCGCGATGTCGGAGTCGGCGGTCTCAGCACTCCCGATCTTACCACACGGTGACCCGGGTAAGACATCGCCCGCTCCACGATGGTGCTTCAGCGCTGTGCCGCTGCCGAAGCGGAGGTTCTTGTCGGTCCCAGCAGGAAACGCCGCTCCAGTCCCACTCATAGGCCGCAAGGAAGGGGCGAAGATGCGGCTCAGAGGAAAGCCGCATCTCCGACCAGGTAGGGACTGAGAAATACAGTTTCCCCCTTCCCCCCCCACATAAAAAGATGAAACCTCCAAACCAAAGACTTTCAACACACTAAAAATAAAAAAAAGGGTGAAAACACAAACAGCTGCAGGCAGGGCAGCCATACTCGACGGCACCCCAACTCGCCTTAAATGCATTGAGACCATTGGTGTAGCAATGTCACTTGGCTATTCATTCAAATTTTCAAGGTTTTCCGTGATTACACCAACATCACAGCTTTAACAAAACACCAGTTGATAATTAAATGAAAACATACTGCTACTATTTGAATTTAAGGGTAATAAAGAATATAATTCTTTATTACCCTTAAATCCATTAATATCATCAGTTGCAATTTCCTCCATAAAATCTAAACAATTTGATTTTATACTGTAGTCTATCAAAAATGACTATATTGCCATTTTATAAGCTGACCACCATCTCATTATTAATCCTTCTGTTGGTGGGCTGCTGATGACAGTGGGGGCACAGTAGTGATTAGGGACTCTGCAATTGCAAGCCCCATAGCCCTCACTTCCGCTGGGTCAATCATTAATTTGCATTTGGAAATGCTAATATTGGTATTAGTTTATTATAGTCACATGTACCAAGATACAGTGAAAAACTTTGTTTTGCATGCTATTCCGTCAAATCATACAATACAGTATAATCAAACCATACGCACGTACAACACGTAATGCAAAGAGATAAATACTGGGGTGTGGAATATAGTGCTGCAGTGTAATTAAGTTAGTTACAGGGAAAGTGCAGAGTACAAAATAGTGCAATGTGGTAGGTCGGGAGATAACCCCTTAGCTTACGAGATCTCTGTACAGTCGTTTAAGAACAGCAGCAAAATAAATGCATTTGATAACATCTCCTATGGTAGGCTGGCCCAGAAGATTAAAATGCACAGTTTTCACAGTGGATTTGGAACTGGCTTTCTCATAGAAGACATGGTTGTCGTTGAAGGATGCCATTCTGGCTGGAGGTCTGTGACCCATGCAGTTTTGCAGGGATCTGTGATATATCTAAACAACTTGGACATAAATGTAGAACTTGTACATAAATGTAGATGGGTGGGTTAGTAAGTTTACAAATGACACCAAAGTTGCTGGAGTTGCGGACAGTGAGAAAGGCTGGCAAAGTATATAGTAGAATATAGATCAGTCACAGATACAGGCAGAGTAATGGCAGATGGGATTTACTCCACACAAGTGTGAGGTGTGGCAATTTAGGAGGAATGTCAAAACTCAATATCATTAATGTACAGAGGTATCTTGGGGTCTAAATTCATAGCTCCCTGAAAGTGGTGATACAAGTACATCCTGTGGTAAAGAAGGCACATTGGTCAGAGCATTAAGTACAAAAGTCAGAACATCATGAAGCAGCTCCATAAGACTTTGGTTAGGCTGATTTTGAATTGTGCATGAACTTCTGCACACCCTATTACAGGAAAGATGTGGAGATTTTGGAGAGGGTGCAGAATAGGTTTACCAGAATGCTGCATGGATTAGGAGGTAATGGCGACAAGTAGAAGTTGGGCCTGTTGGATTGTTTTCTCTGGTTCTAGATAAGAGTTTCAGGAAGTGGTCACACTTCTGCCAGATGGGTGACTGTCAGGAGAGACAGGAAGGTAGCGCAGCAATCCCCTGTAGTTATGCCCTAACAGGTATAGACTTTGGAATCTATTGGGAGACTTGGCATCTTAGGGGATAGGAGCATCAGCTAAATCAGTGTGACCACGCCCAGCTCTGTTGCACAGCAGATAATACAAAAGTCTAGTTGAACAGTAGTGATTGGGGACTCTATATAGACTAGTAGGGGCATAGATCAGCACTTACAGTGACTTGCAAAAGTTTTCATACCCCTTGAACTTTTCCACATTTTGTCACGTTACAACCACAAATGTAAATGTATTTTATTGGGATTTTATTTGATAGACCAACACAAAGGGGCGCATAATTGTGAAGTGGAAGGAAAATGATACATGGTTTTCAAATTTTTTTACAAATAAAAAACTGAAAAGTGTGGCGTGCAAAGGTATTCAGCCCCCTTTACTCTGATACCCCTAAATAAAATCCAGTGCAACCAATTGCCTTCAGAAGTCACCTAATTAGTAAATAGAGTCCACTTGTGTGTAATCTAATCTCAGTAGAAATACAGCTGTTCTGTGAAGGCCTCAGAGGTTTGTTAGAGAACATTAGTGAACAAACAGCATCATGAAACCCAAGGAACACACCAGACAGGCCAGGGATAAAGTTGTGGAGAAGTTTAAAGCAGGGTTAGGTTATAAAAAAATATCCCAAACTTTGAACATCTCACGGAGCACTGTGCAATCCATCATCCGAAAATGGAAAGAGTATGGCACAACTGCAAACCTACCAAGAAATGGCCGCCCACCTAAACTGACAGGCCGGGCAAGGAGAGTATTGATCAGAGAAGCAGCCCAGAGGCCCATGGTAACTCTGGAGGAGCTGCAGAGATCCACAGCTCAGGTGGGAGAATCTGTCCACAGGACAACTATTAGTCGTGCACTCCACAAATTGGGCCTTTATGGAAGAGTGGCAAGAAGAAAGCCATTGTTGAAACAAAGCCATAAGAAGTCCCATTTGCAGTTTGCCACAAGCCATGTGGGGGACACAGCAAACATGTGGAGGAAGGTGCTCTGGTCTGATGAGACCAAAATTGAAGTTTTTGTCCTAAATGTGTCGGAAAACTAACACTGCACATCACCCTGAACACACCATCCCCACTGTGAAACATGGTAGTGGCAGCATCATGCTGTGGGGATGCTTTTCTTCAGCAGGGACAGGGAAGCTGGTCAGAGTTGATGGGAAGATGGATGGAGCCAAATACAGGGCAATCTTGGAAGAATACCTGTTAGAGTCTGCAAAAGACTTGAGATTGGGGCGGAGGTTCACCTTCCAGCAGGACAATGACCCTAAACATACAGCCAGAGCTACAATGAACTGGTTTAGATCAAAGCATATTCATGTGTTAGAATGGCCCAGTCAAAGTCCAGACCTAAATACAATTGAGGATCTCTGGCAAGACTTGAAAATTGCTGTTCTCAGATGCTCTCCATCCAATCTGACTGAGCTTGAGCTATTTTGCAAAGAAGAATGGGCAAACCTTTCAGTCTCTAGATGTGCAAAGCTGGTAGAGACATACCCCAAAAGACTTGCAGCTGTAATTGCAGCGAAAGGTGGTTCTACAAAGTATTGACTTAGGGGGGTTGAATACTTTTGCACGCCACACTTTTCAGTTCTTTTATTTGTATAAAATTTGGCTACCATGTATCATTTTCCTTCCACTTCACAATTATGCACCACTTTGTGTTGGTCTATCACATAAAATCCCAATAAAATACATTTACGTTTGTGGTTGTAACGTGACAACATGTGGAAAAGTTCAAGGGGTATGAAAACTTTTGCAAGCCACTGTATGTGGCTGTGAGAAAGACTCCAGGATAATGTGTTGATTCCCTTGTGCCAGGCTCAAGGATGTCTCAGAGTGTGTACAGGACATTCTGAAAGGAAAGGATAGAGCAACCAGAGGTTGTGGTCCATATTAGTACCAATAACAAAGTAAAGTAAAGAGATGAATACTTGCATAGAGAATTTATGGAGTTGGGTAGAAAGTTAAAAAGCAGGACCTCTACAGTTGTAATCTTGTGATTACTTGTTTACTTAGAAAAACTAATAATGTATTGTATATGAAATGTTGTTGCATCTAATGTGCATATAAAGCTGACGCAAATAAGAATTTCTTGGCTCAAGTTCATATCTGGTACATACAACAAATAAACATGTACCAACCAATACTGCTCCAGTAAAATCGGGTACTAGAACAGCATGTTGATAATTTAGCTTCCTGAATTAGGAGAAACTAAGCAACTGGAAATATTTTTTAATACCTTAAAAATTGTGTCTTCCTGACAGTGATTGATTTTGCTTTGGTAACTAATGGTGTATTTATAAATATTTATTCAATGAAGTGATATTCAGTGAACTTGATATACAAAAACATATCCCATATTTTGGACAATTACGACATGTGATTGGACCACAGAACAAAGTGACAAAATCAAAAATATATTTAAATACTGTCTTCTCATTTCATCAAATAGATGATGCTTGAAAAACGCTAGGATTTATAGGCTGATAACAAAAATATGAGGCTTGTGTACCCATTATTCCTGTCACTTGAATGGATTCCAGAGCAATGTCATGAAATATTATCATTGAGCTATCAATAGATTTTCATTTATTTCACTTTTATGCAAGCTACGCAGCAAGATTAATCTAAAAACTTTAAACATTTAATATAATCCACCTTCACCTGTGTCTAAATTTCAGAATTATTGCTGTGCTTACATCTTAATTATTGACTTATGCTGGACACTTGGATTTGTTTCAAACCAATTTTTTTTTTTACTGGGCATTGAATACATTTCAACTGATTCATGTGTTTGGTAGATTTTCACAGCTGGCTTCTTTAAGGCGATCCCCAAGGTATAATAATAGGTCAAAACAAAAAGGGAAAAATATTAGTGAAAGTCTCAGTAAAAGGAACTTTATGAATAATAGTAATAACTGATTAGAAAATATAGTTTAAGAAGGAACTGCAGATGCTTGAAAATCAAAGGTAGACAAAAATGTTGGAGAAACTCAACGGGTGAGGCAGCATCTATGGAGCAAAGGAAATAGGCGATGTTTCGGGTCGAGACATTTCTTCAGACTAATGCGAGGGGGGGGGGGCGGGAAGAAGACAGGAAGATGCGGAGACAGTGGGCTGAGGGAGAGCTGGGAAGGGGAGGAGAAAGCAGGGACTACCTGAAATTGGAGAAGTCAATGTTCATACCTCTGGGGTGTAAACTGCCCAAGCGAAATACGAGATGCTGCTCCTCCAATTTACGGTGGGCCTCACTCTGGCCATGGAGGAGGCCCAGGACAGAAAGGTCAGATTTGGAATGGGAGGGGGAGTTGAAGTGCTGAGCCACCGGGAGATCAGATTGGTTATTGCGAACCGAGCAGTGTTGGGTGAAGCGATCACCAAGCCTACGCTTGGTTTCACCGATGTAGAGCAGCTGATACCTAGAGCAGCAGATGCAATAGATGAGGTTGGAGGAGGTGCAGGTAAACCTCTGCTGCATCTGTAAAGACTGCTTGGGTCCTTGAATTGAGTCAAGGGGGGGGGGGGGGGGGGGGGGGAGAGAGGTAAAGCAACAAGTGTAGCATTTCCTGCAGATGTTTAGTTTAGTTTATATAAAAGATTAGTTTAATCATAGCAATACAATCAATATCATTACCTGTAAATGGAAATATATTTTTTCACATTAACAGGAATGTTAGAATTCAATGGGAAAATAATTTGTTGTAGGCATTTGTTATGGATTTTGTTTTGCTACTAATTTGAGACAAAAAGGGTGGGATTATTTAAAATACACAATAACTGGAAATATTCAATTTATTTTCACTTCAAAAATAATATAATTAGTAGCATTGATGAACTGATGACAATACCAAAGCAGAAGAGCATGCAAACATGTGTTCTCACTTTTAAAAAATGTGGGTGTTCAACAGTAGTTGCAAATGTTTGCGAATATTACAGCCTCTGTGTCTGGATATATTATAGGATGAAAATGTGACCAGCCCTGGGCCTCCTGCTTATCAGTATGTTGTCTCCTTCTCTAATTATCTTCCCTGATTTAAAGGACACACTTAAATAGCTGACCTTGATGATCTTGACTCTCTCTATTGACAGAGATCTCTCTCTTATTGTGTTGGCTACTTCTGCCAAACAGAAACAGATACTGATGAGCTGTCAATGCTTACATACAAGCTGAAATCAACCGTGTTTAAAATAATATCCTCAGAGATTGCAAAGGATGAAAGGTGAAGGTGTTGCATGTTATTATCCTGACCATTCTCATATAGAATGAGGGGGCTTTGTTCCATGGATAGGGCGTTGTTAGCATGGTTGCAGAAAAAATATTGACATCGACTATAAAGATCATGATGGCCTGCCTATTGAAAATATTTGGAGATTTATATTTGGATTATGGATCAGGAAATATCAACGGTATTGTACTTGTAAATTACACCTGCAATTATGTTTCATCATTCATAGTATTTTGCATCTATTGCCAATTTTCTAAATGTAGAATATTGTCAAATCTGAACCATAACTAATACTCCACAAAGCAAATTTTAATTCCTTCACTCATAATATCATAAAATCCACTAAAATTATGTATTGACTTAATCAATAAAATGATCTATTATAGGAAAGAAACATTGAAATAAGAACATGGTAAACCAGAACAAGGTAGCAGTGTGCACATATTCTTTTGAGGTCGCTGCGCAATTTCCAATATTGAACTTTATAAACCCATTGGCAGGTAACCACCAGTCCACTGCAGAATGACTGATGTGTCTATGTGTGCATGGTCTAATAAAATACTAGGTACATGTCAATAATATTGGCAAGCATTGTTTCTCAGTACACATGCAGATGGATTGTAAAAAAGTATCTACCAATGAACACAAAGAAAATTGATGTGCCATCCTGCTGATTCTGTCAATCTAAAAGGAATACGAAAAATCAACTTTACTTCACTCATGGAAATCCAACCCTAAACCCAAACTGATAAATGTTATTTTTTGGCAATCGTTTATAGATATGAACATTGTCAGATAACAAGCCATTCATTGCTCATTCAAAAGAGATCTACATTGAAAGATCAATATACTGCCCAAACAAGAATTGGACACAAGGTCATGTCTTTGATTTTCCAAAGGATCAGTTACTAATTCAGTCAATACATCCCAGAAGAAACAGGTTAAAGCAATATCAGAAGAAATCAAGAGGAGTGGCTGCAGGCAAAACTTGCACACTTGTAGATGCTAATTAAAAAGCAGCCCAAGTTGACCCAGGCATCCAGTCTCATTTTAACCTGCCAGCTTGGAGAAGGGAACAAAGAGGATGTCGACTAAAATTTTAGGAAACAGAAACCAATGCAAACAAAAAAGTATATCAAATTATGAAATAAACATGTTTGTCCATGAGCTTTTGTCATAAATAAATCAAGGAATGATGGAACTGTGATGGTGGAATTATTATACATTGCTGTGCTCAATGTCTTTTTAATGAAAGAATTATGACATGATCTTCTTGGGTAGTTTAGCAGCCTTGAGGGTTTAAATGGTCTAATATTCGTGAATATTACTAAAAGCATTGATATTCCCCATCAAATTCGTTGGTTGAGTTATATCGTTAGTCACGGGTGAGGTGCTGGAAGACTGCTGTGCTGTGCCTCTATTTAAGAGGACTGCAAAAAAAATCTGGGAACTTGAAACCAATAAGCATAACATCTGTGGTAGGAAAGATATTGGGGAGAATTGTGAGGGATAAGATATACATGTATCTGGAAAGTCAGGGTCTGATTAGGGTTAGTTGTGGGCATTGTGTTTCACAAATTTGATTTAGTTTTTTAAAGCAGTAACCAAGAAGGTTAATGAAGCAGGGCTGCAGACATAGTCGATATGGACTTTAGCAAGACGTTTGATAATGTTCCACATGGTAGGCTGCTCTGGAAGGGTAGGATCCAGTGAGAGCTAGCTAACTGGATACAGAATTGGCTTCATGGTCGGAAGCAGAGGGTAGAGGTGGAAGATAATTTTTTGGACTAAAGGCCTGTGACTAATGATGTGCCTCAAGGATGTGCCTCGGGGATTGTTGCTGGAGCCATTGTTGTTTGGCGTCTATAATGATTTGGATGAAAATGTACAAAACAATATTAAAGAGCTTGCTGAAGATACTAAAATAGGTTGTATTGTAGACCGCATGAATTACAGCAGGATCTTGATCAACTGGGCAAGTGGGCCAAGGAATGGCAAATGGATAGACACAAAATGCTGAAGTAAAGGGCCTGTCCCACTTGGGCTTCATTTACGCAACATCCTAAAAATTAGTTGGCGCGTCATGACGCGGCAATGTGGTGTGGTGCGGCATGGTGGCGTATGCAGTGATGCGCAGTAACACGGCGCCCCAGGAATTTGGAATGCTCAAAATCCTCACGCGTCACCTGCGTGACGTATACCTTGCACACGCTGACGTACTGGCAGCGTATGTGTAGCGCGTGGTGACGCACGAACATTGCCTAGGCTCATTTATTATGCATCACCGTCCGTAACCATGCGCCGCCCGTATGCCGTCGGCTTGCCATTTGAGTGCTGCACCATGTGACTACCCGGGTATAAAGCGCGCAAAGTTTTGACAATTTTTCACTGGGAAAATCCTTGCCACGGAGATCGGACTAAGTACGAACGACATCGCAAATGGCTCCCAAAAGAAGCAGGGCCCTCAAGAGCACTTGGCGCTCGACTGCCGTACTGCTAGACGATTTTCCAGCAACTGTCACGCGTCAGTCACTACCGGCCTGTCGCATAAATAACGCACGAATGACACCCAAGTGGGACAGGCCCTTAACTCAGCGGTTCAGGCAGCATCTCTTTAGAATAGGACTTTACCCCCGCATCTCCGCCACCGACCAGAGCCATCAACTCACCCAAGTTCCAGGCTCAGCTACTGGAATTTAATTCAGATAAGTGTGAGGTGTTGCAGTTTGGGAAGACCAACCAGAGGCTGGGCCTTCACAGTGAATGGTAGAGCGCTGGAGGCTGCTGTAGAGCATAGGGATCCAGGAGTACAAGTACATTATTCCATGAAAGCGGGATTGCAGGCACAGGGTGGTGAAGAAGACGTCTGGTTTGCTGGTCATCATATAACCGTTGGGACATTATGTTACAGTGAGGCCGCTGAAGTTACCAACAGCTGCCAAATTCACCAACACCACTGACTACTTTGCCTGGACTATTCCCCACTTCCAAGGAAGACATTTTTAGGATCTCACAAACAGTGGCACACAAATTCATAAGGCCAGTGCTGTAAATTACATGAATTAGCGAGAGCCTATGTTGATGCATAGATTGGTGCAGATTTGCTGTTTCCACTGATTTCTACGATTGCAAGCCGTCATCAACTGCACAAATAATACAATAAAAACATCCACTTCCACAGCACCCTGGAGCCTTCCTAAACTGGAAGTTCCATTGCATGTTATAGAGCTATACAGCGAAGAACAGGCCATTCAGCCCAACTTGTTTGTGTCAACCAAGTTGCTTATCTAAGCTGGTGCCACTTGCCTGCACCTTACCCATATCCCTCCAAACCTTCTGTATCCATGTACCTGAACAAGTGTATTTTAAATCTCTTAATGGTACGTGCCTCATGCATTGCCAGAATACAGATACATGGAAACTCCAAGAGCAGCACCTCATAGCTTACAATTTAATGGCATGAACAATGAATTATCCAATTTCAAATAATATCCCCACAGTTCCTTCTCTTACCGAAGTGGCATACATTGTTGTGCTGAATACCTTTTTAATGAAAGATTAAGATCCCAGGTGTCCACCAATCTGCCATTGAAATAGAACAATTACTTCCATGATCCTCACAGCCATGCATTCTACACCCTTCTAGAACTCTACAGTAAACCCAGATGAGAATGCCACTGCTGCCCCAAACTTCATCAGTAAACGTTTAAGGACTGCATGCCAAAGTAGACAATGCAAGTGCTCCCCAACCAGTAAACCATAGTTGAATCATGAGGTCCACTCCCAGGTTAAGTTGACGTATGCAATGCTAATGTTAAATGATCCTAAGTGATACTGCAAATCCATGTATGAACTTGCAAAGCCAATAAGGATGCCAAGAGGGAAGTCCGGACCAAGTTCGAGACCCAGAGTGATCACTCACACCCCCGTTAATTGTGGCAAGGTATAAATGCCACAATGGGTGCCAAAGTAAAGTCAGACAACATCAAGAAACTAGTATGGTGTCCCTTCCCAACAAGCTCAATGTATACTACACTCGCTTTGAACCGAAGGTCAGTGGAATAGCCGCACACGTCTCAGATGTTAGATCGGCCTTCCTGACAGTAAACCCACAGAAATAAATTGGACTGGATGGAGGCTCTGGCTGCGACCTCAAAGCCTGTGCAGCCCATCTGTCAGGATTATTCACGGACATCTTTAACTTTCCCCGACTACATTCTGATGTTCCCACCTAATTTAACAAAACCACTGTCAACCAAGTGCCAATGAAAAGGAAGGTTGTGTTCCTTAATGACGTCCATCTGGTGGCTCTGGCATCCACCATGGAGTGTTTTGAGAGGCTGGTCATAATACACATTAACTCCAGCCTCCCAGATGGTCTTGTTCCACTACAATTCTACAGCTGCAAAATATCCAGAGTAGATAAACACCATCTCCCTGGCCTTTCACTCATCGCTGGAACATCTGGATAACAGTCACCCAGGTCACACTTCTGTTTATTGACTATAGCTCCACCTTCAACATCATAATCACTGCCAAACTCATCTCCATACTCCTGAGCCTTGGAGTGAGCACCCCGTTCTGGATTCTGGAGCACCCCATTCTGGATTGCTGACACATAGACACAATCAGTAAGGAAAGTTAACAAAGCATCCTCCACAATGATTATCAATGCCAATGCCCTGCCTCCCTATACACTAATAACTGCAGCCAAATTCTCATTTACAAATTTGCAGGTGACACCACCGCAGGAATGTAAAATACTGTGATCCAAGTACTCTCCCATTAACCACTCTATACAAATCTACGGTATGCACCTGCATACATCTTATACTGGCAGCTATGTTTAATATTGCTGCTAGTCACACTTAATGCAAAACTTCTCAGATGAATTGTCAGGATGGAAATGTGAAATGCACTGGTATAACAGGTATGCTTGCCTTTTGCAAAAGTACATGACTGGCTGTCAGTTTGCTAAATATATTGGTTCTGTGTGACCTGCACCATGCTTGCTAAAGCAATATTGTAAACCTAAACAAATCGTTCCCAGAGCAACTCTCCTGAGACCAGAAAATTCCTTCCTCACCTGCTCCCAAAATCTATATGCAGCTGAGACAGCACTAACTTTTGCAGTCATACATTCGCAGCACTTTTCTTCCAAGGAGAATGTCAGTTCACCAAAAAAAGTTCTAGCTTAAAAAATTTATAGGGACAACCCAATAATTTATAACAATAGACGTATTTGGAAACAAATTGTTAAGACTCTACATTTAGACAACCTCTCACTCAGACTTCCAATTATGAATAATCCATTATTTAAACCTTCTATATTAGATGGGGGGTTTAGACACTGGGATGACTTAGGAATTACAAGGATAGAACACCTTTATAGAAAAGGAAAATTTCTTTTATTCCAGGAGTTACAAGATATCTATGGATTGTCTCCACAACATTTGTTTAGGTATTTACAAATTAGAGATTATATTAAATCCAATACACAAGATTATAAAAATAAAGAATCAGGATTGTTAGATGAACTGTTTAATTTACACCCAAATACAGAAAAATTAATAGCTTATATATATAACATCATTTTGGATAAGGAGAATCCAATAACTGAAACATATCGTCAAGCATGGGAAAATGAAATTGGATTAGCTATAACAAAAGAAAATTGGGAAGAAAGTTTACAACGAATACATCGATGCTCATTAAACGCCAGGCATACATTGATACAATTCAAAGTATTATATAGATTACATTATTCGAAAACTAAATTAAATAGTATCTTTCCTAATCTCTCCTCTATTTGTGATAAATGTAAGAATATAGAAGCAAATTTAATACATAGTTTTGTTACATGTTCTAAATTGAATTATTACTGGTCAGAAATTTTTTAAGTTATTTCTGAAGTTCTTAAAGTTAAATTGGACCCTGACCCAAAGTTAATAATATTTGGAATTCCGGATTTAAATTTGACTCTTACAGTAAATCAAAGAAATTTCTTTGATTACTGTTTGATAATTGGGAAAAAAATTATATTAAAATTTTGGAAGGGAACATTATCCCCCACAATCAAAATGTGGGCAGCAGAGATGTTGGAGACGTTACATTTGGAAAGAATTAGATTTGTCCTATTGGACAAATATAATTCCTTCGAACAGATATGGTCTCCATATATACAGTATTTAGAGAAGTAGCTGTTCTTGGCAACACAGCTTGGCGGACACCCTGCGGGATTTGATGAGAATAATTCATTTTCATATTGGGATTAGCATACTCTTATCGATATTATCATTTGTAATAGTTTTATTAACAATACATAGTGTTGTTTTTCATTATAAATATATAATATTTTTTCACTTTTTTGTTAACCTTTTTTTTCTCTCTTTTCTCTTTTCCTTCTTATATATAATCAAATTATTATTTAATCACACTCTTAATGATTTATAACTGCTCTATTCTTTCTCTATCTTTATTTCTAAAAAAATAGAAGATAAGTATTATTAATGTTTTATTTGTATAAAAATTAAGTTGATGTGTGTAAAGGGGTTTAAAACATTGTAATTGATTAACTTTAATTAAAAAAAATTAAAAAAAAAAAAAAGTTCTAGCTTCATAGTAGAAACTTCAAATGCTGTTTTCTCTAATGTTTGGCCTCAATCTTTCTGCAGCTGTTATTCATTATGAATGACCCCAGCAGAACAACCAGCAATCCTTTAGAGATACCAAATAATGTCATCCTTGCCCATAGCGTACAGCATAATTAATGGTAAAGAGATTAACACGTATTTATAATTTGAGGCATAGGCAATGTCACTGTATTGCACTTATGCCTCTTAAGACCCAAAAGGTAGAAACTATTGGTTCATACTTCATGTGGGCAATGTCTTAAAACTACAGAATTTACCCAAGCATAGTTAACTTCAGGTTTGTCAATTTCAATTCCAGAATTTACTTTCACCAGATTGGTTTTGTTTTAATCAAGGAAATAAGTTGAAAAATAATTAGCTCTTTTGAAATGGAGTTACATTTTTCTATAACTGATTCCAATGAAAATAGTCAAATGGATGTATTTATCCTGTTGATGTTCATGTAATTAATGAAGGTTAATGCAAACTTTCACCAGTAATGCTAATGTCTTAAAGGAAATATTTCAAATTGATCTTGATTCTACATGGATACCAAACACGCCCAATTTTATTGTGGTTAGTGCTGGCTTCAGCAAGACTTTAAAATGTAACTGTGCTAGCATCAGAACCGAAATATTATTTCAATAATATTATAATTTCTAAAAAAAATTACCACAAAGCTGTCCCAGGTGGCCTTTTTTTTTACAAAGTTACAGATACTAAATTGTTTGTAGAAACAAAGAACTGCAGATGCTGGTATATGCACAAAAGGACACAAAGTGCTGGAATAATTCAGCGGGTCAGGCAACATCCCTGGAGAACATGGATAGATAATGTTTCGGGTCAAGACCCTTCTTCAGACTCATTGCCTTCACAAATATTCAATGCACATCTTTGCCATGACTTGTGCTACTCAGCAAATTGAAGTCAATCTTACGCCAAGTTGTAAGTAAAAACAGTGGACAGCTGGCAGCATTAATCCTCCCCTAACACTGGTTTGGTGACTTCCCTGATTAATAAGACAGTATTGATCCAACTGATCCACTGATTGAACCACGTTCAATATACATTGTCTCAGCAAGGCACAAAACCACTCCCAATGCCATATTAATATGTAAAGGAATGCTCAGTGGCAGGTTTACTTCAATGCAGGTTTATTGATATTTAACCAAAATCATTGAAGAGATTGTTTTAACAATATTAAACATTGTTGTATGATGATGAGATTCATTGCTGTATGATGATGATGATGATGATGCAAGCCATTCCCTTTCTGTGGAAGAAAGGTGGGAGACAACTTAGGGCTCCCGTATCATAAAGTGGAAAATAGGTAACTTGGGTTAAAAAGATGGCAGGACATTCTGTCCAGAAAGGATGCATTCAAAGAGTATTAGCATCCACATGCACTTGATTGAGCAACATTATGACCAACAGCTAATATTAAGGAGTTTTAGTGAGTTTCACCATGCCTGAACTTCTATGCATGTGTGGCAGTTAAGATTATAGTAGCGCTTAATTTTCTTACTTAGGACTCAAATGGGGCAACTGCAATGCAAATCAGCGACATCTCCCAATTTAGAGCAGATTATTGCATATGGAAGACAACAGACGTGCTTTGCTCAAGAACAGGAATGTTGAAAATTCTTTGTATAGGAAATTCAAAGATTGTCATTCCTTTAATGCTTGACATAGGCTACATAGTCTGCAAATCATGTACACAAAAGAAACACCAGCAAAATTGCATAATTTCTTAATTCTGCCCATATTCATGCCAATGTGTCAAATCAATGGATGGATCTTGGGCAACAATAACTGTTGCTAAATTCCTGCCTCTGAATTTTAGCCAGAGCCACCCAAAACAAAACACAGGTCTCTATTTTAGTGCTGAGTACAAATTTCAATACCCGGGCTGATATGGAGTCTCTCCAATAAACTCCCAAGAAACTGTCTCACTTTGTTGTTGCTTCCTGGCATTGTTTCCCCTTTTGTAAGAATGGCGCCCTTACAATCTGGTCTTTGGCAAGAAGAGGAAATGTCCAAGCAAGAAGGTGATAATGAGAGCCCCCCCCCCCTCTGGACTTTCTGTTAGGGCTTCATTAATCACTCTCCACCCAAGGAGCTGAGCACCATCAATGAAGTTCAGAGTAAGAAGCAATCCATTCTCACAAGCATCAAGAGTGATCACCATTCCAGCTGGGTTGACAAGCAACACAAGGCTCTAGCCATACCAATGCCAGAAAATCAGTATTTCAAATAGGAAAACCTATCTATTTCCCTTCTTATACAATAGATTTCTCAGCCTGGAATCTCACACCATCAACAACCTGAAGCCTCAACAACAAAAACAAAAAACACAGCCACGTAGAATTAAGATAAATGTAAAGTGTTCTAATAGTATATTATGGGAAAAGGAATAATCAGGAAAAGAAATGTAGGGCCCCATTAGCACCAGCATGAGAAAACATGGGCGATGAGCCAGAAGGTATAGGTGGTTTCCTGCGATAGTGAATAGCTTTCATCTGTATTCACAAAGGGAACAAACTTTGTAATTGAAGGAAAAAACAAACTGCTGGAGGAACTCGATAGGTCATCCAGCATCTGTGGAGGAACAGGTCAGACAACATTTTGAGTCAGAATTCTTCTGCAGAGTGATGGAGTGAACGGGAGATAACTAGAAGTGAAGGAATGGGATGGGGATCGAGCCTGGCAAGTAATGTGGATCTAGGTAAAGGGGCATTGATTGGCTGTTAGGGAGAAGAGTAGAGACATTAGCCAAGGCTGGAGGTGATGTGGGGATGACAGAAAGGTACAATTGGTGGAATATGATAAGAAAGGAAGGAGTTGAGCAATCTTGAACCAGAAGGACGGGAGGTAGGTAGAAGGAACCTCCTCTCCCCCAAAGCCTACTCACTTTTGATCTTGTAGTGGATGAACATTGTTGAAGCTGGCAATGTGTAGGCCCTACATCACTACTGTGATCACTTGGGGATAAGATGATTGATCGCCAACCCCCATACTGATGTCTGAGACACAATATCAGCCATTGCAGTATCTTTCCCTGGCGGGAATAGCTCCATGCTGTGATTCCAGTGTGTACAATTTCTAATTTTGTTCATGCTCTATTTTTCTAAGACAAGTTTACTGTCCTAGGTGATGTTTTTACTAGAGTACTCAATGTGAACATGTCTGCCCCGTCACAAACTGCTCAATTATTTACAACAAAGCAGCTTAGAGTATTTAATTATAAGGAGTTATACACTAGTTTGTTAGTGAAGTGGTGTTTAATTCACATTCCTATCTCTCATCCCTATAAAAACCTTCCGAGTGTTTCCCAATCAGAAACCTTGGATGAACTGTGAGATCCGCACTCTTCTGAAGGCCAGACACCGGGCATTCATGTCTGATGACACAGTGGTCTATAAGAAGTCCAGATACGACCTCGGTAAGGCCATCAAAAAGGCCAAAAGGGAGTTCTGCTCCAAGCTGGAGGATGAGACAGATGTTCGGCAGCTGTGGCGGGGACTGAATGCAATCACCTCTTACAAGGCGAAACCAGGAGGCAGCTCGGATGTCGGCGATACATCACTCCCTAATGAGCTCAATGCATTTTACGCACGCTTTGATAGGGAGAACACCGATGTGCCTTTCCGAGCCCCTATTCGCTGTGATGGTATTTCAGTCTCAGTCACAGAGGCCGACGTCAGGAAATCCTTCAGGGGGGTGAATCCTCGTAAAGCGTCTGGACCTGATGGCATACCTGGTCGTGTCCTAAAAACCTGTGCGGACCAACTGGCTGGAGTTTTTACGGACATTTTCAACCTGTCACTTCTGAGGTCTGAGGTTCCCACCTGCTTCAAAAGGGCATCAATAATACCGGTGCCCAAGAAGAGCAAGGTGACGTGCCTCAATGACTATCGACCTGTGGCACTAACGCCTGTGGTGATGAAGTGCTTCGAGAGGTTGATCATGGCGCAAATCAACTCCTACCTCAACAAAAACCTGGACCCACTGCAGTTTGCTTACCGCCACAACAGATCAACGGTGGATGCGATCTCACTGGCCCTCCACTCCGCTCTGGACCACTTGGACAACAAAAACTCATATGTCAGGCTGCTATTTATTGACTACAGCTCGGCATTTAACACAATCATCCCCTCCAAGCTGGTTACCAAACTCGCAGAACTGGGTCTTTGCGCATCCCTCTGCAATTGGATCCTCGACTTCCTCACCCACAGACCAGTCTGTTCATATTGGTGGAAATGTGTCAGACTCGATAACAATCAGCACGGGAGCACCTCAGGGCTGCGTGCTCAGCCCCCTGCTGTACTCACTCTGTACTCATGACTGCGTAGCCGGTCATAGCGCGAACTCCATCATCAAGTTCGCTGACGACACCACTATTGTGGGACGTATCACTGATGGGGATGAGTCCGAGTATAGAAGAGAGATCGAGCGACTGTCCATATGGTGCCAACATAACAACCTGGCCCTCAACACCAGCAAAACCAAGGAACTGATTGTGGACTTTGGAAGGAGTAGGATGGGGACCCACAGTCCTGTTTATATCAATGGGTCGATGGTTGAAAGGGTCAAGAGCTTCAAATTCCTGGGCGTGCACATCTGTGAAGATCTTTCCTGGTCCGAGAACACAGATGCAATTATTAAGAAAGCTCATCAGCGCCTCTACTTCCTGAGAAGATTACGGAGAGTTGGTCTGTCAAAGAGGACTCTCTCTAACTTCTACAGATGTACAGTAGAGAGCTTGCTGACTGGTTGCATCGTGGCTTGGTTCGGCAACTTGAGCGCCCTGGAGAGGAAAAGACTCCAAAAAGTGGTAAACACTGCCCAGTCCATCATCGGCTCTGAACTTCCTTCCATCGAGGGGATTTATCAAAGTCGCTGCCTCAAAAAGGCTGGCAGCATCATCAAGGACCCACACCACCCTAGCCACACACTCACCTCCCTGCTACCTTCGGGTAGAAGGTACTGGAGCCTGAAGACTGCAACAACCCGGTTTAAGAATAGCTACTTCCCCACAGCCATCAGGCTATTAAACCTGGCTCGGAACTCTGAACATTAATATCCCTCCATCTGTTATTTGCACTTTATTAATTTATTAAGTCATGGGTGTATTTATGTATAGAATTGTAGTCAATGCCTTCTATGTTCTGTTGTGCTATGCAAAGAAAGATTTTCATTGTCCTGTCAGGGACACATGACAATAAACTCTTTTGACTTTGACTTTGACTCATTCATTGATTCCAAAATCGGCAGCTTAGGTTGAGTAGAAGCTCTGCGATAACTTTATGCCAACCATAATGGATAAATAAACTGCTTTCTGAGCTAACAAGTCACAAAGATATTTGCAGTATATCCATTAACTACTTACAACTAACAAATATTAATTTAGTGGAAATTGAAAATATCACAGCTTTTTGCCTTAGTTGCATATACCGGCTTCACCACAGAAAACATAATGTTTACAAACCAAAATTTCTGATTGGCAACTGTTTATTAACCAGAATTCTTTCCTTTGGAAATGTAAAATAAGAAAGTAGTGGGGTTAGATCTTTGATCACCATTACAAAATGGATGCCATGAAATCCTCTGTCCCCACCATGCCTTCCAAATTTCATTTCCATTGATGTCACTGAATGTCAAGAAATGCCAAAGTCATGTACCCGTTTTGTTCTTGTAATTAAAAATGAATTTCTGCTCACTTAGTTCTTAGTCTATTCCACATAATTTTATAAACTTCAATCACATTTTTCTTTGCCACCTTTATTCCAATTTTTTTTACCCCAAGCTATCCAAATTGTCCTCATAGATAACATTTTTTCATCCAGGCAACATTCCTGTAAGTCTCCCCTGTGCAAATACATCTTTCCTTTGATGTGATTACTGTAGGTGCATGCTATGATCAAACTAGTGTTGTACATTGTTCCAATATACCCTCCCTCTTCATATATCCAATACCTTGATCAGTAAACAAAAGCATCCCATCAACCTTTACAACCAGCTTTTTGTCCTTCCCTTCTATTTTGCACATTCACTCAGAAATCCATCTATTCCCCCACATCACTCAATATAATTTAGATAATTATGTATACACTTGTATTGTTGCACCTCTCCAAATTCACTACCTTACATTCCTCTGGATTAAATGTCATTTGTTACCTTTCTGCCCAAATAATCATATTATCTAAATATTTCTGCAGTCTAAGGCTTTCCTCTTCATTTTTAACTGTCAGATTTTGCATTATGTACAAACTACATCATGTCCCTACAATTAAGACAAAATCATTAACATAAGCAATAGACCAAGTAATGATCCCAATGATAGTCGTACTGTCACAAAAAAAAATCAATGCCCATTCTTCTAGCCACTGAGCCAATTTTGGATCCAATGTATTACTTTCCCTTGTTTACTTTTTTTTAACCTTTTTTTTTAAACTGTGCTGTCAAAAACGTTGCTAATATCAAAGTAGATTCCATCAGACATACTGCCTTCAGCACATTATTATCTTCCTAAAATGGTAGATCTGCTGACTCACAGCACCAGAGACCTGGGATCAGTCATGACCTTGGATGCTGTCTGTGTAGTTTGCACGTTCTCCCTGTGATCGCAATGGAATTCCTCCGGGTTCTCCGGTTTCCTCCCACATGCTAAAGACATGCGGGTTTGTAGGTTAACTGGCCGCTATAAATTGCCCCTTGTGTGTAGGGAGTGGATACGAAAGTGGGAAAACAGAACAAATGTGAACGGATGATCAATAGTTAGCGTGGACTCGATTGGGCAAAGGGTTTGTTTCTATGTAGTCTCTTTAAATCTTTCAGTCAATCAAGTAACCAGTTAACAAACCAGTTAATTGCACGTACATACATGTGACAATAAATATTTGCATTCATTAAATCTTCTGATTTCCCATAATAAGAAAATTACTAATACAAGTGGAGATTTATTGCGTATGAAAAAACGAAAATTCATAGTAACTAAATCACTCTTTGTTTTCATGTATGCTGCCAGCACAGTTAAAGGCTGTAAATACTCAAAGATCTTTTTCAGAGGGAGGAAAGATGAACTTTCTATGCTCAAGGTAAAGGTCACCCAATATAATAAATGAAATTTCTCTCATTTTGGTATAAAGGCTATAGTATACTTCAAATGGACATTGAAACCATAACCACTGTGGCTACATTCCTGAAAGAGAAGCCTCCATTGTTCAGAATTTGTAATCAGCAATGATTGTTGTATTCCACAAAGATAACAGATAAAAATTGTCCATGATTTTGGTATGAGCTCCCTGCCTCAACATTATGTGACATTATGGACAGGTTTAAGGTGAAAAGGGAAAAATTTAAAGGGGAACCAGGGGGGCATGATTTTCTTGCCGAGGGTGGTAGATGTACAGGACAATATTCCAGAGAGAGAGAGAGAAAAAAGGGGCAAGAACAATTACAATATAACAGATGCAAAAGAGAATATCTCAGGTAGACATCCTGGTCAGCATGGACAAGTTGGCAAAAGGACATCTCAATACTATATAACTTTATCCAGATGGCTTAGAAATTTAAATTAATTGGTGGGCAGATTGGAGTACAGTTGGGAGAAATATTTTTCACTCATGGTACAGCAGGTGACTAAAACTCTGCTTAATAGTGTGATGGAGACAACGATTCTTACTACATTAAAGAGAGATCTGGATAAACTATTGAAACATCATAACTCACAAAACAACAAATGTTAGTTCTAATTAAAGGTGACCGACTTGAAAAAATAACTGCCTCTCTCTCTCTCTATGGATACTGCCTATCTTGCTTTTATTATTTTCTGTTTTTTTTTAATTAGTGTGTTGTCCTCTGAAGAGGCAATTGTTCCTAATCAATTCATCATGCAACATGATTACAGCTGTATGAATCCTGAAGAACAACATTTACCTGTTCATTTGGTCAACACAAAAATTACATCAGCGAGTAGGTTTTCATTCAAGCAAATTAATGAACTAAATCATAGCATCAAGGTTCTACATTAACACCAGGATCTTATTTTGTTTGGTTGTTGCTCCTTTTCAGCTTCAAGTTCAGAATAGATTATTCATATATATTCATATGATAAGAGCAAAATAAGACCATTTGGCCCATCAGATCTACTCCATCATTCAATCATGGCTGATCCATCTCACCCTCCTAACCCCATTCACCTGCCTTCTTCCCATAACCCTCGACAACCATACTAATCAAGAATCTATCGATCTATGCCTTAAAAATATCCATTGACTTGGCCTCCAAAGCCTTCTTGGCAAAGAATTCCACAGATTAACCACCCTCTGACTAAAGAAATTCCTCCTCCACGGCCTTCTCGTAGGAGATCTTCTCCACCAGCTCATTGAAACTCCTGGTGCCCACCGTGACAAACACCGACTAAAGATGGACTGGATAGAAGAATGTGATGAGCCTATGATAGACTGGGCTATAGGTTGAGGAGGTCAAGAGCAGAGCAAATGCCATAACTGGCTGAGATGCTTCCAGTCAGAATACCTTCAATAAACATATTTGTTGAGGTTTGAGAGAATCTGCATGGACATGCATGATCCTCAAAAAGTAGAATTACTTGATTACCACATCAATACGAATGGACCAAAATATCTCGACAGCAACTCCACTGATAAGGATAGATTTGTGTTCACGCTACCAACCCGCTCCCATTTACCCCCCCACCCCCCCATTTCCTTTGTTCAACAACCAACTATTTTGTCTCCATGATGTTAAGGGCTAGATGTCGCTGAGGCACCATGGCACAAGAGTCAAATGTTACATAAGTTGTAAAAAGCGCTACCACACATGCCTGAATTTACTCTTTGTACTGCAGTGGAAACCACGTGGGAGCATGCACGAGACCAGCTGACTGACTTGCAGAAACAGCCGCAAGCAATGTCAGGAGCAACTACGGAAATAAAGCAAATAAAGAATTACTTTTGTAAGTGCGGGTTTTCGCAAGACTCCTATTACGAAAGTCAGGGAATGCCTGTACTCTATTTCATTGTTGTTGATACAACCAACAACAGTAGTATCATCAGATGAGCTTAAAGATCTAGTTCCATAAAAGAAGCAACATTTCAGATTTTATTTTCACTGTAAAGATATTAAAATTTTAATCTCCCCGCCCCCCCCCCCTCGGGTAAAATGTCCAAGTAACTGGCTGCAGATATCAATTGTTTGGATCACCCTGCATTATTCCAACAATCCAGACAATGGTTCCTGATAATAGGTGTTTTTGAGGTACATCTTGGATTTATTCAAAGCTGTAGAATACATCTAAATACTCTAAAGGCCCTGTCCCACTTTCCTGAGTTACTCACAAACTCTCCCGAGTTTTCCCCTTGATTCAAACTCGGGGAATGTCGGTAGCGAGCTTGACGGAGCCCATAGGAGTCCGTAGATGTTTCGTAGCAGCTCGTAATGCCAGCTGTAGGAAATTGGGGCATGAGGTAAGTTGGGACTTTTTTTCAACATGTTGAAAAATATCCACGAGTTTAAAAAAATAGCCCCGAGTATCTACGAATGGTTATTACCGTATTTCCCCGAGTTCGAATCAAGGGGAAAACTCGGGAGAGTTCGTGAGTAACTCGGGAAAGTGGGACAGGGCCTTAAAGCTGCTTTGTAGCAAACTGCAATTTGCACTACCAAAGCACCCATACCAAGCCTTTCAGATCATGGAAATTCACATACACAATTCGCAAATCACTACCCAAAATTCCGAGATCTGGAATAAAATTCTGAGTGTGTGTGTGTGTGTGTGTGTGTGTGTGTGTGTGTGTGTGTGTGTGTGTGTGTGTGTGTGTGTGTGTGTGTGTGTGTGTGTGTGTGTGTGTGTGTGTGTGTGTGTGTGGTGGAAGGAGAGATTAAATAAACAAACACAAGATGTAAACAAATACATTTTTTTCAACTCACACTTCTTGGTGCATGTGCAGATGTGTTTTTGAGAGGTGCAGGTTAATTTTGTTGAGATAACATTAAACTATCTATATTTGATATGACAAGTAATTTGCTGCGAGTTATATCTTTAAAGCATCTTGCCTATATTTGATATATCTATCACCATCACCTTTCAGACTTCCACTAACAAATGGGCGCAATAGAAAATAGGGTTTTGCATTTAATTATGAAATAATCAGATCGTTTTCAAGGAACGCAGCCCGTGTAACACGGTGGTCACCTACATGGGAGTTTAGTTTGCACTTGTGAATTCCAAAGCAGTAAGCCCTGCTACTTAAGACTAGACTACTACTTCAATAGAGAAAGAAACGTTTCAAAGGTAGACACAAAATGCTGGAGTAACTCAGCAGGTCAGACAGCATCTCTGGAGAGAAGGAATGAGTGACGTTTCGGGTCGAGACCCTTCTTCAGACTGACCTGCTGAGTTACTCCAGCATTTTGTGTCTACCTTCGATTTCCACCAACATCTGCAGTTCTTTCCTACACAAGAAACGTTTCCAGTTCTTCCAACATAAGAGCAAAATAGAAATAGAAACAATTCTGACACAAATCTTGAAATGTAAACAATAACTCTGTTTCTCTTTCCAAATACATTGTATGACCCTACTGAGTTTCCAGTTTTAATTTCACACTACTAGCATACATTTATTTTTGTTTTTAGAAACAGAAAATGTTAGAGCACTCAGCACTATTGGAGAGAAACATAATGCTTCACAGGTACTGGAAGAGTGAGAAGACAAATATATTTTCCGTTGTTGAGCGGGGGAGGTGAGGAGAGAAATGGTGGGACAATGCCAATACAGTTTCATCACATCAACATATTTAGGATGCACTGGAATTTATTTCTAACCAAGTAAGTATGTAATCCTATTTACTGATTTTTTTTCTCTGCTAATCTAATAAAAATATTTCTCTAACATTCATTCTATGTACCAAAAGCATATCAAAAATTCAATGTTAAAAAATGTTCTAGATGGACATATTCTCATTTTAAATAATTTTCAGAAAATATATGAAAAGGTCCTATTGTTAATGTTAAAGGGCACATTAAATTATTCTGCAACCAATTTCACTCATGGACAGAGGGCAGAGCTGTAGACATTGTGTACATGGATTTCAGTAAGGCATTCGACACGGTTCCACATGGTAGACTGCTCTGTATGGTTAGATTATTAATCCTGGACAAATTGGGGAGGCTAGGACCCTAAAATTGAGTAAAGGCTTCGGAGCTGCTAGGCCATTTGGTCAATTTAAAAGTGCTTTATGTAGAAATGGGACAAGCTGCAGAATGGTGCCAGTTTGGCTAGAGCCTAGATCAGAGCTGCAGGAAGAGAGTGGGAACATCTGCAGACCCTGACAATTAGGTGCAAAATGCATAGAAGGGATTGGATGAATGCAAACCAGACATATACATTGTAAATAATGTTGCAAAGCTTTACCTTGCTGGATGTTGATTGGATTAAGTATTGAGCCTTGTCTAGTTTTCTTGCATATCAGGGCACATGTTGCGATATTCATTTCCTCTGAGAAACACTGTTTGAATACAATGCCACTGTATTATTGGGTTAGGGAAATGTCTGTCATGTATGGGGTTAATCGATATCTGTAATTGGATTGTAAAGAGACCATCCCCATGAGGTTCAGCCCCTCGAGGTCCGGGGACCTATAAAAGTCCCCTGCCGCGAGGTCCGGTGTCGATTTTCTGGGAGAGCGCTTCGGACTGCGTGACCTTCTGGAGAGTCTCTGTTTGAGCGAGGCCAAGAGGGCTTGATCAGGCAGATACGAGGATTGAACCCGCGGTGGTTAGGTACAGTAGTTGAAACTGTAATTGTGTTTTGTCAAAATAAAGTTTAGATGCGCAAGTGCTTGATTCAGTGATTTTTTAACTGAAACTAGACTGGGGGGGAAGCTTAAAACAAGCTATTTACAAGATCACATGGGATCCAAGGAGAGATAGCTGAATAGATAGCAAATTGGCTCCATGGAAGGAAGCAGAGGGTGATGGTGGAAGGTTGCTTCCCGGACTGGAGGCTTGTGACTAGTACATGCATAAGACGGGTTTGGAGGGATATGGACCAAGAGCAGACAAGTGGGACTAGTGTAGCAGGGGCATTGCTGGCCAATTGTGTGCACTTTAGACTGAAGGACCTGTTTCTACACTGTATCACTCTGTGACTATGACAAACTAAAATAAAATATTTCAATTGTAGCTCCAGTGAAGTTTAATTAAAACTGTCTTTGTTCACTGATGTGTAATTTTACAACTCACCAGGAGAAAGACATCTATCATTTCATATTAATTACATACTGAAAAGAGCATTATATTTACAAAAACATTATAACAGCAACTCCTCCTTATCGTACCCAGATTCTTGGGATTGAAAATAAATCCACTTCAGTTTTGATGGCTCTGAGATAGCTGATAAAGCCAATGTGGAAACTGCAGACACTCAAACATGGAACAGGAGGTGGTATGACGAGTCAAGAGAGTGGGTAGTTTGAGAGATTATGTAGGCAGTGAACCTCTTTAGTCTGCCAGGTACCCTGGTATCAGTATATTATCGTCAGGTGTACCAAGATACTATGAGAAACTCTGTTTCACATGCTATCCAGTTGAAAACATTCATATATGGTTACAATCAAAATCATGCACCAGTACAACAGGTACTGTAAAGAGAAAGGAAACAGAGTGCAGAATACAGTGTTACAGCTACAGAGAATATGCACATTAAAAATGTGCAAGAGCCACAATGAGGTAGAAATTGGGGGAAAGGAGGGATTCAGGAATATATCCTTAACTTGTGAGAGATCCTTTCAAGAGTCTGTTACTGCGAGGAAGCAGTCCTTAAATTTGGTAGAATGTGCTTTCAAGCATTCATGCTCTTCTGCCCAAGGAAGAGGGGGGAAGAGGGAATGACTGGGCTGTGAGTGGTCCTTGATTGTGTTGGCCACATAAAGATGCAAAATAAAATGCAGAGAGAATAAATGTTGGGGATAGCTGGGTGGCATGATGTGCTAAGCTCCATCCACAAATGTCTTGCAACATTGGGAAGAGCAGTTGCCAAACCAAGTTCTGATAATCCCATCTTTCTATGGTGCATCTATAGAATTTTGTAATATTCATTTGGGTCCTGCTGAATTTCCTTAGTTTTCTAAGGCAGTGGAGGCACTGCTGTGATTTCCTTCCCATAATAGGTCTGGAACTTGTCTGTCCGATGCAAGAATCTGCTATTGGTCATGTGAACAACATGAACTACTCAACAAAGGTGACGGAATGTAATTATGACCTCAACATTGGGCATTTTGGCTCCTTGAGAGCAATCTGAATCTCATTATTGACATCTACCTTTGTCATGTGGTAGCTCCAAGGATATATCAAGTGGTTTACGTTTCCCAGGCCTTGCCATTATTATTCTCTTTCCATTATTGTTTCTCTTTCCATAGATGCTGCCTGACCTAGAGAAAGATTCCCTCAAGTGCTATTTGCTGAGTAGTTTTGCATTCAGAAAAACATTTTGAAAAGAGTTTTCACTAAAAACATTCCAGCTGGTAAATTTGCTGGAGGCCTTCTTAGTCGGGATCAATTTTTAGTATGTGGTGAGGTTAAAATCAAAATCTAGAAAACCTTGTTTCTACTTTCTGCAGGATTTTTCAATCTCTAACACTAATACAGTTTGACAGATTAATCCTCTTTTAGATTATTGAATCTAACTGGTGTACACCTGCACACATATTATGAGGGCACAAAATAGTCTTACAGTTTGATTTCCTTGGGGGTCATAATTCTGAGATGTTTTCATGATATACTTCTTCATAAAAGAAACTTCAAGATTACCAAAAAAAAACATTTTCATCGGTTCAATTTGAACCCTATTCAACTTGCAATTTTAATGGGGTTTAAGATCTAAGTGAAAGCACCACTGTTGATTTCCTGTGCTTCTATGAACCTTACTCCATTAAGATCAATTAAGATTATCGAACTTATTATGTCTATTTTTGTACTATACAAACCTAGAGTGCCTGTGGCTACCAAACACAGATTTGACACTGCTGAGGAACAAAGCTCCAAATAAAACTCAAGGCTTTCACATTTGAATAGGAACGCCTCTGGCGATGCTTAGGTTATCCCTGCTATCTTTCCTTTTCATAGAAAGCATATTTTAATGGCTCAACATCACAGAAAGCAACATTTTTTTGCTTTAAAAGGAAATACTAAAGCACATCCAAAGTATTACACAGTTATTCAGTGCTGTGCAACCTTATACAGGCTGCTCCTGGGTAATAAATGGGCTCCAATTTTACAGACATCCACGAGTCATTTTTGTCCATAAACTGGAAACCTAATTTACCTAAATTTAACATTTTCAATAACCCCAGAGACATGAACAACATAATGTCTTTCCCAAAACTATACATTCAGCAAATGATAATGATTTGAGTGCGCAGATACCCACATTTCATTTCAAATAAATGATTATTAACCTTTAAAACATTAATTTTGTTTCTCCTTCATATCCACTTTCATATCTCAGGGACATGGCAAACAAGAATGCTCCCGAAAATGGACGCCAGCATCGTATGCACAATTAACTTGTGCATGTCATCTTATGATGCTGCAGGGACCTCAGAGAGGGATAAGCAAGTGGGAAAGATGTTCTTCATCCACAAAAAAGACCTCCCAAATAGGTACTGAAAAGGCATTTGGTGCTGACAGCTCAATAGGTGAGTGGCAGGAGTAATGGCACAGGTTCTGAATGCAACACTTAAAAAAAAAAATCAATGGCCTTGCATAAATAGTTAAAGCCTAATAAATGGAATCTCAGATTAATATCCCAAAAAGTGTATCATTGACCGTTGAAACTATTCAGCACAACACAGTCACTCAATATTCATAACATACTTAACATTACGTTTTAAGGCATCCTCACATAATTAGTACTGCTTCAAGTCTCATACCAATGTCTTACAACTTGTGCAACATGACTGAACCAGGACAAGCACATAGAAAACAGGCTACATGTCATTTACTAACATAATTCTCTCTCTCACATCATGAATGAAATGCGTCTAATCACAGACAGTTTTGTTATTGGTCCCCAATGGTCAGTACTAATTATACTACATTATTGAATCAAGATACTAAAACGCCCTTTATACCTGAACAATAAGAGTATTTTTGCATACAGAAGGCAACAGTGCAAGAACACAGTTGATCTTTCACTACTCAAGGACAATTCGGTTTGGGGAAGAAAAAAAAAAGGCTTTTCTTTCCATGCACACATTCTGCACAAGAATGGAACACAAGTAGAGTTGATATAACTGAGGCAAAGTCTGGAGGGTGCCACAATACCCAGCACACTGTTCTTCAAATTATTACTACGATTTCTGAGGCACTTCAGGCAAAAAGCAGTTACTCTGAGGAGCTCAAATCTGCTATTCTGTCAACTGATGACAGCATGCTGGAGGACAACTTAACATCAGACAGGAGGTCTGTATGGCATGTACAAAAACATTTCATCAATGATTATGTGGCCCAACATGTGAATACCAGAAATTAAGGTGAAGCACATGTCATAATCAGGAAGCAGAATACCAAATGAATGACCCATTTTGCCTTCCTCCTCAAGTCTCCATCATCCCAGAAGTCAGTCTTTAGCAAATTCAACTCACTATATTTGATACTAATGAACGGCTAAGGGCACTGAATATAGCACATACTGAGGGACTTGGCAACATTCCAACAGTAGCACTGAAGACCTGCACTCCAAAATTAACCACATCTCTTTCCAAGTTGTTGCAGTACAGTTGCAACACTAGTATCTTCCATCAATGTAGATATTAGTCCAGGTACGTCTGTTCACATAAAACAGGACAAATCTAATCGATCCAATTGCTTCCCATTATCTTTTCCTTCAATCATTGTAATCAAAAATGCCTTCAAGACTTGCTCCACAAGTCTTCTCATTGCTGCTCATTTTATCTTCATGTGAATCATTTAAAGTCATCCATCATTATGGTATTGGTCCAAGCATGATGAAAGGTGACTGTCCTTAATCAAGCTTGGCATCGCAAAACTCTGGTGAAATTTAAATCAATTAACATCAACGAGAAAACAATATGGTGACTGGAGTCTTATTTTGCAGAAAGGAAGCTGGATATGATTGTTGACTGTTCTTCCCAATTACAGAAATCAGGAATCCCTCAGCAAGTGTCCTAAGCCCAATGAACTTTCGCAGTTTTATCTCAGCCATCATAATGTCAGAAGGAGGGCTGTTCCTTAGAGGAGCAGAAAGTCAGTTTAATTCACAACTGCTGAGTCAATAAAGCAGTTGTTGCCTGCATGGAGCAAAACTTAGGCAATATTCAGGCATGGAGTGTAAGTTGCAAGTAAGAATAGCATGCACAAGTGATAGGCAATGATCATTTTCAACAAGAGTTTTTCCTTAATGGTTAATAGCATTATCGTTAATCCCAGCCTTAGGAGGTGCGGGACCCAATTGGGAACAATTTTGGTGAGCCCCAGGTTCCCAGCCAAGGTCTGTCAGCCCTGTTATTTAGTATATATTATGAAATTGTACACTAATGTGCTATGGATTATACACGGTCTTAATATCTCCTGCTCGCGTCTGACTGTCAGTACCTCCGTTGGCTTCCAACCTTTACCATAGCTGCTAATTACCATTTTACTTCGGAGTCACGTGAGTGACTATGTGAAGAAGCCCCGCCTGGCGCATGATTGGCATTACGTCGACGCTGTCGGTAGGGAAAGAGCTGCAGAGTGCAGCTCCACCAGCGGTAACGAACAGGCCCACAGGTAAGTGAATTTATTTTACTTCCATGGCAAATTAAACTCCATGACACTGGCGTGCAAAGCCTGGAGGAGTTAAAAATAAAAATGGAGAAAGTTCCGGAAAAAAATAAAAATCAACGCGGGTAAAACGGGCATCCCGGGGTGAAGAAAAACAGTCGGGACGGCAGATTAGTGCGAAGCCGGCTCCGATGCCGGTGACCGTTGATATATCCGATAGTGAGCCTTTGGTTGCTCCACAAGCAGAAGCCACGGAGGAAATTCCAGTGACAAAGAAAAGTAAAAGGCAATCTGAGAGGCCGTGGTTTCTGATGACTCTGATAGTGAAAATCCTCCAGATAGAAAAGCCTTATGGCTAAGAATGGATCAGATGGAGAAGATGCTCCAAACAATCATCAACCAAGGGTCTAAAGAACCCAGAATATTCTCAGGCAGGCCCCGAGGGGTTTCCATATCAAGAATATAGTGCCTTACCAATGTGGGAATATGAACCTCCAGAGCCTCGGATTGGGCTGGAGATGGTCTCCTTGAGCAAGTCTCAGGAGTACCAGGGCAGCAGGAGACTGACCCTGAAAGTGGTGATTTTGGTCATGAGTACCCACCACAGCACAAGAATATAAATCCAGGTATACTTGATGTGCCACAAAGTGTTATACCTGAAGGAAGCGGTGAGGCCATGGAAGGTAACCTTGGCGGCCAACATTAATTGGTTTCTCACCAGCTTCAGGAGGCTGTTATGGTTGAAACAGCAGAATTATATGAACCACCTGTGAATTGTGCTTCACTAAGGGTGCCAACGGTGAATCCGACTATTTGGGCACCCATGTCTTCAATAATGCAGGAAAATACGAATCCAAAGAATTTCAAGCTTATTGCGGGTGGCATCACTGCTTTTGGGGAGCAAGTGGAAGGATGTACAATGACCAAAATTCAAAAAGATATTTTGGCATTGTTTTGTAACTCATACTTTGAGTCAATTGTATGAGAATAATCGCCATTCGGCCCATACTGCACCCTAGATTTGCAGATCTGTGCAGATCAAGCAATATTCAAATTCCTGGGTATTTATTCGAAGAAAACTTACCTAAACAAATCAAAGAAATTGATGAAGAGGCTAAGAAAATCAGCCTTATGAAATCTTTCATATTTGGTCAAAAAAGGTCTGGTTCAATGAGAAGGGGATTTGATTATGAAGCAGAGCCAGGAGTATGGTGAGGAGGTATTATTACCCATCACAGCCTAATGTATACCCATATGTTGGGAAAAGGAGACCATCACGTGCATTTGGAGGTACAAAAACGTCATTCTATCACAGAGGAATCTTTTGGTGAACCTCCGATTGGTGGTAGATTACAATTGTTTTATGATGAATGGTGCAGCATAACATCTGATTGGTTTATATTAGATACTGTGTCAGGATCTACAATAGAATTTGTGGAAGAAATTGATCACCTGTACAGAATAAACTAATCGTATTTTGGTGTTTCTGCACCTGAAAAATCTCAGATTAAAGAGGTAAAAATTTTATTTGAAAAAGGAGTAATTGAAAATACGGTTAATAATCCGCAACAATGTGTGTCAAATGTTTTCCCCAGGCAAAGAAAGATGGGGGTGGTAGAGTCACTGTGGACCTCACACACTTTAATACATTTGTCCAGTATAAGCATTACAAAATGGATACCTTCAACACTGCAAGGCAGTTGTTATCAACAGGTTGTTACATGGCTACTATAGAATTGAAAGATGCGTATTATTCAGTACCAATTCATCATCATTTTCGCAGGTATTTGAAGTTTAATTGGATTGGTCAGCTGTGGCAATACAAGGCATTACCTAATGGGTAAGCTCAGTTTATAGGCTGTTCACAAAATTGTTGAAACCAGTACTTGCACTGCTAAGGGCACAAAAACACATTGTCATGGCTTATCTTGATGACATTTTAATTGTCAATGCTAATCAGGAATCAGCTGAAAAATCAGTTTCAGCAACTATAAGCCTGTTGAAAGGCTAGGATTTCTGAACCATCCAACAAAATCTAAGCTACAGCCATCCCAAACAATTGACTATTTGGGGTTTGTGATTAATTCAGTTACTATGTCAGTAACTTTACCAATAGAGAAAGTTGTCAATATTACAAATGTGTGTCATTGCCTTGTTGACAAACCTTATCCCTCCATCCGAGAAGTAGCCAAGGGTATTGGTAATTAGTAGCAGCCGAGTTGGTCCACTGCATTATCAAAAGGGCAAAAACACAAGCACTAAAAGAACGTGCAGGCCATTTGATAGGCCATGCAATTACCAATGGAAGCTTTATCCGAATTACAATGGTGGATTGAGAATGTTCCACAAGCTGCTAAAAACATATTTGTTCAGCAACCAGCAGTGGTTTTGCAAACTAATGTAAGTGCTCTCGGATGGGGGGGGCTACGGACAATGACACCAGCTGTGGTGGCAGATGGACTGTCCAAGAGGACTTATTTCTCCAAACATATGGTATTAATTATTTGGAGTTATTTGGAGTATTTTATGGATTGAAAGCTTATTGTTCTACTATGAAGGATTTGCATGTCCAATTACAAGTAGACAATACCACAGCTGTGGCATGTATCAATCACATGGGTGGAGTAAGATCATTATCATTTGATTATCTGGTTAACCAGATGTGGCATTGGTGTATTTCTAAGAATATTTGGTTTTCAGCTATCTATCTCCCAGGGAGAGACAATTTTGTGGCAGACAACAGATCACAAAAATTTAAAGACAGTACAGAATGGATGTTAAATCCACAAGTTTTCAAAAATATTGTCAGTCGGTATGGATTACCGGACATTGATCTGTTTGCGTCTAGATTAAATCACCAATTGCCCAAATATGTGTCTTGGGAGCCAACCCAGGAGCAGTGGATGCATTCACGCTACATTGGGGGAATATGTTCTTTTATGCTTTTCCCCCATTCTGCCTGATTGGGCAATGTCTCTGCCACGGACGTTTTGGTGGTTCCAAATTGGCCTACACAGTCATGGTTTCCCATTGATGCTTAGAATGATTATTGAACCATTTATGACGATTCCTAGTTGCAGTGATTTGTTGGTACAACCAGTAACAAAAGAAATTCATCCATTGCATGATGATATGAATTTGTAAATCTGCAGGTTCTGACCAGACCATTGCAAGGGCTTGGACTGTCGGATAGGACCATGGATGTTATAGCTGCAGCTTGGAGAAATAGCACTAAAAAACAATATGTGTCGCATATAAGGAAATGGGAAGTCTTCTGTAGACAGTCAAAGATATCTTATCATACTGCGAACATATCAAATGCATTGGAGTTCCTTGCTGGGTTACATTTTGATCAGCACTTAAGTTATAGTGCCATTAATAGTGCTCGTAGTGCTTTGTCGTCCTATTTAGGACAAATTTCTGACCGGGAATCAATCGGTCTCATCCATTAATATCCCGGTTTATGAAAGTAATTTTTAATAAAAATTCTCCCAAACCCAGATATACAGAAATTTGGGATGTTAGCATTGTTCTTACTTTGCTTAGGCATTGGGCTCCAATTATGTCAATGTCTTTGCAGAAGTTAACATTTAAAGTAGTAATGCTAATGGAATTAGTATCAGCACAAAGAGTACAAACATTGCAAATGTTACGTTTAGATTGTATGCATGTGGCTTCAGATAACATTGTTTTTTAATGTTTATGATCTAATCAAACAAAGCAGACCAGGGAAAAGTGGAACCAAGGTAATGTTTAAAGCATACCCTGTCGATCAAACATTGTGTGTAGTTAAGCATTTAACTCAATATATTGAAGTAACTAAGAGTCTCTGGGGTGGTGAGACAGTGTTACTGATTACGCACAAAAAAACGTATTAAAAGTTTCAGTGCAAACCATTTCTTGATGGTTAAAACAGGTTTTGGATTTAGCAGGAGTAGACACTGATGTGTTTAAATCCCACTCCACCAGGGCGGCAGCTACGTCCGCGGCGAAGGTACAGGACGTGCCACTCGACCAAATTTTAGAGGCCGCAGGGTGGTGTAAAGAAGGATTTTTTTCAAAGTTCTACGATAAACCTGTTCTCACGGTGCCAGGGTTTGGACACGCAGTGTTGGGTTCTCTTTGAATGTTTGCTTTGTTTTATATTATCGATTTACGTTATCACTTTATATCATTATCACTTTTGTTGTAAACTTTCCCCTGGGATAGAGGGGTTATTATTTTTGTTCTTTTATGATTAAAAGACTTATTACATAAACTGAAAAGATGTTTTAAATATATATTATTTACTCACTACTGTGTTGACTGAAACAGAATGTCGTATGGAATAAATCTACGGCATAAAAAACAGAGCTTTAAAATCTTCACGTAGTCACTCACGTGACTCCGAAGTAAAATAGTAAGATTAAATGAGAACTTACCCGTTCGAAGTTTGATCTTTATTTTATGAGGAGTTACGATGAGGGATTACGTTCCCTCCACTCCCAGCCCTCATAATATAAATGATCATCTGGTAGTTATAGTCTATGTGAGCCTTACAATCTTACTCTGGCTATTGGTTCCATGTTTTTCATGCCGCTGCTTTGAAGTATGCCGATCATGCGCCAGGCGGGGCTTCTTCACGTAATCCCTCATCGTAACTTAAAGCATACGGCATTGGGGGTTCAGTATTGATGTGGATAGAGAACTGGCTGGCAAACAGGAAGCAAAGAGTAGGAGTAAACAGGTCCTTTTCACAATGGCAGGCAGTGACTAGTGGGGTACCGCAAGGCTCAGTGCTGGGACCCCAGCTATTTACAATATACATTAATGATCTAGATGAGGGAATTGAAGGCAATATCTCCAAGTTTGCGGATGACACTAAGCTGGGGGGCAGTGTTAGCTGTGAGGAGGATGCTAGGAGACTGCAAGGTGACTTGGGTAGGCTGGATGAGTGGGCAAATGTTTGGCAGATGCAGTATAATGTGGATAAATGTGAGGTTATCCACTTTGGAGGCAAAAACAGGAAAGCTGACTATTATCTAAATGGTGGCCGATTAGGAAAAGGGGAGATGCAGCGCGACCTGGGTGTCATGGTACACCAGTCATTGAAAGTAGGCATGCAGGTGCAGCAGGCATTGAAGAAAGTGAATGGTATGTTAGCTTTCATAGCAAAAGGATTTGAGTATAGGAGCAGGGAAGTTCTACTTCAGTTGTATAGGGTCTTGGTGAGACCACACCTGGAATATTCCGTACAATTCTGGTCTCCAAATCTGAGGAAGGACATTATTGCCATAGAGGGAGTGCAGAGAAGGTTCACCAGACTGATTCCTGGGATGTCAGGACTGTCTTATGAAGAAAGACTGGATAGACTCGGTTTATACTCTCTAGAATTTAGGAGATTGAGAGGGGATTTTATAGAAACTTACAAAATTCTTAAGGGGCTGGACAGGCTAGATGCAGGAAGATTGTTCCCGATGTTGGGGAGGTCCAGGACAAGGGGTCACAGCTTAAGGATAAGGGGGAAATCCTTTAGGACCGAGATGAGAAGGACTTTTTTCACACAGAGAGTGATGGGTTTCTGGAACTCTCTGTCACAGAGGGTAGTTGAGGCCAGTTCATTGGCTATATTTAAGAGGGAGTTAGATGTGGCCCTTGTGGCTAAGGGGATCAGAGGGTATGGCGAGAAGGCAGGTACGGCATACTGAGTTGATGATCAGCCATGATCATATTGAATGGCGGTGCAGGCTCGAAGGGCCGAATGGCCTACTCCTGCACCTAATTTCTATGTTTCTCTGTAACTCCTCATAAAATAAAGATCAAACTTCGAACAGGTAAGTTCTCGTTTAATCTTACTATTAAACTGAATTATGTGATTGGACACAATGCCCTTGGAGGCAGCGGCTGATTGGATGGGAGGAGACCGATTTGTTGATTGGACCGGAATTTTAAGGGAAGTTGTTCAGTGATTGGACACAACCCCAAATAATCGGGCACAAAAAAATGACAAATCGGAATTCCGATTTTTGGTTTTCCTATTTAAATCTGATATAAGGTACATAGGGTGGGTATCGATTAATTCTAGAAAACAGATTTAAAAAAATCTAACCCCATTAAATCACTCGGGGTGTTTTATGATGTGTTATACAGTATGAAGTGTACAGCAAAACTTGCACTTCTAGAATGGTCTATCGTGTTGTTTCTTCAACGGACCACGGATTTATTTTAAGAGCAAAACATAAAGTGCTGGGGAACTCAGGTCAGGCTGGATCTATGGAGGGTCTGAGAGGGGTCTCGACCCAAAACCTCACCTATTCCTTCTCACCAGAGATGCTGCCTGACCCCGAGTTACTCCAGCATTTTGTGTCTATTTATGGAGGGAATGGCTGGGCGACGTTTAAGGTCGGGTCCCTTCTTCGGGCATTTAAGGGTTTGGGAAAGATCGAAAATTTCATGTATTTAAATATATAGTTACGAATATAAGTAGTAGTGTGGGAGGAAATTCCTCGAGCCATAATTTCCACATACATACATAGCCTCTTCAAGGTCTACTAATCCACCTGTAGCTTCAGTTGCATGTACAGCTGAAGGAATTTGGCGCTCAGGCAACGCTATGAATTTATAAAATCCGATATGTTTAAATCATTCAAAAGCACAACGTGATAAATACTAAATAAAACTGAAGCAAATAAAGGCAAACAGAATAACTAACCTTGAAGGAGAGAAAACACACATAAACTTTTTTTTTTTAAATTCATATAACATCCCTAAATGACGGGTACAAATTACTAAATAACGTGGGTGGACAAAAATGCTGGAGAAACTCAGCGGGTGAGATGCCGCCTCACCCGCTGAGTTTCTCCAGCATTTTCGTCTACCTTTGATTGTTCCAGCATTTGCAGTTCCTTCTTAAAATAACGTGGGTGATTGACTGTACGTGCACAAAAGATGCCCGTGCTCACGGTCCGGAGCCCTTAATGACAGTAAGTTTTAAGAAATTCTGCGTCAATTTTATTCAAAGGAACGCAGCGTCATTAATACTTGGTCAAAACACAATTATATTGACTAAGGAATGCAGATCGATGTATTGGTGACACATTGTATAACTACGTGTTAACTACTGGCTGTTAACAAGTGCTAACAGTGGCAGTTAACAAATCGTTTTTGTCTCAGTTGAATCAAGTGATAAACGACTCCAATCTTTCTGCAGTACTGATTAAGCCAGAGCTGGAAACTGAACAGTAGGGGAACACCATCCCCCTGCGTACCCCCCCCCCCCCCAACCCCAATTCCATCACTGGTGCAGGTGACAGTATTGAGAGTTAACCGCAGGCCTGCGTTGTTGTCGGTGAGGAATTTCACCAGCCTAGTGTGGGGACCCCTTAGGCATGGGGCCCAATTGGGAGCAATTGGTCCAACTGGCTTAAGGCCGGCCCTCCCTCAATATATTTGGGGTTGCTACAGACTAGAAAGCAAACCAAACTAACAAACTGAATTTTATTACCTCAAGAGCAGGTTAACAGTTCAGAATATTGCAACAGGTCTCTCCTTCATATAAAAGATTTGTGATGGAATACTCTCCACATGCCTAAAAAAAATGCACCTCCAACAGCACTCAAAAATCACAATATCACTTGAGACAGAGTAACCTGTTAACTGGCATCCTGTTCACCACATACCAGCATGTATAGCAGGTTGGCTAATTAGCAGAATTAGCTGTACCGCACCAGGTCAACATAAAGGTCTCACTACCACCGTCTCAAGTATAATTAGGAACCGGCAACTACCAACCTTACCAGGATCACCGATATTCCACAAATTTATTTTGAAAAGTTAGGATCTCAAAACTGCTCTCTATCAAATAACTTGTTTTGCCCAACTGCTAGCAAGTCCAGGCACTTGTTCATGCTTAGAATGCTTAATTTAATGCTGGATTTTCTAGACCCACATCTGCTTAAGTTTGTTAAAAATAAGGTACTCAGGAACCTTCTCCGCTGAAATTCCCCATGAACTTGTCTGGAATAACACCGCAGAGGAAGAATGGGACAGGCAAAGGTATTGAATAAACACATAAGTGCTCAATGGATGTCGGTGTGCACTCTGGCAAATTTTACTTTGTAACTGGTAAAAAAAGTTTATATTTCGTTGGCATTTATTTTTTGGATTACGGCCAAGCAAAGGCTGCGGTGGTCAGTAGAAGTAAAGCAAGTTGTTGCATATTGGTGAATGATAAATTGGGATGCATACTGGCGATTCAGTTTAATGAATAGTTCACAAGTAACCTAGTGACAAAAACAATACCACATATAGAAGATGACAACAAACATTGACATCTGCTCTCCAAAGTGTTACAGTCATCCAGAGTAGTTTAAGTGGTTACATTATTTGTTTAGTATGCCAACCTTGTGGTAGCATAACATGTGTTGTATAAATGACTAATGGTTTATGTGGTAGAATTAAAAGCACGTCAGCAACAATAAAAGTAGAAAATGCTGGCAACAGCAAGTCAGGCAACATTTATGAAAAGAAGTATAATTTCAAGTTTTAGACTTTTTGCTAGAACTGCAGATCATAAGCAGATTACCTTCACCACCCAGTGGCTCAAATGCAATGGCCAGTGAACTGCAGCAGAATAAAAATATCATGGCTGCTGCATCAAGGTAGCTTAGGTCACACCCGTGCAGAACTCTGGCAAAGGTGGATCCATTTTAGCTATGATATAACTCGCAGTTGAAATGTCCACGAAGCAATATATATGAAACCAATGATATTTTACTTCGGAGTCACGTGAGTGACTACGTGAAGACCCCGCCAGCACGCATGCGCGACATATCGTCGTTCGCATGCGGAAGCGACAGTCGGGAGGAGCGGGGCTCCTCCAGCGATGGAACGGTAAGACTCACCAGAGTGGTGAGCGCGGCGAGAGTAACGGCAAGAGCTGCTGCTATAGAGCGCAGCCAGCAGCGTGCCGTTTTTTCTCCGAGCTGCAGGTGCTACCTGCAGCTCCCGAATTCAGCCCGGGAGGACTGCTGGTTCGCCACGGACAGGCGGTAAAACCACCCGTTCGTTTCTCGAGCTGCAGGTGCTACCTGCAGCTCCTGACTTCCGCCCGGGAGGGCGGTTGGTTCGCCACGGACAGGCGGTAAATCCACCGGGACTGGTTCGCCACGGACAGGCGGTAAATCCACCCGGAAGCCGATCGGGACTGTCGACTCAGCTGGGTCCAGTCCCGAGGACACCCCGTTCGCTGCAGCAACGGAGGTCGTCTTACCCGCATGGAGCGGATGGTGGAGCAATTGCTCCAGCGTGACCTGCTTTAGCAGGGGCAGGGTCACAGTGGGCCTCTTCGCAGGCCCACGGCAGGATCCTATTATGGACTGCCTAAATGTCTCACCCTCTTCGGAGGGGAGCATTGGGGGTCAGAACTGGGCTGACCCGAAGAGGGGGAGTTGGCTGAACAAACCAACAGTGTCAGGGGTGCAGTGAAGAGTTCTGGATATGGTAAGTAACATGCAGTTCCTTCTAAAAAGGTTACCTATCCACCCTAAGCTGGCAGCTAGTTTAATTATATGACTACAAACCAGCTTCAGGAGCAGCCATCTATGCTATAGCTGATAAGTACTTTGCTCCTGATAATTGTACTCGCTATTGTTCCCGCGGTAAATACCCTATTTGGGGGATCATGAGCCCTACGATTAGAGGGCAAGGAGTCAAACTTCAGAGGATCCTGAAGCTTTTGACCGCCGGTATTTCGGCAGTGCCAGTACTGCGGTGGGTATAGAGCTACCGGTAGGAAAAGGATGCTCTGGCCTTACTGTGAACACAGTTTGAAAATAACTACAGGAAGAGCAATTCACCCCAAATTGCGGGGTTATGCAAACCAGGTACGCTCAACCACCATATCTGCTGTGCGGAGCTCCCCAAACAGGTGAAAGACCTGGACAAAGAGGCCATAGGGCTGATAAGGTACCCAGTACCTCCAAGCGCACTGCCAACAGCTACAGCACCCCTACACACCCAAAGCTCGAAGGCCGGCCCACCTGCACAACAGCCTTTTTAGGCCATGGCCCAGCCCGACCTTCTTGGAAAATGCGCCACCCCTACAACGCATCAACTCAAACAGAAGAAATAACGGTGGTATTGGACACTACGCCGGCAATACCTTGGAGGTAGGTGGGTCTGCCTCCCCCAGGAACATCATATGTCTAAAATTCATCTTATGGGGGAGACCGGTTGCACTTTTACCTCTGATCCTTACATATTCGGAAGTATTCAGGGCTATAAAATGAATTCATTTACGAACTCCCTGCCCCGGTCCAGCATTCGCCTAGCCGAAAGTTATATTTTCACAAAGAAAGAACGGCGGGCCATGCTGCACTATTAGAGGGGTTATTGAGAGAATCACAGGAGTTCGTATCTAATATATTTACCAAAAATAAAAGATGGCGGATGCCGCATAATCATAGACCTGACCGAACTGAATACTGCTGTTCAGTATGTTCATTTCAAAATGGACACAGTAGCCAGCTTATAGCTATGGGTACTACATGGCATGCATTAACCTCAAGATGCATACTATTCAGTACAAATACACAAGGATCATAGGGAATACCTTAAATTTATCTGGATGGGACAATTATGGCAATATATAGCCTTACCCAATGGGTTATCATCAGCACCCAGGCTGTTCAACAAATTACCAGCTTTGGCCTATTTAAGGAAACAAAATCATACTGTTATGGCCTATCTTGATGATATCCTCATTGTCGGGGATAATTGGAAACGGCTACATTGGCAGTTTCTAGCCATAAAACATCTCTTTCAAAAGCTGGGGTTCATCATACATCCAGATAAATCAAAGTTGGAACTCTCTACTACCATGGATTACTTGGGGTTCACCATTGACTCGGTGCAAATGTCTACCACCTTACCACCGAACAAGGTGGTGGACTTGGTAGAAGCTTGCAGAAGCCTTACTGGCATCAGGGATCCATCCATACGGTAGGTGGCCATGGTATTGGGAAGATAGTGGCTGCTTTCCCGCAGTGCAATTCGGACCACTACATTATCAAAACCTACAAAGAGCTAAAATTATAGCTCTCAAAAGTCATACCATTTCAACAGGCCTATGAAGTTATTAGAAAAGGCAAGAGTTGAATTAAATTGGTGGATGGGAAATGCTCTATTCTGTTCCAAATCCATCACTATCATAAATCCCTCGGTTACATTACAGACTGATGCCAGTGTTAAAGGTGGGGAGCAGCTAATACCACCACTGTTGTGGTGGCAGATGGAATGCACAAGATTTAACCCTGTTGGGAGCACTAGGGATTAATTATCTAGAAATACTGGAAGCATTCGTGGAACCCGGGGGCCTACTGCTTAGATATGCACCAGTTGCATGTATGGTTACAAATTATAATACCACAGTGGTGGCCTATATTAATCTTTTGTGTGGAATAAAATCGATATCATGTGATGAATTGCCTTTTTTACAACTAGCACTGGTGTCTGGATAGAGAGATTTGGATCTCAGCCACTTACCTTTCAGGTAAACTAAATACGGTGGCGAACACCAGGTCACGCAATTCAACGACAACAATGAATGGATGTTGGATCGGGACCGGGGCCAGCAGCGATGGATGTTTCTCGCTGCATTGGGGGGATTGTTTGCTAAGCATTTCCCCCCTTCTGCCTCATCAGTCGGGTCTTACAAAAATTTAATAGACTCCGCAACTGGTATTTCGGGTTCCCGATTGGCCTACCCAACCATGGTCCCCAGCAGTACAAAGATGGCCGCAGAACACTGCTTCCGGATCCTCTAACGGCCGGGCCTGTTGGCACACCCTGTGACGGGTAAGTTATCCGTGCCATGATCGCATTAACCTATTGATGCTGTTTCTGAACAGGCCATTCTGGACTTCGGATACTCCGACAGGACGATCAATGTCATCACTCGTCGTGAGGGAGTCCACCAGGGACAGCACTGACATATGTCAGCAGATGGGAGTGTTTCTTCTTCAGAACAAACACTTCATATGACTCGGCCACCATCACTGGATTGCAGGAGTTCTGGCCACCCTTCTTTCCATGGAGGTTTGAGCTATAATGCCATTAAATTTGCAGGAGTGCCCTACCTACCAACCTGGACCGAGGGGGTGATCACCTGCGTATAGGATCACACCCTCTGGTATCAATCTGATGAGGGGTATTAATATTTTCCCCTAGACCAGATCCACTCATACATTGGACCTAGGCATAAAATTTACTATGCTTCGAGGATGGACACCAATATTGGGGCACTCTCTGGATAACTACATATTATATGGTTATGCTTATGGCACTTGTAACAGCACAACGGGTCCAGTCTTATAGCTAAGGCTGCATCCACGTCAGCGGCTAGGATGATGGGAGTTCCTATGGACCACATCCTTTGCTACAGCGGGTTGGAGAGTGAACGGATTTTCAGCACTTCTTTTGTAACCCGTGGCCGCTCCTGAGACGTTGCGGGGAATATGTTGGGTTTCTGTTACATGATTTACCCAATGTGGGGCATATCATTTTAGGTATGACTAAATACCTTCTTTGTTTTTCAGCCAGTGTCTTGTCTGAATTACGTTCATCCTCTTATCCCAACTTTAGCGGTGTGTGAGCATGGAGCTTCCAGGGCATGAAATCACAGAGCTTTGAAATCTTCACGTAGTCACTCACGTGACTCCGAAGTAAAATAGTAAGATTAAACGAGAACTTACCAGTTTGAAGTTTGATCTTTATTTTATGAGGAGTTACGATGAGGGATTACGTGCCCTCCGCTCCCAACCCTCTATTATAAAGATCACCTGGTATGAAAGTTCTCTTTTTTATCTTACTATATTAGTCATTGTGACTGTTTGTTCTGTGATTTCACACCACTGCTTTGAAGAATGTCGCGCATGCGTGCTGGCGGGGTCTTCACGTAATCCCTCATCGTAACTCCTCATAAAATAAAGATCAAACTTCAAACTGGTAAGTTCTCGTTTAATCTTACTATTCTACACCAGAGGAGGCATGCATTCCTCACAAAACCACTTACTCAGCCTGCTGTTCGCTGACATGAGATTGAAATGTAATTAGCTCTCTTTAAAAGAATGTCACTGGCCTTCATTAGAGTGACTCCAACACAAAAGAAAATGAAGTTGGCCTATCTATACAAAAAATGTTTATGGCCCTGGCGAACATAATAGATCTTATCCTGCCCTGAACTTATAGCAGCAGAATGTAGAATATTTAATTTAAAACATTCGTATGAAGAGCAGATTTTTCACACATAATTTCTCACTATGTCTTTACTGCAGATTTGAAACTTTGGACAATAAAAACTGACCCTTAGGATTTCTAGAGTACAGTTGTGATTGTTTCAACAATATTTCAAAGGCCAGCATGGAACAAAGGAAGGTTGGAAGAGTATTTCCTCTGCTTTGGCTGTAAACGGTGAACTGATGTACCTATTGACAGATTTAGAACTAGCTCTCAATTTTTGATCCCAACTCCAACAGTGCATCTGTAGAAGTTCGGAAGAGTTGTTGGAAACGTGCTGAAGTAGAGGCATCAGTGTGCGTTTTAGGCAAAAACTTCAATATATTTGGTCCACAGTTCGTTTGTAATAATTATGCCCAAGACCATGAAGCTTGCAACCATTTCTTCTTCAGCACCATCGATGCTGATCGGGGCCGAATACATCCCACCCCAGGCTGATGCTAAGCCTGCACTTGAGGAACTACACACCATCACCAATAGCCTTGAAACAAAGTACCCTGAAGCCTAGTGCATAATAGCGTTCAATCAGGCCAACCTCAAGAGTCTGCTGCCAAAACAGTATCTGCACATTTTCCGCCAAACCAGAGGACCAAACACCTTTGACCACTGCTAAACAACCATCAAAAACACATACCGTTCCATTCCCAGACCACACTTTGGTATATCTGATCACCTGGCTGAGCCTCAACTCCCTGCTTACAAGCAGAAATTAAAGCAGAAGGATCCGGTACAGACAGTAGTGCAATGCTGGTCTGAAGAAACATATGAGATCCCTCGTAATAGCTTGAAGCAGTGAACTGGGCAATATTCAAGGACTCCATGGCTAATATAGATGAACACGTCACTGCTGTCACAGACTTCATCAGTAAGTGTGTAGAGGATTGTGTACCAAAGAATGTATTCCCCAATCGGAAACCATGAATAAGATCCACTCCCAGGTTAAGTCTAAGTCTGCGGCATTCAAGTCAAACAATCCTGAGTAGTACAAAAAAAATCTATGACCTTTGCAGAGCCATTAAGGATGCCAAGAGGAAATTACAGACCAAACTGGTGTCCCAAGGCAATGTCACAGATAGCCATAGATTATGGCAACACTACATGCTATTTCAGGTTACAAAGTGAAGGCAAGCAATATCGTTAGAAACAATGGGTCCCTCCCTAATGAATTATATGCCCAGTTTGAACAGAAGGACAGTGGAAGAGCATCACCCACCCCACCAGTGTTAGACCAGCCTGTACCAAAGGTTACTGTGGTAGATGTTAGATTTGCCTTCCAGAGTGCGGATCCGTGGTAAGCAACTGGTCTGGATGGAATCTCTGGCCGTGTCCTCAAGATCTGTGCAGATCGGCTGGCAGATGACTCGCATATATTTTTAGCCTCTCACGCCACCATCCTGAGGTCCTCAGCTGCTTCAAGAAGACCACTATCATCCTGGTACCAAAATTAAGTAAGGTAGTTTGCCTTAATGACTACTGTTCAGTGGCTCTGGCATCCACCATCATGAGGTCCTTCAAGAGACTGGTGATGGCACATGTTAAATACAGCCTCCCAGCCAACCTTGATCCATTGCAGTTTACTTACCATCGCAACATGTCCACAGCAGAAGCCATTTCCTTAGCCCTAAACTCATCATTGGCTCCTAAGCAACAAGGGCACCCTATTTATTGACTATAGGTCTGTCTTCAACACCATAATCTCATCCAAACACATATCTAAGTTACAACGAATCAGCACCCTCCTCTGCCACTGGATCCTTGACTATCTGACCCACAGACCACAATCAATGAGGGAGGATGACAATGCCTCCTTCGTAATACGAGGGGGGACCTCAGTAATTTACTGAATAACGAAAGGCCTAGATAGAGTGGAATAAAAGGATATACCTTTAGAAAGGAGATGAGGAGGAGTTCTTTACCCAGAGGGTGGTGAATCTGTGGAATTCATTGCCACAGATGGGTGTGAAGGCCATGTCTTTAGGTATTTTAAAGTGAAAATTGATAGGTTCTTGAATAGGTTAAGGGTGTCAAATGTTACAGGGAGAAGGCAGGAGAATATAGTTGAGAGGGAAAGATAGATCATCCATGATGAATGGTGAAGTGGACTCAATGAGTTAAATGGCCTAATTCTGCTCCTATGTCTTACGGTCTTAGAAACCTATGAAAAATAATTCTCAACACAGGTGTCCGTAATGATGTATGCTCTTTCTCCTACAATACTCCCCGTAGACTCATGACCATGCAGTCAAATTCAGCTCCAACTCCATCTACGAATTTGTAGGTGACACCACTGTGGTGGGCAGACAACAAACAATGAGGAGATGGATTTCGGGAAGGAGATTGAGAACTTTGTAACATGGTGTCTGGACCACAACCTCTCCCTAAATTTCAGCAAGATCAAGGTGCTAGTTGTCAACTTCAAGTAGTATGATTAAGTACATGCTCCAATCAGCATCAATGGTATCAAAGTGGAAATGGTTAAGAGCTTCCAGTGTCTTGGCGTTAATATTACCAACGATCTGTCATGGACCAACCATGATTGATGCAACAGCCAAGGAGGCACACCAATGCCTCCAATTCCTGAGGAAATTGAGCAAGTCTCCAATGGCTCATAATACTTGGACAGAGGCATAATAGAAAGCATAATGTCAGGTTGCATCACAGCTTGGCAACAGCTCTGCCCAAGACTTCAAGAAATTGCAGAGAGTTCTAGGTGTAGCACAGTCCATCACACAGACCAGACTTCCCATCATTGACTCCATCTATCTACACTTCACACTGTCTCAGAAAAGCAGTGAACATAATGAAAGACTTGTCCCAAATCCTGGTCATTCCTTCTTCTCCCTGCTACCACCCAGTAGCAGGCACAGAAGATTGAAAGCGCTACCAAACTCAGGAACAGCTTCTACCCCTCCGTTATAAGGCTGCGGAACAGTCCTTCCTTAAACTAGTGTACTATCCATTTCAACGATGCCACATTGTGGACATTGTGCTGATGCTGCACAAAAATCAAGACATCACGCCAAAAGATATCAATAAGCAGGACTGACTGCAACAAAATGTAACAGTGAACAATGTGCGGGCAGTTAATAAATGTGTCCTAATGACGGTAAAGATTGCGCTGTTTAGCGCAGGATTCTATTCTGTTCAGTTCTCCACTACCCTGTCTACCTACCATGCCACTTTCAGGGAACTATAGATCTGTACTCCCAGGTGCTTCTACTCCATAACATTCCACAGGACACTTCAGTTCATTGTTAAGGTCCAGCCCTGGGTTGACATCCCAAAATAGAACATCCCACATTTTTCCGAATTAAACTCCATTTACCATTCCTCCGCCCACTTGTCCAGTTATTCAATATCCCACTTTAATTACATCTTCATTGTCTATGATACCATCTATTTCAGTGTCATCTGGAAAATAAGACCTTGTCTTGTTTTGCCTTCTATGTCTGCTCTGCACCCTCGCTGAAGCCTATCGAGCCAAAGCCTCAACATTTATCCTCAACGCGCAGTCTCTCCCAAAACGGCTCACTAATGCCCGTCTTCTTTTTATATACCAGGTGGAGCAGTCATTCCCAGACATTAACAGCTGATGTTTCAATCTCCCGCGCTGCATTTCCTCCGACTTGTTCACTCGCTCCAGAAACTTCGTGCTAATGGCGTTTTTAAAAATCTTCCGCATTGTTCCTCATCTCAGCGTGTCAATCAATTGAAACTGACCTGGCCTCACACGGTACACATAAGGCTGGAGAAACTCAGCGGGTGCAGCAGCATCTAAGGAGCGCAGGAGATAGACGACGTTTCGGGTCGAGACCCTTCTGTGTCCGCAATAACCAACCCGACCTCCCGGTGGCTCAGCACTTCAACTCCCCCTTCCATTCCGTATCCCACCTCTCGGTCCTGGGCCTCCTCCACGGCCAGAGTGGGCAACGCCGCAAGTTGGAGGAACAGTACCTCATATTCCGCTTGGGGAGTCTGCATCCTCTAAAGTTGCAATATGCGTTTTAACTTTCCTATGCTGCTTATCTTAACTACTAATTCGCCAGTGGAACTAAGTAATAAACGATACTTGTGTCCAATGTACAAGAAATAACACAAGAAAGTCACAAAGTATTCATCGTCCCACACATTTTTCTTTCTACACAGTTCACTTTCTACTTTCCTTGAACTGTGCCAAATTTACATCTTGTTATATTTGATACATCCCTAAAGCAAAAATCCTAAGCTCCTGGCAAACAACTCTATTCCTTAAAAAGCTGGCTCGTCGTTTAGGTTAAATTAACAACCCTCGTCGATTGATAATTCCAGAAAAACTAAATAGTGGTTTCAATGAAAGTGAAGAATGGCAGACTTCCAATTTGCAACGTTAATGTGCACGGTCACTTCAATAATAACACTTGACCACAACGAATTCCTGAGCAGTCAATTAGTAAAATAGCTTGATTTTTTAATTCAATCAGGCCAAAACCCTCCCCCCCCCCACCCCCACCCCCCCCCCACCCCCATAAACCGATCCTGAAAGTTGCAGCGGTGACGATGTGCAGTGGATTTCATTGACCTGAGCCCAATAGATCCATGAAACTACAGATGCCGACCGTCTTCGACAGAGTTGTTCTGGTTCTGAAGTTAATTAACTTAGAATGGAACAGAATACCAGTACAAAATAGAAGTTTTTTAAATAATAAAAAAAATCAATTTAGACGCTTATTATGCAATCTCATGCAGTGTCGACATAAATAACGTCTCCAAACTAGTGTCAAAGAAAATGTAAATAAATATAATTCGTAATATAATATTCTGTCAATCGGGACATTGCTGTATTTTTAATTAGAGAATCAGTATGGTAAGCAAATGTTACAACATTAATCTTGCCAACTGGCATTCATATTTGGAGGGGGACAAAGAGTTGCACTAGTAAACACATAAAAGCGCGTGGACACCTTAAAATAAAAATATTTAACCAGTTTGGGTAGTTGGCACTTCAAAAAATGTTGAAGTCTGGACCACTATAATACTCGCTACTGTTGCCGCGATTTGTCGACTCTCCCAATACAGAACAAAGTAACTGCAAACAATAAAATTCACTCCTATTATACCCCCCCCCCCCCCCCCCATAACAACACGGTGTGTGATACAGAGAGGGTTATCTGTGGTCACACGTTGTTTGCCATTAATTATTTGCAAACATAAAGATAGACAAAAAATCCTGGAGTAACTCAGCGGGACAGGCAGCATCTCTGGCGAGAAGGAATGGGTGACGTTTCGGGTTGGGACCCTTCTTCAGACTGAGTCAGGGGAGAGGAAGACTAGAGATATGGAGAGGTAAGGTGTGAAAACGACATATCAAAGTAAATAATGCTTAAGGAAATGTAGAATGGTTCATAGTTGGCTGAGGGGAAGTTGACAACGAGGCACACAATCAGTAAAATTAATCAGGAGGGCAGTAAAACTAGTCGGAGAAGTAAGATGGGGAGGGACAGAGATAGAGGGAAAGCAAGGGTTACTTGAAGTGAGAAATCAATATTCGTACCATTGGGTTGTAAACTGCCCAAGCGAAATATGAGGTGCTGTTCAGCCAATTTACATTGGGCCTCACTCTGACAGTGGAGGTGGTCCAGGACGGAAAGATCAGTGCGGGAAGGGGAAGGGGAGTTAAAGTGTTTAGCAACTGGGAGATCGCGCGGGTCCAGGCAGACTGAGCGGAGGTGTTCAGAGAAACGATCGCCGAGCCTGCAGTTGGTCTCGCCTCGGGGTCCTTGGACGGAGTCAAGACTATTTACAAACAGGGGGTGAATGCAGTACCTAGTTGCCATCAGCCAGGGGTACCGGAGGACATCGCCCAGTACACGAGCACTATGCACGATGTTGAATCTGGGCGCAGTCTGAGTCACCTGCGGGAGGCAATCATTGACCTGGCCGGCCGCCTCCACTCGTTCCTGTTTGGTGCCATTTTACAGCTGGGCACCTTGTGCGGAAGGGCAGCGCGAGGGATGGGAAAGAGTTGAGGGGTAGGGGCGAGGAAAAGGCGAGGTGGAGTGGATGGCTAAGTGGCGTGGTGGGTGAGGAAGGAGCGAGGTGGGTGGGGAAGAGGTAGGACGGTGGGGGAGAGGCAGTGGGATGGGTGGGGAACAGGTGAAGGAGGGGGTGGGTGGGGGAGAGTCAAGGGAGTGTGTGGGGAAGAGGCATGGGGGTAAATGGGGGGTTGAAGAGGAACTGGCACGTGGGGATTGGGCCGAATGGCCTAATACTACTCCTATAACGTACTTTTAAGGCGCAGAATTACAGATTCTTGATTAGTACGGGTGTCAGGGGTTATGGGGAGAAGGCAGGAGAATGGGGTTGAGAGGGAAAGATAGATTCGCCATGATTGAATGGTGGAGACCTGATGGGCCGAATGGCCTAATTCTGCTCCTATAACTAATGGAAGAGGGGAGAGTGGTGGGTCGGGAAAAGGCGAGACAGAGAGCCCACACTGGATAATCTCCAAACGGGGGGGGGGGGGGGGTGGGGATGGGGGGGTACTGGGCACAGAACCTTGGGGTGGCGCGATGTGTGCTTAAGTGTGTCCTGGGAAAGGAGAGAGTGGAGAGCAGTGGAAAGGAACGAAGACCAGGCATGAGAGGACTGGAATCTGCGGTCAGGTGGAACTGTTGGTTAGGAAAGAACTGCAGATGCTGGTTTAAATCGAAGGTAGACACAAAATGCTGGAGTAACTCAGCGGTACGGGCAGCATCTCTGGAGAGAAGGAATGGGTGACGTTTCGGGTCGAGTCTGAAGGGTCTCAACCCGAAACGTCACCCATTCCTTCTCTCCAGAGATGCTGCCTGTCCCGCTGAGTTACTGCAGCATTTTGTGTCTACCCGGTGAAACGATTGTTGATTAAGGGTGAGGAACCTGGGATGAGATTGGACACCGAATGCTGGAGTAAGTCAGCGTGACAGGCAGCATTTCTGGACAGAATGCGTGACGTTTCGGGGTCGAGATCACTCTTCAGACTGAGAGTCGGGGGAGAGGGAAACTAGAGATATGGAAGGTACATAGAACATGTAAGGTGTGAAAAGAACAGATCGAAGCAGACAAGAAAATGTAGAATGGTTCATTATTGGATGTGGGGAAGCTGACAACGAGGCATACATACTAACAGTAAAATTAATCAGGACATTGAAACCAGTCGGAGAACTAGGGTGGGTGAGGGATGGAGAGAGAGGGAAAGCACGGGTTACTTGAAGTTAGATAATTCAATATTCATACCGCTGCGTCGTTGGCCGGGTTTGGGAAGCTCAAGGTAGGGTTTTGTGGGGGAAAAGGGCAGGGGCCGGGGTTGTGAGGGAAGAGGGCCAGGGATTGGAGGGGGAGGGTGGGGTAAGGGGGCCGGGGATGGGAGGGGGTGGAGTTCCAGGGTTGGGAGGAGAGAACAGGGGTCGGGGTATTGGGTCGGCAGTGCGGGGATGTCTAGACCAGGATCCGGGGGAGGGGAGGGGGGGGGAGAGGGAAGGGGTCGGGGGCCGAGATGGGTGAGGGGGAAGGGGCCAGGGATGGAGGTGGGGGTTGAGGGAAGGGGCCTGGGACCGAAGTGGGATGAGGAGAGGGGGAAGAGGAGAGGGGGAGGAGGTGAGGAGAGGAGGAAGACCGAAGAGGAGAGGGGGGTGAGGAGAGGGGGTGAGGAAAGGGGGGTGAGGAGAGGGGGGTGAGGAGAGGGGGGAGAGGTGAGGAGATGGGGATGAGGAGGTGGGGGATGAGGAGAGGGGGGGTGAGGAGGGGGGGTGAGAGGAGGGGGGTGAATGGAGGGGGATGAGGGGAGGGGTTGAGGAGGGGGGGTGAGGGGAGGGGGTTGAGGAGAGGGGGATGAGGGGAGGGGGTTGAGGGGGGGGAGGGAAGGGGCCGGGGGCCGAGATGGGTGAGGGGGAAGGGGCCAGGGATGGAGGTGGGGGTTGAGGGAAGGGGCCTGGGACCGAAGTGGGATGAGGAGAGGGGGAAGAGGAGAGGGGGAGGAGGTGAGGAGAGGAGGATGAGGAGGTGGGGGATGAGGAGAGGGGGGGTGAGGAGGGGGGGTGAGTGGGGGGTGAGAGGAGGGGGGTGAGAGGAGGGGGGTGAGGGGAGGGGGGTGAGGGGAGGGGGGGGTGAGGGGAGGGGGTTGAGGAGGGGGGGGTGAGGGGAGGGGGTTGAGGAGAGGGGGATGAGGGGAGGGGGTTGAGGAGGGGGGGTGAGGGGAGGGGGTTGAGGGGAGGGGCTGAGGGGAGGGGGGTGAGGGGAGGAGGTTGAGGAGGGGGGGTGAGGGGAGGGGGTTGAGGGGAGGGGCTGAGCGGAGGGGGTTGAGGGGAGGGGCTGAGGGGAGAGGGTGAGAGGAGGGGGTGAGGGGAGGGGGGTGAGGGGAGGGGGTTGAGGAGGGGGGTGAGGGGAGGTGGTGAGGGGAGGGGCTGAGGGAAGGGAGGTGGGTGAGGGGAGGGGGTTGAGGAGGGGGGGTGAGGGGAGGGGGTGAGGGGAGGGGGTTGAGGAGGGGGATGAGGGGAGGGGGTTGAGGAGGGGGATGAGGGGAGCGGGTTGAGGGGAGCGGCTGAGGGGAGGGGGGTGAGGGGAGGGGGTTGAGGAGGGGGGGTGAGGGGAGGGGGTTGAGGAGGGGGGATGAGGGGAGGGGGTTGAGGAGGGGGATGAGGGGAGCGGGTTGAGGGGAGCGGCTGAGGGGAGGGGGGTGAGGGGAGGGGGTTGAGGAGGGGGGGTGAGGGGAGGGGGTTGAGGAGGGGGGGTGAGGGGAGCGGGTTGAGGGGAGCGGCTGAGGGGAGGGGGGTGAGGGGAGGGGGTTGAGGAGGGGGGGTGAGGGGATGGGGTTGAGGAGAGGGGGTGAGGGGAGGGGGTGAGGGGAGGGGTGTGAGGGGAGGGGGTTGAGGAGGGGGGGTGAGGGGATGGGGTTGAGGAGAGGGGGGTGAGGGGAGGGGGTGAGGGGAGGGGGGTGAGAGGAGGGGGTTGAGGGGGGGAGGGAAGGGGAGGGGGTTGAGGAGGGGGGGTGAGGGGAGGGGGTGAGGGGAGGGGAGGGTGTGAGGGGAGGGGGTTGAGGAGAGGGGGTGAGGGGAGGGGGTTGAGGAGGGGGATGAGGGGAGCGGGTTGAGGGGAGCGGCTGAGGGGAGGGGGGTGAGGGGAGGGGGTTGAGGAGGGGGGGTGAGAGGAGGGGGTTGAGGAGGGGGGATGAGGGGAGCGGGTTGAGGGGAGCGGCTGAGGGGAGGGGGGTGAGGGGAGGGGGTTGAGGAGGGGGGTGAGGGGAGGGGGTTGAGGAGGGGGATGAGGGGAGCGGGTTGAGGGGAGCGGCTGAGGGGAGGGGGGTGAGGGGAGGGGGTTGAGGAGGGGGGTGAGGGGAGGGGGTTGAGGAGGGGGGATGAGGGGAGGGGGTTGAGGAGGGGGGGTGAGGGGAGCAGGTTGAGGGGAGCGGCTGAGGGGAGGGGGGTGAGGGGAGGGGGTTGAGGAGTGGGGGTGAGAGGAGGGGGTTGAGGAGAGGGGGGTGAGGGGATGGGGTTGAGGAAAGGGGGTTGAGGAGAGGGGAGTGAGGGGAGGGGGTGAGGGGAGGGGGTGAGGGGAGGGGGGTGAGAGGAGGGGGTTGAGGAGAGGGGGGTGAGGGGAGGGGGTTGAGGAGAGGGGGGTGAGGGGAGGGGGTGAGGGGAGGGGGGTGAGGGGAGGGGGTGAGGGGAGGGGGTGAGGGGAGGGGGTTGAGGAGAGGGGGGTGAGGGGAGGGGGTTGAGGAGTGGGGGGTGAGGAGAGGGAGGGGAGCGGGTTGAGGAGGGGGTTGAGGAGGGGGTGAGGGGAGGGAGAGGGAAGGGGCGGGGGGGGGGGTAGTTGGGACTATCTGACGCCCCCGCGCTCGTGGAATGACCAACGGACGCAGCGCGTGAGCGTGGAGGTGGCACGTGACGTCCTCCCCCCCTCCCGCCCACGTGCGCACGCGCTGCCGGCTACCACGTGTCACTCCAGCCTCGAACTGCGCGAGGCGTTGAGTCTGCTGCGACATTTTCAACTTTATCGCATCTCTCGCTGCTACAAGTCACCCAAAAAGTGATGGAAAGTGAAGTTATCTTACATCATTGATATAAATTAGAAAAAGCTTTGTGAGGTAGTTGCGCAGCTGGTGGAGCCGCTGCGTCACAGCGCCAGGGGTCCGATCCTGACCTCCGGTGCTGTGTGTGTGTGTGTAATGCCCCCTGTCCCACTTAGGAAACCTGAACGGAAACCTCTGGAGACTTCCGTGTTTCCGTGCGGTTCCTGGAGGTTTTTTGTCAGTTTCGACTATTAGGGAGACTGACAAAAACCTCCGGGAACTGCACGGAAACCTTGGGTGGGGCGCAAAGTCTCCAGAGGTTTCTGTTCAGGTTTTCTAAGTGGGACAGGGGCATAAAAGTCTGCAGGTTCTCCGAGGCACCGCGTGGGTTTGTACCGGTTTCCTTCCACATCCCCAAAACGTGCGGGGTTGTCAGTTTTATTGGCCTCTGAATTGCGTCTAGTGTGCAGGGAGTGGATGCGAAAGTGGGATAAGATAGAACTCATGTAATAGATGATCGGTGTGGGCCGAAGGGCCTGTTTCTATGCTGCACCTTTGAATCAATCAAAAATTGTGAGAAGCCGATAACTATTAATATATTTCAACTCTTTCTCAAGTGGGCCGCGGTGCTCCATCATCGAAGTGTGGTTAGGGTTGTGTAGGTTGCATCAAGAACCTAATCGATGTAGGAAAGTAGCTGTGTCTGGTGGTGTGGGATTTCAGTCTTATTAAATCTCCCGGCTGATGAGAGCAGCGAGAAGAGGGCATGGCCCAGATGATGGGAATCATTGATGATAGATGCCGCTTTCTTCAGGCAGCGGAGGGCAAGTCTGTGCCTGTGATGGATCAGGCTGAGCTTGTCACCCTCTACAGCCTCTTGCATTTCTGTGCATTTGAATTGTCATACCCGGTTATGACGCAACCAGTTAGGATACTTTCTACTGTATATTTGTAAAAGCTTGTTAGAGTATTCGGAGACAGCAAGATCACTGTAAATCTTTATGAAAGTAAAGGTGCTGGCACGCTTTCTTTATGTCTGTATCTATGTGTTGGCCCAGGACAGGTCATCTGAGATGTTAATGCTCAGGAATTAGGTGCTGATTACTCTCCATCGCCAACCACCTCTAGTGAAGGAACTGCAGACTCTTCCACAGGACGTGTCCAATGGAACCTGCTCCAGTTTAAATGTCCACGATCAAGAAATTCACAGGAGTCAATGGGAACATTGTTAAAACATTTTCTCTGTCCAATTGATAATTACTTCCAGTGAGAGAGGTTAGAGTAGAGTGTCTGCGTGGTAAGTATGATGCTGAACATGGGAACGAAATGGGATTGCAATTGGGACCGCGTAACTGGATTTGTTAGCCGGTGAGCAGACATTGAGTGTGTAGGAAGGAACTGCAGATGCTGGTTTAAACCGAAGAGAGACACAAAGAGCTGGAGTAACTAAGCGGGACAGGCAGCATCTCTGGAGAGAAGGAATGAATCAAGCAGACATTGATGTTGGTTCTCTTATACTTTCAGTGGATTTGGGGTTTTTTGTTTATAAAAAAGTACAGCATTGGGACAACTCTACCTCCCTTACATCTCTAATGTACCGATAACAATTATATGGTTGGTTCATTGTCAGGCTGTTATATTAACTTTCCCCTTGAACATGTAAAATCGTTTAAATATTCAAGTACGAATTTATACATAAAAAGGAACCACAGATAATGAAGTCAGTATTTTACTTAAACTGTAACTGGAGCCTTTTGTTATCTGCTCAATCTGATTCTAACTATTCTGGGGAAGGAATGGCTTTGTCATTGTGCAGCTTTCAAGTGTAATTTAATTAATGAAATGAATTAAAGTGTGTTTGAACAATGCGTCGTTCACCTTGGTTTCAAAATGTTCAGATTGATCACACCTTCCCCTCTCCTTGCTAAGACGGTCTTACTTAAACATACACATTTACATTTTACTGTATATTTTCATGATTTCGCTTTTTTTTTGCTAAAACAGGAATAGTGCCAAGCTAGCAATGCGGTTCCGGCTATCATGGTGCTGCGGTCCGAGGTATTCCTCCGGCTGCTGTCGGTCACCGGACCACGAGAGGCAGCAATCTTCAGTCCCGGCTTTGTCTCAACGTCAAGTCTGGTCAGGTTACATTAGACCAGGCGAGGCGCAGACGCTGCTGTGAGTGCAGCATGCTTCTTCTTAATGACAAATTAAATTAAATGATCCGTTAGTTTCTCTTCTGCAACTGTAGTCTTCTTAAATATCTGACAGAATAGCTATTTGTCGAGAATGTAAAATTAGTAACTCCGCGAAAGAGGGTACGCAGAGACACCGACAAGGCGCCTGGATTACTGTGAAAAGAGTATTTGTTCCCTGGGCGTACCATTGATTTGAATGAGCTTTTCGTCAAAGATTCTAAACTGACGTTCCTCGTTCGTTCAGAATTCAATGTTCACCTTTCCAGAACTATTATCTGCGACAAAGATGTTCATAAGTGGTGCTGTTAATGCCTTCACATTTTGCTGCATTACGTGTTAAATATTGAATGTAAAAGCTTCAGTGCCCAAAAAACTCAATATTGCATGCAATTGGTCCCAATGCTATACACGCTTCGAAATGGATTACATGAACAATTTTATTTCAATTACGTTTCCAATATTATCAGGTTTCCAGCATTTAGCGTCCTTTCCCGTGTCTCTCTATCTGAGCACCGGTGCTTAGTTTAAACAAGGCATCAACTGCAGCACATCGCAACATCCATCCCAATGCTGTTTGATCTGCGTTGTGGCTGATCCTATATATAAACCTTCGGTCTGATAGGCAACACATCCCTCAATGCCACCATCATCCCGCCTTTAACTTCGGTCTTCGCGAGACTGGTAGGGAAATAATGAATTACTGAAAACTAAGAAAGGCTTGTGGGGAGCTTGTTTTAAAGAATGAGTGCACCACTGTAGGTGAAAAAATGAACTGTCAGAGACCTGCATTTTTAACATGTAGCTGCCTTATATAGTTATATCGACCTGCGATCATGACCCCTTTCGACGGAGTAGAAAGTATAATATTTATACTGACTGCTTTTAGAACAGTCATGCAGAATGCACAATAAAACATTCTACCGCAAAACCATCATGATGATACAGCTGGAAATTTCGGATTATACTTTCAATATTCTAACGCAACCCTTCTGTGGACTTCAAACAACTTATAACATCGTTCCTTTCACTCCATATACGAACATGAGCAAATACTCAATCAGAGTTGAGTGACTGCAAATAAAAATATTGTATTTCGCTAGCACGCCTTACGATTCAGGACGTCCCGCCGCGATAATGCGCGAAGTGTAGTTGCAGGAAAACAAACTGACTAAGTTAGTAATGTAATGTTATGTATTTGCGTCTCGTGGTTGAAGTCAGCGAAACGAGCCAGAAGTCTCAATTGCCTTCGTATGGGATTTTTTCATCGACAATTATCACTTCACCAAATAAGCTAATTTCGCTGAGTTAAGGTTCAGTAACTCAAGCTGTTCTTGCGAAGTCTTGACGACTTAATCCAAAAATACTTACCATAGGTAAATGGTTCTCGGATTCAAAATTGCAAATCTAATAAATCTAACTTAATATTTGCAACCACTTCGGTAGCATTATTGATATCAAGAATGTTCAACAACAAACACAAGGCAAACCCGGACTCATCCAATGGTACATAAAGAAAATGTGTATTTCAAACTACATAGATCATTTGTCTTTACTTTAAAGTTCTCCGATTTTAAATTACGCATATGATTCGAAGTTCCCAGACATAGGGGATGGGATAGAAAGCACACATGGTTAGATGTACTGTACTCACGTTCCACTTCACGTCCTCATCGCTGTTCTAAACTGGATGGAATCAGAAGACGATCCTGATATGAACACGGTAGCTTGTCCAGGATGTATGTCAGTCCCTGGACGCTATACCGTGGCCATTGCATTGAGGCACTTATACATTCAGCATGTAGTCCCTTACACTGTACTGCAAACGCCTCAGGGAATTATTTTTCATTGAACTGGTCACAGAGAATTCCTATTGGTGCTTGGTACTTGCCCATCTAGCCTGTCTCTGGTTGGATGAATGGAAAATTGTATATACTTTTTTATAGGTTTCCAAAAAGTGCACTGCGTACTGAAGCTTTGGACAAGACATGATGAGCAACATACCACGGAGACGGCGTGGCTTTCATTCAGTGTTTAGTAAATTCTCGGGCAGACTAGCAAACTCCCAAAATTCTGTCTCTGCGGAACTCTACTTCCCACAAATTCCCTTTCACTCTCCTGAACATTGAGCCACAACTGTTGGAGATTGGTTGTGTTCAGGTTTTTGTGTAACGATTACTTTCCAGAAGAAAATAAAGTTACATCTTAATGTATTTGCTTTAGTTTCAACAAGGACTGCGCGATTCTGAGTAGCCAGCGCCCCCACCCGTCGAAAGAAATCAGCTCAAATAAAACATGTACTGGGAATCGTCGATCATTCCTCCACAAAGAAAGGTTAAAACTGGAGCCATGATCCATCTTCTGGGTCAATCGAAACATTAACCCTTTCTCCTCTCCCTATGCGAAAATGATCGATACGCCGGCATTTTAATATAAACACAAAGATCTGCCAAATAACAAAAAATGCAAATTATTTTGGAAATCTTTGCATACTAGCAGTCGAGCGACCCCAGTATATTCTATTGGCAGTGAGCTGAAGCTGAGGAATTGTCTCCTGCTTGCGATTTCCTTCAATCTCAAATTCTGGAATGTAGAGAAAGGGAAGTTTGGTTCGCTCTCCTTTACCGGACTAATATTTCTAACGGGAAGATGTCGTAGAGAAAACTGGTGGGGGAAAAAACACGTTTTAGGAAGGATGGTTATTATTTAGATGGAATAAATTGATACATTTCAATTTGTGCATTTGCAAGTTGATTCCATTTGGCGTTGTCAGAATGCAAGGAATTAGAACTTTAACTTTAACATTTGTAACAAACCTCCAAAATTTCCCAGGATAGTGAATAAAATTTACTTTAATACACGAAATACCGCCTAGTGACCACATAAACAAATCGCATATGCCAATGTGATATTCCGGTTTCTAACGCATTTTACAATATCACCTTTTCATATTAGTAGCCATGTTTATCTTAAGGGTCTACTGCATTTGTAATGTCACTTTTGTATTGACCTAACAGAGTTCCAAATATAAAATGCAACAGTTCTTACATCTCAGTGTGTATTTAAAACTCCTTCATTGTCCATTGTTATCTTGAGTGTCCAACAGCAATCTAACATCCGGACGAACCAAGTGCAGTTTTGCCTAGAGAAAGTAACAAAGGGAGTGTACGGGCACAGAGAGTATGACCAGCGAGTAAAGAAAAGAAAACCAAGAGATCTCTCGGCGATATAAATGGTAACCAGGTAGTAAACTAAAAGGCGAGGCCAAGCATAGATTGAAAAGGCAACGTTTCCAAAGGTGAAGGGAACGTGGATAGAATACTAAATAAATAATGACCAGGGAGCTCAGAATCAAAATAATCAGCAAAGAAAATTGGTGGACGTGAATAAAACTTTATTGTGGGCATATCATTTGAAACGAACTGCCTCAATGTTTGAAGATTGCAAGATTCAATTGTGTTTTTCAGGAGGGGATAGATAGTTGAAGACCCAAAGGAATTATAGCGGAGACTATTCGGCCCATCGGGTCTATGCCGGTTCACAAAGCAACGCCATTTCTCGCACTGCTTTTTCACTGCGACCTATTCTCTCCGCATTCCCATAAAATTCCACGCTTCCCCCTCCCAAAACAATCTGTTACCAATCCACGATGGATAATTAATCTACCTCACATTTTGGGGATGTGTGGGAGGGACCCTTATGCGCTAACTCCACACGGACAGCACCGGAGTTGTTGGGGGCCGTGAGGCAACAGATAGATATTATGCGGCTGTACGGAGCTATGTATGGAACCGACCATGTTATTTATCTATAGCTGAATGGAGACTTCGGGAAAAAACCTTCTGTCGCAACGCAACCCTCCCCCACCCCATCCACCTCTCTTCTTTTCAGTCATCCGCCACCTCCCCCCCCCCTCAATTCCCCCTGGCCTCGCATATAGATCCTTTCCTTTCTCCCCCTCCTCCATCTGCTCAACGTCCCCTCGCTATTTCCCCTTCTCCTCCCTTTTATATCCTTCAGAAATAACTTCACTTCCTTATCTTATTCCAGATCTCCAGCCTTGGTCAATCTCTCTACCCATCTATCCATCAGGGAGAATGGTGTCTACTCTGCCATACAATCGTGGCTGGTCTATCTTTCACTCTCAATCCAATTCTCCTATCTTCTCCCCATAACCCCTGATACCATCACCAATCCAGAATTTGTCAATCTCCACCTTAAAATTACCCAATGACTCAGCCTCCACAGCTGCCTGTGGCAATGATTTCCACAGATTCATCTCCCTTTGACTAAAGAAATTCCTACTCATTTTACAAAAATCTTACTGAAGTCAGGCTAACCGGCCTCTTTTGCATCACTCCCTTCTTGAACAGCAGAGTAAAATTTGCAATTTTCCAGTTCTCTGGAATCACTCCTGCCAATAGTGATTATTAAAAAAAATCACCACCAATTCCTTCATAATCTCTATCATATTATGGTCACTACCTCCTTTACCTTAAGCTCCCTAATCAAATCCAGTTTGTTATACAATATTAAATCCAGAACTACCTTTTCCCAAGTAAGCTCGACTACAAGCTGGTCTAAGAAGCCATCTCAAATTCATTGTCTTGGAACCCAACACAATCTGTCTCCCTGCAAATTGAAATCCCCCATGACCACTGTAATATTGCCATTCTTACATGCCAATTGTATCTCCTGATGTATTTTGTTCTCTACATCCAGGCTACATTTCAGGCCTGCATATAATTCCCATCGGGGTCTTTTTACCCTTGCAATTTCTTAGCTCTACCCACATGGATTCTACATATTCTGATCCTATGTCACTCCTCGCTAAAAACTGAATTTCATTCCTTACCAGCAGAGCTACCCCACCCATTCTGCCCACCTCTCTGTCTTTCGGTTGGATTTGTCGCCACTACCAGTAACTTGTTCTACCTGCAACTTGTTCTTTTGCTCCAAATTTTAGCATCTGCAGTCTCCGCAGTCATTTGGGGGGCAGACAGGAAGGGATTCGACAAACAAGAAGAAATTTGAAGAGGTAGAATTTTAAAACGGAAAGTTTTGTAGGTCAGTGACACAGGAGAAGTACAGAAAGGGGTGGGAAGTGGGTGAACTGTATAGTACTAGATAGGCAAGGAAAAGGCACCAAAAATGGAGATTAGTAGGTAGCCTGGTAATAGAACAGATACCTGGTTGCAAACTCAACTGCAATCAAATAATTAATCTGTGATGAATAATGATCTGCATCAGTTAAAACAATATTAGGCCAGTCTGCGAGTACAAATCCTTCTTCCACGCATTCATATTCTCACTCTCATTATCTCAAGACATTAATTTGGAAAATAGTCTTTTCTGTACTTTTGTTCATACAATTTCCAATTTATGATTATTGTTATTGAATTAACATTGAATTCTGCCACAAGAAACAATGCCAGTTTAAGTTTTTTTGTAATGACTGGATGTAAGACAAACCTCAAAGTATTGAGTTTTAAAGAAGGAACTGCAGATGCTGGAGAATCGAGGGTTACACAAAAAGCTGGAGAAACTCAGCGGGTGCAGCAGCATCTAAGGAGTGAAGGAGATAGGCGACGTTTCGGGTCGAGACCCTTCTTCAGACTGGTCAGGGATCAGGGAAACGAGAGATATAAACAGTGATATGGAGAGATAAAGCAAGAACAATGAGTGAAAGATATGCAAAAAAGTATTGGTGATAAGAAAAACAGGCCATTGTAAGCTGTTTCTGGTGTGAAAATGAGAAGCTAGTGCGACTTGGGGGGGGGGGGGGGGGAGATGGTGAAGGAATGTCAGGGCCCGAGGGCTGAGGGAGAGGTGGGGGGGTGGGGGGAAAGGAGCAGTCTGGGTTAACAGAATTGAGAAAATTCAATGTTAGTTGTGCCAACACATATGAAAATGATTGCATAGTGGACAAAATGCAAACTTGAGGAACAGCCCTCATATTGTGCCTGGATACAACCCATCAGGGTGAGCATTAAAATTTCCAATTTCAGGTAATCCCGGGCCCCCTTATCCATTTCTCTCTGTTTTTTATTTACTCAAGAAGATAGGAGACAGATGGTTTGGTAGAATTGCTTCACAGACTGGAGATTTGTGACAAGTGGTGTGCCACATGGATTGGTGCTGAGGCCTCTGTTGTCTGCTATTTATGTTCCGCCTGCGTATTTTACAACCCAATCTGCATATCAAAGACCACCCTCCCCCTCACCTGCCATACTTTGTCCAGTCATTCCTCTCTGCCAGCATTCTCCCCCAGCCCCAGTCATTCTGAAAAAGGGTTCTAACCCAATACATCACCTATCCATGTTTGACAGGGATGCTGCCTGACCGCTGAGTCGCTCCAACACTTTGTGTCTTTTTAGGTTGAAGATTAAATTGGAAAAGGAACTTTAGGAGCAGCAAGGAGTGCTGCGTGTATAAAACAAGCTGTCAAGAAGAAGTGATGTAGGCAGATAAAATGACAACATTCAAAAGACGCTTGGACACGTAGATGGATAGTAAATGTCTCAAACAGATTTTGGGACTAACTTTTGGTCAGCACAACGAGTTGGGCCAAAGGGCCTGCTTCGATGCTCTTTAGCCCATCTGTCCACTGCCCATCTCCCAACCATACCGTTTCCATCTGATCCCCGTTCTTTCCCCAGTTGGTCTCTGTGATGTCTTATTTTCTTATCGGATTCCACCTTCAACAGTCCTTTGTGGCCTCCACCTATCTCCTTCAGCCTTGATTATTATCTCAACGCCTCCAATCCATCTCCTAACCGCCTAACCTGCCTCTCAACCCCTCCTCACCTGGGTCCACCTGTCACTTGACAGCCCTTGCATCCCCCCTCCTTCTTGTACTGGCTATCTCCCCGCCTTCAGCGCAGATGAAAGTTGTTGATCCGAAACCTCGCCTCTCCATGTCTCTCCACCCCATTGTTTTTTTTGTTATTGTTCCTTTTAGACTGCATCGATCGCTTGCCCCGCAGTGCGAAATTGTATTTCCGGGTAATGCAGGCAAATGTTTCCGGGTGGGGTGGGCAGAAAATGGGCGCCAAGAAGGAGGGAGGAGGTTGTCCGAGTTGTTTACGTCCGGAAAGCGTGGTTCCCTCAGCCCTTGGCGGGTAGAGGCGTTTGAATAGGCAACCAAAAAGGGCACCAACCTCTGGATATATTTTTTCAGCGGCACAATGATAAAAACGGAGAAGGTGCTGCACCTGAGGAGCTGTAAGGGGAGGTCTGTGCGTGTTGTGAGGGAACATTACCTGCGGGAGTCGGTGCCATGCAACAGCTGTTTGTGCGAGGCTCAGTGCCACAACGGTAAAGCATGGGGACGGCGGGGGTGGGTCAGCCGAAACGTAAATACTCGCAGCAAGTGTTGAACTCAAAGACCACGTAAAAACAAAAAGCTGCTTATGCTGGAAATTGAAATAAAATACTGGAAATATTCAGCAGTGTGGCAGCATCTGCTGAGAAAATGATGATTATTTCGCCTGAACTCAAAAGCCGTTCTTGTGTCTTTCAGGCGACCCCAAAGAGTTTTATAAGTACAAAAGTGCTTTCATGCAATTACCGTTTTAATATTAGAAGTGCAAAACAATCATGATCCCACGAAGCATAATGCATTGAGGCTCAGTTAGGTTGTTTTGGTGATGGTGTTTGAGGAATAAATGTTAGCTGCTGATGCTTACTCTTTAAGTACCATTGCGGAATCTTTTCTGTCCATGAGATCGACTGGGATAACGTAAAACATATTTGAAAGGTAGCACCCCCTCAGCACAGCATAGTGGAATGTGATCATAAATGTTCAAATCTCAATGGCTTTTGTCATGACTTACAGGTTACCACTGCCATGGCTGACACAATATTAAATAAAAAAAACATGTAAATATTGACTGATTAAAACATTTCTAATAAGGAAACAATATGCATTTGCAGCTTATCTACAAATAAGCTGTTTAACTGATCTATCTGGCAAATGTAAGATTAATGACCCATTTCAAAATCAGTTATTTTTCTCTGCAGCTAACATCCTGTTAGTGTAGTTTTCATTTTTTTAATTTGCTTACACTTAGTTCTATATTAACTTAATGTTTCAGAAGGGAAATTGCTCTCACAAAGTGCAACACATTATGTGATACCTGACTGGAAAGTGGTGCAAGATTATCTGGAGATACTTGAGTTTCCGGAGTTAAGAGGGATTGTCTTCATGCAGACAGCCTGTCAGGCTGTCCAGCACCAGAAGGGACGCAGGTTAGTACTGGTTCTTTTTCTTTAGATTGTATGATGGTTCTAAAAATTACATAAAATGTAGGATAGTTAGTGCATGGAAAATAAATAGCTCCAGACCTCAACTTTGCATCTATAACAACAAAGCAATGCACACACTATTTTTAGTTTAAGTATGTAATTAATTTGGAGTACAGTATTTGCATTTATGTACAACTCATAGCCAATTTAATAAAGAAAAACAAGTTGGCAGTTGGAGAGATTAAGAAGACCGGCAAAAATCTTTGACCTAGAAAAAGATGTTAAAAGGTTGAAGCAAAGGAAGCATTTACAGAAAAATTATTATTGTGAGATCGGGCAACAAAGGCGGGATAGCAGGGAGAAGAGAAAGGACCTGAATTGAATAAAGAATTTTAGTTTACAAGTGGTAAATTACAGATGATATTACAGAGATGAGGAGCAAGGAAATAGTTGGTTATTTGAACAGAAGGTTGGGTGACATGCCATGTGCTGTAGAATGACACAGCCAGTGGAACTGCTGCCTCAAAACTGTGAAGGTCTGGTTTTGATTCTGATCCCCGGTGCTGCCTGCATGGAACTTGAATGTTTTCCCTGTGTCACATGGTTTTTCTCGTGGTGGTTTGGAAGTTGAAAGGTTAATTGGCCACTGTAAATTTCATGGGTGTAAGCGTGTAATGGAATATGGGGGGTAGTTTATGGGAACAGATTACAGGAAAAAATATTGGGAAGAATCAGATTGCTCTGTGAGCTGATATGAGCCAAATGACTTATTTCTATATGGTGTTGAAATATGGAAATAAAGATGACATTTCTGAAGTGAGGGATGGAGAGAGCAGGTGTTAATGTAGATGGACAAGGAACAGAGTAACTTGATGTAGTTATGGGCTATAACATTTTTTGAGAAAATAAATTCTGGAGAGTAGAGAATGTGAGTGTACATGTTAGATCACTGTTTTAGAGGTATGAGAGTAAGGATGAGTATTTTGCATTGGTATATTGAAGATGGGATACCGTGTTACAGAGCTGGAAGTAAATGAGGGAATGGGTTCAATCACTCTGCCAGGTTTTATTATGTCTGTTAAGTATGCAGGCAGGAGTGGATAAATACTGTAAATAGAATACCTTTGTACAAATTAGGATCAGGAGAAGTTCTTGAAACCTGCTGAGGCATATAGTAAGATCACAGTTTTTTTATTGTAGTCTCAACTATGCGTCCCATGCATGTTTTATAACCTTTCGCCCATGCTTATCAAGAATCTGTTGACTGTCATCTTAAAATTTTTCTAAGACTTTGCTTTTACCACTCTCAGAGGAAGAGAGTTCCAAAAACTCAAGGCCTTCAGAAAAATAAATTTAACCACCTGTCCTGAGTAGGAAACCCCTCATTATTAAACCGTGACTGCTAGTTCTAAATTAATCTTTAAGAGGATATGCATTTTTGCAGCTGCCCTTTCAAACCCCTTAGGGTCTTGTTTGTTTCCATTCTCCCTCCCTCTTCTCAATTCCAGTACATTAAAGCTCGGCCAGTCCAATTGTCCCTCAGAAGACTTGCCTGTTAATCTTCCTTGAACTGCTAACACGTTAATAAACTTAAATAAGGAGAACATTGCACTCTAAATATTGTCTCAGTATTGCACTGCATAACTTAAGCACAATTTCCCTCTTTTATAATAAATTCTTGTACAACAAGTGACAACAAACATTCTATTAGCTTTTCAAATTACTCACTATATCATGCACCTGGGATACCAAGATTTGTTTCTCAGTGATCTACAATATTTCACCATTTAGGCAAAATAATTTATTTTTCTGCCAAAATGAAAAATGTCAAATTTTCCCACATGCTAATTACATTTTCCAGATTTTTTCAATTGGATTATCCTTTTATTATCCCCTTGTAACCACCTCATCTCCTCCTACTCCCCCCCCCCCCTTTCTTTGCGTTGTTAACAAATGTAACATTATACATCTTTAGCTGTTTGTATAAATCATAAATGTTGAGGCCCTGCTACTGACCCTGGTAGCACATTACCTTAACACCCAGAAAAATGTTTATTAATGCTTATTTTGTTTTCTATTAACCCTTCAATTTTCTGTCCAGGCAAATGCACGATGAGCTTTAATGTTCCTCATTAACCTTTGATATGGCACCTTATTAAACGACCTGAAAATCTATGTACAGTACAGCTCTTTACTTCTTTTTAGAACTCCAGTATATAGGTCAAACATGATTCCCCTTGCCTTAAGCCATGATGGCTTTGCCTATTACTTCGATATTTTTTTTGAAATACTCTGAAGTAACGTCTTTGATAAAAGCTTCTACCATTTTTCCTAGTTTTCTACGCAATCTATGTTATTTTGTAGAAACCAGCAGGGAAGAAGCTGATCAAGACCTGGAGACTTGTCAGCCTGCAGCTCATTGCTACTAAGTCCTGAAGATTTTAATTTTCTGAGTTACCCTCCCTTTAATTCTGATTAATGGGGAATACATACAGAAATAGGTCAAGTGAGAACTGATCTAAATGCCCGTTTCGTTCTTCGGCCATACATTGTTTTTTATTATTAATTACCCACCCACCCGTTTCTGCAAGAACAACATTCACTTTATTTTCTTTTTTATTCTTTTAAAAATCAACAGAAACTATCATTTTTATATTTCTGGCTAGCTTCGTCTAAGACTCTCATTTTATTTGTAATCTTTTAATTTTTATTTAATAGTAAGATTAAATGAGAACTTACCAGTTTGAAGTTTGATCTTTATTTTATGAGGAGTTACGATGAGGGATTACGTGAAGACCCCACCAGCACGCATGCGCGACATTCTTCAAAGCAGTGGTGTGAAATCACAGATGGCAACGTAGACTAATATAGTAAGATAAGAGAGAACTTTCATACCAGTTGATCTTTATAATAGAGGGCTGGGAGCGGAGGGCGCGTAATCCCTCATCGTAACTCCTCATAAAATAAAGATCAAACTTCAAACTGGTAAGTTCTCATTTAATCTTACTATTTTACTTCGGAGTCACGTGAGTGACTGCGTGAAGATTTCAAAGCTCTGTGATTTCATGCCCTGGAAAACTCCATGCTCACACACCGCTATGCTGGGATAAGAGGATGAACGTAATTCAGACATAACACTGGCTGAAAAATAAAAATAGGTATTTATTCATACCAAACACAAAAATATATATCCCATGAAGGGTAAATTATTTGGCAGAGCTCAAAATTCTCCCTGCATAAGAGTCAGTGGAGGCCACGGGTTTATTATAAAAGCGATGAAACGTCCTCTCATTACTCCAACCTGCTGTGGCCAGGATGTGGTCCAATGGTACCTCCATCATCCTAGCCGCCGACGTGGATGCCGCCCTGGTGGAGTGAGATTTAAATATATTAGTGTCTATCCCCGCCGCATCCAGAACCACCCTTATCCATCTAGAAATGGTTTGCACCGTGACTTTGTGGTGAGGCTTTTTGTGGCTTATGAGCAAAGCTTTCTCCGTGCCCCTGAGATTTTTTGTGACTGAGATGTATCGTGATAATAAAGTGACAATACAAAGTCGAGTATCTGCCGGGTAGGCTAGAAACTCTAAAGTATGTCCAGACGTTCCGGGTCCATCTTGTTTTAACAGCCCCTGCACATAAAAGGTGATTTTGTCATTGGATATGGATATGGCATCCAGATTTAATTTGTGCAGGGACTGGACCCGTTGTGCCGTGACGAGTGCCATGATCATTACCACCTTGTAGGTAAGCTTGTCCAGGGTAAGTCCTGAGTTAGGTGTCCATCCTCGCAGCATAGTTAATACTATGCTGATATCCCATGTGTGGTTGTATCTGGGCCTGGGGGGATTGGAATTGTATATTCCTCTCATTAGTTTTGATACTAATGGATGTGATCCAATGCCCAATTGGAATTTTTCCCACTTCCTGATGTAGGTCAGGTACTGCTTACGGGTGGACTCCCTGCACGATGCTGAGATGGTATCTATGGTTCTGCTGGTGAGTCCGTACCCCAAAAGTGGCCGGTTCAGAACCTGCAAATCAACAGGTCCATGCGGTCATGACATGGGTGGTGATCTCCTGTGACGGGATGTATAAGCAGGTTAGGTCGTTTATTGACCTTAATACAAGGTTCTGTGGCCATCTTCTGTACCATTGGGAACCATGGTTGGGTAGGCCAGTCGGGCACAACCAAAATACCCGATGCGGAGTCTTGTCTGATTTTCTGCAAGACCCGACTGATGAGGCAGAAGGGGGGAAATGCATAACAGAACAAGTACCCCCAGTGTAGCGTGAAAGCGTCCATTGCTACTGCCCCTGGGTCTGGTTCCCAAGCAACATATGTTGGCAGTTGGTGATTTAATCTGGACGCAAAAAGGTCGATATCTGGTGTCCCATAACGTTCTACAATATCTGTGAACACTTTTCGATCCAACATCCATTCTATGTTGTCGTTAAATTTGCGTGACCTGGTGTCTGCCACTGTATTTAGTTTACCTGGGAGGTAAGTGGCTGAAATCCAAATTTCTCTTTGCAGACACCAGTGCCAGATATTGTTAGCCAATTCATCACACGATATCGACTTTATTCCACCCATGTGGTTAATGTAAGCCACCACCGTGGTATTGTCAATTTGTAATCTAACATGTATTTTGTGCATGTCTGAGCAGTATGCCCTATGGCCATGAAATGCTCCCAGCATTTCTGAATGGTTAATCCCCAGTGTGTTGAATTGGGTTAGTTCTAGTGCATTCCATCTACCTCCACAACTAGTGGTGGTATTAGTTGCTCCCCAACCTTGGGCACTGGCATCAGTTTGTAAGATGATTGAGGGATTGATGATAATGATGGGTTTTGAACAATTTTGAGTATTCTCCATCCACCAATTTAATTCGGTTTTTGCCTTTTCTGGCAATTTCATAGGCCTGTCGAAATGGCCTGCATGTCTTTTAAGAGCTATAATTTTAGCTCTTTGTAGGTTTTGATAATGTAATGGTCCGAATTGTGCTGCGGGAAAGGCAGCCACTATCTTCCCAATTACCCTGGCCACCTGCCGTATGGATGGATCTCTGATGCCAGTAAGGCTCCTGCAAGCCTCTATCAAGTCCACCGCTTTATTTGGTGGTAAAGTGATAGACATTTGCACCGAGTCAGTGGTAAACCCCAAGTAATCCATGGTGGTTGAGGGTTCCAGTTTTGATTTATCTGGATGTATGATGAATCCCAGCTTTTGGAAAAGATGTTTTGTGGCTAAAACTGCCAATGTAGCCACTTCCAAATTCTCCCCAACAATGAGGATATCATCAAGATAGGCCATTACAGTGTGATTCTGTTTTCTTAGGTAGGCCAAAGCTGGTTTCAATATTTTAGTAAACAGTCTGGGTGCTGATGATAACCCATTGGGCAAGGCTTTGTATTGCCATAGTTGTTCCATCCAGATAAATTTTAGGTATTTCCTATGATCCTTGTGAATTGGTACTGAATAGTATGCATCTTTGAGGTCAATGCATGCCATGTAGTACCCATAGGCTATTAACTGCCTAGCTGTGTCAAAGGTATCCATTTTGAAATGAACATACTGAACAGAAGTATTTAGTTCGGTCAGATCTATAATTATGCGGCACCCGCCATCGCTTTTATTTTTGGTAAATATATTGGATACGAACTCCTGAGGCTCTCTGGTGGTTTTCTCAATTACTCCTTTTTCAATTAGCCTCAACAGTTCAGCATGCCCTGCCGTTCTTTCTTTTTGTGAAAGTATAAACTTGCGGCTAGGTGAATGCTGGACCGGGGTAGGGAGTTCGTAAACAAATTCAATTTTGTAGCCCTGAATACTTCCGAGTATGTAAGGATCAGAGGTGAGTGTGCGCCAAACTTCATAACACAAGTGCAACCGGCCCCCCACATTTTGTGAATTTAGGCAAGGAATGTTTCGGGGGAAGCCAGACCCACCTACCTCCATGGTTATTGTCGGTGTTGTGGCCTCTGTCCTTGTTTCTTCTGTTGAGTTGTCACGGTGTAGGGGTGGCGCATTTTCCAAGAAGGCCGGGCTGGGCCATGGCCTAAAAAAGACCGCTGTGCAGGTGGACCGGCCTTCGAGCTTTCACCACCGGCAGGTCTGTGATAATATCGCTGTCCGGTGGGTGTGTAGGGGTGCTGCCGTTGTGGGTAATGAGGTTTAAATGAACCGGGTACCTTGATGAGGCCTATGGCCTTGGCCTCCTCGTCCAGGTCTTTCACCTGTTTGGGAAGGTTGTCCCCAAACAGTAGATTCGGTGGTTGAACGTTCCCTGGTTTGCACAACCCCGCAAATTTGGGGTTGAGTGCCGGTTTTATGATGCTCCTCCTGAAGTTATTAATCTCATATTGTGTGTTGCACAATAGAGCCAGGGCATCTTGTAATTCCTCCGGTAACTCAATTCCCACTGCAGTTCTGGCCACTGCCGTAATCCCGGCGGTCAATAGCTTCAGGATCTTCTGCAGTTTGACTTCTTGCCCTCTAATCATGGGGCTCATGTTCCCCCAAATGGGGTTGTTCACCGTAGGAACATTTAGGGAGTTGCAATTCTCCGGAACTAAATATTTTTCGGCTGTGGTGTGAATAGCCTGCTCCTGGAGCTGGTTTGTAGCCATATAATTAATGCTAGCTGCCAGCTTGGGATGGATGGGTAGGCCTTTCTGAGAAGGCACTGCATGTTTGTTGACCATCTCCAGCAACTCTTCCTGCACCCCAGACACTGTAGGTTCTTCAGCCAACTCCCCCTCTTCGGGGTCAGCCCAGTTCTGACCCCCAATGCTCCCCTGCGAAGAGGGCGAGACATTAGGCAGTCCGTGATAGGAGCCTGCCGTGGGCCTGCGAAGAGGCCCACCGTGACTCTGCCCCTGCAAAAGCAGGTCACGCTGGAGCATTTGCTCCATCATCCGCTCCATGCGGGAAAGACGACCTCCGTCGCTTTCAACGAACGGGGTGTCCTCGGGTCCGGACTCAGCTGAGTCAGCGGCCCCGGCCGACTTTCTGGTGGAATTGCCGCCCGGCCGCGGTGTACCAGACGCCCTTATGGGCGAAAAGTCGGGAGCTGCAGGTTGTACCTGTAGCTCGGGAGAACCAGCCCGCTGCTGGCTGCTCTCCATGGCGGCAGCTCTAGCCGCTGCTCGTTTAGATTTCCTTGCTTCCATAGTCTCTTTCGTCGACGCTCACCCTCCGGTGAGACTTACCTTGCGTAAGTTTTTTAAACTTACGCTGGAGGAGCCCCGCTCCTCCCGACTGCCGCTTCCGCATGCGTACGACGATATGTCGCGCATGCGTGCTGGCGGGGTCTTCACGTAGTCACTCACGTGACTCCGAAGTAAAATTTCTATTTATTTCTCTTTAAGTTTGATCCTACCTTTAACTATTTTGTCAACCACAGACAGTGGTCCTCTCCGTGGAATATTTATTTCATATTCTATGCATTCTGATAAATCCTCTTAAACATTGTGACTGATTCCTTGAACTGATTTGCTAGTTCATCTTGAGTAACTCTGCTTTTGTGCCCTTTTTTAAGTTTAAACTGTTGATCATGGACCCATTTATATCCCCTTCAGACTGAATGCAAAAAGCAAACATGTCATGATTTCTGCCTTCACCATGAGATCTTTAATGAATCCTCATTATACAATATCACGCCTCGTATAGCTGCCCTTCAGTTGGCTCCAGAATGCACTGTTTTAAGAAACTATCCCAAACTATTCTGAGTGCTTGTCATCCAGTCTACATCTGCCCACCTGAAGTTTCTGGTCTACACGTAGGTCAAAATCCACTGCAATTATAACCGTACTTACCTGATTGGTTCTCAATATTTCTTCTTCTGCACTCTGTCCCACTGTGTAGTCGCTGTTAGAGGACCTCTACATCTTTCCTAAAGGACTTTTTGTCTTCATTATTACTCGTATCAAACCAAACCGCATCTACAACTTTGTTTCCTGATCTTAGAACACCCCTCTCTATTGTTGAAAGAAGATCATTAATTAACAGAGCCACACTCCACTTTTCTTGGCTCCCCATCATTCTTAGATCTTGTGTACTTGCTGATATTTCAGTCCCAATTTATATTCTCCTGCAGCTATTTCAGTAATAACAATCAGCTTGTTTATTTATTTTCATTTTCTTAGCTCATCTGCTTTGTTTTGAATATTATGTGCATCAGTTACAGAGCCTTTAGTTTTGCCCTTTTTATTACTTGTCTTATCAAGAGAATCAAGTTAAGAATGTTTTATTGTCAAATGTCAAATGTCCCAGATAGAACAATGAAAAGCTTACTTGCTGCAGCACAACAGAATATGTAAACATAGTACATAAGGGGAGGGAAAAAAAGTTCAGTGTGTGTATATACACACAGACACGCGTACTCAATAAACAAACAATTATTGTGCAATAATAATAATAGTCTATTGTAGTTCAGAGCTTATTTGTTGTCGTGTTTACTAGCCTGATGGCTGAAGGGAAGAAGCTGTTCCTGTACCGGGACGTTGCAGTTTTCAGGCTCCTGTACCTTCTTCCCGGTGGCAATGGTGAAATGAGTGTGTAGCCAGGGTGGTGTGGGTCTCTGATGATGTTGGCTGCTTTTTTGAGGCAGCGACTTCGATAAATCCCTTCGATGGTGGGGAGGTCAGAGCCGGTGATGGACTGGGCAGTGGTCACAACTTTTTCCACTCTTTTATGTTCCTGGACGTTCAAGTTGCCAAATCAGGCCATGATGCAACCAGTCAGTATGCTCTCTGCTGTGCACCTGTAGAAGTTCAAGAGAATCCTCTTTGACATACCGAATCTCCGTAATCTTCTCAGGAAGTAGGGGCGCTGATGAGCTTACTTTATAATTGCATCACACAATTTAAAGTATTGCATGGGTTATACTATTCAAAGACCAAATTGAACAAGATCTTCCCAACTGTCTATCTTCTTTGTGATAAATGCCACTTTCAAGAAGCCACCCTAACTCATACTTTTGTATCCTGTATAAAAATACAAAACTTCTGGATGGAAATATTCAATATTATTTCTAAAACACTTAAAACTCAATTGGAGCCAGATCCAAAACTAATAATATTAGGAATGTCAGAGGGCTGCCCTAATCTAACGATATTTCAAAGATGCTTCCTTGACTATGGTTTAATAACTGCAAAAAAACATACTTCAATTCTGGAAAAAGATAACAGTCCCCACAGTGAAGAAGTGGATCACAGAAATGACCGAGACACTACATCTAGAAAAAATAGGGCTTGTCTTGACTGACAAACCAGATCAATTTTCAAAAATATGGTCACCTTTTATTGAATTTCTTCAACAACATAATGGTTTAACACAAACTCAAAACCAATGCTAGGGTCGGGTGAGCGGGCGTATGGAAGGGTAGAGGGATATATCTCCACCTCTTTCACACCTTCGTTAGTTCTGGGGTTTTCCTTTTTCGTGTTTTTCTTGAAATGTTTTCTTTTTTTCCTCTTTCTTTCCCTTTTTTCCTTTTTCTTTTTTTCCTGATCTAGTTATTAGTTCATAAAATGTTAAAAACTGAAGCAGTACGAAAACTGTATAACTGTTATGTCGATCATTTTCTTTTTGTACAATTGCTTCTAATAAAAGTACATTTTAAAAAATAATAATGATAATTGCATCTGTTTGCTGGGTCCAGGAAAGATCTTCGAAAATATGCACGCCCAGGAATTTGAAGTTTTTGACTCTCCACCATCGTCCCATTGATATAAACAGGATTGTGGATCTCATCCTTCCTCTTCCAAAGTCCACAATCAGTTCCTTGGTTTTACTGATGTTGAGAGCCAGGTTGTTGTGCTGGCACCATTTGGTCAATCGGTCGAACTCATTTCTATGCTCTGACTCATCACCATCTGTAATTCGTCTTTACTCATACTTACCCTCTATCCCTTCTGTCTCAGCCTTTTTATTGTTTTCCTTTTAACTTATTAATTTCCTTAACAACCTTGATATGAAAAAACCTTGGATACTGCATCTCCATGCTGAAAAGGTCAACTTGCTTCAATTTTTGCTCACCACTCAGTTGTAACTCATAAGTACAGGTCAGTTTTATGGCTCTTTGCAATAATTCCAATATTTCACCGTCTCTAAGAACAAAACTTAATTTATTAACTGTTTTAGTTGTGCGTTATCATTAAATTAGCCTCATATATTTCTGCTGCGTATCAGTTGTATGTGTTGAGCATAAAGTCTACGTTCCATGATTACATTTGAGCTCATCCACAGTTAATATTATCCCATTATGAAATATTTATATTTTTCTTTTACTTTTTCAATTGTGTCATACTTTACACTTGTCCATATTAAATCTTATTTGTTGTTTGGAACTCGATATATATTTTAATTTGTTTGGTAATTTACAATATGCATTTTCTAATGTCACATTGCTACCAGTTTCTTATTATCACTAATTATTAATTTGATTAATAGTAGTTGAAGCACAGAGCTTTAGGATTTTTTTTCCACCACTAATTTATTTTACTCCAACAAATACATATTTGCTACTTAAATTGATTTTTGTCCACTCTCATAATTTATGCTGAATTCCCAGAGATTTCCATTTACATGTGGAACTTTGTCAGGGGCCTTTTGGAAGTCTGATTGATGTTTCTCCTTCTGAGTCCCTTTGGCTTTATGAAGTATGTAAAATAATGATCACCTTGGTTGAGAAATCATTACATATTCCAAAATCCTGTTTTTTCTTATGGAGATGCAATATTTGTTCTGTTGAATTGGAGCCTAGCAAGGTTTTTCAAAATGTTACTCTGTTCCATTCTATTAATTCTTTAGCCAGTAGCTTCCAGCTAAAGAACGTAGGGAGCCAAGCTTAACTTCTGGCAATTTTCTAAATTTAATGCTATGTTGAAGACTGAATGAAGGTGCCATCTGTGAACAGGGAAAATTAGGGCACTTTTTTCAGGTAACTTATCAGAAAAATATCTTCGTACATTGAATTATTTTCCAATTTTAATTGTAAATTTATCCTCGGAATTCTCTACAAGGCAGATTGTTCAAATCATAAATTATTTGGAACTTCTTTTTGCTGGTAGCCATCAATTCTGTCATATTGTCACATTTATGTCTACTACTCGATAGCTTGCCAAGTCTGAGTAAAGTTCTACAAAAACATGATAATTCGAATCTGTTCAGCATTTCAAATCCAAGATACTGTTCCTTACAAAGTCTCTGGGCCATTGCTGCTCTGTGACCCTGTCGCTGGGCACCCACCACTGAAAATCCTTGCCTGTGCTTTTCTTCTGCTTCTGTGATCAATCGTTTTAGTGCTTTCCTCACAAGTCTTCGTCTATGTTCCATAAAACCTAATATCCCAAACAATGTTTGTCTTCATTCTGTTCATCTCCAATCACTTGCAGCTCTGACAACCTATCTACCTCTGCCCTCTAGCATCTACTTCGGCTTTCAAACTCTGGCTTTCTAATTGTCTGTCACTTCCTACACTCCATTGGTCATAGGGAGCTAGCTCTTGATATTTTCCTTACATTTCTCTCTTTCCCCACATTTTATTTTGTAAAAGTTATCTAAAATGCATTATGTGATTAATTTATTTGCACCTTCATCTAAACTCTATATAGCCTACCGTTCTGTTACTCTCACCATTATGTTTGTAGTGTCCAGTGGAAGTATTTAAAGTAAATTAAATGTGGTTTCTAAAGGTATTGTATTATTGTGAGGCTTCATTTGAACAGGACAAATTTAAATTTGTTATGAGGTAATAATATTCAATAGAAGCTGCTTGTATGTTGCCAAGCAGTCTTATTAAATGACCTCTAATTTGGCTGCTGACGGTATAATGATACAGCATCCTGAATACAGCATTCCATTTCTTGAGATCAAACCCTTATTTATAAAAAGGCTATTTTCCCTATTAATCATTTTCTATATCAATGTTGTTTTCAAGCAACTTGTGTAATAGCCCACTTGGGACACCTTTAGCATCAACACACAATCCCACACTTTCAGGGACACTTTTTTTTCTCTTGTGTCCTCATATGTATACCAAAGCAGATAACCTCACGTTTTTCAACCTACATTCCTAATTATACATTCTCAGCCGCTCTTTCAGCTTCTCCATATCTGTTCTTACATCGTCCATACTCACAGTTTCACTTAGTTCAGTACCATCAACAAATTGAGAATTGAGGCATTTGGAGTATTTTATTCATTTCTGGTCGCCCCATAACAAGTAGGATGTGGACGCTTTGGAGAGGGTGCAGAGGTGGTTTATCAGAATGCTGCCTGGATTAGAGGGTATTAGGTGTAAAGAGAAGTTGGATGAATTTGGATTATTTTCTCTGACATGTTGGAGGTTGAGAGGAGACATGATGGACGATTACATAATTATGAGAGATGTGGGTAGGATAGACAGTCACTTTTTTCCCAAATACCAAATACTAGGGGGTATAACAGTTAAAGGATTAAAGGGGATGTGATAGGCAAGTTATTTTACACATAGTGGTAGGTGCCTGGAAACATGTCATAGTGTGTTTAATATGCATAAAGAAACTTGGAACATGTAGGGAATGGAGGAATATGGAGATACGTAGGCAGAAGGGATTAGTTTAATTTGGCATCATGTTACTCATTGGCTGTATTCCTGTATTGTACTGGTTTATGTTTTATTTCTTTGTCCACCTTTTCTGAAAATTCCTCCCAATACTCAGGTCTGTGCTATTTCTGATAATGCTATAAGCCTCTCCCTTGGATTTAATGCTCTTTAATTTCACCTGTCAGTCACAGATGGATCACATTTCCTGTTGGGAAATAGGTTTGAGCCTTATTGGATATTTTGCAAAAAATAAATACTTTATTTCTGCATCACTTTCAAACTTATCAAATTTTATTACTTTTGTTGTTATTCTTTGCCAAGGATCCCTCAACAACGGGTTATCAGGTAACCCTTTCTCAATGCACAACACATGAACCAAGTGACCTAGTTTTCTCCTTAACATATTGAGGTCAAAAACATCTAGTGTGTACTCAGGAATTCATTTTCCAAGTTAATATAGTAAATTTGAGTAGTCCAGTCTACAAGCAAGTTAAAGTCTCCCATGATTGCAATAACACTACTATCACATGCAACTCCAGTTTCCAGATTCATTCCAGAAGAGATACAGAAGCTTGAAAGCATGAACTACCAGACTCAGAAACAACGACTTCCCTTCTTTTTCCAGGCTTCTGGTCTTTCCACAAGCTAGGGTACTGTTCGTTTCACCTCCATCCCATTGTGATTATTGATCTTTATTTATGGATTTGTTGCAATACAATGCTGAGAACTATATTCTGAAGTCTGTATCTTCCCCTTTGCTCTATCTATTGCAGTTGAGTTTGACGATTTGATTTATGTATGGTATTATCTGATCTGTTTGGATAGAATGCAGAACAAAGCTTTTCACTATATCTTGGTACACATGACAATAATAAACCTAAACCTAAAAAGTGGGGCCAGGTGTAAACTAGCGGAACAGAACTTTTTATTCTGTCTTGGTAGTGTACATCTCGACTGCATAAACATTGATTTCTCTAGTTTCATTAACCTGCTCCCCCTCGGTGTCTCTAGCACCCAGATCCTACCAGAGCACCCATCCCCACTAACGTAGCTCCTTTCCCACCTAAACCATCTGCCCATTTACTCACACACTCTTCCCATCAGGTTCCTTACCTCCAATGTTCCCATCAGACCTCCCTTATTTGGTCTCTTTCTACACCTTACCCATCAGATTTCATTATCTGGAGCCCTCAGTTGCCTCCACCTATCACATTCCAGCCTCTCTCATTATTCTCTCTCTGTCTCTCTGTCTCTCTGTCTCTCTGTCTCTCTGTCTCTCTGTCTCTCTGTCTCTCTGTCTCTCTGTCTCTCTGTCTCTCTGTCTCTGTCTCTCTGTCTCTCTCTCTCTCTCTCTCTCTCTCTCTCTCTCTGTCTCTCTGTCTCTCTGTCTCTCTCTCTCTCTGTCTCTCTCTCTGTCTCTCTCTCTGTCTCTCTCTCGCTCTCGCTCTCTTCCCCCCCTCACCCCCCCCCCTCAATCCACCCTTTCTCACCAAGATCCACCTGCCGCAGTAACACTTGCAAACCCCTCTGCAAGGAAATACGTTCTGGCTCTGTGAAGAGCAATCCGTTTGATGTTTACAGGTGGAACCTGTCTCAATAATAGTTCCAATGCCTCAGAGTGTAAAGTCTTCCTCTGGCACTATCTCTCCAGCCACACAATCATCTGCTTTATTCTCCTATGTCTTTACATATTGGCACAGGACACTGAGAGTAACCCTTAGATTGTCACCTTTCGAACATCTTTCCTACATCTCCAAGCTCTCATTCCTCCTCCTATCCATGTGGATAAATGGTTCAAACAAATTTGAAACCAGGAGATGGAGAAAATGTACAATTATTGATTTATTTATCCACAGTCAATAAAAGTATGTGGCTTTGGAGGTTTTTAAAATAAATCAAAGTATTTAATTGTATTTTTCAATTTTCCAGAAGGTGTAAATGGTTAAACCTACAATCAGTTAAATTAACTTACTAATGACATTTTGAGAACTTTTCCCTTGAGGACTGAGCGTCTGTTAAAAGCCCCAGGCTATTTTAATCAAAGCTGCTCAATTTAACAGATTGCTGTTCATTTTGTCCCTGTTGTTCACTTGATTCCCACTGTGTGTTATATGGATATCTGTGCCTGGGACCATTTTCTTTCTTTACTGTTTCTGTTGGAATATTTGAGGGTTGGAAGATTCTTCCTAACTCATTTTTGATTTATATAGAAGTTTGAGCTTGAATCACATGTAGCATTTTATGAAAAGGCAAATATGATTAAAGAAACAAAAAAAAAAACAGCATTTTGGATTTGCATAGTGTTTTATATTTCTGACATTTCCTTGTGTCACAGGATAGAGGCAATTCAGTCCCCGGTGTCTCTGCCCAGCTTCAGAGTACACCCATTGCCCTATTTCTCCCACTCAATTCCATGTAAACTCTCTCACATAGCCTTTGTTTCCCCCCAATTAACCCACCATCGTGCATCTATACTAGGGGCAAATCACGATAGCTAATTAACCAACCAGAAAGTCTGAACGTGGAAGGAAACCAGAATAGTCACAGGAAACTCAGGCAGTGACAAAAAGACCATGCAAACTCCACACAGATAGCACCCAAGGACAGCATTGAACCCGAGTAGATGGACCTGTAAAGCAGTGTGGCTTTTTAATATAGCTTCTTACTTCCATGAAACTCCCGATTAAAACAGCTCTGTAAAGTCTTCTGCTAATTCACCAAATGTTATCAGAAGTCATAGAAGAATATTCTCTTTAACTTAATCTATTGTGGTGCTGAAATGTCAAATTATTTTTCCCCTTAATAGAAATCCATTGCTTTTGCTATTTTAAAGCTATCAATTGTTTGGATGATCATTTTATTTTCTAATTTAAATGTCCTGTCTATTCCTGAAGGTCTATGAGGTTTTTAGAAGCATTGAGGTCACTTATGTATAATTTTCTTCAGGGTTTAAGAGATACTGATACTGCGGTATACACTTAAAATAAAACACAGTGTGGCACAGTGGCGCAGCTGCTGCCTCACAACACAAGAGACGCGAGTTCGATCCTGAACTTGGGTGCTATCCGTGTGGTGGTAACACTCCCTATGCCCTCCCCGGGTTTCCTATGGCTGCTCCGATTTCCTCCCACATTCCAAAGACGCACGGGCTTGTAGGTTAATTGGCCTCTATAAGTTACCCCTTGTGTGTAAGGAGTTGATATGAAAGTGGATAACATAGAACTAGTGTGAGGTGGTGATTGATGACTGGCGTGGACTCAGTGGGCCGAAAGACCCGTTTCCATGCTGTATAACTAAACACTTATAATTGGCGGCTGGAGATTCTAATATATTCTGGTACTGAGCTCAGTATTTATGTTGATCAAGTTGAAATCGAAAAGCTCATTACCTTCTGTCACTTTCCTTATCAAAATGTCAATATACACAGACCTGATCACATCTTTTTTACTTGTATAGATTTGCATCTTCAAACTGCAGAGTAATGGGTAGTTTTACAGTATTTGTATGGATTGACATGAGTGAAGATACTACATCCCTTTACCTCGATTAGCTGACTCTCAACACATCCTTGCATTGCATGACTATGCCTAAAGATAAAATATAATTGTTAAGGAAAATCTAATTAAATCTTATTCCACATTTAGTTCTTCTGATAATATATATTGATTCTTACCAATAAGCACATTTCTTCTAAGCTAATGAGATTGTTGTAAATCCTTTCTTTTGTTATCAAAACATTCCTGTGTGGGGTTATTGTATCAACAAATTTATTTCCTAATTTTAATTTGGTCTTTGATTCCTTAGCCAAGCGGATCAGGTACAGTTACAATACTTTTTCACAGCCTTTGACTTCCAGGCAGGCTTTGACTGGAAGTGACATCAAGATGGCCTTTTTATTCATTTAAGGGATGTGTGCTTTGCAGGCTGAACCAGTATTTCATTACCCGTCCCTAATTGCCCCTGAGCAGGTAGTGGTGAGTTGTGTTTTGAACAGCTGCTCTTCTTGAGTTGTTAGAGAGATATTTTCAAGATTTTGACCCAGTGAAGGTGAAGAAATGGACATATATTTCCAAGTCTGGATGGTGAATGGCTTGGAGAGAAATTGCAAGGTGACGATTCCTATGCTTTTGCTGCCCTTGTTCTTTGCTGCATTGATGTCAAGGGCTGTTACTCTCACTTCACCTATGGAGTTCAGCTCTTTTGTCCATGTTTGGACCAAAGTTGTAATGTCAAGAGGTGAGTGATTTTGCTGGAATACAATCTGAGCTTTTGATATCCATCATTTTGTTGATGATCGAGAGTAGACTAATAGGGCAGTAATTGCATGGGTCAGATTTATCCTACTTCTTGTGGGCAGTACATACCTGGGCAATTTTCCACATTTGTTGTAGTGTTGGAACACTAGGCCAAAGGTACAATAGGTACTGGAGCTGAAGCCTTCAGTACTATTGCCAGAATGTCAGGGACCCAGGCCTTTGTTGTACCCAATGCCATTTGCTAATTCTTGATGTCACATGGAGTGAATTGTTGGTTGAAGACAGGATTGCAGGGGTTAGATCGGATCTATTGATTAATTGTGTGACCGCTTAGCTCTGTCTATTGCATGTTGTTTATTCTCTTTGGTATGCCAATAGTCCTATCTTGTAGGCAGGTTGATTCCTCATTTAGAGGTATACCCGATGCTGATCCTGGCATGTCCTCCTTCTCATTGAATCAAGGTTCATCCTGTGGCTTGATGGTGATGTTAAAAAAACAGGGTTCCTGCCAGGCCATAAGGTTGCAGATTGTGTTTGTGTTGCAACATTGCTGCTACTGATGGCCCACAGCGCTTCATGGTTGTTCAGTCTTAAGTTGCTAGATTTGATCACAATCTGCTTCATTTAGCATATGGGTGTGCAATACAACACAATGATAAAGATTAAGTCAATGAGCATCTAGGAGAAAACAATACAATGGATGGAGCCATAGCTTGCACAATGGAAGATGGTTGTGATTGTTGGAGGTTGATCATACAGCCCCATAAACATGACTGCAGGTATTCCTCGGGGTAGTGACCTGGGCCCAGCCATCTTCAGATCTTCAACAGAAATTCAAAAGGGCCAGCCACATAGCTACTGTGGCTACAAGACAAAATTATGGACTAGGTGTCAATGATTCATTGACTTGTGGCACTCTAAAACCTTTATACCATGTACAAGACGCAGTTCAGGAGTTTGAGGGGATACCCTCTATTCTGCCTGGATAAGTGCAGCTCCAACAACTCATGGAAGGCTCAACACCATCGAGGACCAAACAGTCTGCTTGATTAGTACCCTATGCACCACCTAAACATAGACTCCCTTCACCGCTAGTGCACTGTGCCTATTGTGTGTGCTGTGCACTGAAATAAGTCATTTAGCCTACTCTGACAGCATGCCCCAAACCTGTGATCTGTACCACCAAGGACAGAAGCAGCAGATGAATGGGAACACTGCCAACACTATGCACTCCTACCCGTTGCATACCTTCCTGGTCTTTCATTGCACCTGATCTAATTCCTGGATCACCCTCTTCAACCACACTGTGGGAGTCCCTTTGCCAGAAGGACTGCAGAAGGTCAAGAAGGTGGCTCATCAGCATCTCCTCAAAGTCAGTTAAGGATGGGCAATAAATGCTGGCCTTGTGAGTGACACCTAGATCCCAAGAATGAATTTTATAAAGTGGTATTAATGCAGACGAAAGAGTCATTAATAATTTGAGAGTGAAATATTTCTATCAATCAGGAGAAAAGGTATTGCTTGTCGGGTTATGTTTAGCGAGGAAACCAATGGAAAGCAACCTGACAAAGAGTGAGACCTCTCCCACGGTGAAATAAGGAAAATGAGTCACGTGTTCACAGCAACATTCCAGGCCATCTCTATGCAATTGGATTAAGAAAGGAAACTGAGGAATTAGAGGAAAGGCTTCAATAATTTTCCTTTAACATTTTTCCTTCCGTTCACAATGAAAGGAAGGAAAATACATCCTAATAGCTTCTGCGCGCCATCTGTGACTAGCTACACCTTTGTCACAAGGGGTTCAGCAGTTCAAGGAGGCGGTTTACTACTATCTTCTCTAGAGCAATTTGAGATTGGTGATAAATAATGGCCTTAGTGATGCCCAGATCTAAAAAATAGAAGAAATGCCATGTGTGCTGATTGAAGTGCTAGGAATCTGTCTTCTGTCTTGGTTCTGTCTGCACTAAGGAAGACATAAATAATCTGCCGGAAATAGCACGGGAACGGGGGTCAAATGACAAGGAGGAACTGAGTGAAATCCAGGTTAGCCAGGAAGTGGTGTTAGGTAAATTGAATGGATTAAAGGCCGATAAATCCCCAGGGCCAGATAGGCTGCATCCCAGAGTACTTAAGGAAGTAGCCCCAGAAATAGTGGATGCATTAGTGATAATTTTTCATAACACTTTAGATTCTGGAGTAGTTCCTGAGGATTGGACGGCAGTTAATGTAACCCCACTTTTTAAAAAGGGAGGGAGAGAGAAAACGGGGAATTACAGACCAGTTAGTCTAACATCGGTAGTGGGGAAAATGCTAGAGTCATTTATTAAAGATGGGATAGCAGCACATTTGGAAAGTGGTGAAATCATTGGACAAAGTCAGCATGGATTTATGAAAGGTAAATCATGTCTGACGAATCTTATAGAATTTTTCGAGGATGTAACTAGTAGAGTGGATAAGGGAGAACCAGTGGATGTGTTATATCTGGACTTTCAGAAGGCTTTCGACAAGGTCCCACATAAGAGATTAGTATACAAACTTAAAGCACATGGTATTAGGGGTTCAGTATTGATGTGGATAAAGAACTGGCTGGCAGACAGGAAGCAAAGAGTAGGAGTAAACGGGTCCTTTTCAGAATGGCAGGAAGTGACTAGTGGGGCACTGCAAGGCTCAGAGCTGGGACCCCAGCTATTTACAATATATATTAATGATCTGGATGAGGGAATTGAATGCAACATCTCCAAGTTTGCGGATGACATGAAGCTGGGGGGCAGTGTTAGCTGTGAGGAGGATGCTAGGAGGCTGCAAGGTGACTTGGATAGGTTGGGTGATTGGGCAAATGCATGGCAGATGCAGTATAATGTAGATAAATGTGAGGTTTTCCACTTTGGTGGCAAAAACAGGAAGTAGACTATTATCTGAATGGTGGCCGATTAGGAAAAGGGGAGATGCTACGAGACCTGGGTGTCATGGTACACCAGTCATTGAAAGTAGGCATGCAGGTGCAGCAGGCAGTGAAGAAAGCGAATGATATGTTAGCATTCATAGCGAAAGGATTTGAGTATAAGAGCAGGGAGGTTCTACTGCAGTTGTACAGGGTCTTGGTGAGGCCACACCTGGAGTATTGCGTACAGTTTTGGTCTCCTAATCTGAGGAAAGACATTCTTGCCATAGAGGGAGTACAGAGAAGGTTCACCAGACTGATTCCTGGGATGGCAGGACTTTCATATGAAGAAAGACTGGATAGACTCGGCTTGTACACGCTAGAATTTGGAAGATTGAGGGGGGATCTAATAGAGACTTACAAAATTCTTAAGGGGTTGGACAGGCTAGATGCAGGAAGATTGTTCCCGATGTTGGGGAAGTCTAGAACAAGGGGTCATAATTTAAGGATAAGGGGGAAGTCTTTTAGGACCGAGATGAGAAAATCATTTTTCACACAGAGTGGTGAATTTGTGGAATTCTCTGCCACAGAAGGTAGTTGAGGCCAGTTCATTGGCTATATTTAAGAGGGAGTTAGATGTTGCCCTTGTGGCTAAAGGGATCAGGGGGTATGGAGAGAAGGCAGGTACGGGATACTGAGTTGGATGATCAGCCATGATCATATTGAATGGCGGTGCAGGCTCGAAGGGCCGAATGGCCTACTCCTGCACCTATTTTTTATGTTTCTATGAATATACTGGGAACAGAATATCACTGTGGTGATGTCAATTGGCTCCACGTTCAGCGCAAAAAGATAGGAATCTCATAGTTGTGATGGTGGGAGAATTGGAATGGAATGTTCTTTTTTCTTAAATGAACAATTATGGAAATACCATTGGAGCTGGTATGGTTTCATCATCAATTGTTTCATTGCAGGCAGTATAATAAGCTGCGGAACCTGCTGAGGGATGCTCGTCATGAATGCGTTATGTTCTTCAATGAATTTCAGATGTACTCGTATGTCCCGAGAGAGCAAGGAGAGTCGCTAGAAAAATGGCAGACCAGGTTTGTGTTTAAAATTCTTTTAAATCTTACTACCCGTTTAAGGATACTAATTATGGTAAAATATTCTACACTCATCTCGCTAGTCTTTAGTTCACTCTGGCGCTTTAAAATATTTTGTAAAAAATGAATGGAAATATATTAATATATAATTTGGCAGAAAAACGTTTAATTCAGTCTTGAAGAAAACAATTTGGAGTTGATCCAGAACCACTAGTGTTATCGCCAACTATCGAGCTGCTAATCTAATCAAGGATTGACACCGTTTATAGCTAAACTAAACTATTTTATGAAGATTTACAGTTACTAAGGCTGGAAACAAGGCAAACTATTTCCAGTGGTTTTGGAACTGAGGAGAAAAGCGGCTATGAGACTGTGGTGCTCTTGGGCATCTTTGAACTTTATTGCAGCTCCTGTCGTTTTTATGGTGGAATGTCACCTGCGGCTGACAAGAGCAATTATAGATGACTTTCGAATGATAAAGTCACATGATTATGTAGCAGTTGTGATGCATGGCAGGGAATGCAGAATGTGCACCATCTTGTTATGCTCTGGGAAGGTGGAGATTTATAGGTGATTTTGTACATATTTTAATATTGCAATGTAAATTTTATTTTTAACCAAGTCAGAGGCATTTAACCAATATAAGAATTTTTGTTTTGCTGGAATATATTTGGGAAATTGGGGAATGTTTGAAATTAGGAAAAAAAGGTTTCTGAGCATTTTCTGAAACTGATTGGTATTACAGTCCTGTCATGCTGTGGAAATATTTGAATTTTAAGTCGTGCAAACAAAATTAATAAAAATGTTAATTATTTGTTCTAGGTGCATTTACTATGCCACAGTCTGGTATTATAATCATCTTGCAGGACTAATGCCAGTTGTTATGGTTACTGAAGATGCGGAAGCCATTCAGAAATATGGGAGTGAAACAGATGGAGTGTTTGTTGTATCATTTAAGGTAATATGTAGTCCAATGATATAGGACTGAACCATTGAATGAACCAGAATATTACTGTTAAATGTTGTGTGGAAATCTTACGAGACACTGTAGACAGTAACTCCGGAACAGTTTTAGGAAGATGGAGGAAATAGGAAAAGTGGTTCCACAACCACCATTGGCATTGCGTTCTAAGCACCCAAGCGCAGGCTTGGTGATTGTTGTGCTGAACACCTTCGCGCAGTCTGTTTAGGCTTATGTAATCTCCCGGTCACTGAACACTTTAATTCCCCCTCCCATTCCCATACTGGATTATTTCTACTTACGTTTTTAAACAAAGGAACAACTCTCCAATCCTCCAGGTCCTTGCCTATGGCAAGAAAAGATACAAAGATTTTCATCAAGGCTCCTGCAATCTTCTCACTTGTCCTTCTCTCTTAATAACCTGTCCTAGATCCCATCAGGCTCTGGGGATTTATCCACTTTAATACATTTTCAAGCGATCCAATTCATCCACTTCTTGGTCAAATAATTGCCCTAGCATATTAGTATCCCTCACACTGACCTCTCTATCCCCTATGTTCACGGGTGATAGTCCAGTACGGTTATATGGGTAGAATTTAGATACAGGGAATGCCGAGAACAAAGAAGATTGGGGGGGGGGTCACTGAGAACAATGAGGTGCCCGGCGTGGTGGAGCAGCTGAGAACAAAGAGGACAAATTTGGATGACAATGTAGATAGCATTGTTAGCAAATTTGCAGATGACATCAAAATTAGTGGCATATGATAGTAGAGTGAGGAAAGATATCTTAAGTTTACAACAATATCAAGGTTAGTTGGGAAGATAAGCCAAGGCTTGGCAAATTGAATTTAACAAAGACGAGAGCAAGATGTTGTACTTCGGCATGTCAAATGAGGGTGGATCTTGCACAGTGAATGGTAGAGCCCTGGAGAGTACTTAAAAATGGCAAGTCAAGTGGACAGTATGGAGAAGAAGGCATTTAGTACCGTTGTCTACATTGGGAAGGTATGGAATACAAACGTTGGCACGTCATGATTCAACTGTGCAAGTCGATTGTGTGGACGCTCTTGGAAAACTCAGCTGCAGAAAGGATGTCATTCAGTTGAAACGGGTGTAGAAGGGATTCACCAGGATGTTTTTTGGCCTTGCATTATAGTTGGATAAGCTAAGATGTTTTTTTGAGCATAGGAAGCTAAGGGGTGACCTTACTGAGGTATCCAATGTAATGAAGAACATGGATAAAGTGAACTCTCACAGTCTTTTTGCCATTCTAAAATTAGAGGACATGGGCTTAAGGTAAAAGGGCAGAGATTTAAGGAGAGAGGGACCTGGGGCAACCTTTTAACTCTGAGGGTAGCCTGTATCTGGAATAAGCTGCTAGAAGAAGCATTAGAAATGAATACATTTATGATTTTGAAGAGACATTTGGAACTAAAGTTTAGAGAGTTATGGGCCATATGCAAGCAAATGGGACTCTAATATGCTCACAATCCAGCGGTATGAATGTTAATTTCACTAGTTTTCAGTAATGTCTACCTACACTTTCCTCCCCTCCCCTCTTGCCCCCTTTCGCCACCCGAGTTATTTAACCAGTTCCACAGTTCACCTATCCCTTTTCTCCAGAGATGCTCTCTGACCCACTGAGTTACTCCAGCACTTTGTGCCTATCTTTGGTATAAACCAGCATCTGCAGTTCTTTGTTTCTGTAGCCCAACATGACAACTTGGTCGGTATGGACAGGGTGAGCCGAACGGCCTGTTACCATGATGCACAGCTCAATGACTATATTACACTATGTTCTTCCATGTCTCTGTATGTCCTTATACCTATTATAATATTTTGTTCGTAATGCCAATGGTTGTCTCTAGATGGCAGTAGCGTTACTGAAAATATTTATACAGTGGAAACTTGGATTCAGATCCCAAATAAACAAGAGAAAACTATTTGCAAAAAATGGCTTTTCTTGTGTAAAACATGACAAATTTTGGTCTAATTTCGGGGTTTTGGAAGGATACTTACAGATTGTGAATTGTCAGGTATCTTCAAAAAGACTCGAATGTGAAATGAATTGAGCATCACTGACTGGCATATTAGTGGTAGGATTGAATTAAACATGTTCTATCCTATCCATATCCCATTTAACCTGTCTCAGTTTCATCAGTGGCATCTTTCCCATTTCAGCCATTCATTTCTAGTTGGAGTGAATGTTTTGGTTGTGTCTATTGGGCATTATTTAATGAACATCTTCCAGCACCAGTAGATGAACATTTTAATCTGGGTAGATTCAAACCTTCACAACAGAAAGATGCTAATTTGTGACAGTTTGTTACTCTTGGGTCTTTCTGTACATATATTTTAATCCTGTGCTGCATTTTATGCAGACTTTGCAATGTTGTATTTGTAAGCAATGAAATGCTGATGAGCATGCTACAATCACTTTTATTGTTTTTTTTCTTTATAGAGCTACTTGGAGAATTTTTGGCCTGACCTGGAAGCAGTGCATGAGCTGTATGAGTCTATTGTTCAGTCTCGGAAAGAAAGAGAGAATGAAATTCAGGAGAAGAATGGAAAAGAATATTTGGAACATCAGCCTCTGGAAATACTGGAGGCTGGCATCAAATCTGGGAGATATATTCAGGTAAACTGACACATTTGGTTTTGAAATGGCAGTCGTGAACTCATGTTTGAACCCAGTGCTCACTATGATAGACAATAATATAGCTGGTAGAAATGTTGCCTCGCAGCACCTACGTCTCAAGCTCAATCATGACTTTCAATGCCAATGAGGAGTTTGCATGGTCTTTCTGTGACCCTGTGAGTTCCTTTCCGGTGCTCTGGTTTCCTCCCAAAGACAAGCACGTTGGTAGGTTACTTGATCACTGTAAGTTGCTCTTACAATATGCGGGTGGTAAAATCTGGGGAAGGGAAGGGGAGGTTGATGGAAATGTGGGAAGTGCCTATAAAAAATATATAGTAGGATTTTTCTACTTCCTAGGATGAGAGAGATACCCTACCAAGGGAGACTAGTTTGGGCCTATATTCCTTGGAGTTTAGCAGCATGAGGAGTGACATTATTCAAACATATAACATTTCCAAGATGGCTTGACAGGGTAGATATTAGTCTGGTTCCACCTGTGGGAGAGCTTAAACGAGGGGCTGGTCATTTAAAACTGAGGTCTGTAGATACTACTTCTTGCTGAGGGAGTTGAATCTCTGGAATTCACTGCTTTGGCGAGTGTGAGAACTGGATCATTAGAAGCATTAGAAATGGATGTAGGTAAATATTTGTAAGATTGAAAAATGTGGAGAAATGGCGCAGAAGACGAATTGAGGCTTGTGTAGATCATCCATAATCCTATTAAATAAGAGGGGGTGGGCAGACTTGAAGAGTCTGATGGCTTCTATTTTATTGTCGTCTTCTATTTTATTGTCCTCTTGTGTATGAAAGAAATTTGTACAGATGGTTAATATGGACTCTGGGCCGAAGGACCTCTGTCCAAGACTGACATACGATGAACTCTGTGCAGCTCAACAACTTTGCACAGAAGCTGATCACATTGCCTTATTGTCTTTAATGTTTTTGTCTTTAATATCATTTAACAAGTAGCTGCATTTGATATATAAAGTGGGAGTGTACAATAGCATGTATTTTACTGTAACAATTTACAACATTTTAGTAACAGTATCAAAATGGTTGAAAAAAGATGAGATCACAAAAACTATCCCGAGTGAATATTTATTTGTCTGCTAATGTTAACTGAGTTTCAGCAATGTATTAAATATTGAAAAAAATGCAAATGACACACAGCAAACAGTGAAATTTGTGCTGTAGAATAATTCCACTGTTTCTCAATTCTCTTACGTTTAATGTAAATATTAGCAGATTTCTTTATGTTCTTAGGGTATTTTAAATGTCAACAAGCACAGATCTCAGCTGGAAGCCTTTGTTCGCATTCAGGGATTACCTAATAAAAGATCAGGTAACTTTTTTTATCTTTATAAAATAAATATTTTTGCCAAAATTGATTTGTTTGTATAAGTGTGTGGTTTGTGTCTCTTAGAACTGGAAACAGACATACTTATCTGTGGCACAAAGGCTCGAAATCGTGCTATCGAGGGAGATGTGGTAGCTGTTGAGCTACTGTCAAGGAATGAATGGAAAGGAAGAGCTTCAATACTGTGTGAGAATGAATCTGAGGAGAAAACCAACGAGGAAATTGAAACTGAGCCGATGCCTACAGGTATGAACTTAATAGTAAAGTACGCAACCAAATATTTTAAGTATTGTCTTTGGACATTTTTTAAAAATTGCTATAGTTTTCTTTTCCCTGCTCAGTCATGTATATAAGCAGTCGTTTATTATAAAGACATAAAAAAGAAATGCATAAATAGGCCATTCGAACCTTGTGCCTGTACAACACATTCAATAAGATCATGGCGTCGTTTATCTCAGATCTATTTTATTGCATTAATCTAATATTTCTTGATTCTCTTAAAGTCCAAAAATTTATTGATCTGTAATTTGAATAAACTCAGTGACTGAGCCTCCAGGGTCCTCTTGGGTGGAGAATTCCAAAGACCCATCACCCTCTGAGAAGACATTTCTTCATCCATCTTTCTTCTGAATGGTTAACACATTCACATTCAAGAAAGCCCACAGCTCCAGCATCCAGGATTGACCCTAGCCTTGGATGCTGTCAGTGTGGAGTTTGCACAACTCCTGGTGGCAATGTGTGCTTCGCCTAGGTGCACCTGTTCCTTCCAACTTCCAAAAGATATATAGGTTGGTAGGTTGACAAAAATGCTGGAGAAACTCAGCCGGTGAGGCAGCATCTATGGAGAGAAGGATTGGGCACCGTTTCAGGTCGAGACACTTCTTCAGACTGATGTCGAGGGGGGGGGGGGGGGGGAGAAAGAAAGAGGAGGAGACAGGCTTGTGGGAGAGCTGGGGAGGGGAAGGAGGGAGAAAGCAAGGACTATCTGCAATTGGAGAAGTCAATGTTCATAACGCTGGGGTGTAAACTACCCAAGCGAAATATGAGGTGCTGTTCCTCCAATTTGCACTGGGCCTCACTCTGGCAATGGAGGAGGCTCAGGACACAAAGGTCGGATTTGGAATTAGAGGGGGAGTTGAAGTGCTGAGCCACCGGGAGATCAGGTTGGTTATTGCAAACTGAGCGGAGGTGTTGTGCGAAGCGATCGCCAAGCCTGAGTGTAGGAGAGTGGGAGCGATGGTGGGGGAGGGGGGTGTGTGGCTGTGAGGTGGGAGTGGAGCGGCGTGTGGGTGGGAGGGGGTAGGAGGGATGTGGGAGGGAGGGTGTATGTGGGGGGGGAGGGTGTGTGGGGGGGAGGGTGGGTGTGGGGGGGGGGAGGATGTGGTGGGGAGGGGAGGGAGGTGAGGATGTGGGAGAAGTGGGTGTGGGGGGGATGGGTGGGTGGGGGAGGGGTGTGTGTGTGGGTGGGAGGGGGTGTGTGGGGGAGGGTAAACACAGCTCTAATTTCTACATGGTGAAACCAAAGTGTATAAAAATGGCCTTTAATTAAATCTGACAATTTGCACTTTAACCACATGTGATTTTTTTTCTATTACAAATCTCAAATTGTGGAGCACAGAGGCAAATAAATAAATGATGGGTCTTTGGCCCAAACATTATGGAGGGCACGGTATAACAGGGACAGGTGAAGGGGTAGGACTAGGTTGTAAGTGCTATAGTTAAATCACATTATACATGAGATCATTTTGTTTTTTTTGTTTTAATGAATATTAACTCAATATGAGGCAAAAACAAATTAAAGGATTCGGACTAGGTATCTTTTTTTTATAGGCAAGATCGTTGGCATTATTCAGCGCAATTGGCGAGATTATGTTGTGACCTTTCCGCCCAAAGAAGACATACAATCTCAGGGTAAAAATGTTCGGAAGATCCTAGTTACGCCTTGGGATTACAGAATTCCTAAAATAAGGATCAGCACTCAGCAAGCTGAATCACTGCAGGTAAATGTCATAAATATACTCTTTTAAAAAGTAATATAATTTATAATGTTTTATGAACATTGTGAAGACCATATCTGCATAATTTTTGTAGATTGAGTAATTCTAAATTCCACTCCTTAGAATTGATGTTCCTTAATGTTCGTTTTCTAATGCTATGATAGTCCTTGTTTTTTAACTTTTTGTTCATATTTGGTTTACTCACAGCCCCAACAAACCAAGCTATCATTTTCATAGCTCACTGCTGATCCAGATGTGTATACTTCCTGACGCGGATCAGTGGATAGAAATCTCAGCCAGGAGTGCTGGTTTACTTTTACCCTAGGTTGTTAAGTCAGATGTAGCACTTTTTACACCGAACCAGCTGAGAAGAACCTGCACAATGCACAATGCAACTAAATCTGGAACACCATCTGGTCATAGTCTCAGGAATTGTGCTTTATTCCATTGACTTAATTGTGGACATTAAAAATAAATTATTTCCCATAAATTAATCTATACCAATCTTGAGCATTCAAGTGAATCATAAGATCATAAGTGATAGGAGCAGAATTAAGCCATTTGGCCCATCAAGTCTACTCCGCCATCCAATCATAACTGACTTATCTCTCCCTCCTAACCCCATTCTCCTGCCTTCTCCCCATAACATTTGACACCTGTACTAATCAAGAATCTATCTATATCTACCTTAAATATATCCACTGACTAGGCCTCCACAACCTTCTGTGGCAAAGAATTCCATAGATTCACCGCCCTCTGACTAAATAATCGTTTTATCTATTTTCCATTTGGTTATAAGTTGAGCTCCTGAGATAAGACCAAACATTTAAATGTCACTTATTTTTAATATGTGTTTAGTGGACTAATGTCATTTAAATTTTGAAAACAGAAGGAACTAATTTTATATGAAGTGTAAAACTAATGTGTGATTCCTAATGGTTTTATGTTTTCTTTCTTTATATCAAACCCAAATATAAAATACAGCTGAGACTCCTGTTTTAGAAATTTTAATCAAGCAAAAAAGCACCTGCATTGAAGTGCAATAAAACAAGTAGCTGCACTCTGTTTAAATCATATGCTTACATAAAAGAATGAACCTGCCAGTGCTGTAATGGCTTCATACAGAATACTTAATCTTTTTTATTTCCCAATCACATAGAATTTCCGAATTATTGTACGAATTGATTCCTGGGATTCTACATCTCTTTATCCCAATGGACATTTTGTGAAGGTTCTTGGAAGAGCTGGTGATTTAGAGACAGAAATTGCAGCTATTCTTGTTGAAAACGGCATTTCAATTGCCCCTTTCTCTGAAGCCCAGGTAAATCTTAGTGTTTATTGTAAGTGATGTAAGAGACGTGATTCCTTAATTATTGTTGTAAACAGTTGAATTGTACATGTGGTTTTATCCAGTTTTAAAATGTATGACAAAGGAAATTATTGATGGCACATATATGCTGAGATTGTGTTTAGGTATGGTGATTTCTGTGTTGAAAGAGCTTATCAGTTTATTAAACGCTAAAAATATTTGTATGTTAAAAGTTGCGAATCAGCCTAACTTATTTATGGAACTCCGTTTCAGCGTCACATTCAAACCCTCCAATTTAATTAATGTTAAATATAGGCTAATACTTCACCCCTTTCTGAAAGTGTGCAACATTGTTGGAGAGTCCATCTCTAAACAAGGTTCTGTCTGCCTCTTTGTGAAGATGCTAATATGGGTACTGTGGAGTTTCTACTGATGTCTGGCTGTTATCTCATTATTGACAGCCACAATCAGAAACACACTCGTCATTTATATCAGTCATTTGTAGAGACACAGTGAACTGTAGATGCTGGAATATCAGCAGGTCAGACAACATCTATGGAGGGAATGGACTGACGACATCGGATTTGGACCTTCCAGTCTGACCCAAAACATCACCATTCTCTCTACAGAAGCTCTCAGACCTGTTGAGTTCCTCCAGCACTTTGAGGAAAAAAGTAATATTTAGAAAAAAGAAAATAACTTGCTGTGAAACATGCTACTCTTTGAGCCTTTTGAAGCCTTTAAGAAAATTCATGAGGGAATGTTCAAGTCTCAGAATATAGTTCTGGCAAATCTATGTCCTGGAGAAAAACCATACGCCCACATTAGCAGTTTAGAAGTGGTGTTATAAATTGCTGCCTGTGGCTCAATGCGTTTATTTTTTTCTCCACAGTTCACAGTAGTGAATTTACCAATGTCAGGCACAATATCTGGGGAAGAGCAAAAACTGAAGGGCAGTTATCCTCTCTTCTAATCCCTTAGAAGGGATGCTCAAGGTTCATCTTTCCTTCATTCCAGTAACTTTTCCAGGGAAAGTATTTCTGTCTTAATTTTAACAGAAAAATATTGTTCGGATATAAAGATATAAAAACCAATAATAAAGGTATCTAAATATTTCAGCTTGTTTTCTCCAATTTTTCAGCTGCGTGAAATACCAGTGAACACTCCTGAGAATCCCTGGAAGATTGATGCAGAGGAGCAAGGCAGGCGAGTGGATTTAAGAAACACTCACCTGGTCTTCAGCATCGACCCCAAGGACTGTGAAGACGTGGATGATGCACTATCTGTTCGCAAATTAGCAAATGAAAATTTGGAGCTGGGCGTTCATATTGCAGATGTCACGCACTTCGTCAAATTGAATTCATATACAGATCTGGAGGCTAGATCGAGGTAAGGCGAAATAAAAATCATAATAAAAGAGTACTCCTTACAATAAAAGATAATTTACTTATAGGAAATGTTTTGGAATTTTTATAACCTTTTTGTTTCTGGTATGTAGAACAGCCATTCTAGGTCACGCCGATAATGTTACTGGTGGGAACGAAAGGAAGCAGCTGGGTCTGGACAGCTTCAGATCTCAGACCTGAATGCAGCAGGCTGTGGATGGGGACATTGCTTTTGATATACAAATTCACAATGAAAGTGTATTGAGCATCTGCCACAAGATTCTGTTCTTGGGTTATGTCAATGTGACCCTTGAGAAGTATTTTTCAGCAAAGTTGGTATACATTTTGGTGGCAAAATTAATATTGATGCAAACTACTTTCTTTACAGGGCAACAACTTGTTATTTAGCAGACAGACGCTATGACATGTTACCTGCCATCCTAAGTGCTGATCGATGTTCTTTACTTGGGGGTGCTGACAGGTGAGTCTCAATGATACCTGAAGCGAATCTCATTTTTTACAAAGGAAGGATGTATTTATATTTTTGCCCAGGGAGAGGAAGCAGGAATCCTTGCATATTTTAATGTTGGAACTTTGTAACTACATTTCATTGGAATTCTGGAGAGGAGGCTAAGGGTGCTCAATCAAATTATTGTTTGTTCATTTTATCCCTCTCCTACAGAGGATAGTGTCAGACTTTTATTCACTGCTTCCACTGAACTCCTGTTGCCATCACAAACCTGCTGCAGGAAGGAATTGTGGCACCACTGTTAAACATCAGGAGGACTTTGGCCACCTTTTAACTATGCTAGAATGCTAGATTCATTCTTAATTGTCATTCATTTACTGCATGGTATTTGTAGTTTTAATTCCTCTTTCAAGCTACAAGCTAATTGTCCATATTAATTGTCTTTTTAAGGTATGCAATCAGTGTGTTATGGGAATTAGATAAAACGAATTATGAAGTCCTTAAAGTTTGGTTTGGACGAACCATTATAAGGTCTACTTACAAGATATTCTATGAAGCAGCTCAAGCCTTGTTGGATGGGGATCGCAATGTTGTGGATATCCCAGAGCTCAAAGGGCTTGAAGAGAAAGAGAAATGTAGAAGGTTGAATGACTTGATATGGGCAGTGGAGAAACTGACTGAAATAGCTCGTCGCACCCGGACAAAGCGTTCCCTTGAAGGTGGCCTAGAGTTGGAGGGAATTGAAATCCGAGTACAGTTAGATGAGAAGAAGAACATCAGTGACCTGGTGCCCAAACAACCCCTGGAGGTACATGAGACTGTAGCAGAATGCATGATTATGGCAAACCACTGGGTAGCAAAGAAAATTACTGAGAACTTGCCTCACCAAGGCTTGCTACGATGCCATCCTCCACCACGACAGGAGTCCTTCGCTGCACTGGTTGAGTGTGCAAAGGCAAAGAGATTCAAAATAGACACACGGTAAGGTATGGATAGAAAGTGCCTGTTTGCATGTTTTCATTTATGGAGAAGGATCATACAGTGGCTCTTGGTTTCTTATGTCAATGAAATCCTCATGCTTTGAGTCAATGCATAGCCCGTTAACAGCCTATCATTTTTGCCATCTACAAACTGCACTGCAATAACTCGCATACACTACTCTGCCAGTATTTCTTAAACCCTGTAGCACCAAAGACGGCAGCGGCAGGTGCATGGAAACACTGCCATCTGCAGGTTTCCCTTAAATTTGATCACCGCTCTGACCTGAAAACATTCCAGTGTCCTTTCATTGAGTTTGAATCCCAGATTGCTCTGTCCAACAGCACTGTTAAGCAACTTCACCAGAAGGATTGCAGTATCCAGAAGTGTAGCACACTCCACCTTTTCAAGGGCAATTAAAGACTGGCATAAACGCTGGCTATTCCAACAGCAATTACATCCAGAAAAAAACAAATAAAGAAAAACAAGACCAATTGGTTGCATTTAGGAAGAGGTAGAAAATCCTGAGCATATTTTACAGAAATGTTACTTGTGGTAAAACCTGAACTGTGCTTTTGGCTATTAGGTTGTCCAATTCATCACAATTGGATGACAACCAATTTTAAAGTTATATTAAGAAAATTTGGGGAGGGGAAGAGAAGAGTGAACCACAGTTCTGGGATCCAGTAAATAATTAATTTGGAGTAGGAGTTTTTCTGATTTCTATCTTTCCGATTCTTCTTTGTGTTCACAGATGTTTGTAAAAAAAACAATACTCATTTTTAAAATTTACATTGGTAATTTTTAGCTCCAACAAAGCTCTGGCAGATTCACTGGACATGGCAGAAGATCCAGATGATCCTCTGGTGAATAAAGTCTTGCGATCCATGGCCACGCAGGCAATGTCCAATGCCCTTTATTTTTCTACTGGCTCCTGTTCAGAGGATCTCTTTTATCATTACGGTAAACGATATTATATATATTTCTTTTTTTTTGTAAGATTGTGGAGTAGATAAAAGCAATGTAATAGTATGATATTACATTGTGGAACTTGTTGAGGGCTTCATTTTGCAACAAGTATTGTGCCCATCTCTCTTATGTTTCTCCTTTACAAGGCTCCCATATCTGAACATTAATTAAGTTCAGTTATAACAGCATATTTTTATATCTTTTAAATAATGCCTGGAAAATATGTTTTCATAATTATTTTCAGAATATTTTTCCTTGTGAAAGGTCATCTTAAAATGTTGAATATTCCCACCATTGGTACGTGAATTGGTAGTGAAATAAGATTATTGTTTTCTCCCAAAACACCCACACATTCACTGCAGCATTCATTCCATTAAGCCTCTGTGTTATGCAGTGTTCAGGCTGCATTAGTCAGTGCTTGTGCCTAACACTGCATTGCAGATGCCTGTGAGTTGTCTGACAGGTTTTCCATGCTAACTTATGGGAATCACGATTTCAAAACTGGATTAGATTGTATATTTGCAATGAACACACAATTAATTAATTTAAAAAGTTGTTTTGAAAAATCATTTTTAATGTGAACATCTTGTAGTGGAGCGTTTTATTTGATTAATTTACAATAATTTGGTTATTGTGACATCATAAAACACACAAATTATTTAAGGGAACTTTAACAGTTGATACTTGACAGTTGAACAATATGATAAGAAATTAGTGCAGATGTCCAAATTTTTTGGTCAAGGAGGTAAAGTTTTAAGAACTAAATCAGGATAGAGGCAGAAAGGTTTAATTTTGGGCATGGCCATGATCACCGTTATGTGCCAGTGGAATTGCAAAAGTATAAGAGGGAGGATTTGAGGGAGTTTACAAATCTCGTGAGATTGCAGTGCACTTAGCTCTCGAACGCTCCATTCTCCGTTCCCTCCCATGCTTGCTCTCACTCCCATTTGCTCTCTCAATCTCACTTGCTCTCACTCTCACTGAGGAGATCTATTAGAGAAAGTAAGGAGTTAGGCCATAGGATTCAAAAGCAACAGTGATAGTCGTGCAGCAGAAGCTTTGCTAGATGGTGCTGCTGAAACGCTGTCAAGGCCCCACTATGAATTTTAAAAACCAATATTGATAAGGGCCAAAAGTAAGATTGTTTAATGTCCTCTTTATACAGTTGATGATGTTCACATTGTTTTATTGTCACATACAGTACAATAATATTAATCTCATAATCCATTGAAGCCAAGTAACAAAATAAAAAATCAGGGTAGCTCCACCCAGAGGTTTGCTCCACTGTAATTTAGTTATATATAAGGGATTTACGTAAATAGAATTTTAGCCAAATTCCTCCTTTTCACTGACAACTCTGGTCTGAGCAGCATTTGTATTCAAGAGGTAAAGGTTGTGCCAAATTGATTCTTCTCCCCCTCTTCATTGTTGGTTTTAATAATGAATGATAGAGGCAGTTCAGAGAAGATTTGCTGGGCTAATTCCTAGGATAAAATCATAGTGATCGGAGTAGAATTAGGCCATTCGGCCCATCAAGTCTACTCCGCCATTCAATCATGGCTGATCTATCTTTCCCTCTTAACCCCATTCTTCAGCCTTCTCCCCATAACCTCTGACATCTGTACCACTCAGACAGGGTAGATGGTGGGATGCTTTCTCCAGTGGGAGAGTCACAAAGAAGAGAACATAGCTACAAAATAAGAGGTCGGTCATTTAAAACTGAGAAGCATAGAAACAACACCTCTCTGAGAGTGGAGAATCTCTGGAATTCCCAACCCTTAAGAAAGGTGGTTCCATGTCATTAGGTATATTTAAGGAAGAGACTGACAATTATTTGAAAGATCAAGGAATTGAGGACTATGGGGAACTAACATCAATGTGGTGAAGTCAGCAAGGATCAGGCATGATCATATTGGAAGGTGGTGTGGCTAAAGGGGCCGAGTGGCCTACTCCTCCCATTTCCTTATGTTGTTGGAATATTAAGGTAAGTAAATAGGACTGTAGACCTTTCTCACAGCTCCTATGAACTGGTTTGATACTGTGTGTAGTTTGCACATTCATCCCTGTGGCCACGTGGCTTTCCTCTGGGTTCTCCGGTTTCATCCCACGTTGCAAAAACATGTGGGTTGGTATGCAAATTGGCTACGGCAAGGGTTGAAGGGATGACTGGGTGCTGACGTTGACTCAGTGGGCCAACAGCTTCTAATGGGAGGTGTCTGGAATGACTTTCCCTTTAAATGATTTTTCCACATTCTTGTCAGAAGATTATCAACAATAATTTAAATCAGGCCAATTCCTTCTTGCATGTTTCAAGGTAATACTTTATTTTACTATTTATAAAATCCTAAGAGTAAAGGCTAGTGAAGGGATTAAAGAAATCTTGGTATTTGGGATGTGCTGAACTAGATGATGAGCCAGAGTTATATCAGCAGAGAGTATGGAGAGAGACCATACTGTTGGATTCCGTGCTCATGAATAAATACTTATCTTTATCTCAAGGGCACAGACTTGATCATGTACCCTTCCAGTGATCTCTCTTGGAAAGAAAACTGGTGAGGCACATTTCATCCAAGCTTAATCATAAAGAATGGACTCTTGGGCAAGGCATTAGATCAATAGTGCCTATAGAATGGCCCTCAGACAGCTGATGGTTTAAGAAGAGATCAGAGGAGAAATGTATTTTATAATCGATAGATTTTGAGTATTGCAACAGTGGGCATACCTATCGACTATAAAGTACTTTATAAAGTCTTGAGCTTATCGAAGGAGTTCTACAGCTGCGAGTTTTTCCATTTTAAAAACGTTTTATACCTTTACATCAGCTACACATGCCCTCAGTTGATTGGGAGAAATACTTCTTAAAATCAATAACAGTTCACTGAAACTGCAGGGAAGAAGAGTGGTTCCTTTGTTGCACATCAGGCTTAAGGTTGTGTGACTTTTAATGTTTTAAAATCTGCTCTCTACACAGTCACTTGTAACATACACTTCTCCTTTCTGAAGGTCAAATATTTTTCAGACACATTGCTGGCTTCTAACTGGAGACTAGATATTTGAACCTTTTAGTTGAACTGCATAATCATGGTGAGAGATTCCTAGTTTATTTGGTGAGTCAATAGCAGGATGAAATAAGAAAAATAATGCAAATGTACTTAGCCAGGGCTTAGATGATGGCCTTGACAAAACATCGAGTTGATAGATTGGAAATAAAGTCAGAGCTTTAAAATCTCGGCAATATTTTACCTCCCCGAGATGCTGATTTATTCACTAATTCCTTCTCTCCAGAGATGCTGCCTGACCCGCAGAGTTACTCCAGAATTTTGTGTCTACCTGCTGATTTATATCTCTATTATGAAACCAAATTGACAAAGTCTGGATTATTTATACATCCCAACAATTGTTGCATTTGTTTAAATCACAGGACTTGCTCTGGACAAATATACTCATTTCACATCTCCAATCAGAAGATATGCAGACATAGTAGTCCATCGACTATTAATGGCAGCTTTATTAAAAGATAAGAAATTGGAACCTGAAAATCCATTGCTCAGCCAGAAGGATTTGGAAGAATTATGTCATCATATCAACAAGAAGAATAGGGTAAGTACAGAAATAACACAGTAGGCTTTTTATTATTTTATTTTAAATCATAACATAAATGTAAAAGTATCATTACATTCACATTGGGGAAGGAGTATTGCCAAAGAACTGTCGGATTCTGCTAATATCATTTTCTGCTGGCAGCACTTGGTGGAAAAACCTTCCAGATAGCTCATCAGAAAGTGACTTTGACAACAGGGAATGCAACACATTATTACATTCCCAACATCCTTGTCACCTACATTTGAAGCTTGGACAGCTAGAGTGGATCCACTGGATAAGTTTCCCAGAATTTCATTCAAAATTGGAAATTTTACTCATTCTATCAGCGAGAAAGTAATCAAATTATCGCTGGAAGCAAAAACGGACCCTGAGCCAGAAAGGAAGAGGAATCTAATCTGGCAACAGCATTTTTGAAAAATTTGTTGTCGCGCTTGAAAGAGAACACGTTTCAAAATAAAAGCGGATATCAAGCTTTGTTAGAGATTATATCCCTTCATACGTTCCCAGCTATTGTACATGCTGCAATATTGCTTGATGTTTACAAGAGCATTCAGGGGAGGTCTTGGGCAGAAACCAGTTACTTAAGGAGAGAAAGCTTGATACAAGGCATGTGTTCAAGACCTGACAAAAGATTGCTTAGTTTATAAATAGAAAGATTAAATTTTGTGAATGGTATATTGCATAATGTTGGTTTTGAAATTACTATGCCAAATACTGTTTTTAATTAAGCTGTGACTGCAGCTGGAGCACCTCTATAGGTCTTGACAGTACTTTTTGGTGGAAGCTATTCTTTACTGTGAGCCTGTTAATGATTATTTGGCTTAGAGGCAATTTGTAAAAAGCTGCCTTGCACAAAGTCTGAAAAATCAATGTTTTATATAACTTCAGTTTGCAGAATTGCATACTATTGCCTAATTAAGATTCTTATCCCATTGTTTAGGCTGCTCAGCGCGTGCAGAAACAATCTGTAGAGTTATTTCAATGCATGTACTTTAAGGATAAAGATTCCACTTCTGATGAACGTTGCGTAGCAGATGGTATCATATACTCAATACGAGCAAATGGTGTGCTGGTATATGTACCAAAGTAAGTTGTCTACCGAAGTCAGAATATCTAATTATCTTTTTAATTAAGTTTGATAAATATCAATAATTCTCATTGTTCCCAAATTGAGATTTCTCAGCTATTTGGAAATCAAGGTGCTTAGAATGCATAGACAAAAGAAAGCAAAAACTAAAATACAAATCGATGTACAATGCCCTCCATAATGTTTGGGACAAAGACCCATCATTTACTTATTTGCCTCTGTACTCCACAATTTGAGATTTGTAACAGAAAAAAAATCACATGTGGTTAAAGTGCACATTGTCAGATTTTAAATAAAGGCCATTTTTATACATTTTGGTTTCACCATGTAGAAATTACAGCAGTGTTTATACATAGTCGTTGTCATGTCCCCCCCCACAATTTCAGGGCACCATAATGTTTGGGACACAGCAATGTCATGTAAATGAAAGTAGTCATGTTTAGTATTTTGTTGCATATCCTTTGCATGCAATGACTGCTTGAAGTCTGCAATTCATGGACATCACCAGTTGCTGGGTGTCTTCTCTGGTGATACTCTGCCAGGCCTGTATTGCAACCATCTTTAGCTTATGCTTGTTTTGGGAGCTAGTCCCCTTCAGTTTTCTCTTCAGTAAATAAAAGGCATGCTCAATTGGGTTCAGATTCAGTGATTGACTTGGCCACTCAAGAATTTTTTGCTTTGAAAAACACTTTGTTCTTTAGCAGTATGTTTGGGATCATTGTCATGCTGTAGAATGAACTGCCGGCCAATGAGTTTTGAGGCATTTGTTTGAACTTGAGCAGATAGGATGTGTCTATACACTTCAGAATTCATTATGCTACTACCATCAGCAGTTGTATCATCAATGAAGATAAGTGAGCCAGTACCTTCAGCAGCCATACATGCCATAACACCCCCACCACCGTGTTTTACAAATGAGGTGGTATGCTTTGGATCTTGGGCAGTTCCTTCTCTCCTCCATACTTTGCTCTTTCCATTACTCTGATATAAGTTAATCTTCATCGCATCTGTCCACAAGACTTTTTTTTCCCAGAACTGTGGTTGCTCTTTTAAGTACTTCTTAGCAAACAGTAACATGGTCATCCTATTTTTGCAGCTAACCAGTGGTTTGCATCTTGCAGTGCAGCCTCTGTATTTCTGTTCATGAAGTCTTCTGCAGACAGTGGTCATTTACAAATCCACACCCGACTCCTGAAGATTGTTTCCGATCTGTAGGACAGTTGTTTGGGGATTTTTCTGTATTTGAGAGAATTCTTCTGTCATCTGCTGTGGAGGTCTTCCTTGGCCTGCCAGTCCCTTTGCAATTAGTAAGCTCACCAATGCTCTCTTCTTAATGATGTTACAAACAGTTGATTTTGGTAAGGCTAAAGTTTGGCTGATATCTCTAACAGTTTTATTCTTGTTTCTCAGTCTCATAATGGGTTCTTTGACTTTTATTGGCACAACTTTGGTCCTCATGTTAATAAACAGCAATAAAGGTTTCCAACGGTGATTGAAAGACTGGAGGAAAGACTAGGTGCTGAGAACTGTCTTATACCTGCATTAAGGAGGCAATTATTACAAACCTGAGCAATTACAAACACCGGTGAAGCCATGTGTCCCAAACATTATGGTGCCCTGAAATGGGGGGTCTATGTATAAACATTGCTGTAATTTCTACATGGTGAAACCAAAATGTATAAAAATGGCCTTTATTAAAATCTGACAATGTGCACTTTAACCATATTATTTTTTTCTATTACAAATCTCAAATTGTGGGGTACAGAAGCAAATAAATAAATGACAGGTCTTTGTCCCAAACATTACGGAGGTACCGTAGATCTGTGAAAATAAAACATTCAGATGGAAGTATGAAACAAAAACACAATGCTAGAAAAACTGCGCAAGTCAGGTAGCATCTGTGGAAAGAGCAGCAGTCAACATTTCAGGTCTTGAACAGACTTGTAGAACTGAAACATTGACTGTTTCTCTTACCACAGATGCTGCCTGTTTGGCTGAGATTTCCCAGCCTTTTCTGTTTTTACCTCCGTAACCCTGGGGTTTGTTTCTTAGTCTTGTAATATTAAGGAAATACAATGGATTACAAGAGATGTTTATGGCAGAAAAGGGCACGCAGTAATCACAAAGCTCTTTTTAGTAACTTTCACGGTATATTCCACAGCTGCTGAAAAGTCATTAGACTTTGTTACTGTTTTATAGGCAGCACCTGGTTTCTTGATTTTGTTTGTAAAATAATATTTTTGTTTCCTTCAACTGTAAAGCAGATACAGATATGATATTATATGTTCATTTAGAACCAAGGCACATGGCACATCTTAGAATAAAGGGGAGTATAATCGATCCAATAACGATATTTACTTTAGAAACCTGGTTCACTCTTACCAGACAACTTAAACTGAATAGACAACAAAAGGTTTTAAGATAGATAGCTTTGGATAATGAATTTAAATCAGGGATGTATGACACAACATTTAAAGAGTGGATGAAGAAAGGAATTACTGCATTTTGTACTGTTATTAAAAATGGAGACCTAAGAAGTTTTCAAGATTTGAAGGATAGATTTGCACTTCGGAACCAAGACTTGTTTAGATACCTCCAACTGAGAGATTATTACAATAAAAAGGGAGACACTAGAAGAAAATAATCCAGTGATAGAAGTGATAGTTAGTGCGTATCATCAAAAAACATTAAGGATTATTTCTAAACTTTATCATAGTTAAATGGAATGTCAAGCTAAAACTACATTTTATGTAAAATTTAAGTGGGAAAAGGAATTGAACATCACAATCTCAGAAGAAGAATGGCATCATATGTGTGTAACACTACAGACATCCACTAATTCACAAAATTGGTGAGAATTTAATTGGAAAATTTTGATTTGTTTCTTTATTACGCCTAACATAAAAAGCAAGCAAATTCTAAGGCTGCAAACATGCTGGAGGCAATGTGGTCAAACAGACGCAAATCATGCACATATCTTCTGGAGTTGCCCAAAAATAGAACCATCTTGGGACAGAGTGAGTTCAGAATTAACCGAGGTATTAGGATATATAGTCTCCAAGAAGTGTTTCATTTTATACTGGGGTAATATAAATACAGTGGTGCTGAAGGAAGATCATTACTTTGGTTAAAATCCTACTCAGAGCTGGCAGAAAGGCCATTACAAGAAACTGGCTTGGAGCGGACACACCCAGACTTAGACAATGGTTAGACATAGTACAGGAAATATTTCTCATGGAGAAAATGACATATTCTCCAAGAGTAAAAAAAGACGAGTTTAATAGAAAATGGGAAAAATGGATTAGGTATAGAAATAAAGACATCAACACTGTATAATTTTATTGACAATAATGCAAGTTATTGGAAAATGTTTTAATAAGAAAATAGTTCTGTATACGGCATCATTAATTGTAAACTGACCCCCCCCCCCGCTACACTGTTGGACGTTTCACTGTAATGTTGTATGTTTCGTTGTTATATTTGTTTTATTTGTGTATACATAAAAGCAATAAAAAAACTTAAGTGAAAAAAAAAAGAATAAAGGGGATGTCATTTAAGACTGAGGTGAGAAAAAACATTTTCACCCAGAGTTGTGAATTTATGGAATTCCCTGCCACAGAGGGCAGTGGAGGCCAAATCACTGGATGGATTTAAGAGAGTTAGATAGAGCTCTAGGGGCTAGTAGAGTCAAGGGATATGGGGAGAAGGCAGGCACGGGCTATTGATAGGGGACGATCAGCCATGATCACAATGAATGGTGGTGCTGGCTCGAAGGACCGAATGGCCTCCTCCTGCACCTATTTTCTATGTTTCTATTTGGGGTCATATTCCTGAAATGTTGACCGTCTCTCTCCATAAATACAGATTGTGTGTCAGGTTCCCAGCACCCACATAATTGTGCTTTGATCCATTGTCCCACATTGTTGGAGTTTGTGTTGTGATCTTGGTATGGCAAGTAGGGAACAGGTTGTAGATTCTACTGCAGGAATGAGCAAACACTCGCCCAACATAGTATCAAGGGTGCCATCTTTCGATTGAGACATTAGGTCAAGGCCTTGCATGCTTTCTCACATGGACAGTGAAGATGCCATGACATTTCAATGGTTAGCTTGAAAATACTCTTATGCCTTGGCTATAATCTATTTCTGAACCAATAGAACTTATCAATTAAATTTAAGTCATTTTTTCAGTGCCATATTAGAGTTAAGCCTTTGTAAATTGGCTTGTAAATTGTCTGAAACTTAACTATACTTTCAGTCCTTTATCAACTGTGAAAGTTTTGGTAATTATAACATTAAACAAATGCCCATTTATTTTAACTAGTGGTGAAAATGAGAGCATGCTTGACACAATGAATTGGATGACCTTCAGTGGAAGAGTATGTCTGTATCAATAATTTAGCTAACAGACAAGAATAACAGTCAAGTTTTCCTTACGCGCACCCATAACTATGATCCACACCAAACTGGCACTGCACTAGTGTCATTTAAAAAACATCATTTGAAAGCTGACATTAATTTGAATTAATTACTCTGTACCATTTTTGTAGATTTCTTTTCAGACCAAATCAACCTATGTAAGTAAGTTAATAGTACAATAAAATTGTGCTCTGTGTATGAACCTAGGTATGGTATAAAAGCTGCAGCATTCCTAAAGAATAAAGAGGGACTTGTGATCACAGCACAGCCTGATGGATCATGTGAATGGAAACCTGGCTCTCTCCGACGCCTTAGAGACAAGATTATCTCCACTACAGCCGGTGGGGAATCTATTACCTTCTCTCTCTTTGAACATGTCACAGTAAGTATACAATGTATGCATACATAATTGGGCAAAACTACACAAATTAAGTTCCAAAAATAAGAGCAAATATTAAACATTTGAGTTTTTAAAAAAAATCAAATTTAAATACACCACGTCCAACAATAAAGGGAACTTGAGTGACCACAATACAAACCACTTCCATTCACCAGGGATTTTTTGAGCAGACAGTTAGTTGCCAGTCATTTTAGTTTTCCATCCTATTCCCATTCTAATCTGTCTGTGACTTCCGACACTGTTCCAACATAAGCCTGAGGAACAGCACCTCACCTTCCATCTGGGCAATTAGCAGCCTCCAGGACTTAATTCAATAATTTCAGTCAACTTGCTTTCTCTGTATCAGAACTTGACTGTTCTGTTGCAATGTTCCCCATTTGTAACATGAACTCCCCATACACTGCCTGATTTTACATCCTTTTCGAAAACCATCCTTTTGGTTTCAACAGCTGGTCTGACCTGCCCCTTTTGTTCATTTTTAACTTTTCTCAGAACCTCTAAACTGGGCAACCTTCACTTCACCCTATGGGGGATACCCTCCCGAATTTGCACCCTTGCTGCAAATTAAAATTGACTTGTTTTCTCTTTTCATTATTTCATTCAACCTTGAACGTCAATATCTTCTCTCACATGCTGCCAGACTGCAAAGTGTTTACAGCATTTTTTCATTTTTACTTCAGATTTCCAACATCAGCAGTTTTGATTGTTTTTAAAATAGTCTTTCTTAATCCTTTGGAGAACTTCAAATGTGAGATGGAGGGAAGAGATTGCAGATGCTAGAATATTTAGGAAAAAAACTCAGGCCAGGAATGATCTGTGGAGGGAAATAGACAGGTGATGCTTTAGGTCAGAACCCTTCTTCAGACTACTGAGAGGCTATGTTTAAAGCAACAAGTTAATGAAGAGAAGAAAATCTGTTTTACTGAATCCTTGAAGTGAAGATTGATGGATTTTTAAACCAACAAGGGAAATGGAGGGGGGTTTTGGGGAGAGGGTGGGAAAGTGAATGTGGGACAAGGTAGATCAGCTACATTTCTGAAGAACAAAGCATGCAAGAGGGCCTGAACGGCCTGCTGTTTTTAATCCTTGAAATTAAAAAAAACATTATTTCCCAATTCCTATCATAAAACCATGTTACCCACATGAAACATCCTTGCTGTTTCTCTCAAATAGCACTCCTCTCAATTCAGCCATGTACACCATGCCTCCACCCCAAGCTCTCCATCCAGTGGATTCAATCTTTGATGCAATTTAATAATTAACCATTGTGTAGTTTGCTGGGTGCCTAGCATGGCCCACATTCATTCCCTATTGAAGGGAGCTGATTTTGTTCACTTGTTCAAACATTCAGGTACTGAGTTTATGTGCACTTGTGTGCATTTTCCTGCCATCATTGCTGTAGCTTATTTGAGTAATGTCTTAACTCAACAACCGAGTCTCTACAATTTTTAAATCAGCAAGATTTTTCTTATAATTGACTTGCATGTCATTTAATTTTTGTAAACCTTTGTGCTCAAATAGGTAAGAATCTCCGAATACTCATCCCGGTCACATCCTGACAGCATCAAACTGGACATCATCAACAACCAACCTCGTACCAAGACTGGTACTGAACCTACACATGGAACATCTCACACTTCAAAGACTGACTTGGTTCGGGATGTAATCAGATCTGCTGAAGAAGCACAACTTGCCCAAAAGCATGCAAAAAGAACATTGATCAGAGATGAAGATAGAGAATATTGTCAAACTCAGGGTAACAGCCTCTACTCATTGTTGGAAGAAATTAAGGAAATGGCTCTTCAAGATGTTTCAGTGGGATAAGTATCATAGCCAAGACGAGTCCATTGTGAATATCTTAATCAAAACCACTAATAGTAACCGATTTTTTTTTAGCATATTTGTTGCCATGGTTGTCAGAACTAAGTGGCTGATGCCAGTTATTCAACTAACCCATAAGAATGCAGTTTGATGTTATTTGAAATACAAAACATGGTAATTAACAATGCAAAAGATGTAGAGATTTGTTGTTTTGAACAAGATGTATATATTCTAAGTTTTATTCAATGTATTTGGCACAAGGTTTTACCATTCATTTGCAGTTACCATACATGGGTTAGAAAATAAACTAATATAATAAGTAGTCGGTTTTGTGCCTACAGCTGGTTTGAATTAATTTTTTTACTCATACACAGCATACAATTCACCTTCCCATCATGTTCGCTAGAACTTTCCGATAAAGCAGGTTTATCTTACAGTAAGCTTAAAAAACTAGGTTTCGTATCGGGAAGAAAATCTTTTTGGGTGCTCAATACCGTATTTCACCCTCCTCAAACTTACCAGGAAACAAAACATGGTTTGAGACATTAGCTTCAGTGACATTTCTGGGCACCAGTGGTAAAACTGTCGTGAGAAAACAGCCATGATTAGATTCCAAAATTCTATTTGCAATATGGTGATTTTGTACTTTTACAACTGTAGCAGTTCAGAATCTCCATGAAATACTGCACAGCCAAAACAAACATTGCATTAAATTCTTCTCACCTAATTGCAATGTTATACTTCAAAAAAAAACTCTGACATGTTTAATTGTCATCTGTGGAGGTTTCCAGCTGCTGATGAAGAAGCATTCCTATCAATGTTCATTTTCTGCACATCAGTGGTTTTCTGTAGTTTCAGGATTGTCTGTTGATTCAAAGGAGTCAATTGCTTTGTCTATAACTGTTAAGTCTTTTGGAATTTTCACGGCAAGACTGATCTCTGTTGGAATTTGAAATTCACCATGTGGCTCAGAGAGTGCAGTTTTGGTTACCTCTTCCGAAGTTTTACTTTTTACATTTTCATCTTCAAACATATCAGGATCAAGCAACATCTCTTTATTTGGCTCCATGGACTGACTCAGGCGCTGGGAATCTCCTTGATCTGAAATACAATGGGGAAAATGTTCCTGAATAATCTGCAGGGAATAATTAATTCAAATGGTTGTCTTTGAGATTGGAAATGATACTTCTCAGCTAACGAGCACTTTGGAATTACTTAATATGCAGTTCTAGATTCCCCCACAACAGTCAAACAACACCGAAGCAGGCTGTCCAGTCCAATCTGCCCATGATTGGCTCGTATACCTCTAAACCTCTCCAGTCCATGTTACCTGCCTAAATCTATTTAAAATGCCGTTATATTGACTGCCTCAACCATCTCCTCAGGCAGCTCTTTCCATATACCCACCACTGACTCCGCTATCTTTAAGAGCCCTATCTAGTTCTCTTGAAAGTATCCAGAGAATTGGCCTCCACCGCCTTCTGAGGCAGATAGTTCCACAGACTCACAACTCTTGTGTGGAAAAAGTGTTTTCTCATCTCCGTGCCAAATGGCTTACCCCTTATTCTTAAACTGTGGCCTCTGGTTCTGGGCTCCCCCAACATTGGGAACATGTTTCCTGCCTCTAGTGTGTCCAAACCCTTAATAATCTTATACGTTTCAATAAGATCCCCTCTCATCCTTGTAAATTCCAGAGTATAAAGCCCAGCTGCTCCATTCTCTCAGCATACGAGTCCTGCCATCCTTGGAATTAACCTTGTGAACCAACGCTGCACTCCCTCAATAGAATGTCTTTCCTCAAATTTGGGGACCAAAACTGCACACAATACTCCAGGTGTGGTCTCACTAGGCCCTTGTACAACTGCAAAAGGATCTCTTTGCTCCTATACTCAACTCCTCTTGTTATGAAGGCTAACATGCCGTTCGCTTTCTTCACTGCCTGCTGTACCTGCATGCTTACTTTCATTGACTGATGAACAAGGACCCCCAGATCCTGTTGTACTTCCCCTTTTCCCAACTTGACACCATTTAGATAATAATCTGCCTTCCTGTTTTTGCTATCTATTCCTTTTATGATCTTATACACCTCTAAGATGACCCCCCCATTCTCTTGCACACCAAATAATGGTCCTAGCCTGATCATCCTCTCCCTAGAGTTCAGACCCTCAAGTCCTGGCAAAATTCTTATAAATCTTCTCTGCACTCTTTCCAGCTCAACACATCTTTGCTATAGCAGGGTGACCAAAACTGAACACAATACTCCAAATGTAGCCTCACCCAACGTCTTGTACAAAAGATCTCTCCAGATCTACCCTGCCAAGACCCCTCAGGATCATTTACATTTAAATCATCCCCTCTCACTCTTCTGAATTTAAGATCCAAGCTGAGCTTGTCTGCCAGGTATTAATCAAGTAAATCTCCTTTGCACACATTCTTCTAGCCTTATCATTCTCTCCCAAGTAATGAGACTATTCCCATGCCCAATGCTCAAGCTGTAATCTCGCCCATGACCCATTTAAATGAAGTAAGACTTCCCTTTTTGTATTAACTTCCTTGTAGTAGTGTTCAATTTTCCTAATTACTTGCTGTATCAGTTTGATGATTCGTGAACTAAAACACCCAGATCCCTCAACATTTTTTAACCATTTAGATCTTTTTTTTTAACCTGCCAAATTAAACAGTTTCACACGTAGTTGTACAGAACAAACATGGGGTAGAGTTTACAGAAATGAAGAGTCTAGATTAAAATCACTTAACTAGCTGGCTACATTTTTTTTTAATTCACACTAAATGATGTTTAGAAATAATCTATCTGTCTCTTTGAATATAGTCATGGTACTGTATGGACAACCTAAGGAGGCAAACTAGGTCACAATGGAACCTTTAATACACCGTAATCCCTCAATGTGTAAAATTTCAGCATGGTTTAATTAGATAATCAACTTTTTTATCACCTTAAACTCTAATCAGGAGAGCGTGTTCAAGTAACTTTGAAATGAATGAAATTGCAAAAGGGTAAAACCTAATTTTCTTTTAGATCAAATCAACACGACAGTGAACATGGTTTACAATGAATGCACCGTATTTTGAGAACTATTGAGCAAAATCTGCTCATAACAAAAAAAATAAGCAATGCATGTGCTGGTGCAGGACTGTATGCGTAAAGCAGTTACACATCTTGAACTTAGGCAGCAAGTATATTTTGCTCCATAAATGACTGCAAGATATCAGACAACTTCATAAGCCCTATCACCAGGAACCACATTTGACCATAACATTGTATTCCAGCACCAAGTTAATCACTGTGTAATAGAACAGGTGATAAGGATACATACTTGTAGGCTACTAAATTCCAATCCCTCCATGTGCATAAGCTACTGATGAAATCCTCCTTCAGAGAAGGAAGATAAAAGTAAATCCCACTGCCACCTTCTCCTGTTTTAAACAGTAAAAACAGGTCATCGTACTACCATTTCCTTTGGTACAAAAATCAGTGGCCTGCAGTAAATTCCATTTAAAAAAGCACTTAATAATCACCATTGGAGGAGGTTTGATTTGTCAGTTGGAGTCTTGCTTGTCGTCTCTCAAGTGCAAGCTGTTTGTTCCTCTCGATCTGAAGTCGTTGTTCCTCAGAGAGTGCACTGGAGCCTGGAGTTGATTTTGAAACTGGCTGGCTGGGCATTGCATCGAGTGAAGTTTCAAAATCATCAGTTTGGACCCTGTCCTCACTCTCCAGAACTGTAAATACAAACGGTTTATTTCAGAGGATTTTTTCTTGTCAATTTATCACAAATCTCCAATTAATTCTCTGGAAGCCTTCATGACTTTATCTGAATGTTAACCGAAGTAGATATCAAAAAATTGTAAGTGTTAATCTGTTATGGCAGCATCAAACGCCACCACTCATTTCCCATTGCAGTTTGCTATCACATTCAGTAAAGGAAATGCAAAAATCAGAATGTGTATAAATGTAGTAGGACTGTTTAACTCAGCTGTGATGCACTCAGATCAAAAAGCCCACGAAAATTCAAGGATTTACTTAATACCTCCTTTGGAAGATAACAGGACCCACCTAGTGACTTCAGACAGAGTTGTCAGTAGAGCAGAGAAATATAAATTGTAGTAATGGATCACTGCAAGTTTTGGTGGATAGAGATAGGAGCTAAATCTGTAGGAATCCATAAAGGTGAAACAAAAATACCTGACCATCCCTATTTTTTTAGAATTGCTGGATGGGAGGACAGTATTTTATAATTTATGAATTGGTTTCTGCTCATCTGTTTATGTAAGCAAGTGGGGTGAAGACGTCTGGTGCATATTGGAAAGAGTTTGTGTTTGGGAAGAGGGCAGGAGAAACAATAACCCTGAATTTGTGGGGAAATGTCATCAGCATTTCTGCACAAAACACATGTCCTTTGACCTATTGTTTTATTGACTGTGCACAAACACCAAACTACTCCGAGTGCAGCAAATGCTATGCAAAATGGGTGGAATGATTGCTTTTGACGGAGCATTGGGTCAATTAGAATGGAGGGTGTTTCTTCATTTTTACTCAATTTTGAATGCAAGATGCATTTTAACAGCCAGTTAATGTAGTGGCTTAAACTGATTACTTTTTTTGGGTGGGCTTAATTCCACCAACAACCTTTTCTAAATATTACCATCACTCCTCACTTATCACCCATGTAACCAATCACATTGCAGGAGTATACAAAGTGCTGGAGCAAGTCAGCGGGTCAGGCAGCATCTCTGAGTACACAGATAGATGACGGTTCCAGTCAAGACCCTTTTCAGGATCTGAAGATGGGTTTCGAACCACATCCATGTTCTCCTGGGATGCCACCTGATCGGCTGAGTTACTCCAGCACTTTGGGTCCTTTTGTGTATTAACCAGCATCTGCAGTTCTTTATTTCTACATTGTAGAAGACCACGTCAACAAGCAGATCTTCATTGCATGGGATTGAGCCAACTCTGGGCGGTGGTTATCAGTTAATTCAGATAACTTGCTGCCAATGTCAAATTCTAAGCTGTTTCTTGTTTGTTTTTAAAATAAAAAGACCGAATCCTCCATTAGAAATTGTGATTGAAGCAAAGGCCATATCATTATTTAATGATTAGTAAATAAAGGGCCTTATAAGCACAAAGGTGAACATTCATATTACTATCTCGGGCTAACATACCCACTTCCGTGCTACCATTTGCACAGAAGATCAGGGTTGGTACACACACACCATGAAAAACCCTTCTATCCTTGCTGTTCGAGTCAACGTGCAAATAACCACTTTGGTCAATGTTGTTATGAACAGGCAATAACAACAGCGTTTCCTTAATGGTGAAATAATACACAAGCAGGTTCACTGATGCCCTTCAGGGGGAAATCTGTCCTTTCCCAGTCTGGACAGTAGTGTGTGACAAGACCCACTAATCTCCAGAAGTAACAAAAATGAAGCTGGTCTTGAAGTTTTACATATAGCAAATTCCGGGAACCCAACTGGGGTGGGGAGAGGGGAATGATTTATTCTACTGTTTAATCCTGCACAAAATGCTGTATTGTATACAAATCAGCATGACAATTTCTTGTCATATTGCAACAGTGTGTGTAGTTCAACAACCACTTTCACATACTGCACAGGAAGGACAATCTTTTATCACTTATTTAAAGGATATAACATGACACCACTAAAAGTACAGTGGAAAAAGCTGCACGTACAGTGCCCTCAATAAGATGCACCATTTATTTATTTGCCTCCGTACTCCACAATTTGAGATTTGTAATTTTTAAAAAATCACGTGGTTAGAATGCACATTGTCAGATTTTAAAAAAGGCCATTTTTATACATTTTGGTTTCACCGTGTAGAAATCACAGCTGTGTTTATATATAGTCCCCCCATTTCAGAGCACCATTATGTTTGGGACACATGGCTTCACAGGTGTTTGTAATTGCCCAAGTGTGTTTAATTGCCGCCTTAGTGCAGGCATAAGAGAGCTCTCAGCACCTAGTCTTTCCATCACCTATGGAAACGTTTATTGCTGTTTATCAACATGAGGACCAAACTTGTGCCAATTAAAGTCAAAGACGCCATTATGAGACTGAGAAACAAGAATAAAACTGCTAAAGACATCAGTCAAACCTTCGGCTTACCAAAATAAATTGTTTGTACCATCATTAAGAAGAAAGAGCACTGGTGAGCTTACTAATCGCAAAGGGACTGGCAGGCCAAGGAAGACTCCACAGCTAATGACCGAAGAATTCCCTCTATAACAAAGAAAAATCCCCAAACACCTGTCAGACAGATCAGAAACATTCTTCAGAAGTCAGGTGTGGATTTGTCAATGACCATTCTGCAGACGACTTCTTGAACAGAAATACAGAGGCTATACTGCAAGATGCAAACCACTAGTTAGCTGCAAAAATAGGATGGACAGGTTACAGTATGCCAAGAAGTACTTAAAGGAGCAACCAGAGTTCTGGAAAGAGGTCTTGCGGACAGATGAGACGAAGATTAACTTATATTAGAGTGATAGCAAGAGCAAAGTAAGGAGGAAAGAAGGAACTGCCCAAGATCCAAAGCATACCATCTCCTCTGTGAAACATGGTGGTGGGGGTGTTATGGCCTGGGCATTGTCATGCCTTTAATAAAATCTGACAACGTGCACATTATCCACATGTGATTTTTTTCTATTACAAATCTCAAATTGTGGAGTACAGAGGCAAATAAATATATGATGGGTCTTTGTCCCAAACATTATGGAGGGCACTGTGACTCAGCCACCACAAGCCTTGCAGCTTGGAACCATCATTCATCTGCGATTCATAAAATGATTTGAGATAATGACCAGACCCTTTTCCATGACCACCCCTATCCAAAACAAAACTGAATTATAGACTTTAACCTGGGTTTACATTAAACAACTTAGAGAATTATCCAAACAATGCACGATTGGCAGCCCCGCCAACAGTCTGTCTGTTTTTTCGTTTTTTTTTAATTTTTAGCGTTTGTTAAAAGTTTGTGTAAATGTTCTCCGGTTTGTTGGGGGGGGGGGTTGAAGTTTCCCGGTTTCCAGTTTCTTACCTTGCCGGAGATGCAAATGTTTTCTGGCTCACATCTCCGGTCGCTCTGCGGCCTACCATCAATGGAGCTGGAAGCCCCCTCGGACTGACTCGAGCCCCACCGCAGGGCGTGGACTTAACATCAGAGCTGATCCCTTGCCTGGGATCACTCCAACCGCGACCTGCGGAATTACCATCAAGAGCTCGCAGTCTCGGGAGAGGCTAGTCGGGAGCTCCAACGAAGCAGAGGCTCGACCAGCCCCGACCCGGGGTCCGATCGCCGGTTCGGAGGAGCTGACATCCCCCCCCGATGCAGGAGCTGATAACCCTAATGCAGAGGGCCCAAACGCCACCGACTACGGGAGTGAAGAATTCCTCGTCAATGGAAGGCTCGAGGCCCCCGACCGCGGGAGAGCATTGAAGGGAAGAGATTTTAACTTTTTTTCGCCTTCCATCACAGTGAGGTATGTGGAGGAGTCACTGTGGTGTTAAAGTGTATTTTATTAAAATGTATTTTGTGTGTTCCGTTGCTTTTTATTTGTGTGACTGACTTGGCAAATTAAATTCCTCGTATGTTGCAAAACATACTTGGCTAATAAAGTATTATTGTGATTGTGATTGAACAAGTTAAAACTTCAGCATCAGGCACAATTGATTCAAAGCTAGATTTTCTCTAAGGCAGCCCCCAAATAACATGCTGTTGTTTTCCAAGGGACACAGTACGTTTACAAATATTTTGAACATCAATCAGAAAACAAAAGCACTTGCCTTCATTCGATGTAAAGTCTTCATTAGTTATAGGTATATCAAGTCGAATTTTCTTCAAACAGGTCTGAAATGCAAATTCAAATTTTACTAAATGTTGCAAGTTACTGGCCTGACATTATTAATGACCCCACCTTTTCTCCACAAGATGTCAATCTTCACTTAATGAATATTTTAGTTCAGAAATACTGTCCAAGTAAAAATGAACAAATGCAGGAATGGTGCTAGGAACTGGATTACTTAATGTAACATGCCACAAGATCTAATTTTTATGAAAAGCAAAGCTTTAATGGGAAGTAGGGACTTGCTCTGCAAATTGAAAGTCAGGAATCTTCCGTGCATCTCACATACGTTTCCGAGCGGAAGACCAAAGAAACTGTTGGTTGCTGTACTAAGACTGTTCATTCGCCTTCATAGTCCTATCAGGATTCTGGTGATGACTTTGTGAAATTATGTACAAGGAGATTGTCCTTGACCTTAATGGCAATGTGTTTGAGAATAGCTGCAACTACTGTACATATATCAATTAAGCTGGTGAAATGGAATTGGGAATATTAACACATTTGCCAATGGAAAATGCTTACATAGAGCCATTACCAAAAGCACAAAAACAGAACACAAGTTTGTAGACAAATAACATTCAGAAGTTGTCTCCAGTTCGAGGAAGGTTTGGACCACAATCACACAAGTGTGGACTCGGGTCCCTCTGCATTTTACAACCGTAAAATATGTAAATGCTAAACCTTTCAAATAAAAGCAAAGTTCTGGAGATAGCAGGTTGTGCTACATCTGTGGAGGTTTCAGGTTGACCTTTCATGGAATATGATAAGGTAATGAATTTGAAACATTAATATCATTTCAATCATACTCAGTGCATTAACAAAAGAGAAAACTAAATAAGTTAGCCTGCTGGTTAATGAGTTTCAAAATAGACACAGATCAAGGGAAGATTTGTTCATGTTACTTCCAATGAAACCCAAATGTGTAGATACAGTGCCCTCCATAATGTTTGGGACAAAGACCCATCATTTATTTATTTGCCTCAGTACTCCACAATTTGAGATGTGCAATAGAAAAAAATCCCATGTGGTTAAAGTGCACATTGTCAGATTTAATTAAAGGGCATTTTTTATACATTTTGGTTTCACCATGTAGAAAACTAACAGCTAACAGAGGTCAAGCATCTGTTGTGCACGGTCACCATAGAAACAAGCCTACAATTCTAACCAGCAATAACCAAGTGCAATCCAGGAATAGATTTAATCACAGCAGTACCCTCCACAGCAATTCTATCCAGTGTTGTGCACCAAACATAAATGTTTAATAGCTGACAAGCACTTTATTACATTTATTTTTTGACAATTATCTGATTAAGAACAGAACACAGAAACTCACGCCAACGTCACCAAAAAGTTTACCTGAACTTCCTTTTTACTTCCCAAGGTTTCCACTTTCCCAATGAATTCTTCAAATTGTAGTTTGGGGTACAGCCTGTGAGCCCAATGCTCCATGTGCCACAGGAGAGTCTTCACATCTTCGCTCTTCACACAAGGGGGAAGGAAAAGTTCATCATGTCCAGCCAGCTGAAGACTCATAATAAAAATGTGACGCAAACAACCTGAATACCCTTCAAATATTCATGAAATAGTCAAGGGTTCTAAAAATATATATATCATACTAGCTTCTGAAAATGGATTATCTTGAATGCATCTTCCCTAAACATGAATAACATGATCCCGACAGCAGCTTATTTCTGCACATTTTGAATTACATTCATGCTTAATTCCCAAAGTATGTGACAGCCTCGCCTCCAGCTATTAGTTTTTCACCCATTTTTTTATTTTGTTAAAAGTTTTGTTTTGGAGGCATATTAGTCTTTTTTATGTGAGGGGTGGGGGGAGGGGGGAGAAAGGCGGAAACCGTTTTTCTCCTACCTGGGCGAGGATGCGTCCTTCCTCCGAGCCGCATCTTCGCCCCCCTCCTCGCGGCCTACCACCTGGATTGGCACGGCCTTTCCTGCCGGAGACCGCCCAGAGCTTCAAGCTGTGTCATTATTAAACTGTTCCGTCTGTGCGGCGTCGCCAGCTTTTTGTCTCCCAGATCCCCCACCCCAACTGTCGACAAAGTCTGACTGAGAAAATGCTCCCACTCATATTACGGGTTGGCTCCGCGTTTGCCCACTCGCTGGAGCGAACAGCGCCTCCTTCAAAGAGAGCGAAAACAGGTCCGGTCAGCAGGGGAGCTCCGACCCACTCCTGAGTGAAGCCACTAGTTTGGCTGCAAATTCTCATAATTATCACTGTCTTGTTGCCCGGATCCAGCTCCCAACTGTGTGCCCCAAAAGACTGGAACCAACCCGAAGGTTAAAGCAACAGCATCTTTATCTAAACCCACCTCGAAAGTTTAACCAGCCTGTTCGAATCCAACCTGAACTTTTCCAACCCCCCCCCCCCCACACACACACACACACACAGCACATTCTCCTTGTTTCCTTCAATCCAGGAATGTTATTTAGATAGGATTGCAAGGACCGTCTCAAATTGGTTGACCACACAACTTGCAATTCGTGTAAATTAATATTGAATTTGAATGGCTGTGATTCAGGCTAATGGCAGGGATTTGATAATTGACAGGCCCGTTTCAGGCATTCTTGCGTTTTCAAGGCTGATGCTGTATGGAGTCAATAATTTAAATAGATACAATTGTGGATTTGTGCAGCCTGCAGTACGCTGCGGAGTACTGCTGACATATTTGACGGATACATTTATATATCTCAATGAAATGAATACGCAGTTCAGTACACACAGTAGCTCATCTAGCGAGAATGTTTATCCCGAATGACCCATGACCTGGGCATGCACAGTTGTAATACCAAACTCACTTACACAAGGGAGATGTCAAGTGCACATTTAATTTATATTTAGTGATTTTTTCCACTGCAGCCAATTTTTGTTCTCTGAAAAAACTGATACACAGTGCAACTGTAAACACATCAGCAATTTTCTTTTGAAACTGATGAAATTTCACATTGCTGCCAGAACAGTTTTCTTAGCAGAGCATATTAAAGACATAGAGCAAAGACTTGTATTTATATAGCACATTTAAAGTGGCAATATCACAATATCTTTATAGGAGCATTTTCAAACTTTGACACAAAAACCACACAAAAGGATAATAGGATAGATGAACAAAGTATGGAAAAAAGATCTCATAAAAAGGGGCAAAAGTAGGTGATAAGTTTTAGGAAGGAGATTCCATTGTCCAGAGCCCAGGTAACCAATGACAATGATGGTGGCCTTGCAAAACTTGGATTTTGCTGAGATAGGGAACAGAGGCTAGGGTTTAGAGGTTGGAGGGAGGAAAGGCAGTTGCAGATTTATAAACAAGAACGAGAATCTTAAAATTGGACAGGAAGTTAATGAAGGCCAACAAGCCCAAGGTGAGGGGGCAGATGAGATGGTCTAAGCTATAATCGGGGCACCTGATTTTTGAGTGAATTCAAGTAGAGGGGCCGTTTCTTTTTCTGTCTTACCTCATGACCTTTGCCTTTAAATTTAACGTTATCAAACAAATTTCGTAAAGCTGGCAATCCTCGATCTGAAGTCAACCTGTAATTCACAAAAGAGAAAAATATTATTAAACTCAAGTGTTTCTGGTGGTGACACAGTGGTTCAGTTGTTGAACTAGTAATCCAGAGACTATTCCCTAAATCTAAGGAATCAAAACAGATCGTCTCTGACCCCTCTACATTGGCCCATCTCCAACACTAACATTCTCTTCAATTAACGTTGCTACCCTCCCAATTATTCCTGAATACTTTATATCCAGGAATATTAATGCTCAATCCTGCTCCTTTGATATAATAACACCACATATATTCTTACATGGTTATTTACACTCCTGTTCACTCATCTTATTAGCACACTCCACACTTTCTCAAATGCATAGTAATTAAATTTGGCTCCATACTTTATTTCCCTGACGCAGTAAAATCTTTACTCTGGTCTAATCTACTGTTTTCTCTTCTTCCCCATTTCCTTCTGCTATTGTAGAAATAAAGAACTGCAGATGCTGGTTAATATACAAAAGGACAAAGTGCTGGAGAAACACTGCAGGTCGCTCAGCAGGTTGTTACTCCAGTACTTTGCGTCCTTTTTTACTTCTGCTGTTTCTGCACTTAATTTTTCCTTTTCATTTTTTTCCCCCCCTAACAGTGACTCTACCTGCTGGTCACTTGTGTTTGTACATTCTACCAGTCTCCTAACACTCCAGTTCTCATTGCACTTTTCCTTCCAGAATGGCTACTGAAAATAACCCTTCCGTGTCGGTGAATAGCAAAATGAATAAAAGGGAGTAAATGGGAACATGCAGATTGCATCACAGCTCAGATGCCGAAAGAAATAGCAGGGACTTGTAGATGTAGCCCAGTTCATCACACATACCAGACTTCCCACCATTTACACTTCACCACGCCTTGGAAAAGCAGCCAATGTAATCAAAGGCTTATCTCACCTCATTCATTCATTCCTCCTCCTGTCTGGCAGAAGGTACAGAGGCTTGAAAACTGCACAACCAGACTCAGGAAGAGATTCTTCCCCTTTGTTATCAGGCTATCTGAACAGTCCTTCCATAAACTGGAATATACAGTACCTCTTTTACCTCTATTCTATTGTGAACATTGGACTTGGTGCTACAATGCTGAGAACTATATTCTGCACTCCGCATCTTCCCCAGAGCTCACTCTATTGTACTCGAGTTTGACGATTGGATTTATGTATAGTATTATCTGATCTGATTGAATAGCATGCAAAACAGCTTTTCATGGTACCTCAGTATGCATAACAATAAATCTAACAATCATGGGGCAACAAGAGAAATACTACGGAGTGTGTTTTCTGCTGGCAGTTGGCATGGCATCAGAGGGGCCAAATGGCCTTCTTCCATGGCATAATAAATAAGTATCCAAGATAGCAAATTTTACACATTCTGCAACAATAATACAGAGCATCCTCACTTCCAGAGGTGTTTTACAATGCTGCACAAATCAATAAAAAGGATCAAAGGGACTAGAAGTGTGTAGGAAAGAACTGCAGATGCTGGTTTAAATCGAAGGTAGACACAAAATGCTGGAGTAACTCAGCGGGTCAGGCAGCATCTCTGGAGAGAAGGAATGGGTAACGTTTCAGATCAAGACCCTTCTTCAGAATTTCCACTGACCTCAGTGACCTCAATGTGTGCCAAAATGTGTATTTTTCAAATACACAATTTGGAATTTGGTTCTGGTTAGTAAACCAGAATTAAATCTAATAAAGTATTATTGTGATTATGGATTCTACGAGCAGCAGTTACAGGAAACAAAGCATCCTCATTATCAGAGTTTAAAGCTTCAATTACCGCTGGGCATCCAGTTTTGGCTGTGGTCTTTTTACATGTTTTCTGAGTACCACAGGCTCCTTGGATTGAGTTCCTGCTTCCTCTTCTGGAGGAACAAAAAAAAATACAAATAAACAAGGCAGGGTACATTATCTAGTAGCTGGTAATCTAATAGTCTGGAAAATCCTTAAGGATCCCAACCTACCAGAAAGATTGGTCCTCTTTTCAAAGGCAACTGTGCACAATTCGCCTGCTAAGACCACGTTCTGGCTGTTTCCTCACCACTGCTACCTCACACCATTACCTCCCACAAATCTTGGCATTCATGGGCCCAGAATCCCAATTGAACACTGCTCAAGTGATGACAAAATGCACATTGCTTGCCATATGATAACACTGTACAAGGGCAGCAGATACCCATTTACATCACTTCAGAACAAAAAATGTTCACATGCATGCAGTGAATAAAGTTCTCAAATCACATCCTGCACTCAAATTCTAAATTCCTTTGCAAGGTGCACAAAATGTCAGAATAAGCACATGACATTCTAGTCAACTCTATGACATTACCCAGAATAATCAGGATAACGATTACCCTGGGAGAACCTAAATAGTCACTTCAAAGATGGAAAAACTTTAAGGTATTGTTAAAATATTCTACCCAAATTCATATTTAAATAAATGTATTACTCTTCCAAAGCCAAGTTTAATTTTAAACACATGACTCACCACCATCAGCTAAAGCTTCACCATATCCCAGTTGGCCAGGTGATGATGGAGGAGGAAGCGGTGGAAAGATTTCATCTTCTAACTCATCATTGTCACGGATACCAAACAAATCATTTTCGAAAGGATCATTCATTATTGCAACTTGTCCTTTCCACTGCAAACAAAATACAAGTCAAGTTGGCAAAGTAAAAAATTGAGTTAAAAAAACACTCTGTTAGAGAGCAAGGACAAACTGACACGCAATCAAACATGTCAGTTAATCTAACGGCCTGGGCACCTCTCAAGTGTTTCCCTGACATCAGCCTAATATAATTGTGGAACAAGAAACTGCAGATACTGGAATTATGAGCCGAACGCAAAGAACTGGAGGTCAGGCAGAATCTGTGGAGGGAACAGACAGAAGACGTTTTGGGCCAAGACATACTTCAGACTGATTCAAGATTAATAAAATTATTGTCACTAGCGCCAAAGTGCTCCCCCAATCACACTTCTAACTGCAAATTAATTCTATTCAGAAGGATCTAGGTGTTCTAATGGATTAATCATAAAAAAGCTGGCAGTTAAATCTAACAAGTATGGTAGTTAAGGCGACAAAAGACATTCACTTTATTACAAAGCGGTTGGAATTTAAGAATAGGCAGGCTTTGTTGCAATTCTACAGGGTGTTGTTGACACCATACTCACTATCCTACATACAGCTTTATTCCCCTTATCTAAAAAAGGATATAGTAATATGGAAGACAGTCCAAAAGAGATTTACCCAGCAGATTCCAACCAGAAGCGCTGGGCAGTTTGGTTTACTCCAGATGAAGGGTCTTAATCCAAACCCTCAACTGTCCATTTCCCTCCACAGATGCTGCTGGCCCACCGAAGTCCATCACCAGCTCCCTTTCTGGTTTTATATTCCTTATTAGAGTTCAAAATAATGAATGATTACCTTATTCAGGCATAAGATCTTAAGAAAACATGACAGAGAAGATGTTTACATATTTTCATTAGTGGGAAGCAAGGCAAAATGGGATGCAAGTACAAACAATGATATTGGTTATTTAAAACTGAGATGTGTAGACATTTCTTCTCACAGCATTGGGAATCTCTCTACATCTTTCTACACGACAGAGAGAAACAGATATATACCCACATCTTTCTACATGATAGATAGAAAGAGATATCCACCTACATCTGGCTCTATCCATCTCGTTCTCTCTCCTACCCACATCTGTCTGCACCTTTTCTATCTTTTGCTATCAGTATCTTACCTTTCCTGACTTTCTATCTTACATATCGATTTAAAATAGAGGCAAATATTTCAAAGATCGATGAATTGAGGGTTATGAAGAACTAGCACAGAAGAGGAGTTGAGGATGGCTTAGATCAGCCACAATCATATTGAATTCAAGGCCCGAGGGGCCCACTCCTACTCCTATTTTCTTGAATTTGTGTGCATCTCATAATTATAATCCTTTTTCATTCATTCCTATTGATCATCCCACCATGGCTCACTAGAACAAAGCTATTTACAAATAAGAGAATGGCCATTCATGTACTCATTTAATGTTTCCAAGCCGGACCAAGTTTGCTACGACTAAGACAATAAGCAAAGAGCAGCCTTGATTGCTTTCCATCACTTGGGTTATTTCTCCAAGTAATTCCACACAATAATCTTTAATAGTAACCTTTTCAATATCAGCCTCAATTCCTACTCCCTCACCACTCGCGGCGAGTAACATTTCCAGATATGCTCTGCAAAGATGGCAAGGTATAAGTAGAGAACTCAAACTAATATTTCTTCTTTAAAGGCAGCACACATTTCTTGAAATAATAAGGCTGTAAACAGAAACTCAATAATCAGGGCCTGCAAGTTAAGAGGATGTTTCCACATCTTTATTGCTAGTATCTAGAATACGTTTATTTTTAAATCATATCAAACCAAGTAAAATCTATTTTTCAAATGGTATATCACAGGTTTAAAAAAAAACAAAATAGGCCCTGGAATTTCAGATCCTCATTGACACCCCCAATACTGATAGGCCTGCAACACACTTCGCAATCATAGTTCAGGAACACAAACATTTGGCATTGTTGTTGCCATGCTGAGTGAGACACACAGGTTTAAGATAGCCAGTGTAAAGAACAAGGTGGATGCACCCTTTTCTGGAGCTGGAAATGGGAAGATGAATGCGGCTTTCAGTGTGGTTCAACGTAGAATGAACTACACTCTATTTGAAGTGCTGTTGTGCAAGCAATTTAGTGGGTAGACAGTGAAAAAGATTCAAGAACATGCTCAAAACCTCTGAAAAAGGTGCAGCATTCCCATCTCCCGGGAATCCCAGGCCCATGACAGTTCGAAATGGGGACGGAACATGCAGATCTTGATGGAATGCCTCAAGAACACATGGACGTCCTATATGTAACAAACCACTGTGCAAATTACCCAGCCACCTGCCCTGGCAGACAATTCATGCCCCACCTGCGGAAGATTCTGCAGCTCTCACAATTGCTTCATCAGCCACCTCAGAATCTGCAACAACAAAAAAATGTAATAGAAACAAGTCATTCTCATTTTCATGGGGCTGCTCAAAGAGGAATGAAAACATGAAATAAAACAATTACCTGGCTCTTTTAGTAGTGTTGGGATATTTTACTACATTTTGGGGTTATTTACATATTACATACAAGTAATTGCTGCTAGAAAATATTCTAGGTACTTCATGGAAAATGAAAGTTAATGATGTGATGAAATAAAACAAAGCTTTATGGACAAGTTGTCTATCGGTCATCATTACAAAACTGTTCAAAATATTCAGTGAGGAAGCAGACCTCTCAGCCCACTAACGTCGGGGTGGGTGGGGGGAGTATGGCAGATGGATGGATTGGATAGAGATGGTCAGATCTGTAGCCACTTGTGCCGCAATACCAGTCACAAATAGGCAACACAGCAGAAATGGGCTGCTGTTGGGCAAAGATCGCGAACTACCTACAGTTGTGAAGTTACACCATAAGCAGCGAAGACTCCTTCATACCCAGATGGAAGATGAGGTTCTGCCTCGACTTCCCTCTTAGAAAGGAAGTAACAGACCACCACATCGTGGGGCTAAAAGCAAACTCACCTCCTCTCTAACCTCTCTGCTATAAATCCCTGCACCGCCAAACTACAATCTCCCCCCGACACACTTTCTCACAACACCCCCACGAGGTTATTAGGCTGAAATTAGAGGACATTTACTATAATAGACATATCTCCGGAAAACTTGGAGACCACAATATTTTAATGCACAAGTCAGTCAGCTACTTCAACGACGTGAATGGCTCCCTTCCCTTCAACATCTTTAAACGGTTCACGGCCTCACCCGCTTTCCGGGACTTTAAGTTTAACGCCGCCGCGGAAAAGCTTCACTTTCCTCTCAGCCACAACCAAAGCGCGCCTTCTGCCAGGCCGCCAATCAGAGCCGACGGTCGTCCTGACCGTAGGACGCAGCCAATACGTTTGAACGTTACATAAATGAACAAGGAGTGAGAGAATCGATCTGTGAACCAAAGCTTCGCTCTATGATCTTTGCTGTGAACTTCTCAACCGATGAATTCGCACCTTGTCCTCCTCACACACCTCCATGTCAGGCCTCTCCCTCACTCACCTCCATGTCAGGCCTCTCCCTCACACACCTCCATGTCAGGCCTCTCCCTCACACAGCTCCATGTCAGGCCTCTCCCTCACACACCTCCATGTCAGGCCTCTCCCTCACACACCTCCATGTCAGGCCTCTCCCTCACACATCTCCATGTCAGGCCTCTCCCTCACACACCTCCATGTCAGGCCTCTCCCTCACACACCTCCATGTCAGGCCTCTCCCTCACATCTGTTTTTATTTCAGATTTACAGCATCCTTTTTTTGGTGTTTCTGCATTTATATACTGTCCTTGCTTCCTCCTTGGCTAAAAGAAAATGAGATTGTTGGAAATATTCAGTGGATTTGTAGTCTCTCCAGTTTTTCTGCTCTTCAATTTCTGCAGTAATCATCCTCTAACAGCCATGACCACTTTCCTTCGTACAAAGTATGACAGTAATTTAAAGGTAGACAAAAATGCTGGAGAAACTCTGCGGGTACAGCAGCATCTGTGGAGCGACGGAAAAAGCCTACGGTCAGAGCTATGATATGAGCCATAGGTTGTAAGATTGCTTAACCCTATTCTTTGCTTGTGGCTTTCACTGTTTAGCATGCCTGTAGTTCTCGATTGCAGCTTCACTGAGATGGCACCTCAATGTTTCTAGGTGCACCTGGTGCTGCTCACAACAAGCCCTCTGCACTCCTCATTGAATCAGGATTAACCCCTTGGCTTGATAATAATAAGAAAAAGTAATATACTAGACCATGAGGATATAGATTGTGGCTGTGAACATTTTTGCTGCTGATGATGGTCCACAGCACCTCATGGGTGCCCAGTTTTACACAGTCAGATATTTTCTGAGTACCCCATGTAGCATGATTACCATGCCATACAACACGATGAAGGATGTCCTCATTGTAAAGATGCAACTTTGTCTCCACTGATCACTTTTACCAATGCTGTTGAGGACAGGTGCTTCCATCACAGGTAGATTGGTGAAGATGAGGTCAAGGTCAAGTTATCCTGCGTTGTTTTCCCAGTCTTGCCACAGACCCAAACTGACAGGGTCTGTGGCAACTAATATGAGGATGAGGCATTGGGAGATCCATGGATCCTAAGCAAAGGCAGAAGATGTCAGACAGGACAAGTGGGTAAATGTGGGGTGTACTTGTTCCACAATTTTTGCTAAACTTCCTCTTGTTTCTGATAAAGAGACTCAAGTTTAATGGTGCCATCCTTCTCCATTTTGTTGCGTGGTTGGTTGGGATATTTTTTTCACCAAGTGTTCGAGAATCTCCTTGAAGTGTTTCCCCTGTCCTCCAGGTAACATTTTATTGTGGTCGAACTTGGAGTTGGATGTTTTGGGAGTCTGTGAATTATGTCATTTCTCCATTTAAACCAGCTGTGTGGAATACATACTACAATGCTTGGAGATGTTAGTCTGGGCGAAGACACATGATTGTTCACATCCTAGCAGTGGATTTGAGGATGTCTGCAATAATAGAATAGATGGCCAGTGCCATAGGTTTTCCCCATCTATAAAGCGTTCAGGAGGGTAGAGATTGCCACTGCCCAGTAGGCACTGTGTTTGATGCTGAGCTAGAGCACTTGATCTCTAAGCACTCTTTTCCTCAAATGGGTCAAAGCTGTGCTGGCACACTAGAGACTGTGGTGATTTCTGTTTTCACCGAGAGATGCCTCGATGTTCCAATGTGTTTAGTGAATGTGTTACCAGACAACTCTCTTTAGGACATACCAATGTGGATTATTGTAGATATTGCTGAAAGAAAAGTTTAACAGAGAAAGGGGAGCAGGAGATGGGTGCTATCTATAACTGCTCCACTTTATTGAGTCTGAAGAAGGGTCTCGACCCGAAACGTCACCCATTCCTTCTCTCCAGAGATGCTGCCTGTCCCGCTGAGTTACTCCACCTTTTATATCTACTTTGTCTCCATTGTATTTAACATTCCTAGTTTTGATGCTGAAGCAAAATTAATAATATTTCCTTTTCTTCCTCTGTACTGCTTCTGAATGCAATTTTTATCAGCCCATGCAATTTTATTATTTTCAGGCCCTGTGGCCGTGGATGTAAAATGTTTTACAGACTTATTGGAAATAGAAACTGTCTGACCAACTTTTATTTATCATTTATCAGTAAAAGATTGCTGCATCATTGTAACGTCACAATGCTTCAAAAGTAACCTTGTCCCAATTAATCTGTTCAGATATAAAATAAAACAGCGTCAATCTTAAATAAAATAGAAAAGGCTGGAAATCAGCCCAGCTATCACCTCTTTCCGTCATGAGTATTGAATGACAGCTTTTGTCTTAATTAGTTGAAGTAGATTTCATGGCACTAAATGGCATATAAATTAGTTTGAAAAGGATGGAATCTAAAGAAAAGTAAGCTGATAAAAGTAGATACTAAACATATTGAAATTATTAAGAAATATACATTTAGAATTAATTATTAAATATAATAAACAAAATATGGGTATAAAGGTAGACAAAAATGCTGGAGAAACTCAGCGTGTGAGGCACATCTATGGAGCAAAGGAAATAGGCAACGTTTCGGGTCGAAACCGTTCTTCAGACTGGGAATAAAGGAATGTTTTCAGCACTAATTCATTAAATGAAACATAATTAAAATTGGAAGAGATTTGGAAGGAAATAAATTAATAACATTTGTGCACCACTTGGGTAGGTGTATAAAATTAGAGCAAATACGACTGAATTAACAGTTTAGAGATACAGTGCAGAAACAGTCCCATCGGCCGATCAACTCCATGCCAACCAGCGATCCCCACATATTAACACTATCCTACACACGAGGGATAATTTACAATTTTACCAAGCCAATTAACCTACAAACCTGCATGTCTTTGGAGTGTGGGAGGAACCGCAGCTCCGTACAGACAAGCACCCGAGGTCCGGACCGAACGTGGGTCTCTGGCGCTGTAAGGCAGCAACTGCTGCACCACCGTGCCGTTGAGATTATGTTGTGAAGTATACATTTAGAAATACAAGGAGTTAGGAATCCAATGATGTTACAGTTTGGATGACATTAAATCTGAGTCTCTTTCAATTTGAATTCATTCAATAAAATAGAAAGGGGTGAAACGTTTTTGCAAGCAGAAAGAGAAGCAAAGAGGAAGAAAAGGACTACTTTTAATGTTGTTTCTGTCTCTTATACACCTGGGGCAATTATTACTATTTTATTAATAGGCGAGAGAAAAAATCCGAAAGGTTGTGGTGGATCACTCGACAATTGTCACAATGGGAAGCTGGAAACATATTAAATTAAAGCAGCGAACATGAGAGAGATGAATCCCAAGCTAAAATTAAAGCTACAAGTGATTGCCTTTGAAAGTTTGAAATTGTATCGTGAAAGAGGCTCCTGATTAATGTAAATTAATTAAAATGTTTCAGATCGTCAGCAGAAAAGAGATTATTTAAAGAGCAGTAATGAAATCCAATATTCAACCCTCAATTGATGCTTCTGTTTAATTTTAGTGCTATGTATAAGAATAACTTTGCCTTCAGAGACAGTTACAGCAGGAGGTTGTGTGAGGATTGTGGCTGGAGGTTGATAGTGACAGCAATACCCCCTGGAGACCGGAGAGCATTGAAAAGGAAGGAATAAATCTGTTACTTATTGATTTTTCATATGGTGACACTTTTATGGGTCACATGCATGTCTAAACTTGTGACGCAGGTTGTGTGCACAGTTGTAGGAGTTTTAAAAAGATAACCATAGATTATCTGATTTACAGGGATAATAAGGTAGAAAGGAGATGGGCAGGAAGAATAGTAATCTTTTATTGGTGCACCCTGACATCTTGGTGCAAACTGAGTGATAGGATGTCAACCATTCACTTTGATTTTGTCTGATTGGAAAGGAAATTTACAGCAGCTGATTTGCAATCACCCAGTTACTGCCCAAGAACCAATTCATCTCGTCTATGCTACTTTTACAATCTAAAAATTACAGGTTTAATTAGGTGTATCCTCAGTGTATTGATTATTGAAACATCCTGCGGAGTTTATTCTGATGCAAAAACTATTTATTTGAAAATTAACAAGCAATTTTGTCATCTTCCAGGTCAGCATTGCCCCAGGACTTCAGAGAACAACGGGTCACATTTCAATAAATTTGACTCATCCACTGATATCTGAACTTAGCCTGTTTCAAACTAAAACTCTAGAACAAAACCATTAACTGGTGTTGCACAAAGCTGAGTGATAAATGATTAATTATGTTGAAGCAAAGAAATCCTTTTAAAACGTCAACGATTAGCCTGACCAATCTAGGCAAAATTCCAAACACTTATTCATTTTGTTTAACAGGACAGATGTATTCATTCTGTTTCCAAGCAGACCAGCAGAGATATCTATTTCCAGCAATTTGATTGAGGCTAAATGCAAGCTGCTAACTCAGCTTGAAATTTTGGCAGAGATGTTTTCACCAAATGTTTGTGCTGGTTCATTCTGGTACAGATCCTGTACAATATGATCTGGTTTTGTCTGTTATCATGCAACAACTGTCTCTGTGCCAGGATTGATAATTAACCTTAAAACACAAACATGATCAGTCTCAGAAAACCTGTCAGTGCTTGCCAGATTCCTCCCAATGGCAGTATGACATACTGAACATATGAATTCTCCTTTAGTGGATCAGGTTGCATTTATGAGCAAGATCTCATTTGGAGAGAATGATTCTCAGATGGGATTCGAACTGTGCTCTGCTCACTAGGGAATAGCACTCTCCATTAAGCAAAACCTGCTAAAAGCATGAAAACATGGTGAATACATGGCTCTGAAGAAATGGTTTCTTCAACTTGTCAGAACTTTTAAAACAAATTGCATTAATATAGCACCTGTAATTTAGTCAAATTGCAGCAGTTCTCTGGGGCAAATTACAGTGTGACCTCCCTCTCATTTGTACACTATGCGAACATGGAAATACATTGCCACTGCACGATTAAAGTGCTGCGACTGCTTAGGTTACAGCACCATGGTAGTACTACTCGTTTTCCCCCTCCCTGACCCACAGTCTGATGAAGGGTCTTGTCCCGAAATGTCACCAATTTCTCCAGAGATGCCGCCTGATCTGCTGAGTTACTGGGGAATGTTGTGTCCATCTCAAAGAGTCAAAGAGTCAAAAGAGTTTATTGTCATATGTCCCTGACAGGACAATGAAAATCTTTCTTTGCATAGCACAACAGAACATAGAAGGTGGAGGAACATAGAAAGAACATCTTCAGTGTAAACGAGCAACTACAGTTCCTTCTTACAAATAGAACAGTATAGGACCGGAACAGGCCCTTCACTCCACAATATCTGTGTTGATGCCAGGTTAAACTAATCTCTGCAGGCTTTGGCCTATCAGCCAGCCTCTCAAATGCCATCACATCTGTCTCCACCACCAGGGGGTGGTTACACAAAAAGCTGGAGAAACTCAGCGGGTGCAGCAGCATCTAAGGGGCGAAGGAGATAGGCGACGTTTAGGGTCGAGACCCTTCTTCTCCACCACCACGCCAGGATTCTGGGTAAAATAACTTGCCCAACACATCACCTTAAAATTATGCTCTCTGGATGTGGCTCCCTCAATTTCTTCAAATTTCACTCAGCCTTTGGGCTATCCTGGTAAATTTCTTCCCCATACTGTCTGCACTCTCTCCAATGCTTGTCATCCTTCCCAAATTGTTGTGCCAAGAATTGAACACAGAGCAGCCCAACCAATTATTGATTTTGTATATTGTGGCTTTATTTATAAACCCAAAGATCAAATATACTCTACAGACAACCAAAGGATTAGTTTATTTTGGCATCATGTTCGACACAGATACCGTATGCCGAAGGGCTGTTTCTGGTAGAAACAAGGAACTGCAGATGATGGTTTACAAAAAAAAGATAAGGTGGTGGAGTAACTCAGTGGATCAGACGGCCTGCTCCTGTTTTGTTCTCTTCCTCTTTAACATGTTGCCTCTTGTCATTCTTTTGATCCAACTGTCCAATTTCACACTTTTTTACGTTAAATTCTATCTGCCATAAGTAAACTATTTGCTTAGTATACAAATATTAATACTCTTAGTTTGATTTGGAGTCATCAGCAAATGTTAAAACCATGCCCTTTAAAGCCAACTACTGATAATTAATAAACACAAAAGAGCATGGTTCCCAGCCTGATCCTCCCCTTTCCTGCCATTATCAGAGTCTTGATGGGAGCTGGTTTGCAGCACTCTTGGCTGGGAAATGGCATGTTCTTGAGTATCTGGTTCGTTAGTAAGAGGGCCTTAAAGTTATATAATAGGTTGAGGAGCACTTAATAATAATGTTTCTAAGTAAAGCTTATTCCAGGGGCGATAATTCCAGGCACAAACAATGCCTGTATAATCAATCAAAGTAGTGTCAAAGTACAAGAATCATTGAGTGTTAATGTTTTGGTTGCCATAGTTACCCAAGCACACTGCAGCAGTAGGAGAGTAAAGTGCTATTTATTATCAGTGACAACCGCTGTGTTTTTGTGAAATATTAATCTATTCTCTTTGTGCCTATACCACTGTTTATTTTAATTTATTCCCAGGGAATAGGAATCGGTTGTATTGCTTACTCATTTTAAATGTTATCATCTCCTCAGCTATAGACAGCTCTCTCTTTTGCTCAGGCTCTCAGTTCACCCACAGAATCTTTATCCAAATTCTGATGCCCATATCTAGTGCTCAGTCGTGTTTGCCCATTGACCTTCTGCTTGTCTCCTAATTCAGCAATGTCTTCGATTAAAGTTCTCATGCCTTGTTCAAATCTCTCTGGCTGGAGCTCACCTTTTCTTCATGACATCCTGCAATTCTACACCCCATCAAGATCCCAACACCTTTCTCTTTGACTTCTTCTGCAACCATTAATGATTTTAGTCACCGTTGGAGGCCAAACCTTCAGTTGTCTTGGCCATTTGTCATTTTTTTGAAATTTTGTTCATGATTTTATTGGAACCAGTTACAGTTCTAAACTGAATGTACATTTTTAATGCACCTTATGAGTGCCAATTTTTGTCCCAAGTTGACATGCACTAACACAAAATATAATCATCAACAATACTTGTTACTTGTTCCTGTAGTTTGGAATCCCCATTGCGAGACCGACTGATGTCTGCTGTTGGAATTTGCAGGGTGGTGAGGTTGAAGAATATCCTAACTCCACAGCGGCACCATGTTGCGGTAAATGATAGCAAAACATGAAGTGTTGGGGGAACTCACCAGGTAAGGCAATATCTGTGGAACGAATGAACAGACGATATTTTGGATCTAGACCTTTTTTATTGTCGGGGTCCCAGCTTGATCAATTGGCAATGTTGTTGCAGATCTCGTGGTGGGGGTGGTCAAAAGCACGTTGATCCAGCGGTGAGGCCTTCTGCCTGGGGGCCGATGACAGCATCAGTGGGAGGGTCCCATCTGGAGACGGGCGAGCTTGCGAACCCTGGTGGCTGTCAAGTAAATGAAGAAGTACTGGTTTAAGTGTGGAACTGGAGGGGGGATGAAAAGGAGCAGAGGTCCATGACACTTCTGGAAGAGTGAGGCTCGGAACACTGGGAGTGGCTGAGGGAGGAGCAGAAAGTACTGGCCCATGGCGAAGAGTATAGAATGCAGTCCAAGGAGGAAGAACACTTGCAAGAAGTGGTGTATTGAGTTCGGTACCTTAGATCCTGGTTGGGCCTGAACTGGGAGCCCATGGAATTGGAGCTGGAAGCCATGTGGAACGAGATGGCAGCAAAGGCAACTGCTGAGGGAAGACACGCGGCTCTTGTAGCTCTGGGTTAAAACATGGTCGAACAGTGTGAGAGTAACAAGCATCAAAGAGGGGACGGTCTCTCAGGGCTCCCATCGAAGAGAGGAGAACTTCTTCACAGTAGGCATACTAGGAGGAAATTTTACAGTGGAGAAGTAACATGAAGGTACAAGAAACTGCAGATACAAGAATCCTGAGCAAAACACAAAGTGCTGGAGTTCACCTTTGTGTACAAGGCACTAAATAGTCTATTATTACTAGCTGTGACACAATCATTCCTAGGAATTCCTAGGAATGAGTGGGTTAACATATGATGAGCATTTGACAGCATTGGGCCTGTACTCGCTGGAATTTAGAAGGATGACAGGATGTCTCATTGAAACTTACTGAATAGTGAAAGGCCTGGATAGAGTGGACGAGGAGAGGATGTTTCCACTAGTGGGAGTGTTTAGGATAATATAATTTCAAGGATTAATATAAAGTGGCCATACAATTAAATTATGTGGCCCAATAACCTTTGGTTCAAATTTCAGTCTCCTGTCTGGGATCTGCAGTCTACCCAGGTTTTCACCACAGTTTGCAATCTACACATTAGCTGCTCTGTCAACATTTGCTTATGCTGCTCATCATATGGAAAAGGCCTTGGTGCTGTTATTGTGATGACACCTTATCAATGCTAATATTCCCAAAAGCGCTGCAGTAGAATTTGCAGTGAGAGAAGCTGATCACAATTTCAATTATATTTAGATTTAGAGACGAACGCCATCATGTTTTCCAGGTACACCCCCACCTCACTCCCACATATGCCCCCCCCTCACTCTCCCCATCATCCCCACCCACTCAGACACAATCCCACTTCCACTGCCCCCTTTTGTTCTAACCCCACCACCAGTTCCTCTGATGGGAAATGTGTGGGTTATAAATGCATTTAAATTATAAACTAGACCAGTGGGTGGGACCCATTGGGTCCCTGTCAGACGGGAGGCCTGGTCCTCCAACGCAACCCATTTCCCCACTCCCCCATAGCCCCCACGGGAGGCCTGGTCCCCCAACATAACCTGTTCTCCAACGTAAGATTCCACCACTCCCCTACCTCCCCCAGCATTGGACAAAAAAAAAATCCAATTGCACTTCCCCTGCCTCCGCCAGCACTTCCAGTTCCAATTCCACTTCCCCTTTCGGTGCTGACAGGAACAGGATTAAGTTTTCTATGATGGCAACATTGTTGCAAATGTTGGATGCAGTGGCAGAAATCACTTTTAAAACATAGGAGGGGGGCAATGAGGCCTAACATCTATGACAGAGGTTTTGGCAACCTACGGTGAGAGAGAGAGAGATTGAGAGAGTACATTTCATAAATATTTGAATGTCTGTGAAATGCTTTGGCTATGCTCAAATATAAAAGGAGAAATAAAAATTTAAGTGTCTATTGCATTCAATTTTTATTATTGTATTTTTTATTTTCTTTGTATGAGGAACCTGTGCCAACTTGACATCTTACAGTGACACCCTCCCACTTGTAGAAATGCTATAACCACGACTCCTACTGTGGAGGAGGGGGATGGGTGTTAATTACACTGCGATGTTCCAATTGCAGTTTCAATTGTAAATGTGAAAGTGCGAAGATAAATTTCACAAGCAGAATGCACAGATTTAAAATGTTTAATATACAATGATTTGTGTGTCTCACTTCAAACTGGCCGAACTTCCCTATTTTGGTAGTGAGATGATATGAGATAGGATTGAGGCGATTTTTTGGGCGACTGCCAGTGACTGTCACAGTCGTAGCAGGTCGCTGAAAAACCGGCGACAGGACCCCCCCACGACGATGCCTGCGACAAGCTACAGCAACTTTCCAACTAGTCGACATCAAGCTACGGCAAGCTACCGACAACTGGCGACCCATTAGTACGTGCACCTACGACCGCACCCACGACAACCTATGACCACACAGGCGACAACCTACGACAACCGAAGTCAACCTACATCCACCCGTGACAAGCTACAACAAACAACTACCCTGTCGGCGACAATTGAAGACAACTGAAGACAAATCAGTCGCTGGTATCTGTCGTCGGTTGACGTTGGTAGTTGCCAATGGAATTCGCCGAAGTCAGCACCCAGCGACAACCAACGTCACCTGGCGACAACCTACGACAGCACCTGCGACAGGAGAAGACAAGCTACGTCAAGCCCACAGTCGCCGAAAAGTTTTGAACATTTCAAAATCCAGCGGCGACCAGAAAAACGTTACGACTCTTCAGGCGACCTGCGGAGACTGCTCACGACCATACAGGCATCACCCCGCAACCATGTAGTGACAGCCTAGTCGCCTGTAGTCGCCGAAAAAATTACTTAAGTGGGACAGGCCCTTAAGGGTGTGGTATTTGCCTGAAGCTACCAGCGATAGCTATGGACCAGAATAACTGGGAGATGAGTGCATTTAATAACTGGCTGCTCTCAGGAGAAGCCATCAATGCTGACCAGAACCCAGGGCTTTGGATACTAGCTGGCCACATTAAAATTAGATGAAATAAACTCTTCACAAAAGCAGAATCTGAGTGACCTCCCTAACACTGCGGCGAATAGCTGATTGGAAACACGGCACAAATCTGCAGGGGCTACTGGGAAAAATCACGTGGTGAGGAAATTGACAATCAATGTGTCCATGACATAGAGAGCTGGCCCAGCATTAGCGTGTGGCTGGAGTTTTAGAACATGAAACAGGAGCATAGTTGGCCATCTGGTGATCTTCCACCTCAGTGCCATTTTCCTGCACTATCTTCTTATCCTTTGATTTTTTTTATTTGCCCCCAATCAACCTCTGTTTTCATTAAACCCAAACAGTCAGTAGGATAGAGATTTTGGGTGGCACCACCGCAGTGGCAGCCTCGCCAGCAGCTTGTTAGTCCTTTCGCCTTTCTTGTTATTTTTAGTGCATTTATATCTATGTTTTAATGTTTCTTAGTATGTCTTATGTGGGGGGTGGTGGGGGGGAATACGGGGAAACCATTTTCCAGTCACTTACCTGGACGGAGATGCGTCTTTTCTCCGTGTTGCATCGTCACCCCCCTCGCGGCCTACCAACTGGATTGGCGCCGCCTTTCCGACCGGAGGCCGGCCCAGTGCTTCAGCAGCCGGCGCAGCGCAGAATTACCATCGCGGAGCCCGGGATCCTTGTCGAGGATTGCCAGTGTCAGAGCGCCATCCAGCGGGGCCTGTGGACTTCAGAAGCCGCGGTCTCTGGTAAGAAGCGGCCAATTCGGGTTACCATACAGCCATACGAATAAAAAAGAACACAGCACACGATAGACTTTAACACAAACATCCCCACACAGCGGAATCAACGTTTCCCACTGTGAGGGAAGGCATCAAAGTTCAGTCATCCTCCTCCTTGTTGTTCACCCGTGGTTGGGGCCCCCCGAGCCCCCGCAGTCGCCGCTACAGGTGGCCCGATGTGCAGGCCCTCTCGTCGGGATGATGGAACTCCGACGTCGGAACGGAAGAACGTTCTCAGCAGCTTGGACTTCCGAATCGGCTACTTCTTACCGAAGTCCACAGGCCGAGCAGGACGGAGATTCACACTGGCAGCCCTCGGCAAAGGGATCCCTGGACTCCCCGCTGGGAGCTCCACAAACCACAGCCCCATGATGTTGAAGCAGCAGGCCCAACCCTCCGGAGTTTCAAATGGCGATCCCAGGTAAGGCATCGCCCGCTCCGTGATTAATCCAGTGCTGTGCCGCTGCTGAAGCTCTGGCCGGTGTCCGGCAGGAAAGGCTGCCCCAATCCAGATGGTAGGCCGCGAGGTGGGGGGGGAGGGCGAAGACGCGACTCGGTGAATAGTCGCTTCCTCGCCAGGGAGTGACTGAGAAACGGTTTCCCCCTTACCCTACCCACATCCCCCACATAAAAATACTAAGAAACCTCCAACACATACTTTTTTAAACAGTCTAAAAATTAAAAAAAGATGGAAAAACAGACAGACTGTGGGCAGAGGCTGCCATCATGCGGTGCCCCTAGTGGGGAAAGGAGGAAGAGTACCTGAACTTAATTGCCTTCCATCATAGTGAGAAATGTTGATTCCACTGTGGTGGATGTTTATGTTAAATTCTATTGTGTATTGTGTTCGTTTTATTCGTATGGCTGTATGGTAACTCAAATTTCCACTCTGCAAAAAGACATTTCTCAGCTGAATGCTACACATCACACTGAGTGTTGGAAAAAATGAACTGTGAAGACTTTGTTCATCAGAGGTGCGGAAAGGACACAATGTTTCTGAAAGCTCTGTGGGAGTGCCTCTTCAGTGACAGGCAGGTCTGCATTCTGCCCTGAGATCCCTGGTCTACCCACTGAAGTCAATCATTGTTAAATTGACACCAGCAATGGAGTGTTATCCATGGTGTCATCATTCAATGAGGATCTTTGCAGCTTTTAATGGAGAAATGGCTCTCTGTTAGGTGTAGTCCACTTTGAACATTCTACAGTGAGTTTGAAGTCTGTGACTCAAGTTCATAAAACATCTCTCTAAATAGACCCATACAACAAGATGGCGTGATGTTCCATGAATGATTGACAAAGCTCATAAGTGTCACCCAGAAGTTCGAGGTTACGTTGGTAGGTAAGCATTCCCAATGGGTACTATTTCACCTGGAGATGACATGCGTGTGATCTAAACCAGGTAATATTGTCGTAAAACGTGTTATGTGTATAAGAAGGGGGACAAATGCATTTCAATTTCGAGATAATCAGCTTCAAGATAATACACGTGAGAGCCTGTACAACATTGTTACAAACTCCACTGACTTCAGGCATTCATACAAAACAAAAGGGTGCATTGTGTCACACCTGGCAGAGCTGCCATCTCACAGTGCCAGAAACCCAGGTTCAATCCTGCACGGTGTGGAGTTTGCATACTCTCGTATGGGTTTCATCTGCATCCTCCAATTTCCTACCACATCCCAGAGGCGTGTGGACTTATACTTCAATTGGCCTTAGTAAGTAGCCCCGAGTATGTAGAGTGAATCTGAAAGTGGGATAACATAGAACTAGTGTGAACGGGCAATCAAGGGTTGGTGTGGACACAGTTGGCCGAAGGGCCTGTTTCCATGCTCTATCTCTAAACAAAACTAAACTACCAAGGTAAGTGTAATGACATTGTGAACAAAGTAACTATCATGTTTTATTTAGATTTAATGACTTTTCTTGGGAAAATTATTGTACATGGAATGGTATATTTACAGAAGAATTTGCCAGTGTTATTACAAATGTGTAAGGCAATTAAAGATCAAAATTGCACGATGAAATTTTAACATGGGAACAGGCCAATTGGCTCAACGTCCATACCAACCACTTCCAAAATCATCACATCACCCACCATTTGATCTATAGCTGTTGAAGCCTAAACAATTCAAGTGCTCATCTGGACACTTAACTGCTCTCAGCGACCCAGTCTGTGCTAGTGTTTATTTCCCACAAGAGCTGCAGCAACAATTTGCAATGGCATTGATGTAGGAAAGCAGCTTACGATGCTTGACTTGATCAGACTGCTGATTACTTGAGGACATATTAGAATATGTGATCAAAAATCTGGTTAACATTCTGAGATGTTTGGATTATCTCAGAGAAAGTGAAGGAGGCAGCAATGTTTAGGGAGGGAGTTCAGGGCTCAAGCAGATGAGAGTGGCTGCTCCTGTGGTGAACTGATTAAGCTCAAAGCTGTACAAAAGGGCAGACTTATCCAAGCCCAATGATCTGAGAGTATGACAGGAATTGAGGAGTATGGTGCTGGGAGGAGTGAAACCATTGTGAGATTTGAAAACAAAAAACAAGAGATTTTTAACGCAGAATGTGCTGGGCCTAGAGCAGTCATCAAGAGTGTTTAATTGTCTTATGTACTGACAACGGAATTCTTATTTGCTGAGTTTATCGGGCCTATAACTACAATAACATGCAGATAGTATATAATAATCGACAATAAATTAATAACCATAATACAAAATTAACATAATGGTGCAAAACCAAAGTCTATAGTGCAACAAAGATAGTTTATAGAAGTTCTTAGCCGCTAAGGTTAGTGTTGTGCAGTGTTCAAGAGGTTGATTGTTGCTAAGAAGCCGTTCTTCAACCTAGTTGTTACAGTTTTCAGGCTCTTGCACATTCTTCCTATTATAGTACCAGAATGAGAGCGTGGACGGGGATATATATATATATATATATATATATATATATATATATATATATAAAATATATCATATATCATATATCCCTGATATATACATGACACTAATATTATCAGTGCTCTTTTATCGGGTATTTTATGATATTAGCTGTCTTTTTAAGGTAGCGCCTCCTGTAGGTTCATTCGGTTGTGGGGAGGTCAGTACCTGTGATGGACTGGGTACTGTCTGCCATCCTCTACAACCGACTAGTGATGGGTTAATGGTACAAGTTAGAAGGCAGCAGCTGTGCCTAATCCCCATGCTAGCTCTATCCTGTCTCCATCAATTTTTGTTTTCTTCAACCACCTACCCATCTATTAGATGCTGACAGTGCCACTGCTTCAATCAGTCTTGTGATCCTTTGAGGAAAGGGCTGTTTAAATCTGATGATGATTGGATGTTTCTAAGGCACCCACCAATCTCACAGTAAGTGCATTTTGACATTGGTGTGAAGGACCACAGTTTTCAACTTGCTATTCTTGATGTAATGAATATTTCAAATGATCATGCTTGCTTAGCTAATCTATGCTAATGAACCTCAGTAATAGACTGTTACAGCCAGTCATTATTCCATATCAGAATTGTTATTGGAAGTAGTGTTTAACAGCTCCCTCAGAAATCCTTGGAGATTCATATTTTTTTTATTTCCCTTTGTTGTAGATGTTAATTCATTGGAGAGTTCTGAATAATCATTGAGAAAACCATAACCTTTCCTGTCAGATTATTATCAAAAGCACTCAAGGATCCACACTCCTCCTGTGTAACAAGTTATACCGACCTTCTGTGAATACCAACAAGGTCACACTTAGAATATTGTGGAGAGTTAAGGATTGGAGCAAATGCAGAAAACAAGAGGACCAGTTTTACAATTCTGAGGAGAGTCACAAAACTGAACTGATTTGTTTCAGTAGGAAGAAGACTGAAGACAGATCTAGATATGGTGGTAGTGGGATATCCGCAAATAGAATAAATATATGATTTTATGCTTCTTTCTAAAGAAATCCTTTGGGATTGAGGGTGATTTGCTTCCACTCTGGGTCTGTGCGCGCTGTGGTGGCTGATAAGGCCAATGTTGGAACCACAGACTATTCCACAGGGCATAGAGTGATTCAAGATTCAAGAGAGTATATTGTCATGTGTCCCAGATAGGACAATGAAATTCTTGCTTTGCTTCAGCTCAACAGAATATTTCAGGCATAAATAATACAGAACAGATCAGTGTGTCCATATACCAGTGAATATTACGCACATACACACATAAATAAGCATATAAAGTGCAGTAGGCTAATTAAAGTTCAGATTTTGTTTGAGTTTAATTTAATAGTCTGATGGCTGTGGGGAAGCAGCTATTCCTGAACCTGGTTGTTGCAGATTTCAGGCTCCTGAACCTTCTACCTGAAGGCAGTGGAGAGCAGAGTGTGTGGCCAGGATGGTGTGGGTCCTTGATGATGCAGCCAGCATTTTTGAGGCAGCGACTGTGGTAGATCCCCTCGATGGTAGGGAGGTCAGAGCCGATGATGGACTGGGCAGTGTTTACAACTTTTTGCAGTCTTTTCCGCTCCTGGACGCACAAGTTGCCGAACCAAGCCACGATGCAACCGGTCAGCATGTTCTCTACTGTGCACCTGTAGAAGCTCAAGAGAGTCCTCCTCGACATACTGACTCTCCGTAATCTTCTCAGGAAGTAGAGGCGCTGATGTGCTTTCTTTATAATTGCATCAGTGTTCTGGGACCAGGAGAGATCTTCGGAAAAATGCATGCGTCTCCATCAGTGATACTTCCCACAACAGTGGTGTCGTCGGTGAACTTGATGATGGAGTTTGCCCTATGATTGGCTACGCAGTCATGAGTATAGTATGAGTACAGCAGGGGGCTGAGCACCCAGCCTTGAGGTGCTCCCGTGCTGATTGTTATTGAGGCTGACACATTTCCACCAATGTGAACAGACTGTGATCTGTGAATGAGGAAGTCGAGGATCCAATTACTACAATGTGGAAACAGGCCCTTCGGCCCAACTTGCGCACACCGGCCAAAATATCCCAGCTACACTAGTCCCACCTGCCACCATTTGGTCCATATCCCTCCAAACCTGTCCTATCCATGTACATGTCTAACTGTTTCTTAAATGTTGGGATAGTCCCTGCCGCAACTACCTCCTCTGGCAGCCTGTTCCATACATCCACTACCCTTTGTGTGAAAATGTTACCCCTCAGATTCCTATTAAATATTTTCCCCTTCACCTTAAACCTATGTCCTCTGATCCTCGATTCACCTACTCTGGGCAAGAGACACTGTGCATCTACCCAATCTATTCCTCTCATGATCTTATCCACCTCTATAAGATCACCCCTCATCCTCCTGCACTCCAAGAAATAGAGTCTTAGCCTACTCAACCTCTGCCAATAGCTCAGACCCTCTAGTCCTGGCAACATCCTTGTAAATCTTCTCTGTACCCTTTCCAGCTTGACAACATCTTGTGGTACTTTTTTGTTTTTTTGCTGTCTTTTTTTTAAATTGTAGAATTTATGTGCAATTTATATTTTTGTGTATCTGAGTTTATATGTCCGTGTTGCTGCTGCAAGCAAAAAAATCATTATACCTGTACTTCACTCTGCTTGTGCATTTAATGAAAAACTTGATTTGACTTGATAAACCCACATTCTTGCAGACATCATTCAGACTGTTGTTTCCAATATGACATTCAAAGAACCTAACGAGCACCTTGTCAAGTAAAACTTGGCAGCGAGTGTCACTTTTTCAGTGAGCACGAGTTATCTTACAAAGTTGCTAATAGAGTTCACCTGGCATTGTTTACCTAGCTGCCTTGATAAGGCTCATTATACAGTCTGCAGAAGGGTCTCGACCCGAAAACGTCACCCAATCTTTCTCTCCAGTGATGCTGCCTGTCCCGCTGAGTTACTCCAGCATTTTTTTTAAATTTCAAAATAGAGTTTATTCAAGAAATAAATATATACAATACATGATCCTTACAAAACTCCACCTGACATTCTTGGAGGCTATACATATATACAATACAGTTTCCCCAAATCACAAATTTATCCCCCCCACCCTTGCCACTCATGCGGCCCACTGGAGTGGAATCCCTTCCCTTATTTTGAGGGGCATCTCCACCACACCCTGCACCCCATGTCCAGCAGCGGAAGGATCCTAGACTGTGGCCCTCCCCCACCGAGCCTTGGCGTTGGCTGCACCGAGCTTCATTGCGTCCCTCAGCAAGTACTCCTGCAGTCTGCAGCGGGCCAGTTGGCAACATTCCCCAATGAACATCTCGCTCCGCTGGGTGGTCAACAACACTTGGGCAGACCAAAGAGAATCTTTCACCGAGTTGATGACCTTCCAGCAGCACTCGATGTCCGTCTCTGAATGCGTCCCTGGGAACAGTCAATCGCAGAGTTCTCTGTGACGGAGCTGTTCGAAATAAACCGTGACAGGGACCCTTGCAGACCTTTCCAGACTCTCTTTGCAAATCCACACTCTGCAAAGAGGTGGGCAACCGTCTCCTCTCCATAGCAGCTGTCCCGAGGGCAGCGTGCGCTGGTAGTGAGGTTCCGATGGTGCAGGAAGGATCTAACTGGGAGGGCTCCCCTCGCCACCAGCCAAGCTTGGTGCTTGTTGGTGAGTTCTGGCAATGAGGTATTTTGCTGGACAAGCTGGGCAGTCTGCTCTGGGAACCACGCCACAGGATCCATGGAGTAATTTCCCTGCAGTGCCTGCAGGACGTTCTGTGCTGACCACTGCCCGATGGACTTGTGGTCCAAGGTGTTGGTCCTGAAGAACCTTTCCACGAACGACAGATGGTGCGGCAATGTCCAGCTGACTGGCACATGGCGTGGCATCTGTGCCAGGCTCATCCTTCGCAACACCGGGAACAGATAGAACCTTAGCAGGTAGTGACACGGTTCCCACGTGCCTTGGTTTTATGCTCCGCCTAATGCAGCCACACACGAAGGGGCAGGTCTGGAGTGAGGAAGGGTTGCCCTCTCTCCCCTGTCTTGCTCATCTGCTGTATTGAACCTTTTGCCGAGTCCATCAGGAAGGATGCAAGCATAAGAGGAGTGACATTGCCAGGCAGTGGGGGCACTCAGGTCAAAACCTCCCTGTACATGGTCGATGTCGCCGTCTCCTGCTCGGATCCAGGGTCGGTCCACAGATTTATTAGCATCTGCGACCAGTTTGAGTTGGCCACGGGAGCCAGGGTGAAGCGCAGGAAGAGCGAGGCCATGCTCTTTGGCAACTGGCCCGTCCGATCTTCCATCCCCTTCACCATCAAGCCTGACTTCTTGAAGGTGCTGGTGATCTGGTTCGGGGGGCTGAGGCGTGTGACAAGAATTAACTGGAGCGGATAGCCAAGGTGGGGAAGAAACTGGAGCTGTGGAAGCAACGCTCCCTCTCTCTAATGGGGGAAAAATTTGGTCATTTGGGGCTGCTGTACTTGGCGCAGGTGTGGCCTGTCCCTCCCTCCCACGCCACATGGATCACCCGGGCCGTCTTCCAGTTCATCTGGGGGTCGAGGATGGACCGGGAGCGACGGGCCACATTGCACAAAGCGGCAGACAACGGGGGTAAAAGTGTACTTCAGCATTTTGTGTCTATCTTCAATATACACTAAGCTTGGAATGAAATTTGGAGGAGCTGTTTGTCAGAACTTTAAGTACAGGGGCAGGCCATAGAGTTAGTGAGAGAGGAGTCTCAAGGAATTTATGGGCCCAGAGGGGAACAAAATAGCTGAGTGTTTGAGGTGTGAGGCAATGGTTGATACTCGTACCAGGAGAAATGGAGAAAATAAATAGAGAGTAATTATGTTGATTACTAATGCAAAATATGTTAAAGATATGCATGACAAAACTAAAGTTTTAATCTCAACAGTGCTGAGAATGAAATTGATGCCAGGTTTAGGAAAATAATTGGAAAAAAATAATCCACAGAACCTGTGAATAGATTCATACAACTGTCCAGCAGGCAAACAGGCCCTTCAACCCAATCTATCTATACTGACCACATTGCTTAACCATTTCCCACTTGCCTGCACCTGATTAGTGTTTCTGCCAAACTTTTCTTATCCTTGTAGTTGGCTAAGTGTCTTCTAAATGTTGTAATTATACCCACCTCTACCACTTCCACTGGCAGCTCATTCCATGTATGCACCAATTTCTGTGTGAAAAGATTGTCCTTTGGGTCCATTTTAAACTTTTCCCCAATCATCTTAGACTTATGCACTCCTACCCCGAGGAAATGTCTGCGGCTATTCACTTTATTTATGCCCTTCTATAAATCTCTATAAAGTCACCCCTCAGCCTCTGACACTGGGGAGAAAGACCCAGTCTATCCAGCCTCTCATAACTCAAATCCTCCAGTTCTAGTAACACCTTGTAAATTTTGTTGTGCTCTTTGCAGTAGCTTACGTCCATTGCCCTGTCCTCACCAATTCCCCCCAGTGATCTTTTTTAAAAAACTGTCAAATTAGTGAGACTTGATTTCTCATGCACAAAGCTCTGCTGACTATCTCTGATCTGTCCCTGCCTTTTCAAATGCACGTACATATCTAAGTATCCCCTCTATAACTATTTAAAAACTGATAGAATTATGGTCACAAATCCCCAAATGCTCCCCCACTAACACTTAAGCCACTTGCCCTGCATTATTTCTCAATGGAACGTTGTGTTTTGCACCTTTTCTAGTAGGGCCTTATACATATTGATTGAGAACTTTTTATTGAACTAATGTACAAATTCCTCCCCAACTAAGCCTTTAGCACTATGGCAGCCCCTATCAATATATGGAAATCCCACACCATTACAATCCTATTATTATTTCTGCTATCTGTGATATGCCTACATATTTCCTCCTCTCACCCTTGCTGACTATTAGGGAGCATGGATCACAATCCCATCAAAGTAATCATCCCGTCTTATTTTTCAATTCTATCTATATAATCTCACTGAACAATCCTTCTAGAATATCCTCTCTAGAGCTGTGATGTTTTAAAACGAATAGAATTATGATTCTCCCAATCAAGAAATGCAACCTCTCCTCTTATCTCCACATTCTATACCTCTAGAACATTTGTATAGCAGGATTTGGGATGCTGGAGACAGCAGGAGCAGTGTCTCCGACATTGCACATATTTTCGGTCAGTTGACAATGTGACCACTCAAACTTGCTCTGTCATCTTGATAAGATCATGGCTGATCTAGTTGTAACTGTGATTTCATGAAAGTATGATAGAAGATTGTTTACTGTGGCGTTTTGCACAAGGTAAGACCTGATGAATGGGCTGTCCTGGATGCTTGCAGGGAAAGGCAAGGGCCCAAATCTGAACGAATTGCTCCTGTTTTTCTAACTGCACTTCTCAAGTACAGGGCTCAGTATAAAGCCCTGGGACAACCTGGAAGGTTTAAATGTATGATCCCCTGGTCCATCGTAATGGTAACATTTCTATTATTTCCCACAATCGCATTAGAATGGATAATTCCTATGTCAACATGTCACGCTGCGACCACACTCCCCCTGTTGGCCACATGGGAGGGAACTATGTTTACAGCATTTCAAATACAGTGCAGATTTGGACACAACGTTAATCTTGGGGAATGGTGACATTTGGTGAACGCAAAATGTCAGAAAATTCACACATGGGGATCACAGTAATCCACTTTATAGACGGATCAATTGAACATCCGAAGTTTTGGGGTCCAGCGTGTCTTTTTTCCAAGTGACGGTGCGCAGTTACCGTTTACATTTCCCAATTTACATCCTTTGTAATCATTTATTTCCTGGTTTAGCACCCTGTCCTCCACCAACAGCCATTCCGCGGTCGGCTCTGGCGAGCTGTGAGCACTCAGCTGAAGCGCTGACGCATTTCCGAGGCGGGGGGGGGATATGTAGCGGCCGGCTGCGGGCAACTGGATACAAAGAGGCGGGCGGCAGCAACAACAGCAGCGACTTGCTACTTTGCTTGCTACACTTGTGGCGGCACGACGGGCGGAGGGAGACAGACAGACAGACAGACAGCGCGGATCGGGTCTAAGGAAGGCGGCGCCTCCGTGATCCGCCGGCAACACAGGCGGAACTGAGATTGTGAAGCAGCAGGGACGGGAGAGGTCGGCTCGGCGGCAGCAGCAGCAGGAGGGGCGACACTCGGACCACACGTGTGTGTACACACAGGGCAGCACCCAGCTCAGGCCAGCACCTAGCCTCGGTCACCATGCCCAAGAAGAAGCCGGGACCCATTCAGCTGCACCCGAGTCCCGATGGATCAGCAATCAACGGCACCACTTCCGCAGAGTAAGAGAGCCCAGACCCAGCAGCCGCTGTTTATAAATAGTGTTCACGGAGGCGACGCCGCTGATTGCCGCTGGGAATGAATGGGACGGGTGATTCTGTTCCTTTGGGCATTGTCAATTGCCGACCAGGGAGCAAACCTGGTCGCAAGACCGGGCGGGGTTTGATGTGGGCCCGCAGTGGCTGTGAGGTATCTCAGGCGTTGCAGTTCACAGTGTTCGTCGCTGTCCGTGGAAACCGAGGGTCCGGGCCACTCCCCGATGGGGAACCCTGTCACTGTGCAGCGGGGCTCACTCGCACAGGCCAGTAGCACAGAGTCGCCTATTTTTTCCCAGTTAAAAACCCAGCCAGAACAAACCTAAAGTTTGGTCAGAGCTGGATTATGAGAAGGAGACTCGGTAGCTGAAGGCGCGGTCCTCAATGCTGATGAGTACAGGGGTACAGCTGGAGGAGGTCACAGCGGAATGGATTGTGGTCAGGCAAAGTCTCGCCCTCAAGTACAGAAAGTTTAGTAGATCGACTAGAGACCCCCACGGTCAGAAAAGGGGGGACATCCTATTTGGGAGTAGAGAAATGGCAGAACAATTGAACACATACTTTGGAGACTGCCGATCTTAGAATTTTAAGTACAATACAAACTGCTGGAGGAACTCAGCGGGTCAGGCAGTATCTATAGAGGAAATGATCAGACGTCGTTTCGCGTTGGGTCCCTGCAGAGTGGAGTTGGGGGAAGAAACCTGGAACAGGGATGGGGTGGGGCAAAACCTGGCTGGCTGTAGGTGTTAAATTACAATAACAGAACACTTGGAAAGTATTAATAGGATTGGTCAAAGTCAGCATGGGATTATGACAGGGTTATTGTACTGGACTACTTGAGAATGGAGGTTTTACAATCGACAGAGAGCCAGTGGATGTGGTACATTTGGAGTTTCAGAAGGATTTTGATAAGGGGGTGGTGCTGCAGGGTTCAATGCTTGGAGCAAGCTACTCGCTATAAAAATCAATGTTTTAGCCATGGGTTCTAAATGCAACATCTCCAAGTTTGCAAACAGCACACATCTGATTGAAGTGCAAGAAGTATGCAAAGAGGCTCCACTGTGATTTAGACAAGTTGGGTGAGAGGACAAATGCATGACTGATCAAATTTAATATAGATAAATGTGAGGTTGTCCACTTTCTTTCTAAAATCAGAAATACGTTATTACATGAAAGGTGATTGGCTGGGATGGGGGGAGGTGGTCACAGAAAACTGGTAGGAAGGCAAATGGTAAGTGGGACTTTATAGCAGATCCAAAGTTGTCTTGCTGTACAAGTACTTGGTGAGACCCTACCTGGACTTTGTATGTAATTTTGAGGAAATATATTCTTGCCTTGGAAGGTTTACTGGCATAATCTCTGAAAGAGGAGAGATTGGGTCAATTTGGCCCTCATTCATGGATTAGAAGAATCTCATAAACAAAATAAAATTAAAATTGGACTAGACACCTATTGGGTTTCCCAATATTGAGAGTCCAGAACCATGGTTGACACCTCAGGATAAGGAGGCTGCCATTTTGAACCAGGTTTAGGAGAGATTTCTTCAGCCAGTGGGTGATGAACCTGTGAAAATTACTACCACAAGACTAGAAGCCAAGTCACATGTTGAAGAAGGAATTGGACATATTTCTTGACTATATTGGTTTGTCATTATCACGGGCACCGAGTTACACTGAAAAGATTTTGTTTGACAAAGCGATCAAGGGATCTGGGGGAATAGCAGTGACAGGATACTGAGGTGGGTGCATGACCACCATCATGTTGAATAGTGAAGCAGATCTGAAGGGCTCAATGGCCTTGTCCCATTCCTGTTTTCTACATTATAGGCTGGGATACCTGGCTGGAACTGTATAAATAAATAAAAAATGTAGGTCCTATCTTGTTTATATATTTCTGTTTAATTCCTAATTTAAGATACGGAGATATTGTGTTTATCTATTGGACTGTCATCCAGTGACCTATCCTATTAATCTGAAGATGTGAGTTCAAATTGCACTGCTCATTTGTGCAGGTGGTGTGTACCAGATAACAGGAGAAATGCAGGGAGGTGCGTACCAGATAACAGGAGAAATGCCTGTGGGTTGCTCAAGAATGTGGTTGAGAATCTGAAACAAATTACGATGTTGCCGAAGTAGTATCTTTGCAGTTTTTGGAGTTGAGGTCACAGTCAGATCGGCCACGACCTTATCAAATGGCAGAGCAGTGCTGTTAATTCTCTGTTTGTGCTGGTGACCCTGTATTCGGCTGCAACTGCTACACAGCACTGTATTTGTAACAAAAATATTTACTTATGACGAGCTTGCTGAAGTAGGGATCAGCTTTACTTAATCTAAGAAATATTTGGTGGACGGTTGCCACATATTTCAAGTCTTAACTGCAGGTATGCATGTCTGCACAATAAAAATGTTAAATATGAACATTTTGGGGAATTGAGTAATGATCAAATGGATAATAGTTTGTTCCTCTGTGGAAAGAATCATTCTGGAAAGTGAATATGCCAACGGGCCATCAAGAGAACATTCCCCCAGGGAATCATTTAATATTGATCATCTACAGTGAAAATTTCAGTTCCAGTCTTCTGGAATTATGAAATGTTATCTGTAGTGGCTATCAGGAAATTTTCAGGATGGTAGTTTTCAAACTTTACCGCAGGAAGTAATGACCGCAAGTGTGATTGTCAACGGTGGCTTTCCCACCTCAGGATGAGAAATTGAATTTTCCCCCGAGTCCTGCTCGGTATGGCAGGTTTTCAGTCACTGCTTTGTTGCTGCCAGTGGATGCTTCCTGTGTGCCTCAGCAATCAGCAGCATCTACATTGTGGCAGGAAAGTGCTGAAAAATGTGGAAAGGCCATTTATGTCCCTTATTCCCCAACAAGGAACAGCCAACAATTTCTGGGCAGCAGCAAGACATTGGTTTAGTCACTGCACTGTTGGTCCCAGTGAAATGAATGTCACCCCAAGGCAGCTGTGCAATATACTTTTAGTTCGATAAACATGGATATAGAGCTGATACTAGTACTGGTAATTATAAAACCATTGGATTGTCATTTTGAACCAATTTACATCGCCATCTGTTCCAGAGAAGGGAATCTGCTGTCTTTACCTGGTCTGTGTAGTTAGTTATTAATTGATCAACAAGTCACTCAGTTGAAGGGCAGTTAAAAATGGGTTTAAAAAAAAATACTGGCATTGCCACTGTGGGTCACAGCTGTCCATAAATATTGAGAATGCTGTAAGCTCTATTTCTACTCTGTTGGATGGTGGGAAAGGTTTGGGATATTGGGGAGTAAGTCACGCCACAGGATGTACCTGCTTTTGTAGCTACAGCATTTATGTGCCTGGTTTGGATGGGTTATTGGTGACTCCCAGGATGTTGATGGTCTCAGCGATGGTAATCACATTGAATGTCGAGGACAGGTGGCCTGAGTCTTTGTTATTGGTGGTAGCCATCACCTGATGTGAGTGTTACTTACCACTTGAATATTGTCTAGGAATTTCTACAGGCAGCCATGGACTTGTTCATTAAGGTGTTGTCAACAGAATTGATCATCGGCGAACATCCCCACTTCTGACCGATGGATGGAAGGTCACTGATGAAGCAGTTGAAGGTGGTTGGACCTTGGACACTGCCCTGAGGAACTTCTGCAGTGGGGTCCTGGGTCTGGGATGATTGATTTGGGGTCACTGCTATCTTCCTTTGTATGACACCAGTGGTTGGTGCCAATTCCCTTTTGTGCAAGTTGACCATGGTTTCACCAGGGCTTGTTGAAGCCACACTTTGTCAAATGTTGACACAAGGAACTTCAGATGTTGCCTTGTATGATAATTTCCTCCAGCACTTTGTTTTTTGCATTGTCAAACGTCTTGCTATCAATGGTAGTCACACTCTCCTTTGGAATTTGTTCCTTGGCTCATGTTTGGACCAAGGCTGTGTATTACTGCACAGGTTATTGGAAGGTTAATGCTGCTAGATAGCAGTGCTACCTGCTGTGACTGCCATTGGGGGTAAACTGATTGATCTACTGGAGGGTAATTCGTGATTACGGTGTAATTGATAGCTGCACTTTAGGAGGTTGCCTCTTGCATTTCACCATCTGACACCTGTCAAAAGTTGCATATATCTCCTAAAGCTGCCTTTGTTGTAGCCGTTCAATGGTGATGTAAACAGTTCTCAGCAGTGAGGTACTTGTTTGTAGCAGATTCACCAGGATGATTGCGTGTCTGAAGGTGTTAATGTGAACAAGTTGCATTGATCAAATGTGGAAGGCATTGTCCGTTTGGAGGTCATGATGCAGTTGTATGAGACATTGATGAAGCTGCATTTGAAGTATTGTGTTCAGTTCTGGGCACCCTGTTATAGGAAATATTTTGTCAAGCTGTAAAGGGTACATGAAGATTTACAAGGATGTTGATGTTGTTAGAAGGTCTGAGCTATAGGGAGAGGTTAAGTCGGCTGGGACTCTATTCCTTGGAGAGCAGGAGGGTGAGGGGTGATCTTATAGAGTGTATAAAATCATGAGAGGAATAGATCAGGTAGATGCACAGAGTCTTGCCCAAGTAGGTAAATCAAGGACAAGAGGATATAGGTTCAAGGTGAAGGGGAAAATATTTAATAGGAATCTGAGGGGTAGTGTTTTCACACAAAGCGTGATGGGTGTATGGAACAAGCTGCCAGAAGTAGTTGAGGCAGGGACTATCCCAATGTTTAAAAAAGTAGTTAGACAGGTACATGGATAGGACAGGTTTGGTGGGATATGGACCAAACGCGGGCAGGTGGGCCTAATGTAGCTGAGACATGTTGACCATTGTGAGGAAGTTGGGCCGAAGGGCCTGTTTCCACGCTGTATCACTCTATGACATCATTTAAACGTGTTGTTCCTGGTGTTCTCTTCTGTTTGATAGCATCCAGGAGGTTGTCCTTATTTCCTGGAATCAATGTCAGTTCCAATTCAGCGTTGTTTGGGGACTGAATGGGTCTGGCTGGGGCGTTTCAGAAAGAAGGATGGATTTGGATGAAGGTGGGGAGAGAGGCAGAGAGTTTAGTCTGAAGAAAGGTCCCGACGCAAAACGTCACCCATCATTTTTCTCCGGAGATGCTGCCTGACCCGCTGAGTTACTTCAGCACTTTGTATCTATCTTCAAAAGAAACTCAACATTCAACATTTACTCAGGTGGTTGGGGGCAGATTGTAAGACAAAGGAGCAGAAATATGCCATTTGCCCTCTTGAGTCTGCTGTGCCATTCAATCATGGCTGATCTATATTTCCCTTTCAACACCTCTTCTGCTTTCTCCCTTAACCTTTGACATTCATACTGATTATAGAAACATAGAAATTAGGTGCAGGAGTAGGCCATTCGGCCCTTTGAGCCTGCACCACCATTCAATATGATCATGGCTGATCATCCAACTCAGTATCCCATACCTGCCTTCTCTCCATACCCTCTGATCCCCTTAGCCACAAGGGCCACATCTAACTCCCTCTTAAATATAGCCAATGAACTGGCCTCAACTATCCTCTGTGGCAGCGAGTTCCAGAGACCCACCACTCTCTGTGTGAAAAAAGTCCTTCTCATCTCGGTCCTAAAGGATTTCCCCCTTATCCTTAAGCTGTAACCCCTTGTCCTGGACCTCCCCAACATCGGGAACAATCTTCCTGCATCTAGCCTGTCCAACCCCTTAAGAATTCTGTACGTTTCTATAAGATCCCCTCTCAATCTCCTAAATTCTAGAGAGTATAAACCGAGTCTATGCAGTCTTTGTTCATAAGACAGTCCTGGTGAACCTTCTCTGCACTCCCTCTATGGCAATAATGTCCTTCCTCCGATTTGGAGACCAGAACTGTACGCAATACTCCAGGTGTGGTCTCACCAAGACCCTATACAACTGAAGTAGAACCTCCCTGCTCCTATACTCAAATCCATTTGCTATGAAAGCTAACATACCATTCGCTTTCTTCACTGCCTGCTGCACCTGCATGCCTTTTTTCAATGACTGGTGTACCATGACACCCAGGTTGTGCTGCATCTCCCCTTTTGCTAATCGGCCACCATTTAGATAATAGTCTGCTTTCCTATTTTTGCCACCAAAGTGGATAACCTCACATTTATCCACATTATACTGCATCTGTCAATCTGTATACTGTCAATCTCTATTTAAAAAAGAAACAATGACTTGGTCTCCACAGTTATCCGTGGCAACGATTTCCACAGAACGATCTCTCTCTGGCTAATGAATTTTGTACTCGTGTTATGCAGCCCTCCTTTTTTGCTAAAACATTAATTGTCAGTACAAAAGTTCACAAGCTAAGAGAACATAGTTCTGGTGTTTAATCAGCACTCATCCCTCCACCAATACAACACCACCCACCAGCTGTGCCACAAGTGTGGAGGTTGGGGGCAGAGGGTGAGCCACTTGCCACGGTGACCTCGAGCACTGCACATCGTCTGCTGAAGTGATCTGTTGATATATGTAAGTGATATGACTCTGTTGGAATCGGTCCTGTGCCTCATGTCAGTGAGTGACTGTTTATTTTGGGTATCTCGCCTCTCCTTTCCATCCCGTGACAGTATGAACCTGATCCAGCTATGCAGCCTGGGGCGGTTCCTACAAATACTGGGGAAACTTTGGTCCTTTCCACACCTCATTTCATTAACACTAACAAAGAAATGTCATTTTATATTTACCCCCTCAATTCAAATGGTTAGAGGGCTGCCTTCTTCCATTAAACGCTTCTGTGTTTACATGTTTGTTCTTATTCTCACATCATTCTTTGCCCCTCGCCGGGCCTGGAGTTCTGAGGTTTCTCCAACAACTCTGGCTTCTTCACATCCCTGATTTTAATGGCTCCACCACAGGTGGGTGTGCCTTCAGCTGCTGGGGCCCCGAGCCTGGACATTCCCTGTGAAACCCTTCAGCCTCTCCCCTCTGCTTAAAACCTATCTCTTTGACTCGGCACTTGTCTCCACCTGTGGCTTGTGGTCAGCCCGTTCCTGTGAAATACATCTTCATTTTGCTCTATAAATGCAAGACGTTGGTGAAGTTCTATGGACCGGACGTCGAGTTTATTGTCATCTGCACAAGTAGGGTGTGGTGCAGGTACAATGGAAAATGTTGCTTGCAGCAGTATTGATGGCACATAGACTCAGACAAACACACACAGCACGATATTCTGCAAGACTGTAAAAAGAAAAAGGACTCTGCCAAAAAACAAGATGTTAGTGCAAACACAATTAGCAAAATTAATAAGTCCAAGGTCGAGAGAGAGGTGATGCATATTATTCTGTATGGTGTTGAACATATTCCTGTTGTTGTGCAGGTTGGTTCAAGAACCGGACAGTTTTGGGAAAGTAGCTGTTCCTAGTGGTGTGGGACTTGAGGCTTCTGTACCTTCTGCCCAAAGATGGCTGCAACTTGACGTGGCCTGTGAACCAGTACCCACCACAGCATGTGACTGAAGCCCACATTGGTGTTTGGTCACCCCCTCAGTCACTGCTCAGTCGAGCAGGCCACCAATACTGATCATACTCGATCTCTGTCCCTGTGCATTCTAAACATTTTCTTCGCTAATCCACAATTTTCCCTCGAGTGTTTATCTCTCCTTCAATGGGGTGTAGGGCAATCTTCGGTTGTAAAACAAAGTCGCTGGAAGTGGTGATGTTCGGTTTGGTCTTAATTCACTGCTGAGAATTGTATTCTGTTTTTGTTCTTGAGACTGGAATGCAACTGGTTTGGATGGCACTTGCTGCCCGGGGCCGTGATTGGTCAGGTTCAGGAATTCATCAGTTTGGGAATTCCTGTGCAAATGCTCCCTGTTGCAACACGTTGAGCGTTGGAGCTTCAGTCAGTGTTTTGCACGACTTGCCCCCATTAAAGTCCGCAGTGGGTCAGACAATGTCTCTGGAAGACATGGATAGGCAAGATTTTGGGTCGGTTCACTCCTTCCGACTAATAGTAGTAAGGGAGAGAAGGCTGGAAATTGGGTGAGGCCGGAACAAGGACTGGGATCCCCCTCATGTATCCGCCTAACTAACACTCGCCTGACCTGCCCGTTCCCAGCCTCTTTTCCAGCTTTCTGCCCCCTACTACTATTAATCTGAAGAAGGGTCCTGCCCTATATTCCCCTGAGCTGCTACTTGACCCACTTAGTTACTAACACTTTGTTCCCAGGTATCCAGAGGTGAAAGCTTGCTGTGGGTAGGAATGTGCAGTTGAGGTTACACCCAGATCAGCCATGACCTTGTTATATGGCAAAGAATGCTTGAACGTTGCTTACTTCTGCTCTTAATTTGTGTTCATATGAAAACACGTTTGTGAACTCTCCCTAATCCTAGCTCCGAGTCTGCTTCATTTGGTATAATATTCCAGAGAAATGAGTTGTGAACTGTGGCCTCCTGGCTCTGTGATTCTCCCAGCCTCCCTCCACAGCTCCATCCTTCCTCAATATATCCTCAGTAATATTTTCACAGCAGCGACAGCATGGGACCGAGTTCTACACCCAGTGGTTGGACCTTGGTGGTCGTGAGATCTGCTTTTTCTGGGTTGGAGGATGTATCACCAACGTTCAGTCCCCAAAATGCTGCACTGGCTGATTGTGCTGGACCTGTCGTAGAAGGGCTGCAGAAGACTGAGGGGTGAGATGTTTTAAATGATGGACAGATTGGGTAGGCTTGATAATGAAGTACTATTTCTCCTAATGGGGAATCAAGAATGAGGGGATGCAATTCTAAAATCAGAGCTAGGTGGTTTAGGCCATTTATTCACTGTGGGGGGGGAAGCAGTTAAGGTTTTTAAAAATTCTCTCCCTAGGCACCCACTGATGGCTTCGGATATCAAAGTCAATCAGAACTTCCAAAATTAAGTTTTGTAGAATAAAGGAGTTGGAGAAATGGTGAATGGGTCAGGGAGATGTGGTTGGGTTGGCATTGATCTTTCAAAGAGAGTCCCAAATGTGATGTATCCCACTTCAGAGGGTCCTGTTCATCCATAACCTCCTCCCATTCTCCACTCGATTTCTAAGCACTTGGAAACAATTGCTTCTCTTTGTGCCTCTTCCCCATCCCCAGTTTGCAAGCCAAGGACCTGGCATTGCAGAAGATAAATGATGTGGCTTCCGAATGATTCTCCGGATGCCTGGCGACCAGCAAAGACCCATTAGCTACAGATAATTCCTCTCTAACTGATTTTTCACTGTGGAAACTGATTATCAAAAAAATAGTGATTCTGTTTCAAAAACTCCAAGAGGAAGGCTTGAATCATTTACATAGAACAGTATGTGTTTAAAAAAGCAATTATCTAATCTCCTTGGTAACTTCAGTTCTATAGTACCAGACGATGTCATGACAACCAAATCTTCAACTCGTGCATCGGTTCATTATTATACCATATCCATGTGTTTCAATGTTGCACGGAATATAACACCATGTGTGGAAAGGAGCTGTTGTTATTCCAAGACCTTTGTGATTTAATATTTCAATGTAGCTGGGGTTTCTCCTCAAGCTTATATATTGAGTATCTCAATTGAAGACTGTAACTTGTATTTATATAACATCTTTGGCTCGGCAACTCTTCTTAATACACCCCACAAGAGAATTTATGAAGTAACAAGCATTGAGATGACTTATCAACCGATTTGGGTTTTGAGGAGCTTGGATGGGCAAATGGGAGATGTTTTACTGCCTGTCAATGGCAGTAATAAGCCTCAGTCCCATGGTCAGGAAGTTGATATTTAGCTGTGGGCCTTATTGTTTAATCTCTGACTTGTAAATCCTGCATGTCAGGCCATATGATGGGATGGACAGGTTTGAACTTGGTGCGATAGACCTATAGCCAAAGAGCCTGTCAGAAATCATTATCCAGTCAGGTTGAGTTTAGTGACATGTGCCCATGTACGGTGAAGTACAGCTACAATGAAAATGTTGCTTGCAATAGTACCCCAGGCACATAAACATGGACAGCACACAATATAAATTATGCATAAATTCTGCAAGACAGTAAAAGAAAAAACTGCAATAACAAAGATGTTAGTGCAATAAACAATTGGAAAAAAACCGAGTCCATGGTAGTGCAAGAGGTGGACTATCGTATTCCTTTGTTGAGATGGATTAGGGTTGTGCAAATTGGTTCAAGAACCTGGTGGTTATAGAAAGTAGCCATTCCTGAACCTGGTGGGACTTCAGTCTTCTTTACTTCCTGCTTGACAGTAGGGAAAACATACCGTGAAAGATACTGATGATGAGGCCAACTATGCTTAGACGCTGGCTATCACTCCTCTACTCGATCAGTCTGAAGAAGGATAGCGACCTAAAACATTTCCTCAGGTTTTTTATTATCTTAAAGATGTTCCATAACTTATTGGTGACGATGCATAGAATCTGGTCTTTGTTAATTTCAAAATCTTTCAAAATTTCTTCCACTAAATTCTGGAGATAAATGCTCTCATGATGTGGCTTGGTGTCCTTTACTCCTATGTCCGAGTTACTATTTTATTGTTTTCATCAACAAATCTAGCATTGATGGCAAATTAGTTAACCCTGTGACGAGTGGTGGCATCCATTTTAATGAACATGAACCGCCCCTTTAGAGTTTTTTGAAGCTTGTCCATTCTTGGCTTCTTCAAGTATACATTTTCCGATGCTCTCCCTTGCCAGGGAAACACCTAGTTTCTTAGCCATGTCTCCATTTAGGCCAAGAAAGGTTGGTTGTGAAAATCAAGTTAAGGCTACAGCATTTCATACAACAAGTTCGATAAGGTGTTTCTTAAACATTTCTATGGTCATTGTCACTGTTACTTTGTCTGTGGTAATGAACCTTGTAAGTGATTGTCCATCAGGAGATTTTTTTTTTTTTTGCTGACTTTAATGCAGTTGTACGATTTTTATTGGTTCTTGTGTCTTTCTCATTTACAACTTCTAAAATTTTAGGGTGGAAACGCTTCAAATGTCTTTTCAAATTTGAAGCTCTTGTTGGAGCATTTTTATCAGAGGTAGAGAAACAACTTAGTTTTGTTTCCCACAATCTTTCACCGTCATCATCTTCTGTCATACACTGACATATAAAATGTTTTTCATCTGTAGTTATTGTAAAATATTCAAAAACAGCAGATCTGGTTGGAGTTTTCTTTGCCATTGAGAAAGATTTCAAACTTGCTCACTTGGGAAATGAACTATTCTTTTTTCTTGGAAAAGAAAAGAATGAGAATTATTATATATTTTTTGGTGAATGAATAATGCCTGAAATGGAATTATTAACATGTTTTATATATCACAAAATATGGGGTTAAAGTACACTACCTGCGGACGAACTGACATATTTTACTTGCCTTTACTAACTCACTTTAATAGTCTCTATTCATTGGGAATTAAATATTCAGAGGAAATTTGTTTTAAGGGATTAGGGGGGTCAAGGGGATGCAGCCCCCCCCTCTCTCCCCCCCCCCCCCCGGTTAGTTTAGGTTCGATTAAAGGGGGGGGGGGGTCAAGGGAACGCAGTCCCCGTTAGTTTAGGTTAGCTGGTGTTCACTATACTTATTCCTAAATGAGAACTAACCTTTTTTTCCCCGTCATTACCCAACCCCTTACTAACCTTTTAACCTAGAATATTGTGTCAAGCATCCCACTGAAAGTAGAAATTATGGTTTGTATCGACGAAAAATTACCAAATTCTTTGATGCTTTGCCAAGACTAGTGTTTACTGCTGATGAGAAGGAATTCATCATCACTGACGATTTTTTTTTGCAGTAAATCATGAAAATTCATAATCTGTATTCATTTATAATATATTTCCCCATAAATGAATGACTAAATTTACCTTTAAGAATTCAGAAATTATCCAGAGATGTTCACTCGGGGAGGGAAATCAGCTGGTGATGGCGTTTGTTTACGTTTTGTTTCTCGTCGTTCTGTCGCCAGATGACAGCGCCGATGTGAATTCTCATTTTCTGGGCGGAAATAAAGTGTGCGGTATGTTTAAAAAGTGGGATTTTTTCCAATTTACGTAGTCTCTGAAATTTACGTTGAGCTCGGAGTAGTGGACTTTTTTTACCGACTCCGACTCCAGCAGCACCAAAATTGCTCCGTCTCTGACTCAACGACTCTGACTGCAACATAAGTCCAGGCTATTGCTGCCAAGCTATGCCTGTGGAGCTTTACCAAACCTGGGCTGAAACTTCACCAAAAGAGGAGAATTAGAATCAGAAACCTAATGAAGCAGCAAGGCAAGGAAGAATAAACAGTGTGTTTGTCAGCCACTATATGGCAAACAGATCGCCCCACCCTGGCTTTAAATTGATGTGGAGACTTGCTCTCTTGCCTCCAGTTCCAGTTTTCTGTGTTTTTGCTGTAAAGTGAGGAGCCCTGCACACAGAAAGCAGCCGCTTGCTTCTGCCAGAGAACGTGGTGTAACCTGCCTCATTGTAGCAGACATCACAATTTCCTCCCACTACTGATATCTGATGCCTCCTTCAGCACACGGTGTTCTGTGGCGAATGAACAAGTTGATGCATTTCAAACAGGGAACTCTGTCCTTTAGTTTGTAAAAAAGCTCGTTCCCAGATACTGCTTCAGAATTTTCATCAGGGGATGACCCGATGGGCTGACTGATGCACAATGGCAGAGTCGCTCAGCTGAAGGGTCTTGCACAATGTGCATAGTCCCTGCGAATGATGGTGAAGACCAAACTTTAAATAACCAGGGTGAGTGAGCTTTGTCAGGGATGCTGGGGTTTACAATTGGGTGTGATGAGGGGAGCAGACACAGAACGGCTGTATGTGATGCCACTAGTCCACCTGCAACATCTGCGTCCCAGATGCTGGGCTTGTGTCACCCACTGCCCCAATCTTTGTACTTCACTCCGTCCACTCCTCCCCAGGAATATATCCAGCCTAAATTGGTAAACGTGCAAGTAGCTGTTTACGTAGGTGCTGCTGGGAGCTCCATGTTTGAACAGCTCTATATGTCAATTGCACCAGTGTCACATCTGCTGGAGCTGGCACTCAATCCCAACACTCTTGTGACAGTGCTTTGGGAACATTTATCGATCTGCCTGGAGGGAACTTACGAAGTCTAGAATGGGACTTACTCCCAATTCATCAGCTCAACATTGGGCTCAACTTGCGTTAGTGGGAACAGAATTCCCAATGCCAAAGCAGTTAAAGTGTGGACAGAAGCACCAATCGTCACTGACGCTACAGAAATGTGGGTACTTTGAGGAAAAGGCCACTTTAAAATTGTAAGCAATTAACAAACCAATTAAACACACTTTACATGCCAGCCCTAATGGATTGGATGTAGCCTGCTGGCAGATCTTGATGTGATACATAACATTATTTCGTTCTGCATTCAGCGGGAATATTTATAAATTATTCCTGTTTATACCACACCATTAGTTATGTTAATGTTGGTTTCAACAGATGATAGAAGTTTTCATCAATAAGGGATGACGCACTTACCCACAGATGAGCCGGAACAAAGCTTTTCTGCTCTGTTTGAGAGAGATTTCAAGAAACAAATTGGTAAATTATTCATTTTATTTGAGCTGTCTATTCGCATCCAATTCTTTGATCATATTATTCATTCTGTTCGGACAGTGTTTCAATGGGAGAAATTCTCTCACTTGAGACAAGCCCTCTTGGTGTGGTACCAAAGGAGCACTATACCATCAAGAGTGTTTTGTTGTCATATGTACAAGGAATGAAACCATGACATTTTTACTTGCTGCAGTTTTACAGTCACATTAAACGCAACACCACCACAAAAAACATACAGCAGACAATGATACAATAAATTATCAGTCATACTAATTAAGCAGATCATAATGTCGCAAGCCGAACTGTGTAGTGCAAGCTATGCAAAGTAGGGTTTTGATTGGGGCTATGCTGATGTTGGATGGGAAGAAACTGTTCTTGAACCCTGAGGTCATGGTTCTTCTGTACCACCTTTCTGACAGCAGCAGAAAGTTGAGAGCATAGCCAGGGCGATGTGGGTGTGTGATATTGGCAGCCTTCCTGGGGCAGAGCTTCCTGAAACCGCTCTCGGGTGCTGACTCTCAGATAGAGCTTATATTGAGCTGATATGTTCTGTTGCTTTGATACAGAAAAGACCAGGCCAATGGGATAGGTTCATAGGATCCCAGGATTCAAACTTGTGTTCATGCACAAAACACCCAGTTATCTGGTCATTTATTTTTTTAAGCTACTTGTAAATTGATTAGTGTTTGCCATGTTCCAACAGTGAACACATTTTGCAAAGGCATCACTAGTCGTGAAGCACTTTGGTTGTCAAGCTATGGGTAGGTGCCTTGAGGTGTCAACTGGCTAGAGGCAAAGCCCAGATATGGCTGTTGAGAGTGAAGAAGACTTTGTGCATGTGACTCTCTGTGGCGTCTAGCAGGTAAATTAACTGTTGCATTTCATTCTAGAAAGGGAATCTATAGACCAACACTTGTTTCTGTCAGAGATAGGTTACTGAAAAGTGGGTCGAGTGGTCTTTTGGCTGTAATGAAGTGTGGTGAGTAATGCGTGTCAGTCTGTGAGTCTGCATTGATCCTTTTTACGCACAGCGTTCTGAGCCATCCTTCCTGTCCACACAGACCTCGTTCCCTCTGGGCAATCTACGTCTAATCTCAAGAATGTCAGGAAGCTGTGTGTGGACAAAGTACTGAGCTCTATGAATGTACAAACCATTACTGCGATTTATCAGGACTGGAAATACGACACCACTGAGTTCACTGATAACTACAGAATATCACGACAGCACTAGAAAATAATTAACCATTATAGTGACTGCACAGATAATCTCTCTGCTCCGATCTGCTTATAAAAAGCGGGTACATTTGTAATTGATCAATTACCTTGCCATGGCCCATTTAACATAGCAAGTGTCCCAGGGGGTGAAAGCAGGGTGTGGGCTGAGGCTTGCCCTCGAAACCCTTCCAGGTTTTTGAGGACGTGTATTGGTGAACATCGCACTGTGTTTTGCGAGGGTAGTTTCATGTTGTTGGGGAAATCCACAGTAGGTCCAATCCTCTGAGGATATTGTAGAGATTCTACGTTGAAAGTGTCGCTCGTTGATGTGGATAGGGGAAGGTTCAGATGCCATCTTGAGTTGTTTAAGTTTCACTTTTTAAAATCTTTTGGAATTGATGACAACTGCATGAACCTCTGTTCATTACATTCCCTGGGGCCTGCCTTACTCTGTCATTTGTTCTCCTTTCTGAAGGTGCGGCATCTCATCAGGTACAACCCATGCTCCACGGTTCCCTCTCTTGATGCAGAAGTGAGTGCAGCTCTCCCTCTATAGACTGAGTCTGTTGGTGGGTCTTAAACCTTCAGGGAATAGTAATCCTTGGGACTGGCAGATGTCCCCTCAATGTCCATTTGCTAAAAGAAGTCGCATTTTTGTAGGATCTTCTTTGACCCTTGCTGGTTGCCCCTGAATGCTTTACAGAATATGAAACATATCTGATGTGTAGTGCCTGTAACATGTCAGAAACAAGGTGGTTATTTGTCCAGCAACCTCACATAAACGGTACAGTAATAACGAGTGTGTAATCTGTTTTGAGGAATATGGGGATATCTCCCCTACCAAATTGAACCATGAGAACCCTTCTGTCCATCAGATGAGTGGTTTAATGTTTGCCTGGAAGCTGTGTTGGTCTATACGGCACCAGAGCATCGGCCTGCATTGTTCTGTGCTCGACTCTGTGGGTGACGCTTGAATCCTTCATCCCTCGGAGGAGTGGAGCTGGCCTCTGCACCACGAGAGGCCAATGTAGGAGCCCTTTTATTCCCAGTTACTGATTATCATTGAAACCAATATCTGTTCAACACACCGCCCACAAATGGGGGGAAACCCTGGGTATTCCACGGTGGTGCAGTGCGTGCTTGTGTATGAGCTTCAGTCCTCTGTTCAACACTTATCTGTGGTAACTCTGGTACTTTGATGGCTGGAAAATCCCGAGAATATTTAGTGCAACAAATATTTCGAAAGTGCAGTAGCTATTGTTGTGCAAGTATTCTCGGCTTGCTACATGCCACAATAGCTGGGGTGGTTACCACAGTAACTGGAGGAATGGGTGTGATCAGTCAGTAACCCCCATCGTCAGGAAAGATCCTCTGCGTAGTCGGATGTTTCAGGCCTTGTGTCCCCTGGGAGGGTGTTTTCAGGAGAGAGGGTTGGGAAATTTGGCATATGTTGAAGTTGAGTAACAGTGTGAGTGATAAATCTGAGTCAGGGGCTTGTGGAGAAATGAATGAGTCATTTCCTCTGGGACGCAGCTTGGATTAGTGTGGCTGCTGTTTTAATTGAAAGCACTCGATCGTATCCGGATTTGGTTTTCAGAGTGCTTTGCAATGGGAATCCTGGGTATTGGTGGATGGGATTGGAAACACTGCCACCTGCTGTTCCTATGAAATGTGCCGATGATGATAGTAAGACTGATGCCCTCACTCCATCTCCTGAAAGCCTGGGTGTGCGGCATTGAGGCAGCGATGCCTGTTCATTGTCACATCAAACATTCAACCTTGACTTAACAGCTTCCCCATTAAATACTCCAGTTCAACTTTAGAAAGATCAGGGAACTGGAAGAGGAGTTGGGGCTTGGAGCACAAACACAGGTTTGAGGGGCCAAATGGCCTTGTGTTCCTATTTTCTTGTCTGTTCATGCATGTCTACCTCCCTCGTGCTGTGTTTGGAACTGTCCTCAAACCTCCATTTCTTGGTTAGGTTACTTACAGCTCTGTTGCCGCTGCTGGCTGTCCCCATTCCAATTTGTTCTGAAATCGAGATGTAGGGAACCATTTTGTCCCCAGAGACTGTGGAACTCTCCCAGTCTCAGTCTGCACCTTAACCCTCCACTTTCCCAACCCTTGTTTTTAAGACTGCAAGTTTCATTGCTGAACTCCTGCACTGGAAGAATCTCGATGGTTGATGTTTGGGCCATTCCACAGCGATGAAGGGTGCTGCATGAGTCTACTTGTTTCTTTTGTCAATTAAATGGTGCAGCAGGAGACAACTAGGCACATTAGATTTATGCTTTTTTTGTTGTTGCAATATCTTGTCAATCCCATCCACCTCTTCCAACAAGTCTGTAGCTCTGAGAGTTCATCTTTTTCTGCTGTTTATCCAACCTGTGTTCGGATTGAATCATCACCTGGCAAAGTATTCCTAATCTCAACTCTCGGCCACTTGAGGTCTCCCAAGACAACTTTAGACTTCAGAGACACAGCATGGAAATAGGCCCTTTGACCCACTGAGTTGGCTCCGACCAGCTATCATCCCGCACATGAACACTATCCTACACATTAGGGACAATTTACAGAAGCTACAAGCCTCTTTGGAGTTTGGGAGGAAATCGGAGACCCTGGAGAAAACCCTCGCAGTCACGGGAAGAATGTACAAACTCCATACGGACGGCACCTGTAGTCAGGATTGAACTGGGGTATCTGGTGCTGTAAGGCAGCATCTCTACCACTGTGCTGCCCCTTTCTCTTTCAGCCTCCAATTTTTTTCCTTCAAGTTCCTTTGCCTCTTCTACGTCATTGTCACAAACTAATTCCTCTCTTATGTTTGGCTGCTGCTGCTTGCCGCTTTCACTTGTAGAAACATAGAAACATAGAAAATAGGTGCAGGAGTGGGCCATTTGGCCCTTCGAGCCTGCACCGCCATTCAATATGATCATGGCTGATCATCCAACTCGGTATCCTGTACCTGCCTTCTCTCCATACCCCCTGATCCCTTTAGCCACAAGGGCCACATCTAACTCCCTCTTAAATGTAGCCAATGAACTGGCCTCAACAACCTTCTGCGCAGAGAATTCCAAAGATTCACCACTCTCTGTGTGAAAAATGATTTTCTCATCTCGGTCCTAAAAGACTTCCCCCTTATCCTCAAACTGTGACCCATTGTTCTGGACTTCCCCAACATCGGGAACAACCCCATAACCCCTCTGGTTTTCTTTTTTTTGTTTCCTTGTTTTATTTTATGAAACGCTCTTTCTTTGAATTAGGAAAAAGTCCCAGTTAGTGATGGAGGATCGGAGGGAGATTATTTCCAGTGAAATCTGCTTTACCTCGGCTCATTGAGCTGGACAGATTCAGTCTGACACAGATCAATAGCCCCTGAAGCGGTTTATCTGTCAGTTTATTGATCTGTCTGTTTTCATCTGGTCAAATCTCTCTTTAATCTCTTAGTTTTTTTTTATTCTCTGCTCCCTGCCTCATTATTTTACCGTGGTAAATGTTCTTAAACATTTTGTGGCCCATTTGTTTTGATGAATAAAGGTATGTTTTGAGTTCTGGCGGGGAGGGTAACCACCATCTTCCCTCGTGAAGTTGTAGAGATGATCCTTGCCCTTCTTCCACATGTTACTCCCAGCCCTGGTTACCCCAATATGGCCTCAAAGGCTTGGGCTGATGTAATGCCTTCGCATACGTTCTTGTTAAAAGTTTCATTTTCCGCACACTTTAGGACAAATTTGGAAGCTCTGCAGAAGAAGTTGGAAGAACTCGAGTTGGACGAGCAACAACGGAAACGGCTGGAGGCCTTTCTGACTCAGAAGCAGAAGGTTGGCGAGCTGAAGGACGATGACTTTGAGAAGATCTCGGAGCTGGGTGCGGGCAACGGAGGCGTCGTATTCAAGGTCTCCCACAAGCCCTCTGGCCTAATCATGGCCCGAAAGGTAAAACGCACTTCTTTCCTGTTCTAACAGACTCCTTCCCGCTGTCCTGGAGGCCGGATTGGCGGTTTAGTTCCCCCCCCTTCTATCACACTGAGGCTTCCCAGTGAGGGGCAGAGGCACCAGTAACTACACCCTCCACCCACCATGTGTCCGTGTACCTGGCCCGTATGGGGATGAACAGTAGTAGTGCAGACCCTCACATACAATGGTTGTTCACTGTGTGTATAACTTCATTGGTAGGACTTTCCCTGATGTGCCCGGCTCCATGCGGGATGTGTGCACACTCATCCTTGTACACACCCAAGACACGCACACCCGGGCAAGTACCTTTGTGCCTGAGCTCTTGCATGCTCTGCCTTTATCATGTGAATACTCTCCCTTTTTTAGTGTCACAGCTCAAATTTTCTCCCAAAGCACCAATTTTCTCCTCTCTATTTGCAAGCTCCAGCTCTTAAACCTGGGCGAATTAATTATTTCTTGTCATAGATTCATACAGCATGGAAACAGGCCAGTCAGACCACCATAATGACCAGTAGATACCCATACATGTTAATCTTGTCTTCCAGCACTTGATCCGTATCCTTATAGCCTTTGGCACTTGGTTCCCATCCTGACGCTTCTTAAATGCTTCTTGATGTGAACTATGTCAATGACTCTGCTTGATGTCGGAAGTAAATGTCAGTGGCTCTGCTTCCAACACTCTAAGTGGCAGATTATCCAATACTGAATTCTACAATTTCTGATAGCCAGCTTCTGTTAGAACTGGCAAGTTCTGTTGAAAAGTCATCCACCTTCGCCGTTAACTCTCTTTCTTTGTCTAACAGGTGCTGCCTGACCTACTCCTATTTCTATGATTTTCTGTTCTTCACTCCCACGGGCAGTGTTTGGGGTGAATAAAACAAGTGTTTAATGCTTAGGAGGGGAGTAGATGGATACGGTGATGGAGATCAGAGGAGCTGACTCCAGGCGGCTGTTGGAATGTGACCTATTGATTTGAAAAGAAGAGGCTAATTCTAAGTGAATGTTTTTTCCCCTTCACAGCTGATCCACTTGGAGATAAAGCCAGCCATTCGCAACCAGATCATCCGGGAGCTTCAGGTCCTGCACGAGTGCAATTCTCCCTACATCGTGGGATTCTACGGAGCTTTCTACAGTGACGGGGAGATCAGCATTTGCATGGAGCACATGGTACAGAACCCAAAGCATTTCACGCAGGGCAAAGTTGTTGTGCACAAGAAACGTCTGCCTGGGAGCAACCAGGATCACTCCCATACGCCACTGACACGTTCTTGTCTCTGCACCTGCTGCGGTCTTCCTCCCCCCCCCCCCCCCCCCCAATATCCCCTAACAGCAATGGTTATCAAAAATCTATCCATTTATGAAATTTGGTGTTTAACCAGAATTAATTGCATTTGAGCTCCATAATTCTCCCTTACTCCACGGCTAAGTTTTCTTAACGTGTTGGCCATGAGTTTGAGCTTCTCCAAACAATTTACCATTTGGTTCCCCGATCTCTTGAACCCCACCTCGGTTGCAGGAAATCCTGGCCTGGTTTATGTAACATCTCATTTATCCCCAGAGTCTCGGCATTATTCAGGCTACCACGTCCACTCCAGTGGGTTCTGACCACCACTCAGTTGCTGTAGAATAAGAACTTCTATTCCTGTCCTCTGCATTGAAAGCCCCACTTTCCATGTTTAGCTTCATTCCCAAAACGGAAACATGAATTTTTAATGGAACAACCTGGGAACAGGATTTAATTGTCTTGGACTGAAGATGGGCTAGAGGAATATCTGTGATCATATTCTGTTGTTGACCCTGCAGACACCATGACAGTAAGATAACCAAGCAGTTTTGTTCACTCTGACTGGTTATCGCGTTTAATTTGCTGCTAGGATGGTGGATCATTGGATCAAGTGCTAAAAAAGGCTGGAAGAATTACAGAACAAGTCCTGGGCAAAGTGAGCATAGCTGTAAGTATAACACAACCGGTACAGGAGCGTACTGTTCCACAAATAATGATTTTGCAAACTCCTGGACAGACAATCTGCCATCCCATGATTGGATTTCTCCATTATGCTGCCCCGCTCTCTATCAATACGTGAATTATAAGTGGTAGACGTGATACTACAATCCACTGCTCTATAGAAAATGCTTTATCTTCTGTGTTACCGAACTAGAATACGCGTTGTGATATTCCACCTCAGCACCATTTCCCTACATCCCTGGCATTCCCTAGCACCAAAATCTACCCATCTCCATCTTGAAAATACTCAGCGGCCTAACCTCCATTCCTTTGCATCCTCTGGGTGAAGGAATTTCATCTTGTCTCCCTCCTGACTGGCCAACCGCTTATTTTGAGACCGCAGTCCCCGGTTTTAGGTGTCGACCACCTGGAGGAAACCCACATGGTCACAGTACAAACATGTGAACTCCACACAATTTAGCAGCAGAGGTTGTGACTGAAGCTGGGTTGCTTTGAGGCGATGGCTCTGCCCGCTGAGCTGCATTGTGTTAGCAGGCATTCCACGTTTATAAACACTCAGATCAAGGCAGGGATACATTCCCCTAGAAGCCACAGTTGTGTCTGCTACACTGGGTCGCAAAGGCAGACACGAGTCTATTGATTGTACAGATAAGTCCAGGGAATCCTGGCAACAGGAGCCAGGTAAGGTTTAGCGTCTGCTCCCCTGCTCACTGGCGATGGGTGCTGGGCCAATCCCAACTCCTTCCCTGACGGAAGCACGGACACTTGCAACGTGTAAATTATTAATGCGTAGGAAGGAACTGCGGATGCTGGTTTACATCGAAGGTAGACACAAAATGCTGGAGTAACTCAGCGGGACGGGCAGCATCCCTGGATAGAAGAAATGGGTGATGTTTCGGGTTGAGACCCTTCTTCAGACCCTATCCAGAGATGCTGCCTGTCCCGCTGAGTTACTCCAGCATTTTGTGCAAATGTTAATATAGTCTCGATTAGAGGGGCTCTGAACTGTTGGAATGCTTTTAACCAAACTATGATCCTTGCAGGTTAATAAGGGACTGGCCTACCTACGGGAGAAGCACAAAATTATGCACCGAGGTACGATAACAATCTATTAAACATTGTTCCCAGTGAGGAGCTTTTCCATGTAAAATGCCTGAGCTACAGGGTTATGTTAAAAGGACCAAGGCACTGCTAGAATTAACCCTGACTCTTTCGTGATGGGAGTATTGTGGACACTGAATACCAAACAGCTCTGGCATTGCTGGAGGATGTTTAATGCCAATGATTATGTTGTTAGTTGCACACTATAACAATATCATTGTGATTCTTTGATATAGTAAAACCTATCTAGGCGCATTAGATGATCAAACTTCTCCAGCCTAAAGGTGTTCAAGGGGCAGATGACCAGAAACTTGCTCGTGGAGATGGGTTTTAAGGAGGTGGGAAGAATTCCAAAGTGGCAGAGATGCCAGGGATGGGTGTCCTTGAGTGACTGACTACCTCAGAATCATCTCCCCTCCCCTGATATCTCTGTAATTTACCAATTAACCTACAGCTGTAATTTTTACATGGTGAAACCAAAATGTATAAAAATACCGTTTAATAAAATCTGACAATATGCACGCTAACCACATGTGAGTTTTTAAAATTACAAAATACAAAATTGTGGAGTACAGAGGCAAATAGATAAATGACGGGTCTTTGTCCCAAACATTATGGAGGGTACTGTATATCTCTGCTTTTACTCGTAATGCTCCCTCAATCGCAGTTCCTTCATTCCCCGATCCCAACTAACCCAGCCACTGCCGCCATAAATCTGTGCAATTCTCCGACTTAATGTTGCATTTCATTTTCTGTTTCTGCTCGTTTTCCTTGGCAAATTAATAATATGAAAGCCAATAATGCACCATAGAATATGCTTCTAGAATCTTCTAAATTGTACTCCTTTCCAGATGTTAAGCCTTCGAACATCCTGGTGAATTCCCGTGGTGAAATCAAGCTGTGCGATTTTGGGGTCAGTGGGCAGCTGATTGACTCGATGGCCAATTCGTTTGTTGGGACCAGGTCCTACATGTCTGTAAGTTGTGCTTGATTCATGCCAGGATTATATGCTTTTGTGAATCTGAAGCTATGAACAGAATTCAGAGACTAGAAAACTTTGCCGCCGGATGTTTCTCCGCTGGGAGTTTGGGATTTGCTGCGTCAGTGATGGAGGTTTTCTGCTGCCCTGAAATAAAAACAAAAACTCCATCCCCTCCAAGGGACTGAGCACCGAGAGTTGCTCCTAGCCAAGGGCTGCTTTGTCCTTTATAATGACCAGCTTCTTGCTTGTTACAGCACAGAAGGAGACCTTTCAGCCCATTGGGTCCATGCTGCCTCCAAACAGAGCAATCCCATCAGAATCATTCCCATCTCATTAGTTCCCTGTAGCCTTGCACCGTGTCACCCTCACGTGCCCATCTACTCCTCTTTGATACTTTCGGCATATATATATGCTAATGAGTAACTCGAAACCACCAATTAACCTACCAATATATCATTAACCTGACAGCTGCACCTCCCTCATTCTGAACATCATGGGATAAGTCACAGAGGGAAGGCACGGGCTGAGTCTGTGCCGAAGGAACTTGGTTTTGGCCCCAAACCTCTTCTTACCCAACTCGTCTCCTGTTCAAGTGTTTATTGATAAAGAATAATCTTGCATCATCATCATCGAGGGCAGGAGTATGCAGAGCAATAAACTTCTCACACAGGTCTCCACGGGTAATCTCGCTGTGTGCTCCCCGGAACCTGGCTCTCAATGCTGCTGTGGGAGACATGGAAAGAAAATGTCAAGTTTTAGGGTAATGGCTAAAATCTGGTGAATTATAGTGTGAGAACAATGGGCACATTTTTGCCTTGATTGTGTTGGCTTTGGAATGGGTATCCGGGTGGGTGGGTGTGCATTGGACAGGGAAGCTAATCTCTGGGCCACCTTCTGATTGTTTCCCAGCCGGAACGACTCCAGGGAACACACTATTCCGTTCAGTCTGACATCTGGAGTATGGGCCTCTCCCTGGTGGAGATGGCCATTGGCAGGTATCCAATTCCTCCGCCTGATGCTAAAGAGCTGGGACATATCTTTGGCTGCCACATGGGTGAAGACTCGACATCCTCCGAGCAGAGCAGTCGACCGCCTGGGCGTGCAGGGAGCTGTGAGTTGGGACCGTGTCCTTGTATCCGATCATCTACGGAGGTCCTGCGATCGCGAGGGCTGGGGAGTTGGGTGTGGGGGATTGCATGCTTGCACCCCAGGAATTGATTTTTGTGTGCCTGTGTTGTAGGGGTCGTGAGATTGGTGCAGATACTGTGTGTCCGTATCACTAGGAATTGGGGATCTGGGAATAAACTGTATCATTGGGTTGCTCGAGTCTGGGAATATGGAAACAAGGAATTGCAGCTGCTGGTTTACAAAAAAAGTGCTGGAGTAACTCGGTGGGTCAGGCAGCATCTCTGGAGAACGTGGATGGGTGAAGTTTCGGGTCGAGTCCCTTCTGACTTGTTGTGGGGGAAGGAAAGAAAGATGGACAAGAGGATGGACAGGACATGGCCTGGCAGGTAATGGGGTGATTAATAGTTATGGGGACATCAATGAGGCCATCTCTGGCCTTTGACCAAGCATCTGATTATCAAAAAACCCACCTCACCTGTGTCAATCCACTACTTGTCAAGCTCTGTTCAGCCCCTCCTCTCTTCCAGCTTTAATTCCCTCCACTACAATCAGTCTGAAGAAGGGTTCCAACACAATATGTTGCCTGACCCATTGAGTTCCTCCAGCACTTTGTGTCATTTTTGAGCCTGGGAATCCAGTGTGCATGTATTGTTGGGATATTTTAGCCAGTTGTTGGGGAATAGTTTGGGAATTGGTGTCTACACCCTCTCAGTGCCCTTGAACCGATCCCTTCTTCTTGCAGCCTTTGGTCTGGACAGTCGACCCCCGATGGCGATATTTGAACTGTTGGATTACATCGTGAATGAGGTCAGTATCAATCTCTGGCTCCCAGCTCAGCAACGGCTCCGGGATCCCACCCTGCTTCACAGTGAATCTTACTGCAGAATGCAGCCAATTCATGGCAGGAGTAGTGACGCAGGTGTAGCCCTGATGAGAGGGCCTCGACCTGACGCTTTCATGCTGAGGGTTTCCAGAAATGCCTGTGTTGTGGTTTGGGTGGGGCGGGAGGGTTGTAGGAGGAGAGGAGCAGGGAGAGGGACTGGCATTCCGTAATACAAAATAATGTCATCTGCAAGTGGATCAGGAAAGGCGAGTTTGTAAAAAAAAAGGGTTGCATTTATTTATTTCATTTTTTCTCATAAAATCTGTGTGTGAATTTTATTCCATATCTCGCATTTTTTGGGAGAGATTCATGAATTTTGTAAGGGTGGATTTCTGTTACCCAAACATTGGAAAACGAGGTGGGGGGGGGGGGGGGGGGAGGGGGGAGGGGGGAGGGGGGGTTATCTCTACTTTGGACGCACTTTCCAGCACCTGCTTCTCCTCCAAGGGTCCACTGTTCACCCACTATAATCCCTGGCTGTCATTTCTATCTGAGCTCTGACCTTGCTGCTGGTGAGCTCTGCTCTGCTGGGACCATAGGAATCAATAGGGTTAAGAAAGTCCACCGTCCTTCCAATTCAGCGTCCACCCATCTGGTGGCTGCTGCATACAAATGCAATGAAGTTGCTGACTTATAACAATCGATCAAAGAAAGATCATGCACTTCGCAGTGGTGCTGGTCTGAGATCTATTCAGCTTCCTGTGTTCACAGGAGTGGGTTAATCCCAGCCTTTGAAAAGGACTGGATGAGGCATCAATTTTAACCATTAATCTATGTATATTTTTTTTATCTTAGCCATTCCAAATTTAGAGCAAAAGCAGATGAATGGGGTTGAATATAGATCGGATGTAATGTGAATAAACAGTGAAACAAGCTCTTAGCATTTCTGTTTCCTCTGGCTGCTGGCAGTGTGGTCAGATAGACAAGGCATTTTCCCCCCAATGTATATGTGTAAATAATGCAGCTAAGTCTACTGAGGTTTTGTTAAGGTAGGTTGGAAGGAGGTAGTGATTCAGGTAGAGCGACTCAGAAAATAATGCAAAAAGTAAGCTTTTAATACATCATGTAAAATTGCTGCGTTGTGCAGTGTTCATTTTACCCTTCTAGTTGGGGGTCGCTCTAATCTGTACCTCCTGCCTTCACAACGTCCAGATTGTTGCAGCTGCCAGCTGTTTTTATTGTCTTGCTGTTGCTTCCCATGGGATTTATATGTTTTTACTTATTTGTTAATCCTCTTTGCAGCCACCTCCTAAATTGCCATCTGGCGTTTTCAGTGACGAATTCCAGGATTTTGTGAACATTTGGTGAGTTGATATTGATGAAACGTTCAGGTTCTGGGGCGTAGTGCACAGGAGGAGCCCACGGCCGCATGAGGGGGGGGAAACCAAGTGTTTATTCCCACTGCTGGTCATGTTTAAGAGCTGCCCTTCACAATGGGCATCAGGACAAGCTTCTTCATGCAGAGGCAAACTCCACCATCTTCTGTGATGGGGGCCAAGTCACTCACTGCATTCAAGGAGGTAGATCTATTTTGTAATGCAAAAGACAGCAAGGGAGATGGAGGGGAAGCAGGAACAGTGGAATGAGGTAGTTGATCCATTATGATCGTGTGAGTGTTTGCGCAGGACAAGGGCCGAATTGCCTACAGCTGTGATTTTTGTTTCTTGGATGAGTCAAAATAAAAGCTGGAAGCTGCTGTAATATTTGGCATTGATTCATTAGCTCCAAAATAAACTGCTGGAGGAAGGGTGAAACAGGTGCAGAAAGTGTTGGAGGCGAGACTGAGACTGGGCAAGGACAACTACAGGAGGAAGCTGGAGCTGAAACTTCAGCAGAACCACATGAGGGATGTATGGAGCGGTATGAAGAGCATTACGGGCTACAAGAAGACCTGTGGCCTGGGGAGGGAAAACATTCAGGACTGGGCCAATCAGCTAAACCTGTTTTTAAAAAAAATAGATTTGATGGTGGGGCCTCTGCCCACCCTCCCCCCTTCAATCCCCCTGGTCCACTTCCTCTGCCCTTTCTTTGTTGCAACTGACCATCAAGGCTGAGCTGGAGAGGAAGGAGCTGAGCAGTGTCCGCCCAGGCAAAGCCACAGGTCCCCATGGTGTCAGCACTGGGGTACTCCAGGCGTGTGCGAGCCAGTTGTGTGATGTACTCCAGCATATCTTCAACCTGAGCCAAAGCCTGGAGAGGGTTCCTGTGATGTGGAAGATATCCTATCTGGTTCCTGTACCAAAGAGGATGTGTCCCAGCTCCTCCAATGACTACAGACTGGTGGCGCTGACTTCACACATCATGAAGTCCCTGGAGAGGATGGTGCTCACTCACCTGCGACCCTGGTTAAACCCTACCTGGACCCCCTGCAGTTCACTTACCAAACAAAGATGGGGGTTGGGGATGCCATCATCCACCTGCTCCATTGTTCCTATGCTCATCTGGATATGCTGCGAAGCATTGTGAGAATCATGTTTTTTTTTTTACTTCTCCTGTGCTTTTAACACCATCCGGCCTGCACTGCTCGGGAGCAAACTGACATAGATGCTCCATTGGTGTCCTGGATCACCAGCTACCTGACTGGATGACCACAATATGTCAGGCTACAGAACTGTGTCTCAGACATGGTAGTGAGCAACACAGGGACTGGTCTTCTGTCCCTTCCTGTTCACCATCTGCACCTCGGACTTCAGATATAACTCTGTCTCCTACCACCTGCTGAAGTTTTCAGATGACTCTGCAATTGCGGGCTGCATCAGTGAGGGGAGGGAAGCTGAATACAGAGGTGTAGTCAACGACTTTGAGTGGTGTGGGCTGAATCACCTGCATAAGACGAAGGAGTTAGTGGTGGACTTTAGGAGAGGAACAGCCCTGTCCCCTATCTCCATCAATAGTGTGGATGTGCAGTTTACCAGGGAGTACAAATACCTTGGAGTGTACCTGGACCGTAAACTGGACTGGTCCAGAAACAGAGGCCCTGTACAAGAAGGGACCGAGCCGGCTGTTTTTTTAGAAGGCTCCGCTCCTTCAACGTCAGCAGTGAGATGCTGCAGATGTTTTACCGGTCGTAGGTTGCCAGATTTCAGGTAATCTGCTCCTCTGTTCCTCCATCCATCCAGATACTCCACACATAAACTTCTTTCCAACAACACCTGCCCCCTCACACCCAGCTACTTCCCCACTCACATAATCCTCCCATAATCTTCCCATCAGATTGCATTATCTGTGGCCCCTGGTTACCTCGATTAACCATGACCTAACCTATATTGTTATATCCATCCCCTTTCCCCCACCACTCTATCCACCAATCCACACATCATCACTCAGATTCAGTTCTTGTGTGGAAGATCTCGCTGCACCCCTATCTCCCCCCTCTTTGTATATTGGCCATCCTGCCCTCCACCTTTTCAGTCCAAAGCATCTTGAAATGTTGTCAATCCATTTTCCTCCACAGATCCTGCCTGACCTGCTGAGTTTCTCAAGCAGTTTGTTTTTTGCTCCAGACTCCAGCATCTGCAGACTTTTGTTTCCCCATTAATCAGCTCCTTTGGCAATAAAACTTGCTGCCTTTCAAGTATCTCCAGTTCTTCTTTCCTCCCTCTGTGCTCGTAGGTGTAGAGTTCATGCCTAGCTCGCATGCTTGTATCAGATAGGAGAGCCATCTCAAAGCCAGCATGTGAGCTGGGAATGAGGTTCAGGTAACCAGCTCACTGGGGGCATATTCCCCTCCTGAAGATACCCTCAGTGTGCTGCTCTCACTGCCGTGTTGTGGAGAGAGCAGGATACCATGAAAATAACCCATTATTCCAATATCTCCTTTTAAAATGAACTGTGGGTGGAGATCTGTTGCTATTTGCAGTCATATATTGCTTTGTTTATTTTATCAGCTTGATAAAGAATCCTGCCGAGAGAGCAGACTTGAAGCAGCTTATGGTGAGTGACCCTTGATGTTGACTTTAATTATTTTCCTTTTTGCAGTATTAAAATGCAACCTGTTATTATTGCATAAACTGAAGTTCCTACAATGGCCTTATGTGTTTAAGAGCAAAGCCTTGGAATGGGAACTGAATTAATAATTTGCTCTCCTGCTTTGCCATTATTGCACCTTGTATCTTTGCACATTTCCAGATACCGGGTAGGGGGGGAGGATCAAGGGCTTTCAGTTCTACTCAACATCAAGGCCTTTGCAGGGAAAGTCTCCTTGCGTTAGATCAAAGGTTCTGCTGATCTATATACAAATGGAGGTGACCAAGGAATTTGAAAGTGGATGAGAAGGTAGTTTTCACTGCAAGAAGTAAAGGACTGGAGGGTTTTATGGTAACTAGTAAAACCATAACGAGATCTGCCATAATCTGGTCCTCGCTAGGTGAAACTTGGCAGAAACTGGTTCTGTCGTACAATTGAATAGAAAATTGTATTCAAATTTGGAAATGCTATTGCAAAGGCACGAGACTAATGGACATTTGTCAAAAAGCCAGCAGAGGCACATTGGGTGAATGCTTTCCCTCTCATTACTTGATTCAGTAATGATTTGGGATGTGGATTTATGGTTCTATTGTCCATTTAATTGCCAGAGAAGGTATGGCAGCAACACTTTGACATTGAGAGACTGCTAGCTTTTTACCTCGGTGGCAATGAGGAGATTTTGATTATTCTTAGTTGGACTGAAATGTTCTCTTCTGAATTAATCTTTTCCCTTGACAATCATTTCACATTTTATGACAGGCTCATTCCTTCATCAAGCGATCGGAGGCGGAAAAGGTGGATTTCGCAGGCTGGCTGTGCACAACAATCGGCTTGAAGCAGCCAAGCACTCCCACGCACACTCCCACAGTCTAAATCACTTGTGCCGCTAAAACCACTGTTGTCTTTGTGCAGCAAACTGATGGATGTTTCTGCTGATGTTACCTCATCAATAACCCTTTATCCCATTATATATTTAAAGAGATGTATTTACATTTTTAAAGGAATGATGTCTGTTAAAATTTATCTGCCCTTCTTAAATTTTAGTATTTGCTAATGGGAATAGATAGCAAGTTGGTCTTATTTTGGGGTCGGTGTTGTGAGGGAATGAGTTGGGGGAAGCTGACTTTAAAGGGATGGTACTAAACTATTGTACACAAACTTTGTGGATAATTATGGAAACACCTTGCTACTTGCAGACCCATAACTCATCATTTTAAAGGGAGGGTCTGCTGGTCCCTAGGTGGCACTTATAGAACGCTCTGAATAATTACTAATATATACACTGCACTACATGTAGAGATACTGGAATCTCGAGTTCAGTGACACATTCTAATTTATTTCCACTGCAAGGCTCAACATGTTCCCAAAGGTGTGGCAGGTTATCTGCTCACTAGTGTAACTCTAAAGACAGGAGATGGATGGTGGATGGATTCTTATCTCAACATTTGCTTCAAATCAGCCAGACTGACTATAAGCTTGGGAATTCCATGAGAACCTGTTACTAAGAGGGTTGAATTGAGCTGCAATTCCTCCACACTTGCCTTTTGGGTTTTCAGTACAAACTGGGGAGGTGGAGGAGTGTAATAGTACTGCAGCATTTGAGACCAAATGGTGCACCCAACCTCTAGCAGTTCAGTGGCTTGCCTGCAAAGGTAGAACAGGTAGGATTTCTGCCTGACAGCTTAAGGCATGATAGCTCTTGTCTGATTTCTTAGCAAAAGGAATTGATCCAAAGCCTGTACACATGCTCGAGAAAAGCCCAGTTCAGAGGGGCGATTGCATGCTCTTGCTGCTGTCTTCCTTTCTCTCACTGTGGGGTCAATTTGATTATTCTGTTCAAGATGAAGCCTGGCCCAATTATTGCTACAATGCCCTAAAGGTACTTTAGACAAACTTGATTACAGCAAAGGATTAAGTCTGGCTTTAATTCTCTCATATCGGGAGCAGAACAGTGCAAAAGGCAAAACATTCTGGATTGAGACAGTGTTGGCAATACTTGTGACCAGCACTGGGAGGTATATACCAAATTTTAAGCATGTGTAGTGTTAAAAGGATGAGAAAAGAATTATGACAGTGCATGAATGAGATAATTATGAGTGAATCTAGTAGACTATAAATGGCAGTAATTGAATCCATATCAATAATTAAGGCCAGAAACTGGTAATTTATTGAGTACGGAAGGAAGGCTGTAGGGTTCTATCAAAACGTGCACATGTTTTCCTTGAGTTTATTAACATACAAGAGGCAGTGATTAGAATTAAAGGATGACACTGCCTGCTGTACCATGTTGGAATAAGGAAGAGATGGGCTCATTCACTTTTACATTTGATCAAAGGCACTAAATTTTGGGTATTAACTTTTCTTTGGCACAACCTGCTGTGTGCCTCAAGTTATTGTACCTATGCAGTGAATTTTGTACAATCCATGAAGTTGATGGAACAAATTGAGCTTGCAACTTGAGCTGGAATTGTAAAATCGAAGAACATTGATTTCCGTTCCTCCAGCTGTTTGCTTTTGCTCATTAATTTCTCAGTTGAGTTTCCAGAAATTAATCTTTCTAGAATAGCTGGTGCATCTAGCACAGCCTCTAATTCCATTGCTCCAATTTGTTCAATTACCCCACTTGTGAAACAGATTCATATTTTTTACATTATGGAATGTAGTTACGCAGGCTTGCAATATCAATTGAGTATCACCCGAAGTAATTTAACCAATTAACAACCATTAATTTGTAAAGCAAAACATTGAAGTAGAAATGTACATTCCTATTATAGCCCTCACAGCACATTTATAGTCGCTGAGCAGTTATCTTGTACATTTATTAATTCAGCTGCTATAGCCATAAGATGGCCATCCTTCGCTCAATAGCTATAGGTTCATGTCCAGTTATTTATTTGGTGCACAACTAGCCCTCAGTAGTGTAAAGGTGCATGGGTAAAGTAATGCTCCAGATTATTTTCAATCTTTATTTTGATATTCGCATTAGGAAGCAAGTGCATTTGGTACAACTCAACTGCTCTACATTGCTGAGCCCCCTGCCACTCCTTTGCTATGAATCTTAATGTATTTTAAAGAGCTTTAGTACTGATGTTTAATTTTAAAAATCAGTATAAGACATTGGAAGCTCTCTGTGGATCAAATGTGCAGTACATTAAATCAGACAATCTTTCTTTTAGACCAAGTGTAATCAGTGAGAAAATATTGACTGCTAAAATGGTGTGAATCAAGTGTGCAATTCAAACCCTCAACCTGTGTTCTTGCTAAAGTTTTCACCATTAAAGTCTAATGTTGCAATTAAGTGTTCTTAGTATTTTTACATTTCTTTCAATGATTTTGCTGCTTTCGAAAGATAATTTGGGAAAACAAACTTTTCTGGGTTTGTTAATAGGTTGCTGATCCAAAATATTTGATTACTCATTCCAGAATTGCGAATCTGACTCTATTTTCAGTGTCTGCTTTAATTTCTAAGTGTCAACTAAAATACACAATGGAGGTTTTGGTACAGTATGAGATTACCCAGTGGACATGCTTCAAAGAAATTCAATGATGTGTAAATACCCCACCAGTTCATAGGAATTTCTGGCCTCAACTGCTCAAAATGGAGAAAGCAAATCCGTGTGCTGTTAATGAAATAGGAAAACCTGGCTCCACATTTATCACCATTAAATATCATGGCCACTACCTCATGCTGTAACTTTCCTGTAAAAAAGTTATGTCTGAGAACATGGATTGATGATGTTTTGGGTTTGGACTCTTCAGTAAACAGTGATTTCTTTTTTGTGAAACGGGCACTGGAGGGAAGAAAGAACGCTCGAAGAGAGGAGGAACTGAACAAAGCCTGGGACGTAATGGGAGTGCGCTTGATAAGCAGATGGTTAGAAAAAGGCCAGAGATTGAAAGACAAAGAAATCAATCAGGATGTGAAAATCTAAACTTTTCTGTGCCAGTTCCCATAGCCATCAAGTCCCTGGTATTTTGAATACAGTATCTATCTTCTAAATACCACCATCGACCGTTTCCACAACCCACCTGGGTAGGTAATGCCAGATTCACCACCTGCTGTTGGAAATTATTGTTCATCAGTTTTAAATGACCACACCCTGGTATCCATTTGTTTTAAGAATGGATGCTGGCAGCACACTAGAGGGGGCAATATGCAAACTGTATCCTACACTCAAATTATTTGGCTACAAGTACATTACAAGCATTGTCTTCCTGCACCCCCCCCCCCCCCCGAAATTCTGAATTTTCAATAGTGCTGTTGAGTAAGATGAGGATAGATTTATTAAATAATTCAAGTGCAGAGCAAAACATTCTTGTGTAAAGATTAATTAAACAGGACAATGCAGAAAATCATTTTTAAATATTTATTTTGATGGATACCATACAGTGATGTGAGAACACATGCCTGTAAAGCAGAGGATTTGCATTTATGCTGCTGCCTTTTGCTTCTTCTCCAGCTTGACTTTGCGCTGAAAGAAATGGAAAAGCAATCACCATCTGAAATTCTGCTAACCCAGTCAGCAAGCCCATACAAATTGCAATTAATGTATTAATATCTTAAAATGTTTGCAAGTAATGCTGCATACAAAAGCACAAGAAGCTGCAACAGTGGGTATAAAACACCCACAGCTTTGTTCAACCTATTTCAAGAAAGATTGAAATATCTGACAGCTTCCAATTTCAGAATGCAAGTGTTCTGCATCATTCTGTTTTTGCCCATATTTAATGGAAAACAGTTATCCTGCATTGATTCTATGACCAGAACTCTGCAGTGAAATTGAAACTTGAAACATTCTTTGATGGCCATGGAATTTACTGCGTCCACAAATTACTTGAACACAGTACTTTGGTTTACTAGGCCCAATTTTTTTTAAGCAACCCCCTGCAATTATCAAAACTTACAGGAAGTTCTCTATTATATATTTTTTTAGTTAGTTCAAAAACCACCAAGATAGAGCTCATCATTTTATACCGCCATACTCACGTTCTTTTCTTGCGTGAGAATTGCACAGCGCCGTGCAGTCTTGGCATAAGGGTTCAGTTTCACCATGATCCTCAAGTTCTTCAGTGGGTTCTTCTTCAGTACCCTGCGTTGAATCTTTTTGCTGTGAAAAGCGATGGATAAAAAAAAAACCTTGAGACACTCTCAGGCATTCCTCCTGGCAAGCTTAAGTGTACATAAAGGCTCAAACTAGGGACATAGGGAAGACAGATCTTATGGTGAAATGAGCAATTTGAAACCCATAGTAACTCAACCACATTGTGTAGAGCTACAGGCCCATGAGCCCAGCTGGAAAAACAGCACAATTAAGGCGCACCAGCATCCAGAGGGTAAAATCCTATAACGCAAGGCGAAAATAACATTGTCAATATCTGCCCCACCTGATATTAGTGACTCAAATATCTTTCATCTGCCTCGTATATACTCGCATATCCAACCATTGTATCCACCATTTCCAATTAGGAATAAGACGTCAGAACTTCCACTCATATCACATGGTATCAAAAACACAGACCAAAGTGGAATTTCATCACTGCCTGAAAACTGGCAACTGGACAACCAGTTGTAACTGATACGCAACTCATTTCAGGATCTGAGAAACGAAATTGAGCTCATAGAAACGATGTGAAATATTTCAACTTACTTTGGAGGACGAAGAGCTTTCTGGATTTCCTGACTCTTCAAGATGCGGCTCAGATCTGTGTTAGTCATCTTGTGAATGGGAAGGCTAGATGGTGAACATAAGCAGAAACAGTAAAAATGACTGCAGACATGACTAAATAATTAAGCGCTCTAATAGGAGGACTTTAATCAGCTTTCTACAATTTGAGCCTCTGATCCTCGGCAACTGCCTGATAATCTGAGTGAGGAAATTTCTACAAGTTATTAATCTTCTGCTATGACATCAGAATTTCCACCAATATCACGAGTTGTCAAAAACACGGACCACGAAGTGGAATCTCATAATTGTCACATAAAATCTATTAAGATAAAGGTGTACATTGGGCAGGAGTACCTATATTAAGTGATAACACTGATATTAGTCTCAGAAGTCAATTTTAACGAGAAAGATCAGATGGAGGAAAAAAAAAATCACATGAACCATCCATTTTAACACCATAACCTTACTTGTATCCAATCTTCAATTTTGAAGGTTTGCGCCATGTTCCATACAACTCATCCAGCTTGCGGAAGGCACTCTCTGTCCAGATGCAGAATCGTCCTACGTGGCCACCAGGAGCAAGTCTCAGGATATTTAATTTGTTGACATTGAGAAGAGTTATACCTGTGGTGGACAAACCAACACAAAGCAGTGTTCAAATTCTCAGCTGACGTTTCACAAAAAGGTTTCCACCTGAAAAATATTAACACTCATGGGAAATGCTATGCCCAGGTCAGTTAATCCCTACCATGCTGAAAGATGAAACAAAAACAGGCAGAAACAAGAACTATATTTAAAAATAGAACTGGACTTTGGAGAGGAGTTTGTAACTATCTTGGATACATATTACATCCCACCCCACTATTGACAAAGTTGACAAGCCCTCCAGCAGGAGCTGGATTGCTGCCAGGGATGGTGGACCCAGCAGGCCTGGATCGCCCACCAGACTTCCAATTCGGCCCAGGGCCACTGGCATGGGGACCCACGAGCAACCACCCAGATCGTGGAGGACCACCGAGGACGGAGAGGGACCCGGCAGGCAGTAGACAGGAACGTTCGGTGAACCTTTGTAACATTGCCTGCACCAAAACATGGCAACACGTGTGTACTGCCTAGGTTTACCAGGTTGCATGCAAAACAAAGCACTTCACTGTACATGTAACAATAAACCATTAAACTGACATCAGAACTTCCACTTATATCATAATTTTTCAAAAACACAGACCAAGTGGAATCTCATCATTCTGTCTAGCTCAATTTTTAAATATACAGATTACACTGTTAACTGGTATCCCATTTCCAATTTTTATCAAATTCAAACTAAACAGTTCACCTTCTGTTGAGAGGATGCCATAATGTACCAACATTAAAGATGCTCCAAACATATCCCATTCCAATCAAATGACCTATGACACAAACCATTTGAAGCTTTGGTCTACCTGGGATATTCCTGAAAGCTCTTGCAACACCATTGTCTTCATTGTAGATAATGCATGGGCCCTTGCGCCGGATACGACGACGGTTCCTCATTTTACCTTTGCCAGCACGCATACGCTGGGAAGCATAAACCTATAGAAAAAACAATGTTTATTTCTGACCAAATAAAAGTTAAAAAATAATTAGAAATGCAACTGAGATCAGATCATCAAAATCATCAGTCGTCAGAAACACAGACCAAAAGTAAAATGTCATCATCTCTCAGTCTAAACTTCATTCACGACTAAAAGAAAGTTGCCTACCTTTTTTATATCATTCCAGGCCTTCAGTTTTTTTAACATCAAAACAGCCTCCTTTGTCTTTTTGTAGCTCTCAATTTTATCTTCAACCACCAGTGGGAGCTCTGGGATTTCCTCAATACGGTGACCTGAAGAGGATTGCAACATTGTTATCAGGGCATCCATGTCAAACCCCAATTTTAGTTAGAGGCAAATCCTGACAGAATAGAATGGAGAGAGAAGTTTTGTGCATTTTAGTTAAGGACCTGTGCAGCATTTGCTCTTTTAGGAATCATATGACGATTAAAGCAAATTAACTCACAAAGAATGATTTGTGCTGATTAAATCTGCATTGTTATAATATGGAAAGTGCAAACAAACATTCAAGTGGGAAAAGTTAAAGCAAAGAGCAATCATCATCACCATGAGCCAAGTGGGCATCAACTGCCTGTAAAAATGATCCAAGATGCAACAAAGGGCCATTTTTAGCTGGTCTATATGAGCCCAAATTACTCCAATTCCACAGTTCAAAATGTCGTCATCAACATGGACAGCAGCTGCTCAGAGCTAAATGTTCGTCATGTTTCTGTACCAGCATAATAACAGTAGGCAACTGTTGCTGTGCACAGCATAAGACGCAAATTACACCATCATAGTAGCCACTGCGACATTTTGGAAGTAAAATCATTTGCAAAACAGGAATGAAGTTTAAAATGCACTCAAAGGACCCATCTTTAAAACCAGGGTTTGTATAAACAGTAAAATTCCCATTAGCAAAATTAAATTGCTTACCGGCTAATTCTAATAAGCATAAGCCAATTTAATGTTGGTGTGTTTACAACCCTACCAACCATATTACTCTGGTTTGTCTATTAATATTAGAACATATATCAATTACATTGCAGCTGTAATCCTCAAATAACTCACAGCTAGACAACAATTGCACTGACATGGATAACTTTAATTTTATGCTCACTCAGATTGCTCTGGATACAAAGTAACCAAATTTTCTTTACAAAACTGGATAGCCTTTCAACGATGAGTCAACTCTCATTGGTCACTGAGATGAAGCAAAATGGCCTTGCATTTTGTTCAGGATCTTACAGAGGGTGATGGGTGCCAGGAATGTGCTGCCAACGGTGGTGGTGAAGATATGACAATAGCGTTTAAGTTACTTAGATCGGCTCATGGATGTGCAAAGACTGGAGGGATATTGATGTGCAGACAGAACAGGTTAGTTTATCTGGGTGTCAAGTTTGACACAGACTTTGTTGGACAAAGGGTTTGTTCCCATGCTATATGGTTCTATGTTTAAGTACTTTGCTTTTATTTATGCGATTCAAGAACGTTTGTTTCAGTACACTCACCTTTTGACATCACCAGAGCAGGGAGAGCAGATGCAGCTAGAGCAGAGCAGATGGCATACCGCTTCTGGGTTACATTCACCCGGCGGTGCCAACGTCGCCAAGTCTTGGTGGGAGCAAACATGCGGCCACCACGGCACATCTGAGGTTGGGTTAAGGTGCAAACTTTATGAATAATGGCTGGGAATCCAATTTTGCTCAGATTGAATGCTCTTCATTTCCATGTACCAATTTAATGAAATAAAACAATTGCTGCAGCGCACTGTAAAATGAAAAGTACATAATAATAATAATAATAAAGGAATAACATTAGAGTGGTAAAAGTTAAAGCAAAGAGCAATCATCATCACTATGAGGTAAGTGGGCATCAACTGCATGCAAAAATTACATATCCAAGATGCAACAAGTAGGAGGTTATGTTTAGCTGGACTTGACAAGAAACACAAAGTTCCTCAATTCAAAATATCCATCAATATGGCCAGGAGCTGATCAGATCCAAATGTTCGTCATGTACCTGTACCAGCATGATAACAGCAGGCAACTGTTGCTGTGTACAGCATAAGACGCAAATTACACCATCATAACAAGCTGCTGCCACATTTTTAAGCAATTAAGGTACTTGAAATAGGATGCAAGTAGCATATTCCAGCTTTACTAATACACAGCATTTAAAGACATACTGACTTAACAATGGACTTTACAACATCATTTAACCTTACACAGTGAAGAGGATACATTTCCAAAGGCACCTTGGCCAGAACGATGAGTACCACCACCCCGAACACGGGGAATACGAGCCACAGCTCTGCCTGTACCCCATGACTCAGCACTGGTCTGGTGACCTAAAAACAAAACGTAAAATGTTGAGTCAATACAAATCCTACTTGTTACTTTCTCCACACAACCTGAACAGTCAAAATATATGTTTGACAAAAATACCTTACTGGCCACACCAATCGAATTGAGCTATGCCTTTGTAGCTATTACCAGTTAAGTGTAAAAGCAATTACCTTAATATAAGATGCAAATAACACTGACCTTTATGATTATGAGAATAATATGCATGAAATTTGCAGCACAAGACTTCTCAATCCATTGGTCTTTAATGCTTACTGGCTTTCAGCACATCATACAATATCATGCATTCACATCCTTTGCCCTCCCCTCAATCTTTTACTTCTACCTTCCAAAAGGATCCAGGCCCCAAGAATGCCAGATGGAAATGAATTCCTATTCTATCTGGAATTTCTCCCCAACTCTTTATTATTAACTAAAAATGAGCTTTGGCTTTGGTTGCCCCCTAATCTGGAACTCTACACTTCATTCTTTCTTTTACATACTCTCAGAATTTCAAATACATCCATCAGGTCAAATAGCACTTAATCCAGGTGGATTCCTACTGAAATGCAATCCTCAAGCCAGACCTAACTATAATTAGACAATTAAGAAATTCAGTGCATCTCAAATTCTTGTTCTTGCCTGATTATTGGCGTTCAATCCATATGTCAGCACAGGTATGCTCGAACCTTCCCCAGCACCACCATAGAGTAATACAGAGTGGAGACAGGCCTTTCGGCCCAACTTGCCAACACCGGCCAAAATGTCTCAGCTGCACTAGTCCCACCCGCCTGTGCTTGGTCCATATCCTTCCAAACCTGTCCTATCCATGTACCTGTTTAACTGTTTCTTAAAGATGAGATAGTCCCAGCCTCAACTACCTCCTCTGGCAGCTTGTTCCATATCGCACCATAAGGCACATCATTTTAAATTTGTCTTGGTTCTTAATTCCATCTCATCCAGTGCTATAACAAAGGACTTTTGTCCTTTTTTTCAGATATAAATCACATCAGTTTTACCATGCCATCTGTTCATTATTCACTACGATTCAAAATTGTTTTTATACAGCAGAGGCCTCAGCTTCATTCCTCTACAACCCACTTTTACGAATTGTCTGCCAGATATTATGGTCTTCCATTACCTTTACCTCGTGCCCATTTTTTCTGGGAAGAGATCCTCGCCCCAAATTATTAATTCTCTTAATTTTAGAATTCCTGATCCACGTGGACCACACAGCCTGATCTCTAACCATATCTGAAGGTAAACAAAAAGTGCTGGAGAAACTCAGCGGATGAGGGAGCAATGGAGGGAAGGAATAGGCGATGTTTTGGGTCGAGACGTCTTGACCTGAAACGTCGCCATTCCTTCCCTCCATAGATGCTGCCTCACCCGCTGAGTTTCTCCAACATTGTTTGTCTACCTTCGATTTTTCCAGCAACTGCAGCTCTTTCTTAAACATTGTCTTACCCCATCTGGATATTATCCCCCCCTTTATCATAACTACCCAGACTAGCTGACCACTCTGTTCTTGCAACATGCTGCTCATGTGACCAACTCCATCTATGTTACCAAACTTGCTGACAAGGTTTGAAAACCCAGATTATCCCAAAAAAGTTCACCTAATAACATACAGCTGTCTTCCCTTTTCTCCCCAAGATCAACAATCCAAAGTAATTTGTAGACTAGTCATTTCAGCATATTCAATAAATACCCTTCTCTCTTATCGAGTCTCGTTCCATTTAAATCCATAACATCTTTGATGACAGCCATTACATTGATCTTCCAGTATCTTGGTCCCAACATGGCCATTTCACCACAGATCTCAGTTCATCTGCATCACCACGACTCAGTTTCACCAGATCTGTGTTTAATTCTTCTTTGAACAGTTCTTCAAATCCTGAATGTGTTCAAACATTGAACAACTTTCACTCCACTCATTTCAAAAGGTATGACCATGGGACCAAACAATGTGGCATATACAGATTAAATCTTTGTTTCAGTCTTATCCTGGACACCCCCATCCTCAATAGTGGAGAACATTGCTACAAATTTTCACTCCTTGATTTGACACCTTGTAAATACAGGAAGAACACCTAACTTGTTATATTTCCTCTTTATCATTCAGGGACCCAAACAGTCCCTTCAGGCAAAGCAGCATTTCACTTCTTCTAATTTAACATGATACATTCAGTACTCATGATGTGGTCGCATCCACACTGCAAAAACCAAATGCTGGTTTGACCACTGGACAGATAATTCTTTCTTCCATCTGCAAGAAACAATCTCCTCATTGTTTGTTACGAATGCTTAACCACATTTTGACCCTCTGAACAGTGCTAAAATAAAGCCCAACACAAGCTGAAAGAATAACATCTCATCTTCAGACTACACTCATGGGATGATAATTAAATACAACAATTTCAGATAATCAGCCTTTTCAGAAATAAGTGATTATGACGCATGATTAATCTATGCTATTTTTTTAAATCCAAGGCTGTGTTTGGTGGCTAGCTGAGCACTTCCAACACCCATAGCAGGTCAACTCCCAGCTTTCACTTTTCTCGCGCTTTTTTGAGCACAAAACTACATTAAGATGAAAAGCACTCTTCCATCCCTCGCATGTATCTCTCAGTCCCAAACCGGCCAACCCCAACCTGCGAATATGCTGCCAAACTACCCAAGGAAATCATCTTCCTATATTTATCCAACCAGCACCTCGCTATTTGTGTTTTATCGAGATCACTACACATTATTTTAAATTTAATGTTAATTCTATTCAAATTGCGCCTAAATATGTGATGTACTGAGGCCTGAATGGCACAATCCAATTTCTCCAAGTTAATAATGCACATTTGACTCGGGCACAACTTAACAATTATGCCACATAGTGCAGATGGACTATTAGTTTATGTTTATATCTTAACAATTCAAAAATGGCTAAATGATTAGAACCCAGCCCTAAAGTCAAAACTTGAAATCAATTTATTATAAAGACAATTATCTTTTTTACTCCATTATTATCAAGAAGAAAAATGCAGTGGTAAATCTTTCATCCAAAAAAAGGAAAATTCAGTAACCTGGCTTTCTTTGTCCCATTACTACAAGTTAGAAATTCCAATCAAGTAACATTCCTTTATGACCAATCAGATATATGAATTACATGGCACAAGTTAAAACTTCAAATTAATTTCAAACCAAAAATAATTCACAAAAATTATCTAAATTACCTGCATCTGCACTCACGGCATATGGCTGTCTGTTATTTTTGCGCAAGTTTGTGTGAACAAAGTTCACAATATCTGGCCGGATGGGGGCCTTGAAAATAGCAGGCATAACCACATTTTTGCCAGATTTCTCCCCCTTGTCACTGTACACCGTTATCAGTGGACGAGCACAAGCCTGAAAGATTATATATATTTAAAATTCATTAGGTATAAACACATTAATAATACAGTAATCAGTACATCGACTTCCTAAGTCTGATCCACAATTACAGTACGAATGACTAGGATAGTCTCAAATGACGGCTCAAACACAATCATGGTTGATCGGACGCCCCAGGTTTTCATTTACTTCACAATATTGTTCCATTACATTGCATAAACTAAATAAACTGAAATGAACTTAAAGTCTGTAATTTTAAACACCATTTACAGACTCAAACATCACAAGAACTATAGGATTTAATTACTTTATAGACATGAAAACGAAATTTGGTAAGCAAGATCCCAGGTGCATGGAAAAAACATTAATCCGAAAATGCGCTTTTGTACGAGTTCTCCCTTTTAGTAGAATTACTGAAAATTCATACAATTTTGTTTTTAAATCAATGTAAAGTTCGGAGATATATTCTTCGGAAGCCTCCCATTCCCGTCCCATAATGCAGAACTTAACCGCATTTAACTAAATTATACAGTAGAAACGGTTTGTCGTGCAATATATTTAATTCTTCTTCCTAGTTCCATCTTTGGATCGATTAACCTTAACACGCCTGAATAACCCACCGCTAAATTAGAGAGCAACGTGTCTCCACCCTTCCCCCACCCAATCTTATAAAATGGCGACCTGGCAGTACTCGGCCTCGGACTTTTTCTCTCTTTTTTTTTTAGAAAAAGAGAGAAAATATTACAATTGTAAACAACATTAAATCTTCAGAGGTTACTCGCGTCCCTCTGACAGCTGCCTGCTCAGGCTGTGCTGCAGTTAGACCCTAATTCACACACACCATTGCCGCAACTCCTCGGCGCCACACGCGCGGGATGGCGACCTCGGCAGGAAAAGGAAGAACGCCGCACCGCCCCGCCGCTAAATGGAAGCCGCCGCCAAGATTTCTTCAGCAGTAACCATTAATAGATGTATAACAGCAAGGAGTATGCTTCAAATGAACAGTTCGGACAAAATGTCAATTGAAAATGGCGTGACTACTCGGGCTTCTCCGCAAAATGAATAAAAATGCGACGCACTATTTCCTTTCAATGTCGGTACTATCTTTACGCGCAGGTATACATTTCCAAAATACACGACAGAATAGATAAGTTGTTCATTAATGTTTAAGTTTTGTTTTTGCGGTAATTTGTTTTGTTCAGAAACATTTTTATAAAGAAAATTCAGTTAAAATAGCAGTTAAAACAAGACGATTCTTATGTCGGACGTGACGTTGGGCGACTGAGGAATGCGCGCGCGGATCGGGTGCGATTTGAAATTTTATTTGGCAATGCAAACTATTCTCGTCCATGAAAGTACGAGTTTGAGACAAATACTTGTTTAGAATGGGCTCAGCTGTTCTACAGTCGGTGCGAAGCTTTCACTCCTTTCTCCTTGGGTGAGTGTTGCCGGCTGCCAGTTCCAGTGATGGGTGTTTATCATCTGAATGCGCAACTTTAACACCATCGGCAGCAGAACTCCTTGGGGGTGTGTAGCGCAGTTGCTATGGTCAGGCCTGCAATGCATTTTATGAAAGGATGGAGGGAAAGATTAAGTCGTATAATTCAAAGAAAGACATGGATGAATATTTGAAGAGACGCGAGATTAAATCAATAGTTAGAGAGGAGTCACAAGCACCCTGGAGATGCTGGAATGTCGAGTACAAACGAAATACTGGAAGAACTCAGCGTCTTCAGACTGTCCATCAAAGATCATAGAAACATAGAAACATAGAAAATAGGTGCAGGAGTAGGCCATTCGGCCCTTCGAGCCTGCACCGCCATTCAATGTGATCATGGCTGATCATCCAACTCAGTATCCCGTACCTGCCTTCTCTCCATACCCCCTGATCCCTTTAGCCACAAGTGCCACATCTAACGCCCTCTTAAATATAGCCAATGAACTGGCCTCAACTACCTTCTGTGGCAGAGAATTCCAGAGACTCACCACTCTCTGTGTAAAGAATGTTTTCCTCATTTCGGTCCTAAAGGAATTCCCCCTTATCCTTAGACTGTGACCCCTTGTTCTGGACTCCCCCAACATCGGGAACAATCTTCCAGCATCTAGCTTGTCCAACCCCTTAAGAATTTTGTAGGTTTCTATAAGATCCCCCCTCAATCTTCTAAATTCCATCGAGTACAAACCGAGTCTATCCAATCTTTCCTCATATGAAAGTCCTGACATCCCAGGAATCAGTCTGGTGAATCTTCTCTGTACCCCCTCTATGGCAAGGATGTCTTTCCTCAGATTTGGAGACCAAAACTGTACGCAGTACTCCAGGTGTGGCCTCACCAAAACCCTGTACAACTGCAGTAGAACCTCCCTGCTCCTATACTCAAATCCTTTCGCTATGAATGCTAACATACCATTTGCTTTCTTCACTGCCTGCTGCACCTGCATGCCTACTTTCAATGACTGGTGTACCATGACACCCAGGTCTCGTTGCATCTCCTCCTTACCTAATCTGCCACCATTCAGATAATAGTCTACCCTCATGTTTTTGCCACCAAAGTGGATAACCTCACATTTATCCACATTGTACTGCATCTGCCATGCATCTGCCCATTCACTCAGCCTATCCAAATCACCCTGCAGCCTCCAAGCATCCTCCTCACACCTAACTATACCCCCCAGCTTGGTATCATCTGCAAATTTGGAGATGTTGCATTGAATTCCCTCGTCCAAATCATTAATATATATTGTAAATAGCTGGGGTCCCAGCACTGAGCCCACCACTGAGAAGAGTATCTGCTGTCCATATTCCTGCACATGCACTGCCAGCCAATTCGCTGAGACCCCCCCCCCCCCAACACTTGGTGAAATTCAATAGTTATTTGACAGTAGACCGAAAGCTTTCAGTGCAATGTTGTTCTGTGATTGATTATTTGAAAACATCCTATCGTTCTAGTAGTAGATCTTTTTATGTCCCCGGTTTAGAGGATCGTGATTCTATGTGCATAATACTTGTGTCAAGGCTGTGTCATGTACAGGGCAGCATTAACTGACCGCGTGCAATGTGTGAGATCATGGCTAGAAATCTTGCTTTAAGGAAACTGTTGCTATTTTGGCAAATCACAGCTGTCACTAACCCCAGCACAACAATAACTTTTATTTATACAGTATCTTTGAAGTACATTTTCTGAAAGTGTTGCAAAGGGATAATTTCATACATCTGATACTGATATTGAGAAAATAAGGCACAAGTAGAGATATACAACACGAAAATGGGTCATTGATCTACTGAGTCTGCCGATCATTGATCACCCATCCTGTATATCCCATAGTGTACATCCATCCTACACTAATCACAATCTATCCCCTCCCTCTCCCATCTATTCCCCTTGAGTCTACCACTCACCTACATACTGGGGGCAATTTACAGTGGCCAGTAAACAGTCGTTTTAATGTGGGAGTAAAATGTAGCAACTAGAGGAAACCTCAACCAGTAGCAAAGTATAAGCACCACGTGGATGACTACATTTGGTCAATAAATTTGTCTTTTAAAGATCATCTTTATCGAACGTAGGTAGATTTAGAGTTAGACCTTAGGGCTTTGGTAACTGAAATGAGCTGGAGGTGGAGCTCAGCACTGAAATCATTGAGATATAGAAACAAAACAAGGAACCGCAGATGCTAGTTTACACACAAAAAGTCCCCAAAAAAAAAGAGAAGAAAGAAAATACTGGAGTAACTCAGCTGACTTAAGTAACTCATTTTGAGTTGGAACTGTTCTTCAGATTTATGGGATGATGGGGTGGAGAAAGGGCAGGACGAAGCCTGGCAGGTTACAAGTTAATACAGATGTGGAAGGGTTTTGATAGGCAGATGGTTGGATAAAGTCCAGAGCTGAAAATTCAAAACGATTGAAGAGTTGCAAATTGTGAAGCTAGAGGAAGGAATATAGATGGAGAAATCCCATTCAACAGTATCAACCCATTAGTTGTCAGGCTTTGTGTTGCCCCTCCTTTCTGCCAGCTTTCTTTTCCCCCATCTACAATCAGTCTGAAGAAGTGTCCCAACCCAAAATGTCACCTATCCATGTTCAGCAGCGATGCTGCCTGATCTGCTGAGTTACTCCAGCACTTAATTTAATTTTTTTAATGAAATCATTGACGTTTTTGAAAACAAGGATGAAAATTTTAAAGTGAAATATTTATTTCTAGCTGCAAATGATAGCTGCAAACACATCATTTAGAGAACATCCTGGTTTCCCTATTGAAGTGAAAGAAGGGAAGGTGGGTTGTTTCTAGATTAGTTACTTTAAATTGGACAAATCAATGTTCAATCTGTTAGGTTGTAAGCCATCCAGAAGTTTGTGTGTGGCCTCACTGTGGCAATGGAGAAGCTAAATCCACCTAAATCACCCCCTTCCCATGTATTTTCCATGCAACTGCAAGACAAGTAATGCCATATACCTCCTCCCTCATATCCATCCATTCAGGGATGAGGTATATCCTCCCTTATCTCATACTCTATCCTTATGTTATACTCCTTGTCTTTTCATTTCTGTCTTTTGTTCAACCATTTGCCATCAAAAAGCTCTCTTCTCATTTGTATCGATTTTAGACTTGGCAGACTTTGTTCTGCCCCCAACTTTCTTCCAGCTTGCTCCCCTCATATCAGTCTGATGAAGGGTCCAAACACTCCACCCCCCCCCCCCCCCTCCTCAGTCTGAAGAAGGGTCACTACACCACCACCCTTGTGGCACACCACTGATTACAGGCCTCTAGTCTGAAACACAATTATTTACAACCTCTGCCTCATCTTCAAGACTTTTGTATCCAATTGCTTAGCTCGCGCTGGATTCCATGTAATTAAATCTTTCAAATCAGCATACTATTTGGTAGTTGTTAAAGGCCTTGTTGAAGTCCATGTCGATAACATTTACCGTATTCCCTCATCAATTTTCTTGGTCACCTCTTCAAAAAATATTGACATTTGGGGGCACAATTTCCCATACACTAAGCAATGCTGACTACCCCTAATTAGTCTATGCCTTCTCAAATATGTAATACATAATACAGCAATGCATTTGCAGTTTTATTTGCTTCATGACATGAGTACTAGTCCAGAATTGCTCAGTGACAACAGGGTGGAATTAATGCTAATCCATATAATAGGACCAACAACAAAATGAAAGATAAAATCAACAGATCTCTCATTGATCAACCTGTTCAGGTGCTTATCAGAATCTTGACAATGACCAAGTCATTGAAGCATTGAAAATAGGTGCAGGGGTAGGCCATTCGGCCCTTCAAGCCAGCACCGCCATTCAATATGATCATAGCTGTTCATTCAGAATCAGTACCCCGTTCCTGCATTTTCCTCATATCCCTTGATTCAATTAGCCCTAAGAGGTATATCCAACTCTCTTTTGAATACATCCAGTGAATTGGCCTCCACTGCCTTCTGTGGCAGAGAATTTCACAGAATTACAGCTCTCTGGGTGAAAAGGTTTATCCTCATCCCAGCCCAGAATGGCCTATATTATAACACTATATGTTTCTATAAGGTCCCCTCTCATCCTTCTGGCTCATTGGCAGCAAAGTTGTTTGAAGGACTAATCTTTAAGTTGATCAGCATGGAAAACATTTTAGGAAAGTGCTTTATGTTTAACTAGTGCAATAAGCATATTATAAGGATATTAGATTATGTTACCAGGTCGACTGTGTTGAAATATCAATGTAATGATGTATGGTGCTCTCACCTGGGCTGTGCTTGGTTTCCATTTTTCTAAAAAAGATTCTTCATGTTATTTACATTAAAATTTTAAGTAATTTGTTATTTTGGATACGTTTTATTTTCTTCTGTCTCCATATTTATTTATTCTAGAAATGTAATTTATATCTCCATTTTAGAACGGCAAGAACTTCTTCCGTAAAACAATATAAACAAAACTTAACACCCATATGTATAAACATAACTGCAGTCTGTTTTCGTCTTTCAATATAATTTTTTTTCCTCTCAGGCTTTGTGACCAAGAAAAGAAAGGAACATTAAAGGACCCCGTGCTGTTTGAGGTAATGTGCCTGAAAAGCTACCTTCTTTGTTGTCTTTCTTCCATTGAACACTTCCCTGGAATTGCAATACCTGGTCACATTTTTTACTGCCTCTTGAGAATATCTCTTAATGCTTTGTATTCCCAGTCCAGCACTTTCTCTTGATGATAATTTTTAGCCACTGCTGTTTCTCATAGACATACTGCTGCTTAATGTGTGGAAGTTGGTTTAGCTTCGGCATGTAATGATACTAATTTCTAATTTCACTTCCTCTCTTGGATCGTATGAGCTGTCAGGCTGCTTTGGAAATGGAATGTTAACCACAATTTAAAAAAAAATCTAATCTCGACCATTTGTTCTTAGAGTGCAAGTTTAAATGTGATGAGCATTCTTGAAATTGTCAGTTCTTGAAATTAGCAGTTCATGATAGACTGAAGCCTAAAATATTTAGCAAATGATCAGTGCTATGGATCTTGCCATTCTGGAAAGAAGGAAGAGAAAACAGGGAACTCACGGCCATTTGTCAGAACAGCTGCTAAATGCCAACAGCAGGGTCATGTTCAGATTGGTGTCCATGTGGATTTATGATCAACTTATTCAAAGTAATCTGGAGAATGTGAAAAAGTGGAATTTCAAAAAGCATTTAATAAACAGCCAAATACAAGAGACAATCCACAACTTACGGTTCAGTTACAGCCATGGAATCCATGGGTAGACCAGTTTGTTCACAAATTGAAATGTTTCACTGTCAGTATTATGTTCTGTAACAAAAGTGGTTTTAAAAAAACCCAGCAAGAACATCTCTAACAATATGACATTTTTCTTTATACAGAAAATATAGTAACACAATTAGGAAGAAAATCATAATAATAGAGTGCATTACCAATTTTCCATAAATCATGTTACTGGCCTGCATATTGGAAAGGACATTTCTTGACTGATGAATGGATACGTAGTTAAATGAGGTCATTTGGAGTTTTTCAGAAGATTGCAGCTTTGTGTGTATGAAATCACGTCTAAAAAATGTGATTTCATTTTTCGAAGAGGTAACCAAGTAGATTTATGAGGGCAGGGCAATAGCTATTGTCTACATGGACTTTAATAAGGCCTTTGACAACTTCTCACATGGTATGTTGGTCTGTATGGTTAGATTTGAGATAGTGCAACTGGCAGAGCTGTTGCCTCATAGTGACAGAAACCTAGGATTAATCATGATGATGATGTCGTGTTCTGTCTTTGTGGAGTTTGCTTGTTCTCCCACGTGTGTTTCCTCTGAGTGCTCTGGTTTCCTCTCACGTCCCAAATACCTGCGGGTTTGTAGGTTAATTGGTCTGTGTAAAAGTGTCCCTAATGTATTGGATGTGGATGAGAAAGTGGGATAACAGAACTAGTGCGAATGAGGGAATTGATAGTCAGCATTGACTTGGGCCAAAGATCCTGTTTCCATGCTGTGTTTCTTTTAAAAAAAAAATGTTGAATGGCAAAGCAAGCTCAAAGTGCCAACGTCCGCTATTTCTCATGATTTGCTGGGTAGATTTCAGTACCACGTTCTCAGTATATTGTGCTTCTATATTTTGAAAATTCTTGGGTGTGCCTACAGAAATAATTTGTGTAAAGTACATGAATAGCATTTTTTATATTTTAATTTGCTGGGTCATAGCTTAAATTGTAGATAATTAATGTCTTGAGGACATGACATTTCCTTCAAAACACCTGTAGTTTTTTTTTACCAGGCTTGAGTTCACACAAGTGGGATCTGCCTGTATTAAACATTTCTCAAATTTACCTAGTGGTTGAAATGTTGTGGTTGAAATGAAGATCACATTATTGCCAAGAATTATCCATGCACATATCCTGTTCTACAACTCAGTGACACATCAAATTAGTACCAATAAGGTGTGAAATTGTACTCTTTATCTTACCCCCACTACACCCACCAACATCATTATTATGTTTTCAATTGTTTATCTGGTAGGTTAGATCTTTATCATCTTTATTTGTGTTGTCTACTTTATAACTGTGCTTGCAGGTTTTAAGTAATTTATAGTTATAAAGTGCTTTGGGATGTTCAAAGATTGGCTAAAAATGTATTTATCTTTATTTGCCTCACAGGATGATGTCCAAGTATACATTGTAGATGAAGTGAATAAAAGTCCCTTGCGTGCATTCTGGAAGGAGAATGCATCGGTGTTCATAGCAGAAATGGCAGTAAGTATGTAAATTATAATTCTATCTTAAATTGCTCAAGCTTGCTGAAAGATGTTTCCAGCAACATAATTTGAGGCTAATATACTTAATGATGAATTAAGTCTGAACACGAAGGCAAGACTTTATTTTGTGACTTTGTGCTTTGGCTTCTTGTCACTCCAAGTAAAAGGATGATGACATTTCCAAATTTCCACATATCAAAATCATAACAGCAGTAAACTGCATAATGTCTATCTCTCCATAACCTTTCATATTCATTTTCTGTATTTACTTTTGATTTTTTTCTGCCATTCAGGCATAATGTTTTCCATTACAGATCCTTGTCATCTGATTGAAGTTTATTAAAAAAATGATGTTTTTGAGAACAGTGGAAGAACCTTTTGTTTTCATTATGATTCCTTCTGACTGTTCGTGGGGAGAGATCAAATCACAATACGTATTTCCAAACACTCTCTTAAAGAACTTACACATTTTAAAATCTAAGAGAGGGTAGACATAAAATGCTGGAGTCTGAAGAAGGGTCTCGACCCGAAACGACACCCATTTCTTCTCTCCAGAGATGCTGCCTGTCCTGCTGAGTTACTCCAGCACTTTGTGTCTACCTTTGATTTAAACCAGCATCTGCTGTTCTTATTACACATTAAAATCCAAGAGATTCTTTCATTTTTATTTTCCATGCATTTAAAATTGTATTGTGTGTTGATTAGTGGATTGTGTGATATAGATCCTTAGAAAATCCCTAACTTAATTATGAGCTGCAAGTTCAATTGTTGGGGAAAACTGGGACAGTAGAATTTGACCCAGTTTTAACTTTATTCTAGAGTTTAAAAAAATGTGTTACAAGTTGTGGTAAGTGTCTGGAAACTGCTTTTGAATTGGACTAGGCTCTGATTTGTGCCCTACAGTTGGTTATCTGCAATACTTAATATTCATGATCACACTTGATGAATTTGTTTGGAAATTTTGAGTCTTTAGATAAAGCATTGCTACAAATGCACAATGCTTTTGTGATACACAGACAGCAGAGCTATAAGTTTTTATTTTCTTCAGTTCCTTGGGCTGACTACAGATTCCCTTTTTCCCCATAGTCACCTAAAGAGAATGAAGACGACTTGGAAGACACTTTTAATAATGATAATGAAACCAGGAAGGTAACATCTAGTAATTTAGAAGATGTGGGTCCATTACCTCTATCGGTCATGAAAGCAAGGTAAAAGCAAAATAATAGCAGTGTCATATACCATACATTGAAGTTTGGTCACATGCTTTGCACAGTTTGGAGAAATACTGTTCATTTCTCAGATTCACATTGAAAATGATATAATTCTTCAATTCGGAAAGCTTTCTTGCTGAATTGTATTATTCATGGTAATTAACCCGTTTTTTTATCTTTGGAATGATTGCAATTCTTAGCACTCAAACATGGAACTGTATGCATGCTATAGAATATAATAATAATAATAGTTGTGATTCCCTCTAAAGGTAATGAGAATTAATTTGTATGTGATGATGTAAGTATGTCTTATCAATGGGCAAGGTCATATCAAAGGTGGATAATTTGATCATTGATAGATGGTGCTGATCATATTGAAGGGTAATAGCAAAAAGATAATTGGAAGTTTTATTGGAATTAAAATGTTCGCAATTTTCTGTGCTAGTTGGTTTGTCGGACTAATTTGTAGGAATGGATCGCAATTGTTTTTGTGGTAGACACAGAAATTTTCCTTAAAAGTACCTGTCACGTACAAAATATTAATATCTGTTGTTGGGGCAAGGGCTAGGTATTAGCCTAATAATTTAATCTTCAAACAATCTAACTACATTTGCTCAAAATCATAATTAAGGGTAAGCAAGGGGCGAATAGGGCAAATAAAGTGACTGAAAGGGGTACATGTACACAGATTGAACACAACTATAAAGAAAATGCTATATTGATGTTGGTGTATTATTGTCATTTGTACTGAGACACAGTGAACATTTTTTGTTGTGCATCCTACCCAGTCTAATCATACCATGCATGGTTCCAATCAAGCCATATGCAAGTACAATAGGTAGTGCAAAGAGAAAAATAACAATTTTTAATAAATTAAAACAAAATACAATTTTTGTTTAAAGTGCAAGAGCCGCAATGAGGTAGGTTGGGAGATCGGGCTTTTGACTTTTTTGTACAAATGATACAATTCCGTAGTCCTGCGGGTCTTTTGGGAAGCTATAACTGGTGTAAGCAGGATTGAACCCCTGCAAAATAGTACGACTGTTTCAAAATACTTAAAAACAAAATGAAAATATTCAAAGATAGCAGAGGTCATCGGTAATCAAAATATCAGTAACTATGACACAAAAAGAAGACGCATAGTGTTGGAGTAATTCAGAGGATCAGGCAGCATCTCTATAAAACACGGATAGGAGCTGTTTGGTAGATGGTTAGACAAAGGCTAGAGATCAAAAGTATGAGATACGGATAGAGGAGACGTGAAATGTGAAGCCGAAGGAAGGAATATGGGTGGGGGATGGAGAAATCGGTGCAGATGGGGGGGGATAGGTGGGATTGGCTGTAGGTTCTTCTTCTTGCGTATGGCGTGCGCAGCCTAAAGCTGTAGGACAACCTGTTCTATTTGATTGTGCACGCCGAGTTGATTGCATTCGTCGAAACGGGGCGGACAACCTGAAGGTTACAATCTTCCACCCCTCTGTAGGTTAATTGCCTAAAACTAGTGAATTCAATGTTCAGTGATTGTTCAGCCACACATTTAACGATGAATTAGGTTTAACATTGAATTCTCCAATTAGCGGTAACTAATCTCGAAAAAAATCACTTCCACCCTCACCCTCCTCTCCTCATCTGTTCCCTGTGCCACGACTAGATGTGGACCGATTTCTCCCTTTCCCCTTCCTGAACCTGGAGGTCGTGATTTTCAGATTCCTATATCATCTTCCCAGTATTGAGTGAAATGAGAATGTGGCCAGGATAGTGTGGTCCTTGATGATGCTAGCTGCCTTTTTGATCACCCCTTTGATGGTGGGGAGGACATTACCTATGATGGACTGGACAGCATGCATTAATTTTTGTAAACTGCTTTGTTTCTGGAAATTCAAATTGTCGAACCAGGCCATGATGCAAAGCAATATTCTCTAGACCCTGCACCTGTCCCACACCTACCTCTCTTCCAGCATTTTCTCCCTCCCTCACAATCACAATCGGTCTGAAGAAAGATCCTGAGCCAATACATGGCCTATCCATGTTCTCCATAGATGCTGCCTGACCCTTTGGGTTACTCTAGCACATTGTGGTATTTTTAAATAAGCTACATTGGAAGTTTCTTGAGGCTAGTATCTATGACACACTTGACTTAAATCCAAGTTTACTTCTTGTATTACTTTCTCATCTACAATGTTTATCTATTTATTTTTCCTCCTCACAGACAATTAGTTTCCTGGTACACCTTGGCCCATAATCCGCACATGTCACAGATGACCAACTGCATTGTGCCTACTACGTTTCCTTCACTGTGGGTTAGATGTGATGCCTCTGACTCTGAAGGCACTGTTTGGTTTGGAGCAGAACCCATTAAAACTGGGAAAGAGATTGCGTCAATGATTTTCCACATAGTCACTTGCTCTGGTAAGATGGCATGAAAGCCATTTTTAAAATAATTGCATTAAACGTTAGCTGAGTCAGTTTACTAGGAGGTGTGATTGCAGCCTAACAAGTTAAAATCAATACGTTCCATTCAAATATGGGTTGAATACACAACATAAAAATGCAACCACTAGAACAGGGGTCGGCAACCTTGTTCTGCACAGGGACCGGGACGCATGTCTGAGCGGATGGCGGGCCACATCTATCACTTGTACACATGGATCGCACCCTGGATGGCAGGCATCAAATCACGTGTTCACAGAATGCTGGAGAAACTCAGCCGGTGAGGCAGCCTCATGCAATCCTTGCATGTCTCACCCGCTGAGTTTCTCCAACATTTTTGTCTACCGTTGAGTTTTTTAGCATCTGCAGTTCTTTCTTGTGCACTGGTGAGATGTCATCATAGCCCTTTTTAAAATAATTTGCCCTTCAAGCCTGCCCCTCCATTCAATATGATCCTGGCTGACCAATCCTTGGCCTAACTTTCTTATCTGTGCCAGATCCCTCAATCTTTCAAAAACGTATCAACCGGCACTAAAGAATATTTCTAATGAGTAACCTCATCAACTCTTTGAGGCAGAGAATTCCAAAGAGTCACCAGTCTCTTCGAGAAGAAATTTGCATATATCATGGTTTTAAATGACTACTATCCCCCTTATCTTTAAACTATGTCCCTCTTTCAACAAGGAAAAACATCTCAACCCTTTACCCTGTCCTGCCCCTTCAGGATCTTCTAAATTTCAATAAGATCACAGCTCCACGAACGACTTGTTAAGGCAGTGAAGGAAGCCATTTGGCCCACCATTTAAGATATAGTATATAAAACTTAATGGAATAGTTTGGTGGTAAATTTAAGTATAAAAAATATAAAATATAGTTTATTTTGTCAGCAGATTAGATTGTGAAATTATCATAAATATGCTGATTCTTTTAATCTTTAAGTTTATATTGAACGCACAAAGACCATTTTGAGTTTGACTGTAATTCCTTATTCTTTTAGGACCAATTGTTGACAAAAACAGTTTCACAACCTTAGAAAGTTTGAAAACTACACACAAGGACAGACATCTTTGTTCTGCTGTAGGTATTCTTACCCCTTGTCAATTATAAATGACCTTGATAAAGCTTCAAATTTTAAAATATGTTGCGAAGGTTAAGCCTCTGGTTTTGTTATTAAACTCTTTTCAATTTTAATCAAGATAATGTACGTGATTCCTTGGTCTAGTTGCTTCGATCCACCGCTCCTACTGTAATCATAAATTGAGGTCATTAACCTGAAACACTAACTCTTTATCCCTCCCTACACATGCAGCTGGCCTCCTCAGCTTTCCAGAATTTTCTGGGGGTTTTTAATTCTTATTTCCAGAGCCTGGTATTTTACCAGTATTTATTAAATTTTGTATGGATTTTTTTTTTTTAGGAGTTTAGGAGTGTGCAAACATATATTTAGATGTTGTAGTGATTTATAAATTACATTACTGTCACAAACTCAGGATGTGCCAGAGTTTTTTATGGTCAATTCAATCATTTTTACAGTTCAGTGATAGTTGGATTACGGAAACCTGAGCAGCTAATATGCATGCAGAATGCTGTCTCCATCTACAATATTTCTGTGTGCAAAATGACTGTTGAACAGCAGAGACCCATGGAGTCACGGACCTATACAGCAGAGAAACAGGCCCTTTAACCCACTTTTTCCATGCTGCCCAAGTTGCCTAACCAAGGTAGCCCCACTTGCCTGCGATTGTCCCATATTCCTTTCCTATCCATGTACTGGCCTAAGCACTTTTATATGCAATAAGTCTTCCCCACTTCTCCACTTCCTCCTCATCTGTACACACCAGGCTCTGTGTGAAAAAGTTGCTCCTTAAAAGTCACCTTAAACCTATACCTCTAGTTTTATACTCACCTACACTATGGAGATAAAGACTGTGGCGAGTCATCTTATATATGTCCCTCGTAATGATATGTAGCTTTGTAAGATCTCCCGCTAGTCTCCAACGCCGCAAGGAAAACGATCCAACCAATCCAGATTTGCTTTATGCGGCCTTGCCAACGTCCAGTTCAGCTAAAACATAACGTCCCAACTCTACACAAAACCCTGCCCTATGTGCCGAACCCCGAAGCATGCCAAATGCTGCTGCCATTTATCTGAATTAAACTCTATCTGCCATTCTTTGGCTCAGTTGATCAGGATTAGCATCCTATTGTAATCATAGACCACCTTCTCTGCCTACTACACTACCAATCTTACTGTCAGACACAAATTTACCAGCTATGGCAAATACATTCCCATGAAAATCATTAATATTAATAAAGAGCAACAGTGGACCCAGTACTGATCCTTGTGGTGCACCACTTTTTACAGTCTGAAAAACAATAATCTGGTACCACCCTCTGTTTATGAGGCTTTATGCCATTTTTCTATCCAACTGGTTATATTGCCTTGGGTCCCATGCAATCTAATCTTCCAGATGCAGTACCTTGTCAAATATCTCATTACCTATAAAAAACTTTGTATTTTGCTGAGGATTTGATCAGTCAGATAGGATTTGACAGAAAATATATTTTTTAATGTACTAATATTTCAGTACCCAGAGTTATGGTTTATTGTCATCATGCAGATATCGACCAAAGGCTATGCACAATATGATTTGTTCGGTGCTTCCATTTTGGAGAATACAATCATGGATTCACAGAGTAATATTATGGTGGATTTAGCTTGGAACAACGTGGTGAAAACCCTAGAAGCTCCCTCACATTCATCGGTTGCCACCCTGGTAAGTAAATGTGTATTATTAAAGTATTAATTTGGTACAATATATTATGAAATAAATTAATAGGTTTATCACAAATGGCATGAGGTTGATTGGGTGAGCGAGAGAAACCATTTATTTTGCATTTGGGAAGTTCTATCCCTTTTCCGCACTTTTAATTTGCTGTTGATGCCAAATTGCTGACTCTGCCACATATGCAGCGCAATGTATTCAGCCATTAGGGAATTGTTGATCCTGACAATGAACTTCAATTTTGCTCTGTGCACTGCTGTGGAGCATTGGCTTTTCAGTGTAAAATTCATACACTGTTCTCTTACACTCATTTTCATTATGCCAGGCTAAAGATTAGCTGAAGTCTATTTTGGGGTAGCCAAAATTTTGTTCTTGGAGAATAGCTTTCAAGTTGGATCTGAAGATTGCATCTGAAGTCATTGCTGGGGAAATATCCATATGCATGATGGGCAAGTGCTGGCCACGTGCACCAACGTCTGAGTGTGTACAATTTAATTTGGCATTCCATGCACAAATATCTGCCTTGCACTTGTACCTGCGTAGAGGCAGATCTCCAGATCACGTAATGGTTCATGAGACTTTCCATAAACTGATTTTTACAAAATACGGACACAAACAATTTCAATGCAGGCAGATTAATATGAACATTTATTTATTGTCTTCCCGTGTCGTTACAATGATACAAAATCAGAATATCACGCATCCAGCAATGAGTTTCGATGGCCGTAAAGTATCATTGTTTGCTAAAGCATATTACAAATGTCAATAACGAGATTGCCTTGTCAATTTCCAAATCAAATTCCTTGGTGGCGTCCTGTTGTGAACCTAAGCTGAGTTCTAAAAGACAATAGTGTCTGTTTAATTACAGGGGGGAACTTGTATATGAACAGATGTTTTGTTTTGAAGACTTTTGATTTTAAATTAACAAACTGCTACCCTGTTCCATAACTCATGAAGATTTTTGCATTGCTCTAACTAGCTTTCCTTGTTGAAAAATTCTTGAAACATTTATGAGATAATTTGCATACGGTCATATTTCCATACTTTTTGCTGAAATATAATGTTGACGAGAGGTTACTGGGCCACTGGGTTTATGTCTGGAAGGTATGTTTAACTAATTTCCTTTTTCTCCCCATCCTCCATTACTGCTGCCCCCAGCCTTCCCTCGAACCCTGATCCGAATCCAATTATCCCTACCCGACTCCTGGACTTTGAGTTTCCAGCACCCCATTTCACTCCCTAATGTTTACTCAGTGATCTCCGTTATTTGTACTTTTGACGATTTTGTACATGAAATCTGGCTTTAGACAACATTGTGTCCTTGTTTGTGGTGGATTATCCAAACCCAGTTACTTTAGATCACATGATCCATTGATCCAAGGTTTGAGCATCTCTGCTCTGTGTTTCTTGCAAGGAGTGGGGTGGTCAGACCTGATCCACCCCTTTGTATTCATAGAGGATAAGATGGAAAATGTCATGATCAGAGGTTTGGCAGTTAGGATCCATCCTGAGGAAAATAAGACATAAACAATAGACAATAGGTGCAGGAGCAGGCCATTCGGCCCTTCGAGCCAGCACCGCCAATCAATGTGATCATGGCTGATCATCCACAATCAGTACCCTGTTCCTGCCTTCTCCCCATATCCCCTGACTCCGCTATCTTTAAGAGCCCTATCTAATTCTCTCTTGAAAGCATGCAGAGAACCGGCCTCCACCGCCTTCTGAGGCAGAGAATTCCACTCTCTGTGTGAAAAAGTCTTTCCTCATCTCCTTTCTAAATGGCTAACCCCTTATTCTTAAACTGTGGCCCCTCCTGGTTCTAGACTCCCCCAACATCGGGAACATGTTTCCTGTCTTTAGTGTGTCCAAATCATTAATAATCTTATATGTTTCAATAAGATTCCCCCTCATTCTTCTAAATTCCAGAGTATGCAAGCCCAGCCGCTCCATTCTATCAACATATGACAGTCCCGCCATCCCGGGAATTAACCTGGTGAACCTATGCTGCACTCCCTCAATAGCAAGAATGCCCTTCCTCAAATTTGGAGACCAAAACTGCACACAATATTTGTAATAGTACCACATTTCACCAAGTGCGTTGTCCAATTGTAGGTTAGTTTAAGTTGGTTGTGATTTGTATCTGGGATCGACTTTCAAAATTTTTATAGTATTATCTCGCATAATGAAGTCCTATAAAATGAAGATTGATTTGTGGAAGCTTCATTCTGGAACCTCCTTTCCCTTTACTACAAATTGTTTGGCAATGTCTTGTTGATTTTTTAATGTCCGTACATAATGTCTTCTGTAATATTGTGTTTTATCAGTTTCCAAGAGCACTTTAAATGAGTTATTGTATTCTCACTTTCAAAACTAACTGCCATTTAAAAAAAAAGTCTCATCAGTTACAGTTTCTCTTTCCTTGTATCTGTGATTTATTTAGAATATCAAAATGGAACCTGGAGACCAGAGAAGTCCCGTTTATCAAATATATAAGGAACTAGAATTTCTCCTTGTAAGTATTTCAAATAGCTATTGGAATAATTTGTGTTCTTTAATGTTCTTGTGTGATTTTTAAGAGCAGATTTGAATTGTCTTGTTCTAACAAATTGTAGCCTGAATACATTTCTTGTTCTTAACAAACATTATCAAAATTGACTTGATGCGCTGCATTTAACAATGTTGTACACTGTCACTTTGTGAAGCAACACATGATTATCTTGCATATTGAGGAGGGTTGCGTTTGAGAGTGTGTGGATCTTGGCACAAAATCTTCTATTTTTAAAGCTACAATAATAATGAGTGATTTAAGCTATTCATTTGGTTGAACCAAAATTTGACTTTGCTATTTTTTTTTAATGTTTTTGTGAACAAAAAAGTTAGAGCAAAGTTAATTGATGGTGTATGTTAATTATAAAATTGGCAATTTTGCATTTGTTAAATTCATTATTTCCTACCTTATCAGAAATTTGTGGTTAGCTGTATCAATAGCCCTCTTACTATCAGTGGCAGCACAATTATATAATGTGGTTGGTGATGGCATGGTGCATGGAGGGATGGAGAGTGGTTGAATAAACTACACCTGTTTCCGCCCTTAGCCTGTACCTGACAAACTATGTACCAGCAGCATAGTTCTAGGATGTCATAGAGTGATATGGTGTGGAAACAGGCTCTTCGGCCCAACGTGTCCCAGCTACACTAGTTCCACCTGCTTGCGCTTGGTCCATATCCCTCCAAACCTGTCCTATCCATGTACCTGTCTAACTGTTTCTTAAACGATGGGATAGATCCAGCCTCAACTATCTCCTCTGGCAGCTTGTTCCATACACCCACCAAGCTCAGTGTGAAATAATTACCCCACAGATTCCTATTAAATCTTTCTTCCCCCCCCCCCCCCCACTTCTCTTCCCCTCACTCCCCTTCTCCCCACCCCCTCCAAGCTCTCTACAGGACTTACCTTAAACTGTGCAGCCGTTTTACCTTCTTCATCAAAGGTGTGATTTTCAGACGGCGCTCCCCCACTTTCCCTGGCCCCCACCTTTGCGATGTGTGTGTGTGTGTGTGTGCGGTCGGTCGATCCAGATCGCGGTTTCAACACGGACGGTCGCTCCAGCTCGATGCTTTCCAGGCGAATGCCCTCGAGCTTGAAGGTCGAAGACACTCTTCTGGACTCGCGGATTAGGTCGCCCTAGTGGGACAGCCCCTTAACTCTATCGTGTATTGTGTTCTTTTTATTGTGTGGCTGTCTGGTAACTCAAATCTCACTGTACCAATTGGTGCATGTGACAATAAGTGTAACTTGAAATTGTTTCCTATGTGCTTTGTTACAGGTTTTAGCTGAAGGACTGAAAACCGGTGAAACTGGGTGGCCAGAGGTTCTGGAAGAAAAATCTGCAGTTGAAGTTGTGAAAGAATTAATTGAAGGTACAGAGTTTTCATATTTGAGCAATATCTGCTTTAATTTGGTGAAATGATTTGAATGTATAACCGAATAGATCTTAACAGAAGTGTTTATGTGATTAAGCCCATGGTAATTGGCAATTTACTCTTCACTACATCATATTAATAATACTAATGAAAACTGCTGATTAGGTTTATTCTCTGTAGCTATAATATTAATTTAAAATACGGCAGTTGAGATATCACTTTTTACCTAAAAGTCTTTGTCTTGTTTGTGTCCACGATGTGTCAATCTGGTTTTCCTATTTACTTCCAAACGCTAGGCCACAGCCTTCCCATTTTCACACATCCTACTCACATTTTTCTCCTTGTGGCAATAATATCTTCCCGTACCTATATTTCCGCATTTGAAAAACAGCCCCAAAAACGTACCCATTTTTGAAAAAATGCACTCGCAGGGCAGGACGGGACCCTCCGGGTGGGAGGGGCATTCCAATGCTCGCGGTAAACGAGGAGTGGCGGCGTATGACGGCCGCCCGGTACCTGGTGGAGAGGGTGGTGCAGCGGGCCGAGCCCGGAGACTGGGCCTGGGTTGGAGCCAAGCCTGGTGCTGGAGCTGGAGTTGGAATGAGGGCCGAGCCTGGGGCTTGGGATGGAGCCGTGACCGGTGCCCAGCAAGAAACTGCTGCTGGAACCAAGGATGAGCCTGGATCCAGGTTCAGGGATGCGCCTGGAGGTGAAGTTGGGGTTGACCTGATGGCTGGAGTCTACAGCCAGGGCTGGGCTGAGTATGTGAACCTGGAGCTGCTCTACGTCCTGGTTAGGTGCTGGGGCAGGGAATGGGAGTGAGGGGAGGAAGATGAGCGAATTGAGGAGGAGGAAGATGGGGTGGGAAGTGGGGTGGTAGAAGGAGATGGGGAGGGGTATGTGGAGGAGGGAGATGGGGAGGGCTGGGGGAAGGAGATGGGGTGGGGAGTAGGGTGGAGGAAGGAGATGGGGTGGGTAGTGGGGTGGACGAGGGAGATGGCGTGTGGAGGGGAGGAGGGAGATGGGAATAGGGTGGAGAGCGGAAAGGTCCTGGCGAGGTGAGGAGGGAGTGTGGGGGATTGATGGAGAGGATGGGGTAGGGAGAGGAGGGGTAGGGGGGCTCCCCCTCCCTCTACCCTCCCTCTCTACTCCCCTCCCTCACTATCCCCTCCCCTCCCTCTCTACCCCCTCCCCCTCCCTCTCTACCCCCTCCCTCCGTCTCTACCACTCTCTACCCTCTCTACCCCCCATCACTCTCTAGGGATTGAAGAGGGAGGGTGAAGAGGAGGAGGGAGTGCTGGGGGATGAGGAGAAATGACCTGCGCCGTTGGGGGCTATGCGTGAGTGGTGCAAAAAACAACGAGCTAACGGTAATATTATTACATATTCCGGTAGATATTTATCCTGTGAAGTCAAAAATCACCTTATCTGAAAAACAAATGCATTATTTCTCGAGTTATTAATCAAAATATCTGAAGAAATTTGGAAAAAAATAACTGCTTATTCCCTGTGCTTACCAAAGATTATAGAGGAGCAAGATAGGCCACTCCTCGGAAATCCAATGGATTGGTGTGTAGTATGTAACAGAACGTCACGGCCGCCATTTTGGCGGACTGCCTCCCTCTGTGTAATCCACTCCAAAGCTACAGAGCAGTTGCAAGCAAAGATGATAGAGGAGCAAGATGCATTAGAAAGTTATTATATTTATTTGTAATAGATCTTTACTTGCCTCTCGATCTCTCTCTCCCCTCTCTTCTCGCTATCTCTCTTTATCCCCTCTCTTCTCTCGATCCCTCTCTCCCCCCTCGATTTTCTCTCCCCTCTCTTTTCTCGATCACCCTCTCCCCTCTCTTCTCTCTCTCCCTCTCTCCCTCTCTTCTCTCTCTCTCCCCTCTCTTCTCTCGATCCCTCTCTCTCCCTCTCTTCTCTCGATCTTTCTCTCCACTCTCTTTTCTCGATCTCTCCCTCCCCTCTCTTCTCTCGATCTCTCTCTCTCCCTCTCGTCCCTCTCCCCTCTCGATCCCTCTCTCTCCCCTCTCTTCTCTCGATCCCTCTCTCTCCCCTCTCGATCTCTCTTCCCTCTCTTCTCTCGATCTCTCTCCCCTATCTTCTCTCGATCTCTCTCCCCTCTCGATCTCCCTCCCTCCTTCCCTCCTTCCCACTCTCTCCCTCCCTTCCATCTTCCCCCTCCCTTTTCCCCCTGATCCCCCATTTCCCTCCCCAGCCCCCACCTTTGCGTAGTTTCCCTTGCATTGCATTGTGCAGCTTCCCTTGTATTGCTGTAACACACACTGTGTACAAAACTACAGGCACACACAAACACACATTCATATAAATATATGGTGGGACAGATAGGAGAGCTTATTAAAATCTTCTTACAAAGACCATTATGTAATTTATTTATATCCTCTTTTGGGCCTAAGGCATAGCAGGGCTGCTAACTCTCACACAGGGGGAAGGGAGGGAGAGAGGGAAATCGAGAAGAGAGGGGAGGGAGATAGATCGAGGGAAGAGAAAGAGATCGAGAGGGGAGAGAGAGCGATCGAGAGGGGAGAGAGCGATAGAGAGAAGAGAGGGAGACAGCGAGAAGAGAGGGAGACAGCGAGAAGAGAGGGAGACAGCGAGAAGAGAGGGAGATAGCGAGAAGAGAGGGAGATAGAGAGGGATCGAGAGGCAAGTAAAGATCTATTACAAATAAATCTAATAACTTTCTAATGCATCTTACTTCTCTATAATCTTTGCTTGCAACTGCTCTGTAGCTTTGGAGCGGATTACACAGTGGGAGATCGAGGGACAAAGATTATAGAGAAGCCTAGTTTCCCAATGATCTAGACGCCATAGTCTACACCATCTTTGGTCCACTAATATGGCGTCGACAATCACACATGTGATATTACGCTTTTTCCACTGAGTGGCGCATCTTGTTCCTCTATAATCTGGTGCTTACAGCTGTGACGTCACAATGGGATTGTAACCCTACTGGCAACATTGTTGCTATCCAAGTCCTGCTAGACCAACCAAGTACAAATGCATTTTTATTAAAGTCACAGTACACTGAGTTCTGCTAGCTAGCAAGTGCAATTGCATTTTGTTTTAGTTTAAAAATGAGGGAGGGTGCATAAGGCGAAATTAGCACCCCTGCGTAGTTGTCTGCTATGGGTGAGTGGTGGAACATTGTGTTGGGGGACGGGTTGTGTTGGGGGACCAGGCCTCCCGTGTGACAGAGACCCAACGGGTCCCACTTGGTCTAGTATAGATATATATTTATATCTCAACTGGCGTACTTTAAATGTCAAAATATTCCATTGCAATTGGAATAAAAACTTAATCTTTGATGTACACAACAGTGTGGTATTGATGAGGAATGAAACACTCTTCCATGATTTTTTAGATGGTACAGTATGCTGAAGTTTCATTCCCCATTGCTGTCCCCTTTGTAAAATGGCTTGGAAAGCTCCAGAGACTTTGTTCCTCAAAATGATCTGCCATTTCTCCTTTTCAATAAGTAGTCGAATAATTGTCAAAATCTTTCTGAAGCTTTCAGCATGCCAGTGGTGTAACATGGAAACACTGCCTTCCTCCATGAATAGACTTTTGTGTTGTCTTGTTTATCTTAGCATGGTGTTATTATTTTTTATATTTCATGTCTGACACAGACCTGAAGAACCAAATCACAGCTTCTCAACATCAGCCAAAGAGAATTGACACAGAGGTATGATGTTTGAATAAATGAAATATTTTGCTGGGGTTAGGCATAGTAAATGTAACTTTGAATTTTATTTTAAAAGTGCTCTGTGGAAAAGCAAAACTGATTGTGTTGTTATAGAGCAAAGTATAATTTTACAGAACATCAGCTCTTAGATCAAACAGAAACATATTTATTTCAATCAACCGTGTACCTCAGCAGGCGTGGTCCTCACACTCTCCCCAATTAATCAATGCATAACATTAATATACACATTTTGAGGTCAGTTGCAGCATCTTTATTTATTGCGCAGACTTCCAGTTATTGGCAATGTGACACTCAAAAGCAGATAAGTACGTGATCAGTTGCAGCTAACATAATTAACCCTATTCTGTTCATCAAGAAGAGCCACTTTTCTGATGGTCGCATGCACAGGCATTGTCGTCGTTCTAATCATTCACTAGATTACCATGGGAACATCCTTGGGGAGTTTTCTGGCAATATCTCTGTTGCTAAGGAATACACTACAGAGCTAGCTTTAAGTAAAATAACACAGACATTGCACAGACTCGTACCATCATTTAATGATGAAGATATCTGTAGTAATAATAATTAGTTTTTTTTTCCTTATCCGCACAGTTGCAGTTGCTGTAGTGAGATAAAAATTGACCTTCATAAGTCTTTTATGTTTTGTATAGAATATCATTCTTGAGTGGGCTAGTGCGAGGTAAAATGTTATGCCTTATTGGCCATTTTGGTGGTCTCACAATTTATGTATTTCTCTGCTGCAGACGAGGCCTCTGGATTATCATGGGAATACCTCTGCTACTGCCTCCGTATGTTTGACCACATTCCCCATGTAGCACAATAATATCTCAGGACTGCGTGTCTGATTATGGTTACCTGAGGACTAATACGGAATACATTGTCCCTTATCTTGTACGAGTGAATCCTGTTCATTCTTCTCCGGATCTACCATTTTCATAAATGTACAGATGCTATTTCAGGACCACATTAATTATTCATTTCAATATTTCCGCTTTGGTGCGATGCAATTTTTAAAAAAAATCTTAAAATTGGATTTGCAGTTTGAATTTTGCCTGGACCATGGCTTTGAATCTCATCACAGCATCTGTATTAGACAGGAACTTCAACAAGTTTAGTGGGGGACGCTGTTTGCTGGTACAAGGATCTGTAGTTATCGGGAAGCTTTTAAAAGTGTAATAGTGAAAGTTCAAGGCATGCATGTCCCTGTTAGAGTAAAGGTCAAGGCTGGCAGGATTAGGAAACGGATGATGAGAGTTGAGGCTCTGGTCAAGAAAAAGGAGCTGCATGTCATGTAGAGGCAGCTGGGATCAAATGTATCCCTTAAGGAAAATTGAGAGGGGGTATAATAATACATTTAAGAGGGAAATCAGGAGGGCAAAGGGGGAACGTGAGATAGAGGCTCTAAAGTGTATTCTAGGGAGAGAATAGGGCCACAATGATCAACAAGGTCATCTGTACATGGAGCCATAGGAGCTGGGCAAAGTGTTAAATAAATATTTCTCATCTCATTTTTTAGTTTAGAGATACAGTGTGGAGACAGGCCCACTGAGTCTGTGCCAAGCAATGATCACCCTTACATTAGTTCTATCCGACACTCTGTGGACAATTTAGAGAAGCCAATTAACCTACAAACCTGCACGTCTTTGGAATGTGTGAGGAAACTGGAGCACCTGGAGAAAACCCACGTGATCACATGGAACCGTGCAAACTCCAACAAACAGCACTCATAGTCAGGATCGAACCCAGTTCTCTGGCACCGTAAGAAAGCAACTCTATCTCTGTGCCTCTGTGCTACCCTCTTTACTGTGGTGAAGGATATGGATTCTAGGGAACTCGGGGAATTTAATAATCATGTCAAAGAGAGTCCATATTACAGAAGAAGTAGTGCTGGAGGTTTAAGAACACATGGATAAATCCTAGGGACCTGATCAAATTCTAGAATATTATGAAATGCTAAGCAAGAAATTATGAGGCTACCGGCAGAGATATTGATAGCCAAGGGTGAGGAGCCAGAAGACTGGAGGGTGGCTAATGTTGTTCCTTTAGGTAAGAAAGGCTGCAAAGCAAACCCTGAGAACTCAAACCAGTGAGCTCTGCATCAATGGTGGGTACGTTATTGGAGAGGATTCTCAGAGACAGGATCAATATGCAATTGGAAAGGCAGGGACTGATTAGTGATAGTCAGCATAGCTTAGTGCATGGGATATCGTGCCTCACAAATTTGACTGGTCTGGAATGTTAAGTCACATGGGATCCAGGCCAAGCTAACCAATTTGACACAAAACGGATTGAAGGTAGGAGACACAGCATAGTTGTAGAGGGTTGTTTTCATACTGTTGGCCTATAATAAGTGGAATAGGAATTTGTTCTGAGTCCACTGTTTATTATAGTAATGATGTAGATGTGAATAGATGTAGAGGTGACACGTCTAGTGAATTTGTGAATGACAGCAAAATTGTTGGTCTTAGAATCATACAACACAGAAACAGGCCCCTTGACCCAGCTGGCCAAAGTGCTCCATCTATACTAATCCCACCTGCCAGTGTTTGGCCTACATCTCTCTAAACCTTCCCTATCCATGTACCTGATTGTAAAGTGGACAGTGAAGAAGGTTGTCTACCATTACAACAGGATCTCGATTGACTGTTCCAATAGAGTGAGGAATTGCAGATGGTGTTAAATTTGGATAAATGTGATATGTTGTGTTTTGGTGAGACAAACCACAGCAGTTCATGCATTAAAATGGTATGAACCCAGTGAGAGTTGCAGAACAAAAAGACCCAGGGGTGCATGTACACAGTTCCATGAAAGTGTCACCACAGGTAGACAGGATGGTAAACGAGGCATTAGGCATGCCTGCCCTCTTTGGGGGTAGTGTATTGAGTACAGGACTTGGGATGTCACGTTAGGGTACAAAATGTTGGTGAGGCCACGTTTGGCGTACAGTCATCCAGCTATTGGGAATTATGTCACCAAACTGAAAAAGGTACTTAAAAAGTTTTACAAAGTTGTTCCCAGTCTGGAATGTTTGTGTTGTAAGGTGAAGTTGGAAAGGCTGGGTCTTTTATTCCTGGAGACTGAGGGTGATCTTATAGACATTTATAAAATCACATAAGTAAGGCGAATCACCACAGTCTTTTTCACAGAATAGGGGATTCTAAAACTAGAGGGAACAGGTTTAACGTGAGGGGAAAGATTGAAAAGGCAACCTTTTTCACACAGAGGGTGGTATATATATCTATATGGAGCAAACTGCCAGTGAAAGTGGGAGAGGCAGGTATGATTACAACAGTTAAAAGACACATAGACAGACAGGTACATGGATAGGAAAGGTTTGGAGGGATATGGCCAAGTGCAGGGAAGTGGAACTAGCTTGGTTCAGCAATTTGGTCAGTATGGAAAGGCCTGTTTCCATGCTGTATAGTTTTACTTTCTGACATTGGTTCAACGTGTACCAAAGGGTTTAATTCCAGAAGTGAATTTTGAGTGACCAGTCTTGATTTCAAGGCAAAATGTGACTGAGTTACATGAAGGTGCCCTGGTAAAACCAAACAGGCATCAAGATACAACCACTCCAGTCATTGGAGTTATATCTTCCACAACAAAATATAATTCTGGTAGTTGGAAATCGATCATAAGACATAATTGCAGGAGTTTCCAAAGATAATCTTGCCAAGCACAATCGTTTTCAGTTACTTCATCAATGGCCTTTCTTCCATCATACGTTCAGAAGTGGATATGTTCACTGACAACACAATGTTCATTTCCATTTATATCTCCTCAGTAAATAAATCGGTCCATGCCTGCATGCAACAAGACCTAGACAATATTCAGCCATGGGCTGAAAAGTGGCAGTGACATTTGTGACAGCATTGAATAAGAGAGTCTAACCACTTCCCCATGATATCCAATTGTATTATCTTTCTTGTGTGCTTTATCAACATTTTTGATGGTTACAATGGCCTGAAACTCAACTGGACCAGACACAGAATAGGCAAATGCCTCATCTTTTGACATTCCTTAGCCCTTCCCCTAACTCAAGGCACAATTCAGGAATGACGGCAGAGCTATTTGAATATGTTAATATTAAAATCTCATCACCCCTAGCACCAAAAAAAGATGACAATTGATTGATTGAGTCTGTTTTGATTTATTTTTGTCAATGGATATTATTTTACATGTAACATGCCTGAAGTAGCATGCTTATGCCTTCTAAACATTTCAGTTATAAATAGCAGCAGAGATTCCTTTTCTTATTCCTCCACAAAGTGAGGGGTGTTCATGCTGGGTGATATTCATAGATGTTTTGTCGTTTAAAAATAGGAGATAGAATGTTAAATCTATGTTGTGTTTCTATTGTACTTAGTTTAAAGGTGTTCAATATAAATGGGTTACAAAAGACTATTTAATTCAGTATTTAAACTTCATCCATTTCATAGATTTTAAAAAGGTTTAATAGAATAATTTAAAATAAGTTTAGAAAAAAATGAGTGCAAGTCATATTTTCAACATGTTTCTGTGTACTGTAAATACTCTGGATACTAGTGAAATTATTTTCATATATGTTTGGAATTTCCGTTTAGAGCTGGCAGGATTCTGTGGTAAATTTCTTCTGTGAATAACTGTTTGCACCATTTAGTATCATAATAAGATAGCAGCACCATGGTTAGACTGGAATACAATATACTAGCATTCAAAAATTCTAAGATTAAGGTCCGCCACCGATTTTCCGGCCACTGGTGGTTTGATACCTTCTTAGTCCGGACAAAATTGCGAGAGAGCACTTGAAATCCCTCTGAAAATGTAGTGCCTAGGCCGGGTGAGGCAGCCAATCTCAACGTCATTGGGACTTGATCTGTAGGTCAAATTTGCCCTGTGCGGCTGGGGCTCTGGAACTCCGGCGCAGCTGGAGTTGGGAGATCCGTTCCCATATCCAACTTACACGGCTAATTGGCAGATCAGATTTATCCCCAGCGACCGGAGCTATGGAACTCCAGCCGAGGCCAACTCTGTGGGCCCGTATTTCGGCCTCTTGGCGGCCTGAATGGACTTTTCTGGTACCATTGGACTCCTTTCAGAGGCTGTGATGTCTGTCGATCTGGCAAAAATGGATAATCCAGAAAAGGTCTAGAACCAAAGGTGCTGGAAAATCGGTAGTGGACCTGGACTAACAATAGATTTTTGACCAGGATATTGTTTAAATTTATTTTTTATTGTTTTGCATCAGAAATTGAGAAGTGATGCAGCTGCTGTTGAATCAACCATCCATTCGTCATTTACGCCTGAACGTGGTGATCTTGATTTTGCGGAGCAGCTTTGGACGAGAATGAGGGAAAGTATGTATTCCCGTGGGACAGATGCTTCCTGTGGATTAGATTTTCCCATTAAGAGAGCATAGTGATACAGAGATTCCACTTACTAATGTTGGATTGAGTATTTAATTGTCATATGCACTGGGAACGGAACAATGTCATTCTTACTTGCTGCAGCTTTACAGGCACATTAACACACTAACACAACAAATAAATATAAAATAATCAATAGTAGAATAAATAATCAGTAATACTATGTAACCAGACCACAATAGCGCAAACCAAAGTACATGGCGCAACCCAAACAAAATCCATAATAGTTGTTGCTGAGGTCCAGTGTGCAGAGCTAGATGGTTGCTGGGAAGAAGCTGTTTTGTACTTGGAGTTAACAGTTCTCAGGCTCCTGCACCATATTTCCCAAGTTGGCAGCAAGCCTGGCCAGAGTGGTTTGGTGACATCTTTTATGACATTTGCAGCTGCCTTGAGGAAGTGCATCCAGAGCACCATGTTTATATGTTCTAGGAGCAGAAATAGGCCATTTGGATCATTGTCTACTCCAACATCCAATTGTGGCTGATCTATCTTTCCCTCTCAACCCCATTCTCCTGCCTCCCCCCCCATAACCCCTGACACACTTACTAATCAATCCACTGCCTTGCCGTCCACTGCTGTCAGTGGCATCCTTTTGATGGTAATGAGGTCAATACCTGTGATGAACATAGAAAAATACAGCAGTGTTCACCACTTCCTGCAGCCTCCTTCATTCTTGGGTGTTTGAGTGACCAAACATGCCGTGATGCAACCAATTGAGCGTACTTTCCGCCATACACCTACAGAAGTTTGATAGAGTATTCAGGATATCAGAGAATGGAATACATGCTCCTAATAGATTCACTCTCTGCTGGTTTCTTGCCAAGAAAGATACATAATTAATACAAGTGGTCGCCCTCAGAAGATTTGCTTACTTGAGGACAGTATTCATGCAATAATTAGAATCTGGTTCGATAATAGTTAGATAATAGTAAACATTTTGCGAAAAGTAGAAAGTATTGAAATATATTGCAATTAATGTAGATTTAAGTGAAAACAGAGTAGGTGATCTTAGCTTTCTCTTGTCCTAAAACCAGAGTGTTGAATATTCTAAACAAGTCAGACAGCATCTGTGGAGAGCAAAGAGGAGGTTGCTTGATAGTTATCGGGAAAGCTTTCAATCAGTGCCTTTAAAAAGGACTATGCCGTTGGAACTCCTGTGCTTTCTACTCCTCTTGTTAGCCTGGTGTTCCTTTCTTTGTTTTTACTCTTTGTTCTTTTTTTTTTAGCTGTTTCTTCATATCGAGATGTGGTAGATTGCTTAATGCTAGTTATCCAACACTTAAAATGCAAGGATATTCAACCATGGGTATGGAGAAAACTCATATTTTAATGTTTGTTAAAATGTTAACTGAAATATATTTTTAAAATATATTGCTTTTAAGATTTGGAAGTTTTAGAAGATACTCTAATATCAGTTAAAATTTGATTTATATTTTTATTTCATTGTTTGGCGATTAATGCTAGGGCATGAGACTGTCTATTTTGGTGTGACAGAGCAATTGGGTATTTGGAGGTAGTGTGATTTATTATTGGCACTACCTGCAGAGTACTTGTATCTGACAATATTTGGAGCTAAGCGTAGAGGCCACAATACTTCCAATTGGTGCCTTCTGACTGATTTCTGCACTGCGTCATTTATGATTCCTCAGAGCCAAACCATCCAAATTGTTGTAGTTATACAGATATTCCAGAAGTACACCTATTAAGAGAGAATCATTTCTTAAATTGTTTTCACAAATTGTGTAGCTAGGTGTAATTCTTACATTATGCCTACTGTAATTGAGTGCTGAACAATTTCTGATCAATTTTCAGATTCACCGAGGGAGCAACAGTTCTCTCAGCAAATTAATCCAACAGTCCTACCAATCCGCTATGCCTGCTGTCTATATTAATGGTCTAACTGCTATACGAATGCTTTTGGAGATAGGTCTGGATAAATTGCGGAGGGATTACATAAATTATTTTATCGGTAGGTGTTCCAGAGTATTTATTAATTTGTAACTAATATTTTTATAACACATTATGTTTGAAAATGTCTATACACTTCTTCCATATACAAAAACATAGAAAATAGGTGCAGGAGGAGGTTGAGGTAGTGTGATGGCATGAAGTGTTTGTGTAACATGGCACTGTTGAATTGTGATAGGATATATTCTCATCTTCCGTTGCTGCTGAATCAATTGAGGACAAGTAGAGTTCCAGCAAACCTTTAAAGAGTGGAGAGGAGTAAGAGTGATAAGGAAAGGTAATCTGCAAAGTCTGGTCAATGAAATGAGCACTCTTCCCCCAAGGATTTAGAACTGATTTAATGAGAGGGTTAATTGCATATGATGTGATGTTGGGCGGGGGGAGGGGGGGTGGTAGTAACTGCAAGCCCTGCATATCTCTTGCACACTGCAAAAATATGAATGTATTTTTTTGTTCAATGGAATTAATTATTGACAACTTATTTACTTCTAGGTCAAGAACTCACTACCTTGAATTACTTGGTAAGGACAATAAATAATGTTTATAAATTGTGACTCGACTAAATGTTATTTCCTGTCTAATAATTATGCTTTATTGACACTTGATGCTATTCTGCAGGACTACTTTGTGAATTCCACTGTAAATTTAGAAGAGCAGGTGCTCCGTCTCCATAAGCTCCATCACATGCTTGAGCTGGTAGTGAGTTGCAGTGCTTTTCTCACTTTGACCCACGAAAATCTCTTTGCGTTGACACAGTGAGTATTTTGAAAAGCACCCTTTTTAATTATAATTTCCACGTAAATAATGGTCCTGTTACAACAAAGATTGCAGACTTGCAAAAAAACACATCTTTTGCTTGTAAAGATCTGTTCCTTTAGAAGGTAGACAAAAGTGCTGGAGAAACTCAGTGGGTGAGGCAGCATCTATGGAGCGAAGGAAATAGGCAACGGTTCGGGCCGAAACCCTTCTTCAGAACCCTTATTCCTTTAGAAGTCCCTTCAATTCTAGAATATGTTTTTAATTGAACAATACCAGAAAATGGAGACATGAGACTATGAGGATGAGGATGCTAGAATTTTGAGCTAACAACAAACTGGTCAGGCAGCATCTGTGGAGGAAAATAGACATACAACGTTTTGGGTTAGGATCCCTCTTCAGACTGATGGACGAGAGAGGAGATAGAAGAAACCCAATTTTTCTTCTCCACACCCTCCCCACCCCTTAACCTCTCCATTTCCTTCCACACACCATCCCTCCCTCTGACTCTACAATTCACTCCCCCTTCCTTATTAGATTCCACCATTTGCACCCTTTTGTCTTGTCCCCTTCATCTCAAGTCTTGGCTACTATCTTCACTGTCCTCTCCGCTACCTCACTTATCTGCAATCAACTCCTCACCTGGATCCACTTATCACTTTTTAGTTTTACTCCATCCATCCCCCTCAACTCTTTTGATCAGCTATCTTCCCTCTCCTCCATCATTCTTAATCTTTTTCCATTTGACCTTTGTTATACTAATTCTTGGAGATGTGTAGGAAGGAACTGCAGATGCTGGTTTACACTGAAGATAGACACAAAATGATGGAGTAACTCAGTGGGACATGCAGCATCTCTGGAGAAGAGGAATAGGTGATATTTTGGGTCGAGACCCTTCTTGAAGAAGGGTCTCGAAATGTCACCTATTTCTTTTCATAAAAACATAGAAAAATAGGTGCAGGAGTAGGCCATTCGGCCATTCGTGCCAGCACTGCCATTCAATATGATCATGGTTGATCATCTAAAATCAGTACCCCGTTCCTGCTTTTTCCCCTATATCCCTTGATTCCTTTAGCCCTAAGAGCTAAATCTAACATTGTGCAGACATTTTCTCCAGAGATGCTGCCTGTCCCATTGCATTTTGTGTCTATCTTCTTTGTTTTAGGAAGAGTTGGTTTTCCAACAAAACGTAGGAGGTGCAGACAAGATTATTTTGTTGCAATCATGTTGCAAGATTATTTTGTTGCATAAATGCTGCACATCTTTGTAAAACGTGTGAAATATAGAAAATACATACAAATATGTTCATTATATTAAAAGTGTGTTTTTCACAATCAATACATTTTAAAGTAAAGGGGAATTGGTGGGTATCTAATACATGTCTTCTAGAGTGGGCAAGAATGGGAATTTTACATTGTGCAGAAAATTAGAGAATTACTTAAATGAATACACGTGGAATAATATTTGAAGGCTAAAAAACCGTGCATCTGAAACATTAGATTATACAGTATTCATCTCATTTTGAAAGTGATGAGGATTTAAAGGGAGAAAGGAGGAGAGAGGCATACACAGTGAAGGAAGAAGAGAGAATGGAAAAGGTCGTTAACCTTGGTTTTTCTTTGCATTGATTTAAAAAAATGAGATAATGAGCTGAATGAAGGGTTAATGTTTGTAATGCACTAAATAGTGCATTATAATCTCCTTCGCTCCTTAAATGCTGCTGCACCCGCTGAGTTTCTCCAGCTTTTTGTGTAACCCTCGATTCTCCAGCATCTGCAGTTCCGTCTTTAACATTAAATGAGAACTTACCAGTTTGTAGTTTGATCTTTATTTTATGAGGAGTTGCGATGAGGGATTTCGTGAAGACCCCACCAGCACGCATGCGCGACATTCTTCAAAGCAGCGGTGTGGAATCACAGATAACAACAATAACTAAAGATTGTAAGATTGAAGAGACTCTATATACCAGTTGTCCTTATGATAGAGGGTTGGGAGCGGAGGGCACGAAATCCCTCATCGCAACTCCTCATAAAATAAAGATCAAACTACAAACTGGTAAGCTCTCGTTTAATCTTACTATTTTACTTTGGAGTCACGTGAGTGACTTCGTGAAGATTTCAAAGCTCTGTGATTCCATGCCTCCGAAGTAAAATTAGAGGGTTTTGATAATGGAAATCAATATTATACTTTGGAGTTGGAAGATTTAATATATACATTTTTATTATAAATTTATTTTCTTTGGTGATAGTATCTTTTGTCTTTACAAAAAAACATATTATATTACTTCTCCTTGGTTTCTCT